>CM051456.1:38677804-38706687 GCA_028274465.1 Plantago ovata | reverse complement strand
AGAACAGATGACAAAAAAAGATAAAAATAGCCAAACACGATAACGACCCACATACAAAAATGGAAAAGACTCAAAACTTTGCTAAACTGCTATTGGCTTTTCTTTTTTGGACCCTTCTTTGCTTTTTTGGGGTCTTCTCTTTTTTTTTTTCTTTCCAGATTCTTTTTTCTTTTTCTTTTCTCTTTTTTCTGGAATTTTTCTTTTCTTTTTTTTCGATTTTTCTAGCCAGCAGTAGCATAACAAAGAGAGACACAAAAGACTCAACGACTTCCCCAAACCTATTCGAAAGAATAGGTTGGAGTACAAAATTCACGAAAAGGAAAAATAAACTCACGATACGAAAAATGAAAACAGAAACAAGTCTAATGATGGTGAACCCCCTCCCCAAACCTATTCGGAGAAATAGGTTATAAACAAAGGATCATCACAAACTCACACTACCTCCTCCTAGGCATTTAGCAATCAAAGCATGGTGAAGACTTGTTGCCTCTTAGGTACATAATTACTCGGGAAAACAACCATAAGACCCTAACATGCATCATCCTATTATAAAGGCCTTCGTGAACCGCAGTAGAGAAAACACCACTAAGTGATGTCGAGACTACCTAGCTCAACTAAGTGCAATACATAATGTGACAAGCCAAGCGAGAAAAACCTCAACAAATTCATAGAGATGAAACATACGATTAATGTCATAGCTAGTTGATCTACCCAATAAAAAGTTCAAAAAATTCGGCAATAAACTCCATATAAAACATGCAAAAACTATCCTAGGAAAGCAGTAAACGTGCAAATGCAAAAAATTTCACGAGTTTTTCATAAGCAAGATAAGTATAGAGATAACCAGCGATAACCTCCTCCCCAAACCTGAACGTCGTCGCTCGTCCCGAACGCCGAAGTGGATCCAAGGTGAGAGCTAATGCTTGTATGAGTTACCTATAATACTCAATCAAACTCGTGAGAAAACAAAACAAAACACACTAACCTTCAGTGGAGGCGATAGGGGTAAGCTCAAGGTGATCAACCTACCTTTGATCACTAGATATCTCGAAGTACGGTTTCACTCGCTGCCCATTCACCTTGAAGGTATTGCCTGTCTTAGGATCGAAGAGTTTAACATCTCCATGGGGAGCAACTTCGAGAATTTCATACGGTCCATCCCAACGAGTACGGAGCTTTCCAAGAAATAGTCGAAGGCGAGAATTAAACACCAAAGCTTTTTGTCCAGGAATCAATTCCTTACGTACTATACCACGATCATGATACTTCTTAGTACGTTCTTTGTAGATCTTGGCATTCTCATAAGCACCTAGTCGTAATTCCTCAAGCTCATCTAGTTGCAACAATCGTTCCTCGCCAGCCTTTCCCATATCAAGATTGAGTGTTTTAATGGCCCAATATGCCTTGTGTTCTAGTTCTACGGGAAGATGACATGCTTTTCCATACACAAGTCTGTACGGAGTGGTCCCGATCACCGTCTTGTAGCTAGTCCTGTATGCCCAAAGTGCATCATTCAATTTTCCTGCCTAGTCCTTTCTACTAGGCTTCACTACTCGCTCAAGGATCTTCTTGATTTGACGGTTGCTGACTTCGACTTGCCCTGATGTTTGCGGGTGATAAGGTGTAGCTACACTATGTTGGACACTGTATCTCTTAAGAAGAGAAGCAAACGTTCTATTGATGAAGTGGGACCCTCCATCGCTGATGATTGTCCTAGGCACCCAAATCTCGATAATATTACTTCCTTCAAGAACTTCATAACCACTGCACCGTCATTTGTTTTTGTAGGAATTGCCTCTACCCATTTAGTCACATAGTCCACTGCAACAAGAATGTATTCATAGCCTCCGCTGTTTGGAAATGGTCCCATAAAATCAATGCCCCATACATCGAAAGGTTCTACCACTAGATTCCCTTGAAGGGGCATTTCGTCTTTTTTGCCAATACCGCCACCTCGTTGGCATGGGTCACAATTCTTCACAAAACTTCGAGCATCTTTGTATATTGTTGGCCAGAAAAATCCTGCCTGCAGTACTTTACGCGCTGTCTTCAATCCACTGTAGTGCCCTCCACAGTTAAGCTCATGGCAATGGCTCAGTACACTTTGCTGCTCTTCTTGTGGCACGCACCTCCTTAGAATCCCATCAGCTCCTTCCTTGAATAGTTGCGGATCATCCCATATGTAAGTCTGCATGCTTGGCAAGAGCTCTTTTGTCTGAAGCTGAAAAGTTAGTGGGGCAAACATTCATAGCCAAATAGTTTACAATATCTGCATACCATGGCTCCTCATTAGCCTTCATTAGATGCTCATCGGGGAGATCTTCATTAATGTGTATCGGATCAACAGGTATATTAGGTATTTTAGATAGATGATCTGCTACTAAATTCTCCCTACCAGCTGTATCTACTATAGTCAAATCAAAGTCTTGCAGTAAAAGGACCCAACGGATTAATCTAGGCTTAGAATCTTGCTTAGCTATCAAATGTCTCAAAGCAGCATGATCAGTATGGACATTCACAGGATGACCAATTAAATAAGACCTAAACTTTTGTAAAGCAAAGGCAACAGCTAAAAATTCCTTTTCAGTTGTTGTATAATTAACTTGCGCGGAGTCTAGAGTCTTACTAACATAATAAATCACACGATACTGCTTATCAACTTTTTGGCATGAAACAGCACCCATAGCAAAATTCGAAGCATCACACATAATTTCGAAAGGAAGATTCCAGTCAGGCGGCACAACAATGGGGGCAGAAACAAGCTTTTCCTTAAGAGTATTAAAAGCAACTAGGCATTCATTAGAGAAATGGAAAACCACATCTTTAGCAAGCAAGCTACTTAAAGGTTTAGCAATTTTCGAAAAATCTTTAATAAACCTCCTATGAAATCCTACATGGCCAAGAAAAGATTGCAATTCTTTCACGCAAGTAGGTGGGGGAAGTTTTTCAATGATTTCTATCTTAGCCTTGTCTACCTCGATATCTCTTTCAGAAACTACATGTCCTAGAACAATCCCTTCTCTAACCATATAATGACTCTTCTCCCAGCTTAAGGTTAAGTTGCATTCAATGCACCTTTTTAAAACTAGATCTAATCTTTGCAAGCATTCATCAAATGAATCACCAAAAAGGGAAAAATCATCCATAAAAACTTCAACAAATTTGGTTACCATGTCAGATAAAACAGAAAGCATGCACCTTTGAAAAGTGGCGGGAGCATTGCATAGTCCAAATGACATCCTCCTATAGGCAAATGTTCCGAATGGGCAAGTGAATGTCGTCTTCTCCTGATCCTCCGGTGCAATTGGAATCTGGTAGAAACCTGATAAACCATCAAGAAAACAATAGAACTTCCGCCCCGCAAGGCGGTTTAGCATGTCATCAATAAATGGTAAAGGGAAGTGGTCTTTTTTTGTGGCGGCATTTAATCTTCTGTAGTCAATGCACATCCGCCATCCAGTGGTCTTTCTAACCGGTACCAATTCTCCCTTCTCATTCTCTTCCACAGTGACTCCTGATTTCTTAGGAACTACATGTACTGGGCTCACCCATCGACTATCTGGAATGGGGTAAATCATATCAGCATCTAGCAACTTGATCACTTCCTTTTTTACCACCTCTTGCATCGCTTGATTTATCCTTCTCTGAGGTTGCCTAACAGGTTTGGCATCTTGTACTAGAGTGATGTTGTGCACGCATCTTGTAGGGCTAATTCCCTTGATATCGCTGATCCCCCATCCTATAGCTGCGGAATTTTCCTTCAATACTTCGATCAGCTTACTTTCTTCATTGTTGGAGAGATGTGAGGATACAATCACGGGCTTCTTCTGATTTTCTCCCAAGTACACATATTTGAGGTGCTCAGGAAGAGGTTTTAATTCTAAGCTGGGTTCTTCAGGAAACCCACTTTCTTCTTCTTTTTCCTCTAAAGGTTCAAGTACCTCTTCTCCTGCTAGAATTTCTGGTGTGCTATCCATTATTTCGACTAGTTCCCTTGCTTCTTCGGTCATGTAGCATGTCTCAGCTTGCATTGTAAGTGCTTCCTCAAGTGGTTCGTGATTGCTATGGCTATGATGAAATTCGGGAATTACGGATTCGTAGCAATCGACAAATTTTAACTCCTCCGCAACTTCCTTATCTCTGATGCTACATCCTACCAACTCAATCTTTTCGCCCATTACCTCCATGGTTATCTTCTTGCCCTTAAGTTCAAGGCATGTGTTGGTAGTTGCCATGAACGGTCTCCCAAGTAGTACTATGTGCTCACGGATATGGCTCTTTCCCTCGTCTGCGGACTTCATCACCACAAAATCAGCTGGGATTATCAATTTGTCTACTTTCACAAGGATGTCCTCTATTATCCCTACAGGCCTCTTCACACTTTGTTCTGCCATTTGGACTACCATATCAGTTGGTGTCAATTCTCCGAGTTCCAGGGCCTTGTATACCGAATACGGCATTAAGTTAATGCTAGCTCCTAAGTCAAGCATTGCCTGTGTAGTTCGTCCATTCCCTAAGGCGATGTTGATTATGAAGCCGCCAGGATCTTTTTTCTTCATGGGCAATCCGGCAAGCGAGTTGACTGTTTCAACCCCATTTACTTCCCTTCCTGAAGTAATCCTTTTGTTCTTGATCTCACGAAAGAATTTCGTATAAGCTGGAATGTTCTGGATTAACTCCAAGAGAGGTACATTGACTTCCACTTTTGATAGGCGTTGGAACAAGGGTGAATCTTGAATATCCTTCTTGGCCGGTTTGATCCGACTTGGGTATGGTACATGTGGCTTCGGAGGCACATATGGATTGGAAGATTTGTGAAGTTCTCCTGGTATACTAGCTCCAACTTCGACCTCGTCGTCATCTATGTGTATTACAGATGGTCTAGGTTCATCATTCCTTTCTGGAACTTCTTGGGGTTCTTTGGATCTTTCGTCATCCTCTTGTTCTGTGCTTGACCCTCTATTATCGATCTCAGTAGGCTCCACCCGCTTAGGTCGTATGAAGTTGGGAATTTTGGTCATCTTGCCTCCTCGGAGTAGTAGATTCACTTCTTCGCACTCATTCACCTCAGTAGCATCAGCTGGAGATTGCTCGGGATCAGCTTCAGATGTCTCATCAGTAAGACTCGGACTGTTTGGTTCCCTGGAGTTGGTGGGTGATTCGCTCCTCACCTCGGGTGGTTTGCTTACTACTTCTTGTGCGGTGTCCTCGACTTCTTCACCGCACCTTCCACACTTCAGTAGGCTAAGTTCTTTTATAAGTTGCTCAGTTACTTTGATCGCTTCAAAAGCCTTCTCGATGCGAAGATTGTTCTCAGCTTGCCCTGCGTGTGCTACCTCGAAGACACTCTCAATGACCTTAATCCCTGTGTAAAACGCAAGTTCTTCCTCCTCACTGAGGTCTTCGTCCTCAGAATAGTTGTCGTATACCTCCTCAGTTTCGTTTTAATTTGAGTATATGTTGGCGACTTCATTCGACATGATTTTCTCGGACTGTGCAGATCCATTGGCATACGTTTGAAAGACCTTCACTGCCTCTTCAACTGTACATTCTTCCAAACCTCCACATATCCCATCTATTTGTAGCCTAAATTCATCTCGTAGTCCTCCAACAAAAAACCAAATCAGCTCTCCATCGTCGAAACGGTGGTGGGGGCACTCACGTTTATACAGCTCAAAACGTTCATAGGTGTCACAGAACCGCTCGTATTCTCCTTGCTTGAAGTATTCGATCCGATTCCATAGTGCAATTGTCTCATGGTAAGGCATGAAACGTGCCAAGAACTCCTCTACCACTTGGCTCCAGGTCTTAAGTGATCCTGGTGCTAACCTTGCTATCCATATCTCGGTTCATATCCCAAGGCAAAAGGAAATAATTTCCTGCATAATTGATCCTCGGTGAACCCCTTTGCAGGAACCTTTGCTATCTCCTCTTCATAGGATCTGATGAAGCTTATTGGATTCATATCCTCTCCTTCTTCGAACCTTGGTATCCTTCTCACTATGGTGCTTGTTACCTCGTACCCTGATAACTCTTCTTCCAAGTATATAGCTGACCCCCTCCTGACTTGCGAGAATGTCGGTGTCAAGCGAGCTTTTAAGGTCGTCATACCTGGAAATCTGTATTAGGAGTAACTCAAAACTAAAAGTCAGCCTCGTTAGAAATTTCGACAATCGAGAATATTTCTAGATATCGAATACTACTAAAGCTAGGAAAAGTGAATTAGAAACAAACTAGGAAAGCAGTATCAGAGAGAAATTAAAAAGGAAAACTAAAACTAATAGAATTAGGAATCTAAAGCTGTAAATAAAAACAAATTAAATAGAAAAAAGGAGTATAGTCCCCGGCAACGGCGCCAATTTGACGAACGCGAGTTTGTCAGTCCCGGTTCAGTCAAATAAATTTGTTATTTAGCCAAAGGCAATCCACAACTACAACGAAAACAGTAGTGTAGTAGTAGAATGACTCGAGTGTCGTTCTCTCAGGACTATACTAACTTTATCAAATCTAATTAAGAATATAAAACAGCAAATAGAAAGCAATAGGGGTTTTCAAGCAGATAATGGAGATTGGTGATAGTATGGTCCTTCTTAACATAATGGGTCGATAATCATGCATAAATTCCTCGGTCTTGCATAGAGATCTTTGAATCAATCTTGTGTCCTGTTGTAAGTATTAAGCACTACGAAGATAATAAGGGTTTGACTCATCAACAACTAACGTCCTAATGTGTTCCGTAATTATTCAACACTACGAAGATAATTGGTCTGATTGGTTGACAAGTGTCCATGTGTGCATAATAATCAATACAACATACGAGAATTTTGGTGTTCAACTGATCAACGAAATAAAGCAATGACACGGAGTATAATGCGCGATATAGCCATTAGCATGATTATCTTCCCTCGCTAAGAATTCACATACTACCACCAACGATAAATTTAGCTACTCATAGGCATGCAATCAATAGCAATCATAGAAGAAAACATATTGAAAGAATATAAAATAAGTAGATAAAAGTTGTAAGATACAAAGTTACCAAAGGTTGTCAATCTCCGGATGACTGCGATCCTACGCGCTCCAATCTGCTATGAAAAGGTATCCCCTAAGCTATGGAACTCCCAGGACAGGCCCCGGGAAGTTCCTACCTAAAACTATAGAGAGAGGTGAGAAAGTAGGTTGGAAAGATATGATTTTCGGAGAGAAAACTCGCAACTATATATAGGCTCGAAATTCTTCTGGGGCGGTTCGCCCCCCAGTATTTCGCGGAATTTCCGCGTTTTTCGATGCGGATTTGGATTTCTTCACCTTTTCGGACTCGGTTTCAGACTTCTAATGGCCTTCTAACCTCCAGATTCGACCCCTAGACTCCAAATCCTATCCGGAAACCTTCAGATACTCCAAATAGGCTTCTGGAACACCAATTCCTTGTAGACTTTAATATAATTGCCCGTAAATCTCCGAATTTCAACCAAAACCTGTAAAATAAAATCTAAAGGGAAACGTGACACTATTCTAATAAAATGTACTAAAATATAGCTAAATTAACATAGAGGATAGCTAAAATAGGTGAAAAAGACTCGAATGAAAGTGTAAAATACACATTCATCACATGCCTATTATGAGTAGCTAAACTTATCGTTGGTGGTAGTATGTGAATTCTTAGCGAAGGGAAGATAATCATGCTAATGGCTATATCGCGCATTATACTCCGTGTCATTGCTTTATTTCGTTGATCAGGCACAACCTAAATTCTCGTATGTTGTATTAATTATTATGCATGTTTGGACACTTGTCGACCATCAGACAAATTATTTTCGTAGTGTTGAATAATTACGGAACACATTAGGACAATAGTGATTGACTTGTCAGACCAATTATCTTCATAGTGCTTAATATTTGCAACAGGACACTAGATTGATTCAAAGATCTCTATGCAAGACCGAGGAATTTATGCATGATTATCGACCCGTTATGTTAAGAAGGACCATACTATCACCAATCTCCATTATTTGCTAGAAACCCCCTTTGCTATCTGTTTGCTGTTTTTATATTCTCAATTAGATTTGATAAAGCTAGTTATAGTCCTGAGATAACGACACTCGAGTCATTCTACTGCTACACTACGGTTTTCGTTGTAGTTGTGGATTGCCTTTGGCTTAATTACAAATTTATTTGATCCGTTCGCGTTGGAACACGACACCAGCGCGTTCATCAGTAGGTAGATAATAGTGAAGGTTCCAGTGTATTATCTTTTTTATCTTCTCATGTACTGACTTTCTGTAGTTTGAATGAATTATTGTTTCTAAATGAAGGAAAAAAAAAGTTTTGTTTGATTTTTAGTGGTGTATGACTTTGGTTGAAAATTTTGTTTGATTGGCAGTAACCAAAAGCATTGGTTCATCTTAATTATTTTTTAATATATTTTAAAAAGAATTTTTATTAGTGACATTACAAAATGGCACCCTTAGGTAGTCTGTGTACCAATTTTGTGTGAAGCTATTTATAAGAACGGTGACGTAATTAAATGTGACTGAAGTGAATTTCTGGTCACACATTAAAGTATGACCAAATGGTATTTTTGTGGCATTTGAAGGAGTTGTTGAATGTGTATACAGTATCACCGTAAAATGTAACTAAAATAATTTGTTGTCTCACTTTTTAATTGCCATTTAATACCAACCCGGTCACATTTTTAAATGTCACCTGAAATGATAAATGTGAGACTAAAACAAGTGTGACGGTACTAGTAATTAGTAACATTATAGATTTAGCCACATCGCTACTTGTGGCATTAGTATAAAAATGACACTAAAATAGTTTCTGTTATTAAAGTATTATATAGCTACATTTGTAAATGACACTTAATCATAGTTTCTTGTAGTGCATGTTTGTATGATTATAAGTGTGCATTTGAAGGTATTGTGCCCGTCAATATATATCGACGGGTTAATAAACTAGTATATATATAAGAATTGAGTTTGATTCCTAAAATATCAACCAATCACATTCAAATATTTCATTCTTTGGCATTTTCTCATTTAATTGGATTAAAAATTCAATCTCAACCCAAAACTCTTCCTTGACTAATATAGTCACATCTCATCCCATCATTAATAATAGACATAGTTACAAACACCAATTTTGCATCTCAACCTAACTATTGCAAACAATTACAAATAAACCCAGGTGACCGGATGACATTGAATTTTGTATACTCTATCTCCTCAAAATGTATCAACCAAACAGGCCCTTAACTATTTAATTTTCCCTTTTCCTTTTTCTTTCTTTTCTTTTTTTTTTTTTTCTTTTTCTGTTTTTCTTTATTTCTTTTTTCCTTTTTCTCTTTTCTTTCTTTCTTTTCTCTTTTTCTTTTTACTTTTTTTTTAAAACGCAAGTCCAGTACAGGAACAGCAGCTCCGACTCGGAGCTGCCATGGAAGCTCCGATCCGGAAGCTACTGTACCGATCTGGAAGCTGCTGCCATGGCAGCAGCTCCGCTCGAAACTGTTCATCCTTTTCTTTTTTTAATTTTTTTTATTTAGTATTATTTATTTTTATTAATAAAGAAAAAGAAAAAAGAAAAAAAATTGGGACTCATTTTGAAATTCAATTTTTGTAGGGGTTTGTTTTAAAATAATTTTGTAGATTATTTTGAAGTATAGCTAAATTTTTTGGGTTAATTTCTAAATTGTTTGTGTTAATATTGTAAAAATTAAAAGATTTGGGGTGAACTTGTAATAAACGAAATTTTATGTTGTTTGGCCTTTTTCATAATCAGAAATTTCAAGAGGGGAGGAATTGTCATTTCCAAGCCTTAGAGCGCAGAAAGTCAAATCCGTGGGTTGATCTGTAATTAGGTTTATTTAGTAAGGGATGTTTATGTAATAAAAAATATAGGTGGACTAATCTGTAATAGCTGAAAATAGCAAGGGTACCAAAAGTAATAGCCCCTAATAGACACAATTACGTTTAGAGTTCGGTTCTTTCTTTGTATCAAGTATCAACCTTCTCCAAATCAAATTAGAAAAAAATAACACCATACCTTTCTTCTTCATTTCCAGTGAAGTGAAACGGCTCCAATAAGAAATCGTTGAAATATCTAAGTGCAGGGTTCAATTTGCATAGTCTAATTAATGAGGCCTAATGATTTGGATTTGGAAATAATGGCAACAACAACAGGAAATTACAAGATCATGAATATAATGTTTCATTGCTATAAAATAATGCTCTTAAAGCATCAACAGAAAACCATAATCAATATAATATTTTCAGTTCCAGAGTCCTGACAAACTATCAATACAAACATATAATGAGCTCATCAAGCAAAGCTAGACCAAGAACAAACATAGGCCGCAAGAAAGTAAAATTCGAGAAGATGCAAAATGAGAGTAACCTTCATGTTACCTTCAGCAATCGCCGGTCCGGAGTGGCAAAGAAAGCTAGTGAGCTTGTTACGCTTTGTGGAGCAGAAGTCGCCGCTATTGTGACGTGTCCTAGAGGGAAAAAAGTTTATAGTTTTGGTCACCCAACTATGAAACAAGTATTTGATAAGTACATCTTCAGTATCTCTCTTGCCCCATATCTTGGTACGGTAGAGCCATATTATTGATGCTCACCGTAGCTCCAACATATGTGAACTTAACCCACACCTGATACATGTCGAGGTCATACTTTCTCAAGCAAGAAAGAAAGCAGAAGATATGGAATCCTACAAAAAACAAGGGCAGATCGAGGTAGGGTTTCCACCCTCGCTTGCAGACTCCAATCTCGAGGAACTCCTACTTTACAAGGAATGTATCAAGAATTTTGAAGAACATTTTAATTAGAAACAAATACAGGTATGATTCATGGTGCTAATCAAATTTCAACTCATCATTCTCCTTCATATGATCTATTTTTGGAATTGTTAAATGTCGAAACACTAATTTACTAAATGTTGGAAATTATTTGTAAATTAAAAAAAAAGTCATTTAGTTTCATAATTTTAAAAAGGTAACCATAAACTTTTAAAATGAACACAAAACTCCTATTTAAATAATTCAATGTCCTAATTCTACATTCTTAATGATTCTTTCATTAATTTAATTTCAAGAAACATAATCACAAGCCACCTAGAATATTAGTAGATTATCTTCCTAAGTCCTTATCATCATCATCTCCATCACGAAAATCATTAGGGTGAATAGTCAATAAATGAATTAATAATGGGACATATATATAAATTTTTTATTTTGTTTTAACTTTTTGTATATAATTATAAATTTTGTACTGTATTACTTTTCGACTAATAAACTTAAATAAAGTACTATTACCGTATAATTATAATTCTCATAGTAATTTTTATATTTATCACTTGAAAATCAACCATCTGTATTATAAATAAATAAAATAAAATTTATATATTTAAAAAAAGAATAAACTATAAGCAGCATGCCCGCGGCCTGCGGCTACTCTAGAGCAGCAGCTCAGCAGGTTGCTGCTAATAACTTGCAGCAGGCTGCTACAAGTTATTTGTAGTAGCAGCAGGCCTGCTGCTACTGCCCCATTTATTTTATTTTTAACATTCCGATTTAAAAGTCAATTTTCAGAACACTTGAATTTTGTACCAAATTTATCAATTTTTTAAAGTTCGAAATTATAATCCAACCATTTTTTATTCAAGTGGCAATTTCATGTTAATAATTTATATTTAGGAGAGTATTTAATTTAGAGATTGTTTATGGTAAAGTAGAATTAATAAATTTATTATACTTGCTATTGTTTATGATAATTTGTATGAATTTAATAAATTCGAGATTCATTTGTAATATTTGTAAAATAAGAATTTTTTTACAAATTGTAAAATTTTCAACGTTTAGTAAAATAACTACGACGTTTAACAACCCTCTTTATTTTTAATATTTGATCACAGGTCTGATCCATACTCCCTTAGTTCCTTTAATTTTAAAGTTCCTCATTGCTATTGCTAGAATAATTTTTTAAAAATAAAAAAAAATATTACTCTTATCTGTTTTAATTGTCGTTTTAGAATTTTTCACACATTTTAATACATCTCATTCGATCAATTCATTGATTTTCTAAAAATACTACAATAATTACAAGTAATTATGATGCTTCAAACAATAGGATGCTTCTAAATGACATGAAATTCAAAAAAATGCATTAATTATAATGAAATCCTTTCTTGAAAAACGTAAAACAACAAGTATTTTTCTTGAAAAATGTAAAACGACAATTATTACAAAATTTTATGGATAGATATTTTATGTGCATAATAACTTGAGTTTAAGTTAATGACCTTCACAAACGTTTCTCTGACGGTTTTTCTATTTTAATTGTTTTTAAAAAATTATTTTGACAATAGTAAACATGAAAATTTAGAATTTCAAAATGATGATGAATAAATCGATCATGTAGCTGGTTCTTCATTCACTATTTATCCCAACTTTAATCCTTTGCCAATTGAACTCAATGTTGATGATTTCTTAGTAGGTTCTGCTCAGTACTGTGGACAACATGAGGCAGTCAATAACCCAAAATATGACCACATGGTAAATCTGGTGGATTTTAATGATATTTGGTATATATGAAACTCACATCCCAAACAATCAGGGTGTCTTGAATCCATCTTTGGAGCCGACCTGTACAATGTTCGATATGGAATACGGGAGTAACATGTCGTCGACTTTCCAGAATCCACTTCCAACAACTGAGTATATGACGTACTCAACCACCAATTGGGATAAATACTCTAGATACAATGATGGAAACAGTGTTTCACCTCCACCATTTGGCTTCAACGACGGCATGGCCAATAATGATGTGGGCACACATGCACAATGGATTCCATGATGGCACCAATCGTATCCATCAAGTGGATTTAACATTGGCCATGTGGTTCGAGTTTTTAGGGAAATTAAAAGGATATGGTTACACACGGTGTTGTTGGTCATGTGTAGATCACATATATGCAATAACACAATCAATTGAAGAAATATGAAAATATAGGCATTATCGCACAGGAAAAGATGATGAGTGAACCAGTTAGAGAGCGCGAACAAATACAACAAACTAAACCCCCTCAACATACTTTTGCTTTTTCAACAGCAACAAAAAGAAAATAATTTATAGCTCCTTTTGAATTCTCGAGTATTTCTTATACTATTTATAATTTTTGAATTATTTTATTAAAACTTTTGGCGTTTTGAAATAAATAGAGGGAATTCAATTTGATATTACGTTGTATACATCCAACCATAAAGTGATCAGCATTGTATAGTTTCACCATACAATAGAAAAGGCTAGTAGGTTACAATTCCAACACACGAACCAAACAAAAAATACTTCATCTTGCGCAATTTTCAACACTTTCTTGCACACACTTTAACTTTCGGATATAGCTGATGCTAGTGCTTTGGCTAGCACCCTTGGTACTTCTAGGTTTGGATTGGCACCTTTGGGGAAGGATGCAGCCCCGCATAAACTGGCATTTTGCGCTAAATAAGATTTTATTGCGCATTTATCTCCTTTGATGTATGTTATTTTTTAATTTTTTCACCGTCAACATTGTGGAAATATAAATTTTTCATTAATTAATGCATGGCTTAATGTACCGATATACAAACGGAAAACAAAAATGTGAATTTAAGAAATAGATTGCATGGGAAAACGACAAGTTGTGATTCCTAACTACACTCCACATCAGATGTCACATACTCCATCTATATCTATCTCAATAAAAATGTCACCTAGAATGTTTCTGTTTTTTGGTTAAACTTCATGCTTGTTGATGGGTAAAATATGAGTTCTCTTTAATTCGTACTAATCCGTAGTAGTCTCTTGTCTTCATGTTCCTTCCATGAAGCTTAGGTCCTGTTGGTGTCTGAATATGTCCAACCCCTAAAGGTGTCTAAGAGCGTACTAGGGCGTCATGGGTTGACCATGATAGAAGGGTCCGATCACCTTTCACCATGGTCCGACCAGACAAAAGACTAGGCATAGCCTAAGTCCTTATGTTCGACCTAAAAGTACAACTGCCCTACTAGCCACTGAGCTGCCCTACTAGCGTGGTGACGCCCTACTAGCAGGACAAAGTCCTAGTAGCCACCAGCTAGGAGAAGGCAAGCCCAACAAAGAACTCCTCGGGCTACACCACGACCTCCGGCTACATAGGGTCGCCCTAGTAGCACGCCGAGAGGAACAAGATTGGTGCCCTTCTGCCCTACTAGTGTAAGAAAATACGGTCAGAGTTACCCCTAGGGTACACAGCGGAATTTCAAAAATTTTCTTAACATACAGGTTAATTGATTATGTATATGCCGTATATATTTAAACACGTCAATTAGAAGACTAACCTTACTTCCAAAGCAGCTTCCAAGTCTTCGTAATAATCCGATGTATCTTCTCCTTCGTCGAAGTCGAAGATATCTGCAATACTTTGATTATCTACAAGACAATAAAAGTTAGTTTCCAGCTCCTAGAATCTCAACCTTGGTATCCACGGATGAACAACCTATCGGAAGAATGCTAGGATATTCTTTGTGTGACCAAGAAGATGGGGCGGCGATTCCTCCGGTACGTGGCGTGCGCGTGGCTTATAGAGGAGGGGAGAACTTTTATTTTCTCTAAGAAAACTCATAATTCTCTAAGAATTTGATTCTTCAACTGTGTGAAAATCTATTCCAGTCTGTGTCTAAAGCTCTCTAATAGTCTACTATATATAGTAGTCAATAGAAGCCTAAAGCATAAGCAATTAGACTTCATAAAGGAATAAGAATCTCATTCGTATCGCACTAGGAAAGCAATTTCAAGTCTAGATTCATTCCCAATCAAATTAAAACTCAATCAGGAAAATCTAACTTATCCCTTAGACTTCTAATAGAGGAAGGAGTCGAACTCCTTCCCCTATCCAGCCTATGCGCGCGCACTTATAGTTCTAAGGCAATTCAAACTCCAAGTAGATATTGTCCATGTGCATATGTTAATTCTAAATTAACATATCCTTTCAAATCAAACCTCTATTATATTTCCAAAATATAATCTTTAATTGTATTTACATAAAATACAATTAATTAGCCAATTCAATTAATAATTCCAAATCATTAATTGAGCCACTATATATTATAATTAATTCCAAATTAATTATAATCCATCAATCACAACTAATTCCAAATTAATTGCGATTCCATCTTCAAGGATATTCTGATAGGCTGAATCACCACATAGTGTGACCCATAGGGCCTCATCGTATTAAGCAAGTCCTAGACGAGGCAACATGGAATTCCTAGACGGTTCCATTTGCAATATTAATACATGAGGACGTTTGAGAGGTTTCTCAAAGCTAACCCTTTCATTGCGAAGCCTGTTGCGCTCAACGCGGCGATGGTAACGTCCCTTCATCTGACTTGCTCGAATGTATCTAGGATCGATGAAGTGTCTATCCCAATAATACATCCACGGGCGTCTTCAGTGAGTTGCATGGTGAATCCAATATCTATTATGACCATCATAATAATATTGATACGCTAGCCAGCGGTTTTACCATCACAACTATGAACGACTATGAGCAGTGCTCTCCTGTGCTACACTTGAGAGATGAATCCTTCACAGAATCACTTATCATCCCCATTTGTATGTAGTCATAATCCTGGATCGTATCTTAGGTCAACTGCTTATTCAGAGCTGACATCGACGGGTCCACCAAGGATATGGGGCAACAAATGTGATGATAAAATCCTGTAAGTCCAAAGGACGAATGACATCACTTCGACAACTTACCGGTTCCCATAGACACTTCGGTGTAGAGTATACATCGATGGGAGTGTCCGGTGGGTACTTCCATTGTTCGATAAAGCTTCTTCGAACCCAGGCGCCCGCCGCTTGCGTCACGCAGGCGGCCCGGTCAATATATATATATTTTAAAATTTTTTTTTTTTTGAAAAAATATAAATTCTAAATTTATATAAAAACAAAAATTTTGAAAATCGAATTAATCATAGAATCAATTGCATCCACATATCTACAAAATCATACAATATACATACGTATATACGTAATCAATTAACCTGGCTCTGATACCACTGTAAGAAAATACGGTCAGAGTTACCCCTAGGGTACGCAGCGGAATTTCAAAAATTTTCTTAACATACAGGTTAATTGATTATGTATATGCCGTATATATTTAAACACGTCAATTAGAAGACTAACCTTACTTCCAAAGCAGCTTCCAAGTCTTCGTAATAATCCGATGTATCTTCTCCTTCGTCGAAGTCGAAGATATCTGCAATACTTTGATTATCTGCAAGATAATAAAAGTTAGTTTCCAGCTCCTAGAACCTCAACCTTGGTATCCACGGATGAACAGCCTATTGGAAGAATGCTAGGATATTCTTTGTGTGACCAAGAAGATGGGGCGGCGATTCCTCCGGTAGGTGGCGCGCGCGTGTGGCTTATAGAGGAGGGGAGAGCTTTTATTTTCTCTAAGAAAACTGGGTAGAATAATTCTCTAAGAATTTGATTCTTCAACTGTGTGAAAATCTATTCTAGTCTGTGTCTAAAGCTCTCTAATAGTCTACTATATATAGTAGTCAATAGAAGCCTAAAGCATAAGCAATTAGACTTCATAAAGGAATAAGAATCTAATTCTTATCGCACTAGGAAACCAATTTCAAGTCTAGATTCATTCCAAATCAAATTAAACCTCAATCAGGTAAATCTAACTTATCCCTTAGACTTCTAATAGAGGAAGGAGTCGAACTCCTTCCCCTATCCAGCCTATGCGCGCGCGCGCTCTCCTAGGGACAGTAGGTGTGTCTCGATTTGGGACCCACTTATAGTTCTAAGGCAATTCAAACTCCAAGTAGATATTGTCCATGTGCATATGTTAATTCTAAATTAACATATCCTTTCAAATCAAACCTCTATTATATTTCCAAAATATAATCTTTAATTGTATTTACATAAAATACAATTAATTAGCCAATTCAATTAATAATTTCAAATTTGAGCCACTATATATTATAATTAATTCCAAATTAATTATAATCCATCAATCACAATTAATTCCAAATTAATTGCGATTCCATCTTCAAGGATATTCTGATAGGCTGAATCACCACATAGTGTGACCCATAGGGCCTCATCGTATTAAGCAAGTCCTAGACGAGGCAACATGGAATTCCTAGACGGTTCCATTTGCAATATTAATACATGAGGACGTTTGAGAGGTTTCTCAAAGCTAACCCTTTCGTTGCGAAGCCTGTTGCGCTCAACGCGGCGATGGTAACGTCCCTTCATCTGACTTGCTCGAATGTATCTAGGATCGATGAAGTGTGTTGGTCCCTTTAAACAACAAGAAAAGACTAGAGGGGGGGGGGTGAATAGTCTTTTCAAACTTTTGTCGTTTAAAACTTTCTCAGCAAGTACTTATTACTTTACAGTAATGAGGTTGCTGATACTTAACTTTCTCAGCAAGCGTAAGTTACTTTACAGTAGTTTGGTTTGCTGATACTTAAAATCATAGAGCGGAAGTCTTTGAAAGGATAAGTGCTTTTTCAGCAAGTAAAGAGTTTCAGCAAGTGATGTGAGTGACTGTGTACAAACAGATATAATTTGCTGAAAGCTAAATGCAGTAAGTAAATCACACAAACACTTTTAGAGTGGTATCTGAGAGTGGCGTAATCTCCCAACTAATCCACTTTGTCCTTTCTAGGACTGAATCCACTAAGATATGATTGAGGTTCCTTACAATCTCCTATCTAAAGCGATTCAACAGAAACCAAAGCACACTTGCTTTGTCTCCAACCTAAACTAGAGAACTCAACCTTGTTCTCCACCAAACTTGGTACTTTTAATCAGCAAAAGCTTGCTCGATTAAGTTCCCCCTGAATATCACGCCTGAAAGGGTGTATTTTCAGTTAGAGAGTTTTGGGGTGAGATAACTTAATTATAACTTATTCATTTACAACAAGTAATCTAAGAAACACAACTTGGAATACTTTGCAGTAAACAAGTTTGATTGTTTCTGGTGTCAAGACTTGTTCTTGTTCGAAAGAAAGAACACTTAACTAATTTCTTAGCGGAGTTTGTTCTACTTCTTCACAAGTAGCTTTTTTTAAGCTTTAAGTCTTGGAACGGATCAATGGCAGTAAGAGTGTTTGAAGGTTTGTGAATTTTAAGCACAAGTGAGAGTTTGATCACGTTGTTGACACACTTCAACTCTTTGCCGGATGACCTCTATTTATAGTGCAAGTAAGGAGCCGTTTGAATTTCAAATCCTAAGGCTTTTGTTCCTTAATATGTCACTATCTTGCTTTTGTACTTTCAGCAGCAACCTTTGTTTGTCTTCTAGTCTTCATGTCCTTTGCGTGTAAGCTTTGCATTAAATGCACTTTTGAATAGAATTCAAACAGTAACATTGGAGCGCAAAATCACGTACATTCAGCAAGAGGTCACATATGTTCATCAGCAAGTGTTCATTCTCAGTTTCAGCAAGCACAACCTACTCTGTCTTTCAGATTTTCACTTATGCAATGCTGTTGCTGAAAATTTCACTTTCTGAGCAACACGTGCCTTACCAGTCTTCAGCAATCTTCAAGTCTTCAAGTCTTCAAGTCTTCAGATCTTCAAAAGTCTTCAAGATTCTGACCGGTTTCTTATTTGCTTCAATAATTTGTTTGTAATAAACAAAATACATCTTCAGCAAATGCTTCAATAGGTCATTTTCTTTTCAGAAAATAAGATACATCAAAGTTAAGCATCAATAAGATATTTTCTTTTCAGAAAATAAAATACATCATACGCAAATGTGTCAATAAATTAATTTCTTCACAGAAATTAAAGTACGTCATCCACAAAAGAAATAACTTATCTAACACCTATCTAAGTCATCAGCAAACGTTCCTCTTTTACAATGTCCTTAAAATTCTAAATTCCTATGGACCTTAAGAGTACTAGTTACTGGACTGTTCTTAATTTAGCATGGTTAATTGCTCATCAAAATTACAAGTTTCCTAACGAATTTCCCCCTTTTTGATGATAGCAATCCATGGCTAAATTAATTGTTACCCTTTTAGAGGTTTCTGATGTTGAATAAATCAGATGATTAATGCAAGCATACTTGAAATAATAAACAGTAAGCATAAGTAAGTTGCATAATCAAAAACCAATAAGAGTCAAAAAGAATTCATTGCTGAAAGTTATCATTCAGAAGTTTACAAGAAAGCATAGATAACAAAGAATCAGCAAACAAAAACTTTAACAAGAAACTATTGCAGGGGCTTAAACTCTTTCAGAGGATTTTCTCAGAATCTCTCTTACACTCTTCTCAGCAAGAGCAGTGAATTCAACACAATCCTTCTCGTAGTTTTCCAGAAGCCTACGGACTTGTAGTTGAAGAATTCTTGCATTTTTGCAGGCAGTATGATGATGCTTTTCAGCATTCATTTCCATGTAGTTAACTACCCACAAATGCATGCCCCAATTGCTGGCATGGAGAAGCTGTGTATCTGAAATGTTTCTCGGATGAATCTTCTTAACCAGAGAAGATCTTCTTCTTGATCCTGAGCAGTAAGATAGAAGTACTCATAAGGAATCAATCCAAGTTTCTTCTTAGGTTTCTTTGTTACCGGGTCAGCATAGAAAGCGATGCCAGGTGGTTTGATCAGATTTGGTTCTTGCTTGTATGTCTTACCAATGGCAACTCTTCTTACATGGACCTCTAGATTCAACCATTTCCCAGCAATATTTCTTGGGAGGGATTCTTCCCTTTGCTTTCTTTGGACCTTGAGTTCAATCCATTTGAACATCTGATTCAAAATGGCTGTAGGAAAGAACTCATTTACCAGCAAGTCTTCCAGCTTTAGGATCCAGCAACCATGAATGTTTCTGATCACATTCTGAGTGGTTTCATCATTGCTGGTCTTTGTATATTCAATGCCGGAGCCAATAGCAATGCTGGCCAGCCTTTTCTCTTCCTGTCTTTGCCTTCTTCTTCTTGATTTAGCATTGTCTTGATCTCTTGCTGAAGAGTCAGACGAAAAATGCCTTGAGTGGCCAGACGGAGTTATGGCTGTTAAGGGTCTAGCTCTTATGGCTTGAGCTATTGTTTGATTGTCATCATCTTCTTCATCATTTTCATTCAGATTGTAATGACTTTCATTGTGACAGAAATCTTGAGTTTCAGCAGCGGTTTTTCTCTTTTTGGTACTTGCTGAATTTAACTCAGTTTCTGCTTGTCTTTTAGAACTTTGCTCTCTTTCAGCAAGAGGTCCTAGTGGAAGTGGCGCATCAGCAGCAGGAGTAGGAGGGGTTTGATTGCTTTTTCTAGTTTTCTTTTCCCCCTTAGACATGGATTGCAACATCGGAGTGATGTGCAGAGAATAAAACTCATTGCAATTTTCAGCAAGAGTGTTGAGGCTGTTATACTTCATGATGATTTCCTGTTGGTCAGAGTTCATTGTTGCTAACTCTTTTTGAATATTCATCATGTTCTCTTCATGTCTTTTCTCTGTTGCGGCCTTCTCATCCATAATATTCTGAGCTTTGACGAGAGCAGTCTTTGCAAGCCTGAGCGCCTGACTTACATCTTCTTCATAGCTCTTGTGATAAAGACTTATGTCTCTCTGAGCTATTGTCAAAGTTGTAGTGCGTCTCAGCACTGTAGCCAATATCTTTCCAATGTCAAGTGGGCTCTCAGCAAGCAATGCCTCATCTTCAGCTTTGCAGGCATCATGGACTTGCTTTAGTGCTAGAATTCTGGGAGTGAACTCCTCAACTCTTGGGAACGACACTAAATGCGGTGTTAAGGAATGAACCTTAATTTCAGAAGCAAACTGATCATCACGCGTCAGCAATTCGGCTCTTA
The DNA here is from genome assembly GCA_028274465.1 of Plantago ovata. Classification (NCBI taxonomy): domain Eukaryota; kingdom Viridiplantae; phylum Streptophyta; class Magnoliopsida; order Lamiales; family Plantaginaceae; genus Plantago; species Plantago ovata. Next base: position 38,685,822 of record CM051456.1, on the reverse strand, counting down.
GTCCATCGTCTAAATCATTGATGTAATCAGGAGGAGGAATCTGAACGACTTTTGGGTCTCTTTTGGATTGTTCATCATCATTTTCTGACAAGTCGTCATCATCCTCTGATTCATCAAGTTGAGCGACTTTGGAGCCTTTGTCAGTAGCTTCACTTCCTTTTTGTTGAGTGGTTGCTGATGGCAACACTTCAGACTCAACGACTGGAGTTTCACCAGTAGATAGTTGTTTTAATTGAGTGTGGGGCTCAATTACTGGAGTTTCGCCAGTAGTTAGTTTTAATTGAGTAGTTGCTGAGGGCAACGTTTGAGACTCAATAACTGGAGTTGCGCCAGTAGTAAGTGGAAGGGATGGAACTTCCTTCGATTTTGGTCTTGAAGATTCACCAATTTCCAGATCCTGCGTATGCCTTGCATGGATCACGAGACTATTTTGTAGAGCTCGTTGGTAATCTTCATCTTCTTCATCCTCATCTTCAAGGTTTTCTGCAGTAACCTTGGCATCAGAAACTGGACTCTTGCCATTTTTCAAGGCAGCCCTTTTTCTGGCGTATTCTTCTTCAGTATCAGCACCTTGTACAGGTGCTTGATTTTCAGCAGCAGCAGGAGGAGGTTGAGATTCTTGCTGAGATTGTTGTTGATCAGCTTGCTGATTGTCAGAGGGATTAGTTTCAGCAGCTGTCAACTTTAATCCACCAGCATCAGGACTTGGACCTTGATTGTCATCATCGTCATCCTTTTTGTCCTTAGAATCTTTCCCTTCATCATCACTGGGATCAGTGGGAATGTTCTCATCTTCTTCTTCTTCTTCATCATCTGTCAAAATGACTAGATCAACGTGCTTATACAAAGCAACACTTGTCACTTCCTCTTCCTCAGTTAGTTTGTGGGGATCAGCCACCACAGGAACAAAAGAGCCTTTGAGCATCACAACTTGTTCAGCTGGAGAGGCACTCTTAAATTTGGCCTTCATATTCTCTCTGATTTGAGCAATCAGATTTGAACTCATTTGCTGAGAATATGTCATTTCGTCAGGAAGGATGGAGTGGACAAATGTTTCGAGCTTCAGCAGTGAAGATCTCTTTTTCTCATTTGAGAGATGAAGGTGAAGATCTGAGAAGTCCATTCTCCTATATCTTTGCCAGTTGCTGACAGACTTAGCAACTCTTGACAAAGTTGTCCTCTTGAAGCTCAAGTAAAGTTCTTCAGAACTTACTTGCTGATCTTCAGTGATGAGTACCACTTCAGTGGTCTCCTTTTGAGCCTGAAAAAGAATTTTATTTAGATCAGGATTGGTTTGGAGAATTGTTTTAGAGTTTAAATCTGAAACATGATTTACCTGCTGAGAGTCAGCAAGCTCATGTAGTACAATTTCCATTCCATGAGGAGCTGGAGTAGCATCCTCCATTTGTTCATCCTGAAATAAATTAAAATTAGACACAAGTACTAAGCTGTCAAACTTAGTTTTTATACCAAAATTATTAACTACCTGCTGAGCAGGGAGTGTTGGTTCTGGTTCAGAGGCTTCAGCAACCTTCTGACTTGTATCTTGAGAAGTCTGTAGAGAAAGAATAATTTTAGCAAAAGAACAATTTTCAGAATTTGAAGTTTTACTGCTGGTTGAATTAACTACCTGCTGAGGAAGGACGGGTTGTGGCTCAGTCCTTTCAGCATTAACAGTTTCTTCAGCTTCTTGGACTGTTTCTTCAGCAGACTTCTGAGTTTGCTCTAACTGAGAAAGCTGTGCGGTTTCAGCAATCTCCCCTGTCTCTGAATTGACAAGTTGAGCAGAAGCAGCTTGACCTTTAAGCTCACTGCTTGTCATGAAGAGATCAATTGACTTGTTGGATGATTCTTCAATCTCCAACTCCATTTGTTTGCTTATATCTTCCAGTACAAGCTGGACTTTGTCAATTGAAGTCTTTGGTGAACTTCGGCCAGTATTCTCAGCATCAAGAGTTGCGTCTTTGAATAATGCTTCTTGAGTTTCAGCAACTTCAGGAACAGGAACCATTGCTATCTCAGCAACTGGTCCATCAGCAAACTGGGTTTCAGCAACTTGATGAGTTGCTTGTTCAGCAACCATCTGTTCAGCAGCATCAGCAAGTGCCGCTCTTTGCAGATCAACAGCAATGTCGCTTACTGGTTCCATGGTTTGATCATCTAGATTATCTACAATGTAGATATCTGGGACTTGGGCAGGAATTTCATTTCCAATGCCTTGTGGTCTATTCTCAGTAGAATTATTAACGTTAAGTTGATTGTTGAAGGCTTCCGCAAACACTTCAACATTGCTGATGTATGTTTCAGTAATTATTTCAGCAACATCTACTGGCAAATGCGTTTCAGCATTTGTCTGGGAATTGACTGAGGAGTCTTGGACATTGGGGACTGACTGAGAAGCCAGTGTCTTCTTTCTTTTGTTACTTGTCCGTCTCCTCTTAGGTACGGGATTTGCTGATGACGCTGCAGTCTGAGTGTCATCATCAGCTTTCCTCTTTTTCTTTTTAGATTTCTCCAGTTTCCCAGAGTCATCTATTGTTGCATTTTCAGCAACGGCTCTTGTACACGTACCTTGTTGATTTTCTACAGCAGTTTCATTTGTGTTACCACCTCCAACAGCAGTTTCATCTCTAAGTTGCTGAGGGGTAACATCTGCAGCTGTTGTATACCTTTCTTGCTGGCTTGTGCTGACAACATTTGCAGTTGTTGTCTTCTTGGTTTTCTTACCAGCAATCTTTGGTACATTCTGCTTGTAGAAAGATCTTCCCACATTGCACACAGATTTCTTGATTGGCAATGGGTTTCTTAGCTGAATCCTGAAATATTCAAGGATATAGCATATCTTGATTCCATACATAACTGGAAAGGAAGGTGAGACCTTGTTGTCTTCTACCTTTACCTTAAACTTAGTAACACAATCAACAAGCCTGTTGAAAATGTACTTAGCCCAGTTAAGTTCCGATTTATTCTCATGGATATGCATTAGCAACGGCCATCTTCTCAGGCCTACTTGGTCAATTCCTCCAACTTGGGAGTCAAGAACTTTAATCAGTAGCAGAGCTACTAGACCAAGTGAAGGACAAAGATGCTTTCTCTTAACGTGCTTTGTCCAAGTCGCGGGGGCTATCTCGCCTTTCTTCATTTTTGCATTTCTGACATCACTGTAGAAAGCTTCAATTTCTTCGTCAGAAGCAGTGACGTCATCTTCAGTTCCAGTGGTTGGAATCTGAAAAATCTCCGCTAAATCAGTCCATTTCAGGACGATTTGCGTGTTCTGAACATAAGTAAGGATCACTTTTTCAGTGACTCCATTACTTTCTGTAAGGGACTGGATTTCTGCATTATTGTAGAACTCCATGGTATCAATCATGCTCACTTGCTTAGTGCGAGCAGAGATAAAGTTCATGAGGCCTTGTTGCTTGATGAACTCAAGCGCCTCTTCATTTTGGTCATCAAGTTCTTGTTCATAAAAGTACCTAATGTACTTTTCTTTTGCAAAACCCTCCCCATTGCATCAACATCTCACACTTTGCAGTGTCAAGATATGACGGAGGCATAGGTTTAACAGTGATTCTGTCGTTTTTCAACACGACTTTTGCTGTGTTTTGGGTCAGAGAAGTCGCCGGAGCAGTCACCGGAGCAATGCGTGTTTCAGCACTGTCAACCTTTGACGATTTTGAGGACTTAGATGACTGTCTCTTGGGAGCCATTTCTTTATATAGAGCAAGAAATTGTACGAAAAAGATAGTTTGCTTTTTGACCGGAGGTACAGTAGTTTCAGGCTAGAAATTGCAGAGAAAGGAAATGTGAGTTAAAGAATTTTGTCATTTCTCTAACTCCTTCTTTATATAGTGTCTCTGGTGTGTGAGAAACTCAATCGATTTGAGTTCTCAGCAAGGGTAAAACAGAGAAACACTGGAGATAGTGGAGCCTTTGCATTGAATGCGTAGTGGCCCACTAACTAAAACCGTCAGAGCACTCTCTCTCTTTGTTTTGTTAGCCGTTAGATTAATAACTCCTTTTAATCAATGGCCACGATTGAATTTCATGTCATGATTTATTGCGAGTTTATCTGTGCCAGCTTAACGTCACAAATTGATTTTACCGAGTAATAAGGGATAGATTGCTTGCTGAAATAGACAAGAATCTTTTCAGCGAGTTTGAATTAACAATCTAGCTACTTGCTGAAAGTTCCCCCTTACTTAGATATCTCATATTTTCTAAGTTTAAAAGATATTTCTGATTTCCCGTATCAGTAAATTCTTTTTGCACTTGAGACATCCTTTGGTAAAATCTGAGAGATGAGATTTTGCTCTTTTTCTGAATTCCCGTTTCAGAAAATTCCTTTGATACTTGAATACCTGTTTCAGTATCTTTTGATTGTCTAAGTACCCGTCTCAGCAATCCTTAAGTTCTTTCACTTACTGAGTTCCTGTCTCAGCAAGTGATCAAGTTTCCTAACAAATACTGTTTTGAAGGAATTACTTGCCGAATGCCTGTTTCAGCAATCATGTTGTGACTTATCATTTCTTAGAAGAAATCAGTGACTTGGTCTTTTGGACAGGAATACTTTGGCTTGCTGAATACCTGTTTCAGCATTCTGCCAAGTGTATCCTTTATTGAGGTAGTTCAATCAATCCAAGGTTATACCTTAGCATTGCGAACCTATTATCCGGTAGGGGCTTGGTAAAGATGTCAGCAAGCTGATCTTCAGTACCTACTTTCACAACCTCAATATCACCTTTTTCCACATGATCTCTAATGAAATGATGTCTAATATCAATGTGCTTGGTCCTAGAGTGAAACTTAGGATTTTGCGTAATTGCAATAGCACTTGTATTATCACAAAAGATTGGTGTTTTCTTTGCAGAAATACCATAATCTCTTAATTGTTGCTGAATCCATAGGATTTGAGCTGTGCAACAACCAGCTGCAATGTATTCAGATTCTGTAGATGAATTGGCGACACACGTTTGCTTCTTGCTGAACCATGATATTAATCTAGTACCCAAAAACTGACAAGTTCCAGAGGTACTTTTTCTATCAAGAGTTGATCCACCATGATCAGCATCAGAATAGCCAACCAATTCAAGTCCAGAATCTTTTGGATACCATAATCCAACATTGACTGTACCTTTAACATATTTCAGTATTTTAATTGCCTTTTTGTAGTGTGATTCTCTTGGATCCGATTGGAATCTTGCACACACACAAACAGCATACTGAATGTCAGGTCTACTTGCTGTTAAATACAACAAGGAACCAATGAGCTTCCTATACTTGTGTTCTTCAACACTTTTGTCCTCTTTAGTATAGCCCAATTTGGTACCAACACTCATAGGGATCTTTTCAGGTTTTTCATCCTCTTTGATCCTAAACTTTATGAGCATTTCTTTCGCATACTTTGCTTGATTTATGAATATTCCATCTTTGAGTTGCTTGACTTGCAACCCTAGGAAATAATTCAATTTTCCCATCATACTCATTTCAAACTTATTTGTCATGAGTTTGGCAAAATCATCACAAAGTTGCTTGTCCTTAGATCCAAAAATTATGTCATCCACATAAATTTGAACTAAGATTAATTTACCATCATGGTTCATGGTAAAAAGAGTTTTGTCAACTTCACCTTTCTTGAAACCATTTTCCAGCAAGAACTTAGCTAAGGTATCATACCATGCTCTTGGTGCTTGCTTTAGACCATATACAGCTTTCTGAAGCTTATATACCATCTTGGTTTCTGAGGGAAGTTCAAAGCCAGGGGGTTGTTCTAGGTAGACTTCTTCAGCAAGTTCACCATTTAAGAATGCACTCTTAACATCCATTTGGTAAACAATGAAGTCATTGTGAGCAGCAAAGGCCAAGAAAAGCCTAATTGCATCCAATCTTGCAACTGGAGCGTAAGACTCATCATAGTCCAATCCTTCAGTCTGACAGTAACCTTGAGCAACTAAGCGTGCTTTGTTTCTTGTTACTTCACCAGACTCGCTCAGCTTGTTTCTGAACACCCACTTTGTACCAATAGCTTTCTTATTTTCAGCAAGTGGCACAAGTTTCCAGACTTTGTTTCTTTCAAATTGATCCAATTCTTCTTGCATTGCCTTTATCCATTCAGAATGCTTCAAAGCTTCTTCTATGGTTTTAGGTTCAATTTCTGAAACAAAGCAAGAGAATAAAGATTCTACTTCTACGACAGTTGCTTCTTCAGCAAGTCCTTGAGTAGCTTTGGATCTAGTCACTTGGCGTTTATTAATATCGCCAATCATATCCGTAGAGGGATGATCTCTAATCCATTTATTAACAGGTTTCCTGTTTGTTGGATCAGGATATGTTTGCTCATCAGCATGTGACTCTTCAGTATGTACTTGTTCAGTACTACTGGGAATTTGTGTCTCTGCTGAGATTTGATCGTCAGCAACTGCTTGTCAGCATTGCTGGGTTGAGATATTTCATCAGCAGGCACTGGAGATTGCGTAATTTCAGCAACTTCCGGAGCAACCGCATCTTTTGCTGGAAATTCTTTGTCGTGAACTATATTTATCTTGTCATGACTCGGGGGAGGAGAATCATTGTCAGAATCATCATTTAGTTCAATTGACTTGATTTGCCTAGCATCAGATTCAGTTCTTTGCTCATGTATGATTAGCTTTTTCATACATTCTGATATTTCTTCTTCAGCAGGCACACCTTGTGTCTTTTCGTAGAATACAACATGCACAGATTCTTCAATCTTTTGTGCCTTTTTGTTGTAAACTCTGTAAGCTTTACTATGCAAGGAGTAGCCAAGAAATATCGCTTCGTCTGCCTTTGGTTGAAATGTTCTTAGGTATTCTCTACCATTGTTAAGAACGAAACACTTGCAACCAAATACTCTTAGATGAGTGATGTTAGGAGGTCTTCCAACAAACAATTCATAAGGAGTTTTGTTGTATTCCTTAGTAATCAAACATCTATTCTGAGTATAGCAGGCGGTATTAATCGCTTCAACCCAGTAAGCCTCACTTATCTCAGTGTCAGCAAGCATTGTTCTTGCGGCTTCTTTCAGGGTACGATTCTTCCGTTCAGCAACACCATTTTGCTGTGGTGTCCTTACTGAGGATAACTGATGTTGAATACCTTTGGAGGTACAATATTCAGTTATGTACTGGTTTACAAACTCAGTACCATGGTCTGTCCTTATGACTCTTACCTTGTCATTTTTCATGACTTCAAGCTTATTCAGCAAGTTAGGTATTTCAGTCTTGGTTTCAGATTTGTGCTTGATGAATACTACCCAAGTGAATCTTGAATAGTCATCTACCACGACTAGACCATACTTCTTACCAGCATAGCTTGTTGAAGAAGATTCAAACAAGTCCATGTGTAAGAGTTGTAAAGGTTTTGTAGTTGACGGTACTGCCTTGTTCTTGAAAGAAGATTTGGTTTGCTTTCCTTGCTGACATGCATTGCAAACACCATCCTTCTTAAAAGTAACCCTAGGTAATCCAACTACAAGTGCCTTTTTAGACAGCTTATTCAGCGTCTTGAAGTTTAGATGACTTGTTCGTTTATGCCATAACCATGCTTTTTCAGCAAGGCAATCATGATCTGAGACAAGGCATTTTTCAACGTTTGCTGAAGACCAATCAACGGTGTACAAGCCTCCTGATCTTCTTGCAATCATTATAACCTTTTTAGTCTCAAAATCTACAAGTTTACATTCATCACTTTTAATTTCGATGAAGTATCCTTTGTCAGCAAATTGACTCATGCTGAAAAGGTTAAACTTAAGATTTTTGACATAAAGAACTCCAGAAATGGTTATGCATCCCAACTTCACATCACCATAGCCTTTTGTAGATCCGGAGCCTCCACCAGCAAACCTTATTGTTGGACCTTTAGACCACCGTCTATAGTTTATAAGGTTATTCTTGTTGCCCGTCATGTGCTTTCCACAACCACTATCAAAGTGCCAGATTGCATCGTTTGTCTCCGTGGCTGCAGTCTGCACAATCAAGAGCAAACAAGTTAATTATCCC
>CM051456.1:38638488-38677704 GCA_028274465.1 Plantago ovata | reverse complement strand
TCAGCAAAGTAGAAAACAAGTCAAATTGAAAAAACTTAAGACTTGGGTTGTCCACTGGACGCATTCCTTGAACATGTTAATGGACATCATAGGGGATAATTAACTTGTTTGCTCTTGATTGTGCAAACTTCAGCCACGGAGACAAACGATGCAATCTGGCACTTTGATAGTGGTTGTGGAAAGCACATGACGGGCAACAAGAATAACCTTATAAACTATAGACGGTGGTCTAAAGGTCCAACAATAAGGTTTGCTGGTGGAGGCTCCGGACTACAAAGGCTATGGTGACGTGAAGTTAGGATGCATTACCATTACTGGAGTTGTTTATGTCAAAAATCTTAAGTTTAAATCTTTTCACATGAGTCAAGTTTGCTGACAAGGATACTTCATCAAAATCAAAAGTGATGAATGTAAACTTATAGATTTCGAGGCGAAGAAGGTTATTATGATTGCAAGAAGATCAGTAGGCTTGTACACCGTAGATTGGTCTCAGCAAATGGTTGAAAAATGCCTTGTCTCGGATCACGATTGCCTTGCTGAAAAAGCATGGTTATGGCATAAACGAACAAGTCATCTAAACTTCAAGACGCTGAATAAGCTGTCTAAAAAGGCACTTGTAGTTGGATTACCTAAGGTTACTTTTAAGAGGATGGTGTTTGCAATGCATGTTAGCAAGAAAAGCAAACCAAATCTTCTTTCAAGAACAAGACATACCGTCAACTACAAAAAACCTTTACTGTAACGATATCGGTTTTTAAAAACAAAATAATTTCTTGAAAGAAAATCCGAAATAACTTTTAAAACAACGGTCGGCAAAAATGCCAAAAATATTTCACAAGCGCAGCGCTAACAGAATCAAGTAAATATCCATATAACTTTGAAATCAAAAAATAGCAACTATGGAAGACAGTAAAAGTTCATCTTCTTATTTTGAAATAAACAAAACCCCAGAGACATCCCGACCCTTCTCTCAGTCGCTGGCATCCTATTCGCGAACATCCTCAGCAGTATCTGGAAGGAAGGAATTTTGAAAACAAGAGAGTGTGAGATAAAGGATCTCAGTGAGGTTCTAAGTTAAAAACAAAGTAAAACAGTTTTGAAATCAAAATCCTTTTCAGCAAAAGCAAACAAACAGAACAGATCACATAACAGAATAACAGAACAGATAAGTTGAAGACCGTTGGTGCAGCCCGCCTTGTTCTCCTACTCCCAGAATGCCCTTATAGCTCCCTCCAGAGGTGCACAACTCCGGACAGAAACAGAAACCCCCCGTGTACTTGGGCAAACAAACCTACGACCCTAATAGACCTCAGCGACTTCTCTGCCTCGCGCCTAAAAGGGATTAGACTAGGCAATAATCAAGCAAACCCGATAGTCCTCTACTACCAAGCCTACCTAATTACGACCTAATCGACCGGTCACACAGAAACAAAACAGATACAGAACAAACAGATACAGATAATCAAACACCGAGAAGTGTTCCTGCAGAAAAGTTAATCCAGAACATAGTAGCAATAAACAAAGAAAGTAAATAGTCATACTTAGGAATTAGATATTTTTACGCGGAAGCATACAGTAAAACAGTATATATAGTAATAGGTACAAGTTGTCACATATCCTTCCAGTTTTTCGCAAATAAATAAGTTTAGGGGTGAACACTCACCTCAACTTGCGAGCAAAAGATCTCCAACGAGTAGTGAGCTTACGGGTTATCGAACACGGAGAACCTAAAGAGAAAGTAACTATTACACTTTAGAAGTCGAACGAACGGAAGGAAAAGGTCGGTAAAGGAAGGGGTAAAGACGGGGTTCGAACTCGGGACCTCTAAGTTAGTCAAGTAAGAACCTAACCAACTAGGCTAGCAAGTCAAGTCACTACTAAAGTACAAAAAAGAAACTAAGTTGAAACGTTTTCAGAAAAAACTCTTTCGGTTTTTCATCTCTGGAAATTACTAAATACCTCGTGGTAAATTGCAAAAAGATCCTTTTCAAAATCAAAAAGTACAAACAAGTCCAGAAGTTTTCCAAACATACATATCAGTCCCCACAGAATAAAAAGTTTACGAGAAGGTCCTTAGGTTTTCAGACTTCCCAAATCAGTCCACAAGGTTCAGATTAATATCACTAAAGTCCAATTAGTCCTTTTGAAGTCAACAGAAATCAATACGGTCAACATACGAGGTCAACAACAGAAACAAGTCCAACAACAGCAACAACAATCTAACAAATCCTAAGTCCCGGTTCTCAGTGTGAATCAAAATACATGGCCAGATTGTACAAGGGTAAAACGGTCCAGGGGCAAAAAGTCCAAACAGAAAACGAACCGTAAATCAAAAGAAACAGAAAGGGAACGAGATTACCTTCGAATGGAAAAGAGATTGTATCAATCTGCGAATTAAAGACAAAAAACAAGATTAAATCAAGATTCAACCGAGATCTGAATTCGAAACGGCGAGGAGGGACGACTTACCGAACTCGAAATCGGAACAGAAAGAAGCCGGCAAGGGGGCAAACGGACGGATCGGCGGCGGACAGAAATCGGAGCGGCGGCGAACGGAAAATCGAGCGCGGCTGTCAAACTCGGAGCGAGTCACAACGAGAAACGAACATCACCAATCAAAACGGAAAAAGGGGCGCGACGCTTAGCGGAAACAAGACGGGACGGCGGCGCGATCGAGCGGATAGGGCGGCCGCGGTGCGGCAGCTGAACGGGACAGAGGGGATCGACGGCGCGAGCGAACGGAACAGGCGGCGCGGGACAGAGGTCGACATAGTTGCTATTCTTTTGATTTCAAAGTTACCGTTGGATATTTACTTGATTCTGTTAGCGCTGCGCGCGTCAAATATTATTTTGGCATTTATTGTCGACCGTTGTTTTAAAAGTTATTTCGGATTTTCTTTTTCAGAAATTATTTTGTTTTTAAAAACCGATACAGTTACAAGTGGTATCAGAGCGGGACTATCCGGAACTAAGTGCCATCCGGGCAAAGTGCTACACCGTATCGACAGTGGGAGCCACCTCTTGAGCCTGGAGGGGCCACCTCTAGAATCCTACACGGATGGTTGGTCTCGGACAGCGCGCAACGAGGACGTTGCGCAATTTAAGAGGGGGTGATTGTGACGCCCCATATTTCAGAAGCTTAAAAAGGGTTGAGAACGCTACTCATACCAACAAGGTGCACCTTTCTTTTCTGGAATTCACCTAAAAGAACTTCAGAGTTAAGCGTGCTTGCTCTGGAGCAATTCTAGGATGGTGACCCACTGGGAAGTTCCCGGTGCGCGCACGAGTGAGGACAAAGTGCGCGGATTAGAATCCGTGTTGGTCTGTGGGGCCAGCATATCACCCCGGAGAGCGCCCATGAGTAACCTTGTCGGCCCGTTGGGCTGGGTCTCGGCCCGTTAGTGGGCCGGGTCGTTACATTACAACTCTTGCACATGGACTTGTTTGAATCTTCTTCAACAAGCTATGCTGGTAAGAAGTATGGTCTGGTCGTGGTAGATGACTATTCAAGATTCACTTGGGTAGTATTCATCAAGCACAAATCTGAAACTAGGACTGAAATACCTAACTTGCTGAATAAGCTTGAAGTCATGAAAAATGACAAGGTAAAAGTCATAAGGACAGACCATGGTACTGAGTTTGTAAACCAGTACATAACTGAGTATTGCACTCAAAAGGCATACAACATCAGTTATCCTCAGTAAGGACACCACAATAAAACGGTGTTGCTGAACGGAAGAATCGTACCCTAAAAGAAGCCGCAAGAACAATGCTTGCTGACACTGAAATAAGTGAGGCTTACTGGGTTGAAGCGATTAATACCGCCTGTTACACTCAAACAGATGTTTGATTACTAAGGAATACAACAAAACTCCATATGAATTTTTGTTGGAGGCCTCCTAATATCACTCATCTAAGAGTATTTGGTTGTAAGTGTTTCGTTCTTAATAACGGTAGAGAATACCTAAGAACATTTCAACCAAAGGCAGACGAAGCGATATTTCTCGGTTACTCCTTGCATAGTAAAGCTTATAGAGTTTACAACAAAAAGGCACAAAAGATCGAAGAATCAGTGCATGTTGTATTCTACGAAAAGACACAAGGAGTGCCTGCTGAAGAAAAATATCAGAATGTATGAAAAAGTTAATCATACATGAGCAAAGAACTGAATCTAATGCTAGGCAAATCAAGTCAATTGAACTAAATGATGATTCTGACATGACTCTCCTCCCACAAGTCATGACAAGATAAATATAGTTCACGACAAAGAATTTCCAGCAAAAGACGCAGTTGCTCCGGAAGTTGCTGAAACTACGCAACCTCCCGTGCCTGCTGATGAATTACCACAATCTAGCAATGCTGAACAAGCAGTTGCTGACGAACCAATCTCAGCAGAGACACAAAATCCCAGTAGTACTGAACAAGTACATGCTGATGCAAACATATCCTGATCCAACAAGCAGAAAACCTGTTAATAAATGGATTAGAGATCATCCCTCTACGGATATGATTGGTGATATTGATAAACGCCAAGTGACTAGATCCAAAGCTGCTACTCATGGACTTGCTGAAGAAGCAACTGTCGTAGAAGTAGAATCATTGTTCTCTTGCTTTGTTTCAGAAATTGAACCTAAAACCATAGAAGAAGCTTTAAAGCATTCTGAATGGATCAAGGCAATGCAAGAAGAACTGGATCAATTTGAAAGGAACAAAGTCTGGAAACTTGTACCACTTGCTGAAGGCAAGAAAGCTATTGGTACAAAGTGGGTGTTCAGAAACAAGCTGAGTGAGTCTGGTGAAGTAACAAGAAATAAAGCACGTTTAGTTGCTCAAGGTTACTGTCAGACTGAAGGATTGGACTATGATGAGTCTTATGCACCAGTTGCAAGATTGGATGCAATTAGGCTTTTCTTGGCCTTTGCTGCTCACAATGACTTCATTGTTTACCAAATGGATGTTAAAGTGCATCTTGAATGGTGAACTTGCTGAAGAAGTCTACTTAGAACAACCCCCTGGCTTTGAACTTCCCTCAGAAACCAAGATGGTATACAAGCTTCAGAAAGCTGTATATGGTCTAAAGCAAGCACCAAGAGCATGGTATGATACATTGGCTAAGTTCTTGCTGGATATGGTTTCAAGAAAGGTGAAGTTGACAAAACCTTATTTACCATGAACCATGATGGTAAATACTCTTAGTTCAAAATTTATGTGGATGACATAATTTTTTGATCTAAGGACAAGCAACTTTGTGATGATTTTGCCAAACTCATGACAAAACATTTGAAATGAGTATGATGGGAAATTGAATATTTCCTAGGATTGCAAGTCAAGCAACTCAAAGATGGAATATTCATAAATCAAGCAAGTAAGCGAAAGAATGCTCATAAAGTTTAGGATCAAAGAGGAGAAAACCTGAAAAGACCCTATGAGTGTTGGTACCAATTGGGCTATACTAACGAAGATAAATGTGTTGAAGAACACAAGTATAGGAAGCTCATTGGTTCCTTGTTGTATTTAACAACAAGTAGACCTGACATTCAGTATGTTGTTTGTGTGTGGTGCAAGATCCCCTCTGATCCCCAGAGACTCCCAACTACAAAGCCTTCCGATACTGAAATATGTCAAACGTACAGTCAATGTCGGATTATGGTATCCAAAGATTCAGGACTTGAGTTGGTAGGTTATGCTGATGTTGATCATGGAGGATCAACTCTTGATAGAAAAAGTACCTCTGGAACTTGTCAGTTTTTGGGTACTAGATTAATATCATGGGTTTCAGCAAGAAACAAACCTGTGGTTGCCAATTCATCTACTGAATCTGCTATATTGGGCGGTGGATTTGCAACAGCTCAAATCCTATGGATCCAACAACAATTAAGAGATTTGGTATTTCTGCAAAGAAAACACAATCTTTGGTATAATACGAGTGCTATTGCTATTCCGCAAAATCCTAAGTTTCCCTCCAGGACAAACACATTGATATTCGACCTCATTTTCATTAGAGATCAGTGGTGGAAAAAGGACGATATGAGGTTGTGAAAGTAGGTCCGGCTGATACCCCTTGCTGACCTCTTTACCAAGCCCTCCCCGATATCGCTTTCGCAATGCGCAGGTTTCATAACCTTGGATAGATTGAATTACCACAATAAAGGATACAATTGGCAGAATGCTGAAACAAGGTATCGCCAGCCAAAGACTCTCATTCTTAAAAGCTCCTCCACGAATTTCTTCTACCAAATGACAAGAAGAAATATCAGAATGTATGAAAAAGCTAATCATACATGAGCAAAGAACTGAATCTGATGCTAGGCAAATCAAGTCAATTGAACTAAATGATGATTCTGACAATGACTCTCCTCCCCCAAGTCATGACAAGATAAATATAGTTCACGACAAAGAATTTCCAGCAAAAGATGCGGTTGCTCCGGAAGTTGCTGAAATTACGCAATCTCCAGTGCCTGCTGATGAAATACCTCAATCCAGCAATGCTGAACAAGCAGTTGCTGACGAACAAATCTCAGCAGAGACACAAATTCCCAGTAGTACTGAACAAGTACATACTGAAGAGTCACATGCTGATGAGCAAACATATCCTGATCCAACAAACAGGAAACCTGTTAATAAATGGATTAGAGATCATCCCTCTACGGATATGATTGGCGATATTAATAAACGCCAAGTGACTAGATCCAAAGCTACTCAAGGACTTGCTGAAGAAGCAACTGTCGTAGAAGTAGAATCTTTATTCTCTTGCTTTGTTTCAGAAATTGAACCTAAAACCATAGAAGAAACTTTGAAGCATTCTGAATGGATAAAGGCAATGCAAGAAGAATTGGATCAATTTGAAAGGAACAAAGTCTGGAAACTTGTGCCACTTGCTGAAGATAAGAAAGCTTTTGGTACAAAGTGGGTGTTCAGAAACAAGCTGAGCGAGTCTGGTGAAGTAACAAGAAATAAAGCACGCTTAGTTGCTCAAGGTTACTGTCAGACTGAAGTATTGGACTATGATGAGTCTTACGCTCCAGTTGCAAGATTGGATGCAATTAGGCTTTTCTTGGCCTTTGCTGCTCACAATGACTTCATTGTTTACCAAATGGATGTTAAAAGTGCATTCTTAAATGGTGAACTTGCTGAAGAGGTCTACCTAGAACAACCCCCTGGCTTTGAACTTCCCTCAGAAACCAAGATGGTATATAAGCTTCAGAAAGCTGTATATGGTCTAAAGCAAGCACCAAGAGCATGGTATGATACCTTGGCTAAGTTCTTGCTGGAAAATGGTTTCAAGAAAGGTGAAGTTGACAAAACACTATTTACCATGAACCATGATGGTAAAATAATCTTAGTTCAAATTTATGTGGATGACATAATTTTTGGATCTAAGCACAAGCAACTCTGTGATGATTTTGCCAAACTCATGACAAATAAGTTTGAAATGAGTATGATGGGAAAATTGAATTATTTCCTAGGATTGCAAGTCAAGCAACTCAAAGATGGAATATTCATAAATCAAGCAAAGTATGCGAAAGAAATGCTCATAAAGTTTAGGATCAAAGAGGATGAAAAACCTGAAAAGATCCCTATGAGTGTTGGCACCAAATTGGGCTATACTAAACAGGACAAAAGTGTTGAAGAACACAAGTATAGGAAGCTCATTGGTTCCTTGTTGTATTTAACAGCAAGTAGACCTGACATTCAGTATGTTGTTTGTGTGTGTGCAAGATTCCAATCTGATCCAAGAGAATCACACTACAAAAAGGCAATCAAGATACTGAAATATGTTAAAGGTACAGTCAATGTTGGATTATGGTATCCTAAAGATTCTGGACTTAAATTGGTTGGCTATTCTGATGCTGATCATGGTAGATCAACCCTTGATAGAAAAAGTACCTCTGGAACTTGTCAGTTTTTGGGTACTAGATTAATATCATGGTTCAGCAAGAAGCAAACTTGTGTCGCCAATTCATCTACTGAATCTGAATACATTGCAGCTGGTTGTTGCACAGCTCAAATCCTATGGATTCAGCAACAATTAAGAGATTATGGTATTTCTGCAAAGAAAACACCAATCTTTTGTGATAATACAAGTGCTATTGCAATTACGCAAAATCCTAAGTTTCACTCTAGGACCAAGCACATTGATATTAGACATCATTTCATTAGAGATCATGTGGAAAAAGGTGATATTGAGGTTGTGAAAGTAGGAACTGAAGATCAGCTTGCTGATATCTTTACCAAGCCCCTACCGGATAATAGGTTCGCAATGCTAAGGTATAACCTTGGATTGATTGAACTACCTCAATAAAGGATACACTTGGCAGAATGCTGAAACAGGTATTCAGCAAGCCGAAGTATTCCTGTCCAAAAGACCAAGTCACTGATTTCTTCTAAGAAATGATAAGTCACTACATGTTTGCTGAAACAGGCATTCAACAAGTAATTCCTTCAAAACGGGTATTTGTTAGGAAACTTGACCACTTGCTGAGACAGGCACTCAGTAAGAGAAAGAAATTATGGATTGCTGAGACGGGTACTCAGACAATCAAAAGATGCTGAAACAGGTATTCAAGTATCAAACGAATTCTCTAAGACGGGAACTCAGAAAAAGAGCAAAGCTCATCTCTCAGGTTCTACCAAAGGATGTCTCAAGTACAAAAGAATTTACTGATACGGGAAATCAGAAATATCTTTTAAACTTAAAGAAAATATGAGATATCTAAGTAAGGGGGAACTTTCAGCAAGTATCTAGATTGTTAATTCAAACTCGCTGAAAAGATTCTTGTCTATTTCAGCAAGCAATCTATCCCTTATTACTCGGTAATATCAATTTGTGACGTTAAGCTGGCACAGATAAATCGCAATAATCATGACATGAAATTCAATCGTGGCCATTGATTAAAAGGAGTTACTAATCTAACGGCTAACAAAACAAAGAGAGAGAGTGCTCTCACGGTTTTAGTTAGTGGGCCAGTACGCATTCAATGCAAAGGCTCCACTATCTCCAGTGTTTCTCTGTTTTACCCTTGCTGAGAGCTCAAATCGATTGAGTTTCTCACACACCAGAGACATTATATAAAGAAGGAGTTAGAGAAATGACAAAATTCTTTAACTCACATTTCCTTTCTCTGCAAATTCTAGCCTGAATCTACTGTACCTCCGGTCAAAAAGCAAACTATCTCTTTTCGTACAATCTTTCTTGCTCTATATAAGAAATGGCTCCCAAGAGACAGTTATCTAAGTCCTCAAAATCGTCAAAGGTTGATAGTGCTGAAACACGCACTGCTCCGGTGACTACTCTGGCCCCAGACACAACGAAAGTTGTGTTGAAAAACGACCGAATCACTACAAAACCTATGCCTCCGTCATATCTTGACACTGCAAAGTGTGAGATATTGATGCAATGGGGAGGGCTTGCAAAAGAAAAGTACATTAGGTACTTTTATGAACAAGAACTTGATGACCAAAATGAAGAGGCGCTTCAGTTCATCAAGCAACAAGGCCTCATGAACTTTATCTCTGCTCGCTCTAAGCAAGTGAGCATGATTGATACAATGGAATTCTACAACAATGCAGAAATCCAGTCCCTTACAGACAGTAATGGAATCACTGAAAAAGTGATCCTTACTTATGTTCGGAACACGCAAATCGTCCTGAAATGTACTGATTTAGCGGAGATTTTTCAGATTCCAACCACTGGAACTAAAGATGACGTCACTGCTACTGACGAAGAAATAGAAGCTTTCTACAGTGACGTCAGAAATGCAAAGATGAAGAAAGGCGAGATAGCTCCCGTGACTTGGACAAAGCACGTTAAGAGAAAGCATCTTTGCCATTCACTTGGTCTAGTAGCTCTGCTACTGATAAAAGTTCTTGACTTCCAAGTTGGAGGAATTGACCAAGTCGGCCTGAGAAGATGGCCATTGCTGATGCATATCTATGAAAATAAATCGGAACTTAACTGGGCTAAGTACATTTTCAACAGGCTTGTTGATTGTGTCACTAAGTTCAAGGTAAAGGTAGAAGACAACAAGGTCTCACCTTCCTTTCCAGTTATGTATGGAATCAAGATATGCTATATCCTTGAACATTTCAGGATTCAGCTAAGAAACCCATTGCCAATCAAGAAATCTGTGTGCAATGTGGGAAGATCTTTCTACAAGCAGAATGTACCTAAGATTGCTGGAAAGAAAACTAAGAAGACAACAACTGCAAATGTTGTCAACACAAGCCAGTAAGAAAGGTATACAACAGCTGCAGATGTTACCACTCAGCAACTTAGAGATGAAACTGCTGTGGATGGTGGTAACACAAATGAAACTGCTGTAGAAAATCAACAAGGTACGTGTACAACACCTGTTGCTGAAAAGGCAACAATAGATGACTCTGGGAAACTGGAGAAATCTAAAAAGAAAAAGAGGAAAGCTGATGATGACACTCAGACTGCAGCGTCATCAGCAAACCCCGTACCTAAGAGGAAACAGACAAGTAACAAAAGAAAGAAGACACTGGCTTCTCAGTCAGTCCCTGATGTCCAAGACTCCTCAGTCAATTCCCAGACAAATGCTGAAACGCATTTGCCAGTAGATGTTGCTGAAGTAATTACTGAAGCATATGTCAACAATGTTGAAGTGTTTGCGGAAGCCTTCAACAATCAACTTAATGTTGATAACTCTACTAAGAATAGATCACAAGGCAGTGGAAATGAAATTCCTGCCCAAGTCCCAGATATCTACATTGTAGATAGACCAAATGATCCAACTATGGAACCAGCAAGTGACATTGCTGATGATCTGCAAAGAGCGGCACTTGCTGATGCTGCTGAAAAGATGGTTGCTGAACAAGCAACTCATCAAGTTGCTGAGACCCAGCTTGCTGAAGAACCAGTTGCTGAAATAGCAATGGTTCCAGTTCCTGAAGTTGCTGAAACTCAAGAAGCATTATTCAACGACGCATCTCATGATGCTGAGAATACTGGCCCAAGTTCACCTAAGACATCAATTGACAAAGTCCAGCTTGTTCTGGAAGATTTAAGCAAACAAATGGAGTTGGAAATTGAAGAATCATCCAACAAGTCAATTGATCTCTTCATGACAAGCAGTGAGCTTAAAGGTCAAGATGCTTCTGCTCAACTTGTCACTTAAGAGACAAGGGAGATTGCTGAAACCGCACAGCTTTCTCAGATAGAGCAAAATCAGAAGTCTACTGAAGAAACAGTCCCAGAAGCTGAAGAAATTGTTAATGCTGAAAGGACTGAGCCACAACCTGTCCTTCCTCAGCAGGTAGTTAATTCAACCATCAGTAAAACTTCAAACTCTGAACATTGTTCTTTTGCTAAAATTATTCTTTCTCTACAGACTTCTCAAGATGCAAGTCAGATGGTTGCTGAAGCCTCTGCACCAGAACTAACACTCCCTGCTCAGCAGGTAGTTAATAATTTTGGTATAAAAACTAAGTTTGACAGCTTAGTACTTGTGTCTAATTTTAATTTATTTCAGGATGAACAAATGGAGGATGCTACTCAAGCTCCTCATGGAATGGAAATTGTACTACATGAGCTTGCTGACTCTCAGCAGGTAAATCATGTTTCAGATATAAACTCTAAAACAATTCTCCAAACCAATCCTGATCTAAATAAAATTCTTTTTCAGGCTCAAAAGGAGACCACTGAAGTGGTACTCATCACTGAAGATCAGCAAGTAAGTTCTGAAGAACTTTACTTGAATTTCAAGAGGACAACTTTGTCAAGAGTTGCTAAGTCCGTCAGCAACTGGCAAAGGTACAGGAGAATGGATTTCTCAGATCTTCACCTTCATCTCTCAAATGAGAAAAAGAGATCTTCACTGTTAAAGCTCGAAACATTTGTCCACTCCATCCTTCCTGAAGAAATGACATATTCTCAGCAAATGAGTTCAAATCTGATTGCTCAAATCAGAGAGAATATGAAGGCCAAATTTAAGAGTGCATCTCCAGCTGAACAAGCTGTGATGAAGAAGATGAAGATTACCATACGCAGGATCAAAATCAAAGTTATTGGTGAATCTTCAAGACCAAAATCAAAGGAAGTTCCATCCCTTCCACTTACTACTGGTGAAACTCCAGTTATTGAGTCTCAAACGTTGCCTTCAGCAACTACTCAATTAAAACTAACTACTGGCAAAACTCCAATAATTGAGCCACAAACTCAATTGAAACAACTATCTACTGGTGAAACTCCAGTCGTTGAGTCTGAAGTGTTGCCCTCAGCAACCGCTCAACAAAAAGGAAGTGAAGCTACTGACAAAGTCTTAAAAGTTGCTCAACTTGATGAATCAGAGGATGATGACGACTTGTCAGAACATGACGATGAACAATCAAAGAAAGATCCAAAAGTCGCTCAGATTCCTCCTCCTAATTACCTCACTTATGAAGGAGATTCACTAAGAGCCGAGCTGCTTTTACGAGATGATCAGTTTTCTACTGAACTTAAGGCTCACTCCTTGACCCCTCACTTAGTGCCGTTCCCAAGAGTTGAGGAGTTTACTCCCAGAATTCTAGCACTAAAGAAAGTCCATGATACCTGCAAAGCTGAGGATGAGGCATTGCTTGCTGAGAGCCCACTTGACATTGGAAAAATATTGGCTACAGTGCTGAGACGCACTACAACTTTGACAATAGCTCAGAAAGACATCAGCCTTTATCACAAAAGCTATGAAGAAGATGTAAGTCAAGCGCTCTTACTTGCAAAGAATGCTCTTGTCAAGGCTCAGACTATTATGGATGAGAAGGCCGCAACAGAGAAAAGACATGAAGAGAACATGATGAATATTCAAAAAGAGTTGTCCACAATGAACTCTGACCAACAGGCAATCATCATGAAGTATAACAGTCTCAACACTCTTGCTGAAAATTGCAATGAGTTTTACTCTCTGCACATCACTCCGATGTTGCAATCCATGTCTAAGGGGGAAAAGAAGAATACTAGAAAAAGAAATCAAACCCCTCCTCCTCCCGTTGCTGATGCGCCTTTGCCCATAGAACCGCTTGCTGAAAAAGAGCAAAGTTCTAAAAGGCAAGCAGAATCTGAGTTAAATTCAGCAAGTACCAAAAAGAGAAAAACTGCTGCTGAAACTCAAGATTGCTGTCACACTGAAAGTCATCACAATCTGAATGAAGATGATGACAATCAAACAATATCTCAAGCCATAAGAGCTAGACCCTTAACAGCCATAACTCCGTCTGGCCACTCAAAGCATTTCTCGTCTGACTCTTCAGCAAGAGATCAAGACAATGCTAAAACAAGAAGAAGAAGGCAAAGACAGAAAGAGAAAAGGCTGGCCAGCATTGCTATTTGCTCCGACATCGAATATACAAAGACCAGTAATGTGGAAACCACTCAGAATGTAATCAGAAACATTCATGGTTGCTGGATTTTAAAGCTGGAAGACTTGCTGGTAAATGAGTTCTTTCCTACAACCATTTTGAATCAAATGTTCAAATGGATTGAACTCAAGGTCCAAAGAAATCAAAGGGAAGAATCCCTCCCAAGAAATGTTGCTGGGAAATGGTTGAATCTAGAGGTCTATGCAAGAAGAGTTGCCATTGGTAAGACACACAAACAGGAACCAAATCTGATAAAACCACCTGGCATTGCTTACTACTCAGACCCGGTAACAAAGAAACCTAAGAAGAAACTTGGATTGATTCCTTATGAGTACTTCTATCTCACTGCTAAGGATCAAGAAGAAGATCTTCTCTGGCTAAGAAAGATTCATCCGAAAAGCATTTCAGATACACAGCTTCTCCATGCCAGCAATTGGGGCATGCATTTGTGGGTAATTAATTACATGGAAATGAATGCTGAAAAGCATCATCATACTGCCTGCAAAAACGCAAGAATCCTTCAACTACAAGTCCGTAGACTTCTGGAAAACTACGAAAAGGATTGTGTTGAATTCACTGCACTTTTTGAGAAGAGTGTAAGAGAGATTTTGAGAAAATCCTCTCAAAGAGCTTAGGTCCCTGCAATAGTTTTTGTTAAAATTTTTATTTGCTGATTCTGTTTATGTTATCTATGCTTTTTCTTGTAAACATCTGAATGATAACTATCAGCAATGAATTCTTTTGACTCTTATTGGTTTTTGATTATGCAATCTATTTATGCTTACTGTTTAATTATTCAAGTATGCTTGCATTAATCAACTGATTTATTCAACATCAGAAACCTCTAAAAGGGTAACAATTAATTTAGCCATGGATTGCTAACATCAAAAAGGGGGAAATTTGTTACGAAACTTGTAATTTTGATGAGCAATTTACCATGCTAAATTAAGGAAAGTCCAGTAACTAGTACTCTTAAGGTCCATAGGAATTTAGAATTTTAAAGGACATTGTAAAAGAGGAACGTTTGCTGATGACTTAGTTAGGTGTTAGATAAGTTATTTCTTTTGCGTATGATGTATTTTATTTTCTGAAAAGAAAATATC
Source organism: Plantago ovata (assembly GCA_028274465.1). Taxonomy (NCBI): domain Eukaryota; kingdom Viridiplantae; phylum Streptophyta; class Magnoliopsida; order Lamiales; family Plantaginaceae; genus Plantago; species Plantago ovata. Next base: position 38,663,245 of record CM051456.1, on the reverse strand, counting down.
TTATTGATGCTTAGCTTTAATGTATCTTATTTTCTGAAAAGAAAATAACCTATTGAAGCATTTGCTGAAGATATATTTTGTTTATTACAAACAAATTATTGAAGCAAATAAGAAACCGGTCAGAATCTTGAAGACTCTTGAAGAATCTGAAAACTTGAAGAAATCGAAGACTTGAAGACTTGAAGATTGCTGAAGACTCGTAAGGCACGTGTTGCTCAGAAAGTGGAATATTCAGCAACAACATTGCATAAGTGAAAATCTGAAAGACAGAGTAGGTTGTGCTTGCTGAAACTAAGACTAACCACTTGCTGATGGAACATATGTGACCTCTTGCTGAATGTACGTGAATTTGCGCTCCAATGTTACTGTTTGAATTCTATTCAAATGTGCATTTAATGCAAAGCTTACACACGAAGGACATGAAGACTAGAAGACAAACAGAGTCGCTGCTGAAAGTACAAAAAGCAAGATAGTGACATGTTAAGGAACAAAAGCCTTAGGATTTGAAATTCAAACGGCTCCTTACTTGCACTATAAATAGAGGTCATCCGGCAAAGAGTTGAAGGGTGTCAACAACGTGATCAAACTCTCACTTGTGCTTAAAAACTCACAAACCTTCAAACACTCTTACTGCCATTGATCCGTTCCAAGACTTAAAGCTTGAAAAAGCTACTTGTGAAGAAGTAGAACAAACTCGGCTAAGAAATTAGTTAAAGTGTTCTTTCTTTCAAACAAGAACAAGTCTTGACACCAGAAACAATCAAACTTGTTTACTGCAAAGTATTCCAAGTTGTGTTTCTTAGATTACTTGTTGTAACTGAATAAGTTATAATTAAGTCATCTCACCCCAAAACTCTCTAACTGAAAATACACCCTTTCAGGCGTGATATTCAGGGGGAACTTAATCGAGCATAGTTTTGCTGATTAAAAGTACCAAGTTTGGTGGAGAACAAGGTTGAGTTCTCTAGTTTAGGTTGGATACGAAGCAAGTGTGCTTTGGTGTCTGTTGAATCGCTTTAGATAGGAGATTGTAAGGAACCTCAATCATATCTTAGTGGATTCAGTCCTAGAAAGGACAAAGTGGATTAGTTGAGAGATTACGCCACTCTCAGATACCACTATAAAAGTGTTTGTGTGATTTACTTACTGTATTTAGCTTTCAGCAAATTATATCTGTCTGTACACAGTCACTCACCTCACTTGCTGAAACCATTACTTGCTGAAAAAGTACTTATTGTTTCAAAGACTTCTGCTCTCTGATTTTAAGTATCAGCAAACCAAGCTACTGTAAAGTAACTTACGCTTGCTGAGAAAGTTAAGTATCAGCAAATTCATTACTGAAAAGTAATAAGTACTTGCTGAGAAAGTTTTAAACGACAGAAGTTTGAAAAGACTATTCACCCCCCCCCTAGTCTTTTCGTGTTGTTTAAAGGGACCAACATGAATTTACTTAGAGCAAAAATAACCGCTAAGAATTCTTTCTCAGTGGTAGTATAATTAATCTGAGCAGCATCTAAGGTCTTACTAGCATAGTAAATCACTCTGAAACGATTATCAACCTTTTGACCAAGAACAACACCCATAGCATAATCAGAAGCATCACACATAATTTCAAAAGGAATTTTCCAATCCGGAGAGACTACAATAGGGGCTGTTAAGAGTTTCTCCTTAAGTGTGGGGAAAGTGTCAAGACATTCTTGTGTGAATTCGAAGGGAACATCTTTAGCAAGCAAGTTACTCAAGCACTTAGCTATCTTAGAGAAATCTTTGATAAATCTCCTATGGAAGCCTACATGCCCAATGAAGGATTGCAATTCACGCACACAAGTAGGTGGAGGTAACTTTTCAATGATTTCAAGTTTCCCTTTGTCTACCTCTATCCCTCTTTTAGAAATAGCATGTTGACGAAAGCGAGATTTGTTAGGTCCCGGTTCAGTCCAATAAATTTGTATTTAGCCAAAGGCAACTCACAACTACAACGAAAACAGTAGTGTAGTAGTAGAATGACTCGAGTCTCGTTCTCTCAGGACTATAACTAGCTTTATCTATTTAACAAGAGAATATAAAACAGCAGATAGAAAGCAATAGGGGTTTTCAAACAGATAATGGAGATTGGTGATAGTATGGTCCTTCTTAACATAATGGGTCGATAATCATGCATAAGTTCCTCGGTCTTGCATAGAGATCTTTGAATCAATCTTGTGTCCTGTTGCAAGTATTAAGCACTACGAAGATAATAAGGGTCTGACTCATCAACAACTAACGTCCTAATGTGTTCCGTAATTATTCAACACTACGAAGATAATTGGTCTGATTGGTTGACAAGTGTCCAAGTGTGCATAATAATCAATACAACATACGAGAATTTTGGTGTTCAACTGATCAACGAAATAAAGCAATGACACGGAGTATAATGCGCGATATAGCCATTAGCATGATTATCTTCCCTCGCTAAGAATTCACATACTACCACCAATGATAAATTTAGCTACTCATAGGCATGCAATCAATAGCAATCATAGAAGAAAACATATTGAAAGAATATAAAATAAGTAGATAAAAGTTGTAAGACACAAAGTTACCGAAGGTTGTCAATCTCCGGATGATTGCGATCCTACGCGCTCCAATCTGCTATGAAAAAGTATCCCCTAAGCTATGGAACTCCCAGGACAGGCCCCAGGAAGTTCCTACCTAAAACTATAGAGAGAGGTGAGAAAGTAGGCTTGGAAAGATATGATTTTCGGAGAGAAAACTCGCAACTATATATAGGCCCGAATTTCTTCTGGGGCGGTTCGCCCCACAATGTAAACGCGGAATTTTCGCATTTTCGACGCGGTTTTGGATTTCTTCACCTTTTCGGACTCGGTTTATGACTTCTAGTAGCCTTCTAACCTCCAGATTCGGCCCCTAGACTCCAAATCCTATCCGGAAACCTTCAGATACTCCAAATATGCTTCTGGAACACCAATTCCTTGTAGACTTCAATATAAATGCCCGTAAATCTCCGAATCTCAACCAAAACCTGTAAAATAAAATCTAAAGGGAAACGTGACACTATTCTAATAAAATGTACTAAAATATAGCTAAATTAACATAGAGGATAGCTAAATTAGGTGAAAAAGACTCGAATGAAAGTGTAAAATACACATTCATCAAACTCCCCAAACCGAACCTTTGCTTGTCCTCAAGCAACTAAGCTAGACTCTAATACAAAAAACATGCAAGACTTAAAAATGGAGTTTCATGCTAAATAAAATGAACTAATCTACTGAATCTACCAAATAACATATGAACAAAAACCATATAAATCAAAGCATGAATATAGGTTGAAGAATACCTCGATTGACTTATACACATCCACATAAGCACTTATGTCAAGACAAGATAGTCTCTCGTAACATTCTCTACCTGGACCTAGTCAGTGGCGACGTAATGATGCATGCTATGATACGAATGGTTGCCCCATGCCTATGAAACTGAGGACTTACTGCTGTTCCACCATGTTAAGACTTTCCCTCAAAAGAGGTTGAACTAGTACTGGCTCTCATCAAACGAAGGAGGGTTCCCTATAAAAGATAACACTCCCCTATTCTACCCATCTCTCAAGTAAAGTCTTAAGCTATTCACCACTTCCTGAATGGCAGGACGAGGGTGGTCTAGAACAGATGACACTCAAGACAAAAAAGATAAAAAATAGAAAAACACGATTACGAACAACACGAAGAATGGAAAAGACTCAACACTTTGCTAAACTGCTATTTGGCTTTTCTTTTTTGGACCCTTCTTTGCTTTTTTGGGGTCTTCTCTTTTTTTTCCCTTTTTTTTTCTTCTTTCCAGATTCTTTTCATTTTTCGTTTTCTCTTTTTCCTGGAATTTTTCTTTCTTTTTTTTTCGATTTTTTCTAGCCAGCAGTAGCATAACAAAGAGAGAAACAAAAAGACTCACACGACTTCCCCAAACCTATTCGAAAGAATAGGTTGGAGTACAAAATTTACGGAAAAGGAAAAATAAACTCACGGTACGAAATGAAAAACAGAAACAAGTCTAATGATGGTGTAACCCCCTCCCCAAACCTATTCGGAAGAATAGGTTATAAACAAAGGATCACACAACCTCACACTACCTCCTTCCTAGGCATTTAACAATCTCAAAGCATGGTGAAGACTTGTTGCCTCTTAGGTACATAATTACTCGGGAAAACAATCATAAGACCCTAACATGCATCATCCTATTATAAAGGCCTTCGTGAACCGCAGTAGAGAAAACACCACTAAGTGATGTCGAGACTACCTAGCTCAACTAAGTGCAATACATAAATGTGACAAGCCAAGCGAGAAAAACCTCAAACAAATTCATAGAGATGAAGCATACGATTAATGGCATAGCTAGTTGATCTACCCAATAAAAAAGTTCAAAAAATTCGGCAATAAACTCCATATAAAACATGCAAAACTATCCTAGGAAAGCAGTAAACGTGCAAATGCAATAAAAAAAAAAAAAAAAAAAACAACAAGACTATCCTACTCAACATCACAAAGCCAAACAATACTTAACATCATGGTTCACATCCCGTCCCCCTCATGAAACTTAAGCTAGTCCCTAGCAAAAGAGAATGAGTAAATAAAAAGTGATACTAGATGTTACCGAACGGTTTGGCCTCGGTCGGCTGAGTATTCAAGAATGGACTCAAGAGTACCTCCCCACGGTGACCGCCATTCTCTTGGTCCGATGTAGCAAAGAGACCTAAGAAGCTTCAAAGATCTCACCATGGTGAATGGACTGGTTTGCTTTGCAGGCATATCCAATAAGGACTTCATCAATAGGAGGACATTCACTTTGACTTCATCGAGGTGCTTGTTTAGTGGTGGCTCCTGTGTATCTTGCTTGTCAAGCTTTCCACCTCGGAGAAGTAGATTCACCTCTTTGTACTTAAGAACCTCAGTAGTAACGGAAGGAAGTGGTTTTGGGTTGATGCGAATGTCTGAGAGTAAAGAAACAGGGGAGCTGGGGTCGTCCAGCTCACTGGTCATGGGAGGCGGTTCTCCCCCCATGCTGGGCGACTCGCCCCCCACCTCCAGGGGGACGTCGCCTTCCAATCCTTTCTCCTCTTCAAGTTCTCGAACCTCTTCTACTTCAGCACAATTCAACAAGCTGAATTCTTCCGTAAGATGCTCAGTTACTTCAACTTCTTCAACAACTTTTTCTATACGAAGGTCATCTTCAACTTGCTCGGCATGTGCATCTTCCTCACTGATTTCTTCGGTTTCAAAATATTCCTCGGATGAGCTTCCTGCTTCACCTCGATCTACTTCCTTTGCGGTGATGTGAATTGGTATGACCTCATCGGATTGTGTTGAACCTCTGGCGTACTTACAGAGGACTTCTTCTGCCTCGTCGACCGTAAATTCTCCCAGACCGTCGCTCAACTATCCACTCTAAGTCGTTCCTCTTCACGAAGTCCACCAACGAAGCACCAAGTCAACTCCCCATCTTCGAAACGGTGATGGGGGCACTCACGTTTATACATCTCAAAACGTTCGTAGGCGTCACAAAACTGCTCATACTCTCCTTGCTCGAAATATTGGATCCTATCACGTAAGGCAATTGTCTCATGATAAGGCATGAACCGCGCCAAGAACTCCTCTACTACTTGGCCCCAAGTTTTCAGCGATCCTGGTTCAAACCTTGCAATCCAACGCCTCGGCTCATACCCAAGAGCAAAAGAAAATAGTTTCCTGCATAATTGGTCCTTAGTAAACCCTTCTGCTGGAATTCTTTCTATTTCCTCCTCATAGGATCGAATGAAACTCCATGGGTCATCCCTACTCCATCTTCGTACCTCGGTAAGTACCTCACCATGGACTCCGTCACCTCATACCTTCTTAACTCGTCTTCCAGGTATATGGAAGATCCTCTCCTCATCTGCGAGAATTGGGGTGTCATGCGAGCGCGCATGGACATCATACTTGTATGTCTGTAGTAAGAGTAACTCAAAACTAAAAGTCAGCCTCGTTAGAAATTTCGAAAAATCGAGAATAATTCTAGATCTCGAATACTACTAAGGAAAGGAAAGGTGATTAGAAACAGACTAGGGAAACAGTATCAGAGAGAGATTAAAAAGGAAAACTAAAACTAATAGAATTAGGAATCTAAAGCTGAAAATATAAACAAATTAAACAGAAAAAAGGAGTATAGTCCCCGGCAACGGCGCCAATTTGATGAACGCGAGATTTGTCAGGTCCCGGTTCAGTCCAATAAATTTGTATTTAGCCAAAGGCAACCCACAACTACAACGAAAATAGTAGTGTAGTAGTAGAATGACTCGAGTGTCATTCTCTCAGGACTATAACTAGCTTTATCTATTTAACAAGAGAATATAAAACAGCAGATAGAAAGCAATAGGGGTTTTCAAACAGATAATGGAGATTGGTGATAGTATGGTCCTTCTTAACATAATGGGTCGATAATCATGCATAAGTTCCTCGGTCTTGCATAGAGATCTTTGAATCAATCTTGTGTCCTGTTGCAAGTATTAAGCACTACGAAGATAATAAGGGTCTGACTCATCAACAACTAACGTCCTAATGTGTTCCATAATTATTCAACACTACGAAGATAATTGGTCTGATTGGTTGACAAGTGTCCAAGTGTGCATAATAATCAATACAACATACGAGAATTTTGGTGTTCAACTGATCAACGAAATAAAGCAATGACACGGAGTATAATGCGCGATATAGCCATTAGCATGATTATCTTCCCTCGCTAAGAACTCACATACTACCACCAATGATAAATTTAGCTACTCATAGGCATGCAATCAATAGCAATCATAGAAGAAAACATATTGAAAGAATATAAAATAAGTAGATAAAAGTTGTAAGACACAAAGTTACCGAAGGTTGTCAATCTCCGGATGATTGCGATCCTACGCGCTCCAATCTGCTATGAAAGAGTATCCCCTAAGCTATGGAACTCCCAGGACAGGCCCCAGGAAGTTCCTACCTAAAACTATAGAGAGAGGTGAGAAAGTAGGCTTGGAAAGATATGATTTTCGGAGAGAAAACTCGCAACTATATATAGGCCCGAATTTCTTCTGGGGCGGTTCGCCCCACAATGTAAACGCGGAATTTTCGCGTTTTCGACGCGGTTTTGGATTTCTTCACCTTTTCGGACTCGGTTTATGACTTCTAGTAGCCTTCTAACCTCCAGATTCGGCCCCTATACTCCAAATCCTATCCGGAAACCTTCAGATACTCCAAATATGCTTCTGGAACACCAATTCCTTGTAGACTTCAATATAAATGCCCGTAAATCTCCGAATTTCAACCAAAACCTGTAAAATAAAATCTAAAGGGAAACGTGACACTATTCTAATAAAATGTACTAAAATATAGCTAAATTAACATAGAGGATAGCTAAATTAGGTGAAAAAGACTCGAATGAAAGTGTAAAATACACATTCATCACATGTGCCAGCACAATTCCCTTTTTAACCATATAGTGACTCTCCCAACTCAAGGTAAGATTACATTCAATACACCTCCTTAAGACACGATCAAGTTTATCAAGACAATCATCAAATGAATCACCGTAAACGGAAAAATCATCCATAAATACCTCAACAAATTTATTCACCATGTCGGAGAAGACGGAGAGCATGCAACGTTGGAAAGTGGCCGGAGCATTGCACAATCCGAAGGGCATCCTACGGTATGAGAAAGTGCCAAAAGGACATGTGAAGGTGGTCTTCTCTTGGTCCTCGGGAGCTATAGGAATCTGGTAGAAACCTGACAAACCATCCAAGAAACAATAGAACTCTTGCCCAGCTAGGCGGTTAAGCATATCATCAATAAATGGTAAAGGAAAATGATCTTTCTTTGTGGCAGAATTCAATTTCCTATAATCGATGCACATACGCCACCCCGTTGTTTTCCTAACGGGTACTAACTCCCCTTTATCATTTGCTTCGACCGTGATACCCGACTTCTTAGGGACTACATGGACGGGGCTAACCCATTTGCTATCGGGAGCTGGGTAAATCATCTTAGCATCTAGGAGTTTAAGCACTTCTTTCTTCACAACTTCTTGCATAGCTGGGTTTAGCCTACGTTGGGGTTGCCTAACAGGTTTCGCATCTTCCTCTAAGGCTATTTTGTGGGTACATTGCAACGGGCTTATACCCTTGATGTCACCTATGCTCCATCCTATGGCTCCGGTGTTTCTTTTCAACACCTCCACTAACTTAGCCTCTTCCTCCTTATCAAGTTTAGAAGATATGATTACAGGTTTAGACTCATTCTCCACTAGGAAGACATATTTCAAATGGCTTGGTAATGGTTTAACCTCAAGGGTTGGTTCACTAGGTGGAGGGGTCACTCCATCATCTTCATCTACTCCTAGGGACTCCTCTACTTCTTCCCCTAGAGGAATTTCGGGTGCACTATCTAGGAGGGCTGTCATAGCTAACACTTCTTCGGTGACAAATCCCTCTTCTAGGTTCATAGTAAGAGCTGCTTCTAAAGGGTCGCTAACTTGATGGGCAGAATAAGTATCACAAGAGACAGATTCATAACAATCAACAAATTTAAGTTCTTCAATCATAGCTTCCTCAGAGTCAGGTTCACATACCTGTTTGTATTGCTCGATCTGAACTTTGTCTCCGAGTACCTCCATGGTGATCTTTTTCCCTCGAAGCTCCAAACATGTGTTGGTGGTAGCCATGAAGGGTCTGCCCAAAAGCACAATATGCTCCTTTCTAGAACTTGTACCCTCGTCTGCTGTTTCCATCACCACAAAGTCGGTTGGTACAATGATTCTATCCACCTTCACTAGAATATCCTCGACTATCCCCAGTGGCCGTTTCACACTTCGATCAGCCATTTGAACGACCATGCTAGTGGGTTGGATTTTTCCCAACCCCAACGCCTTGTAGATGGAGTATGGCATTAGATTAATGCTAGCCCCCAAATCAAGCATTGCTTTTGTAGATCGGCCGTTTCCCATGGTGATACTAATTATGAAACTCCCAGGATCCTTTTGCTTCAAAGGTAACTCATGCACCGAGTTAACCATTTCATGTTCAGCCACATCCCCTTTCTGGAAAATTTTCTTATTACTCCTCACCTCTTTGAAAAATTTCGTGTAAGCGGGAATATTATGAATCAATTCCAGAAGGGGAACGTTCACCTCTACTTTCGATAGGATCCCATATATAGGTGAGTCTAGGATGTCCTTCTTAGCTTCCTTTATCCTTCCGGGAAAGGGAATATGGGGTTTAGGGGGCACATAAGGATTAGGCGACTTATGGAGTCCGCCCTCCTTTTGTTGTGCACCCCCTTCCTCATCTTCCTTATCCTTCTCAGTAACAAGTTCAGGGGTTGGTGCGGCTTCTTCTACCACCTCCTTCTCCAGCTGCTCATCATCACCTGTATCACATGTATTATTAGGCAAAGATTTAGTTTTAGAAGGATACATCAAAGGATATGGTGGTCTTGATTCCTTGCCACTCCGCAAAAGTATGTTTGCCTCTTGAAGTTCTTCCTCGCTTTCCAGATCAGCCTCAAGTCCCTCAATGAACTCCTCCTGACGATTAAGATTTCTCTCATTTTTGGAAAAATCAGAATTTTCCTCCCAGGTCTCAGGCGGACCGCTTGACAGAGCGCAAGCGAAGCGCTTGCCAAGCGAAGCAAGCGCTTCGCCTGGCTCCTGGAGCTTCTTTTTTTCCTCTTCTTTCTCTCCTGGAATTTCAAGCGCTCCGCTTGACTGTTCCAAGCGCTCAGCCTGGATTTCCAGTGAATTTTCTTCATGCATATGACACTCGGAACCCCTTTCTTCACTCATTTTCTCTTCTAGTAACTCGAGCGTGACCTCAAATTCTCCTAGAACTTCATACACACACTCCATTCTAGTATCAAAATCCTCTTGGTATTTACCCGCTACTTCGAGCACATTTCCCCAAACCTCCATTAGAGTGGATAACACCTCTTCTTCCTCTTCGGTGAAGCACTCCTCTTCACCTTGAGCTTGCGAGTCTTCCACCTCAAAGACGTAATATGGAATATTTTCGCCCGAGCATGTCTTCACTTTATAATCGAAGTTGTCATCATAAGAACTAATGGCAATAGGCTTGGGTGCTCGATACATCTCCGAGTAGTCAACCGGTGGCACAAGAGCATGGTTACGTGTCGCAACGAGCAATCTCCCAAAACCCTCTTTGATTTGGAATACGGTACAATTCTCCATACTGTCACATGCACCATCTATCACCAACTGCAAGTCTTCGTCCAATCCCCGATAAAAACAAGTAATCAGTTCATGTTCGCTCAACCGATGATGTGGGCATTCGCTCTTGTAGAGCTCAAATCGCTCTAGAGCATCGCAGAACCTTTCTCCCTTCCGCTGAGTGAATTCAGTTATCCGCTTCTTGAGCTCTTCATTTTCCCTAGGCGAAAGGAACCGATCAAGAAAGGCGTCTACCACGTCTTGCCAACTCCTCAGTGATCCCCCAGGCAAAGATCTCAACCATTCCTTGGGTTTTCCATTAAGAGCACATGGAAACAACCGACGCAAGAGCTGATCATCATTCAAATCTCGTGGTGGTAACAACCCAACATCACGCCGGTATTCTACCACGAATCGTAATGCATTCTCGCAAGGTGAATCTCGGAAGGTAGCTATGCTATAGAGAATTTCATCAGTGACCTCATATAACCTAGCCTCCGGTTCAAGATAATCGCCGGCTCTTTCGTTATTGCCTCATACCGGACTTTGAAAGCTTCGTTCAAGCAAACTTCTTCCATACCTGTCCAACAACAAAGCCTTCAACTAACTGTAAGTTTCCGTTAGTTTCGCAAAACTTTCACACAATTCAATCAAGAAAGAAATAAGGGGAGGGAAAGAGATGTTGGCTGAAAAAACCAAAACAAAAACACCAACCAAAGGAGTTAAGTCCCCGGCAGCGGCGCCAAATTGATGATGTCGTTTTTCACCAATTAAATTTGTTTAAAAGCCTAAGAACACTTATCACTACACAAACTAGAGTGCAATGGAAAGTTGTCCCCGAGTGTCGTTCTCTCGGGACCTAACGTGGCTTTGCTTGGGTTTTTGCTAGCAATTTCAGTCAACGATTTCAAATGTTGATAGAATTGTTTCTTTAGAACAAGCAACGAGAAATCAGATTGTTGTAAATCAAGCTTGGAAAACGGTTGGTGGTAGAAATCAAATACACATGCATGGGTTACGAATATGCTCACAAGTTCAGTGCGTAAAACCTTCGATCGAGTCTGCTAAGCAACTCGTCTAGGCAACTTTAAGACACACATCATAAAAGATCACTATCAATACTTTAGAGGTGTTTGTCACCAACACCATTTATCTAGCATGCTGCAAATCTCTAACATACAATCCTATAGCTTTCATTGACCAAGAGTTTGTCACTATACTCAATTCGAATATATTTTATAGGCAACTAAGAATCATATGAAGGAATTTGCAGCAAGATTGAATCACAATCTCATGTAAGCATAAACATAACCCATAGCATGCATATTCTACATTCTACCACCAACACAAAAGATTTAGCTACTCATATTCATCAACATAGACATCAATTCATATGAATAATAATCAGAATACATCATATCAAACTACAAGACAAGAGAGTGATACAAGTTACCACCAAAGCTGTCACTAATCGGTGGAAAGCAAAGAAAACCTCTCCGTAGATGATTACAAAGGATGGATCCCAATCAAAACCTTGAATCCCAAGCTAAAATACAATGTAATCTGAGTTTTCTCTGAGTTTTGGGGCTTAGGAGCTCTCCAGAACCAAGTTACAGTTCAAAAGTTATCCAAAAAATGATCAAAGATCAGATCTAAGAAGGAAAATCCGAAAACGTAACCGCTGCCAAGCGGACCGCTTGGAGAAGCCAAGCGGAGCGATTGGCAAGCGAAGCGCTTTGGCACTCCAAGCGCTTCGCTTGGCTTCTTTGCCAAAGCTCCTGGAAAATGAAGCGGAGCGCTTCACTATTCCAGGCGCTTAGCTTGGCTCCTGGGCAGATTTTTGTCTTCAAACTCAATCCTTTTGCCCTCGCTCGGCCCTCGGGTGCCTTGGACTCATCCTTGTCGATGCTTATTGATGCTCAAACACTTACGAACAAGCCACGAAGATTGGGGAACTTCAACGGGGCCATCTTTTCCATCAAAAAGGCTCGTTTTTAGCTCCAAAAACGCCGTTTCGTACCTAAGTGCCTGAAAATGCAGAAAACACAAAACGTGACACTATTCTACAAAACTAACCAAAAAACAAGGCTAGAAGATAGCAAAAGAAGGTAAAAAAGACAAGATGAACACGTCAAAAATACGTTCATTAGGATCCATTCTTGGTTCAGACTTCTGATGATGGTTTTCACCTTCTCAGAATCTGAGTAAAGATTTCCAACACCAAAGGCTGCCATTTCACTAACTAGAGTTGTGAATCTGAAGTCCAAGTATTCCAGTGACTCATTTGTACCTTGTTTAAAGTTCTGGAACTTTAACTTCAGCACTTCGAGTTTGTTTTCCTTGGTTTTGTCAGATCCAGCACAAAGATCTTGAACCATTTTCCAAGCTTCCTTAGCAGTTTTAGCACCCCACAGTTTGCACTGGTATCCGGAGTTGATTGAATGATGATGTTTCTTGCTTGGCCATCAAGATGGAATCTCTTGGCTTCGTCGGAAGTCCATTCCTCTCTTGGTTTTGGAACGACAGTATCAACTGGTTCGCCTAAGATAGTTTCCTTTCCATCTTCTATGGTTTTGTGAGGAAAACTTCTTTCAACCTTAGTAATTTTGATAGGTCCATCATTAATGACAGTAACCATCTCATCACTAATGGCCTAAAGATGTAGCATCATGTTGTTTCGCCATTTTTCGTAGTTTTCCAGCTTCAGCAAGGGAGCATCTCCTAAAGACATCTTGTCAGTAAAAGACCACAAAATTGATCAAGTGAGAGTGATTTACGGAAAGCACCTAAGGGGATCTAGGTTCAGTTCTGAAGGTTAAAGAACCTGCAGCTCTTATACCACTTGTTGGTCCCTTTAAACAACAAGAAAAGACTAGAGGGGGGGGGGGTGAATAGTCTTTTCAAACTTTCTTCGTTTAAAAACTTTCTCAGCAAGTACTTATTACTTTTCAGTAATGAGTTTGCTGATACTTAACTTTCTCAGCAAGCGCAAGTTACTTCTCAGTAACTATTTTTGCTGATACTTAAAATCAGAGAGCGGAAGTCTTTGATACAATAAGTGCTTTGTCAGTAAGTGATAGTTTCAGCAAGTGAAGTGAGTGACTGTGTACAGATAGATATGCTTTGCTGAAAACTAAATACAGTAAGTAAATCACACAAACACTTTTATAGTGGTATCTGAGAGTGGCGTAATCTCTCAATTAATCCACTTTGTCCTTTCTAGGACATAATCCACTAAGATAAGTTTGAGGTTCCTTACAACACCTATCTAGAGCGATTCAAAGAGAAACCAAAGCACACTTGCTTCGTTTCCAACCTAACTAGAGAACGAAACCTTGTTCTCCACCAAACTTGTGACTTTTAATCAGCAACACTATGCTCGATTAAGTTCCCCCTGAATATCACGCCTGAAAGGTGTATTTTCAGTTAGAGAGGTTTGGGATGAGATAACTTAATTATAACTTATTCAGTTACAACAAGTAATCTAAGAAACAAAACTTTGAATACTTTGCAGTAAACAAGTTTGATTGTTTCTGGTGTCAAGACTTGTTCTTGTTCGAAAGAAAGAACACTTAACTAATTTCTTAGCCGTGTAATTTCTACTTCTTCACAAGTAGCTTTTTCAAGCTTTAAGTCTTGGAACGGATCAATGGCAGTTAAGAGTATTTGAAGGGTATGTGAGTTTAAGCACAAATGAGAGTTTGATCACGTTGTTGACACACTTCAACTCTTTACCGGATGACCTCTATTTATAGTGAAAATAAGGAGCCGTTTGAATTTCAAATTCTAAGGCTTTTTTGTCTTCATGTCCTTCGCGTGCTTCTTTGTCTTCTAGTCTTCATGTCCTTCGCATGCATGCTTTGCATTTAATGCTCATTTGAATGAAATTCAAACAGTAACATTGGAGCGCAAATACAAGTACTTTCAGCAAGAGGTCACAAATGTTCCATCAGCAAGTGGTCAGTCTCAGTTTCAGCAAGCACAACCTACTCTGTCGTTTAGATTTTCACTTATGCAATGCTGTTGCTGAAGTTTTCACTTTCTGTGCAACATGTGCATTTGTAGATACCAGTCTTCATAAATCTTCTAGTCTTCAGACCTTCGAATTCTTCAAGTTTCTGAACGGTTCTAATTAAATGCTTCAATAGTTTGTTTGTGTAAACAAAGTACATCATCAGCAAATGCTTCAATAGGTTGTATTTCTTTTCAGAAAACAAGATACATCATAAGCGGTAAAACTAACCTATCTAGCACCTACTCTAAGTCTTCAGCAAACGTTCCTCTTTTACAATGTCCTTAAAATTCTAAATTCCTATGGACCTTAAGAGTACTAGTTACTGGACTTTCCTTAATTTAGCATGGTTAATTGCTCATCAAAATTACAAGTTTCCTAACAGAAACGTTTTCTGCTGAAAGACTTAGTGTAGGTACTACTTAGGTTCTTTCGTTTGCTGATGATGTATTTTGTTTTTACAAACGAACTATTGAAGATTTAGAACCACTCAGAAAGTTGAAGATTCGAAGACTGAAGACTTAGAAGAATTCTGAGAAAGGTATCTACAAAGGCACATGTTGCTTCAGAAAGTGAGAATTTCAGCAACAACTTGCATAAGTGAAAATCTATATGACAGAGTAGGTTATGCTTGCTAAAACTGAGACTGACCACTTGCTGACAACATATGTGACCTCCTTGCTGAAGAGTACTTGCATTTTGGCTCCAACGGTCATATTTGAATTTGATTCAAATGAACATTAAATGCAAAGTAGGCACGCGAAGAACATGAAGACAAGAAGACAAATGAAGAACGCTGCTGAAAGTACAAAAGCAAGATAGTGACATCTTAAGGTACAAAGCCTTAGAATTTGAAATTCAAACGGCTCCCTTGAGACACTATAAATAGAGGTCATCAGGCAAGAGTAGAAGGTGTGTCAACAACGTGATCAAACTCTCACTTGTGCTTTAAACACTCAAATCCTTCTATACTCTTTACTGCCTATTGATCCGTTCCAAGGCTTAAGCTTGAAACAAAAGCTACTTGTGAAGAAGTAGAACATTCACGGCTAAGAAATTAGTTAAGTGTTCTTTATTTCGAACAAGAACAAGTCTTGACACCAGAAACAATCTAACTTGCTTACTGCAAAGTATTACAAGTTGTGTTTCTTTAGATAACTTTTTATAGCCGAAAAAGTTATATTCAAGTCATCTCATCCAAAACCTCTCTAACTGATAAACACCCTTTTCAGGCGTGAAATTCATGGGGAATTAATCAAGCATAGTGTTGCTGATTATAAGTCCCAAGTTTGGTGGAGAACAAGGTTACAGTTCTCTAGTTAGGTTGAAAACGAAGCAAGTGTGCTTTGGTTTCTGAAGAATCATTAGTGATAGGATTTGTAAGGAACCTCATTTCTTATCATAGTGGATTCAGTCCTAGAAAGGACAAAGTGGATTAGTTGAGAGATTACGCCACTCTAAGATACCACTATAAAAGTGTTTGTGTGATTTACTTTACTGCAGTTAGTTTTCAGCAAGTTACTTTTCTCATACACTGTCACTCTGCTCACTTGCTGAAACTAGCTCTTTTTCAAAAGCACTTATTGTCAAAGACTTCCGCACTCTGTTTTTAAGTATCAGCAAACTCATTACTGAAAAGTAATAAGTACTTGCTGAGAAAGTTAAGTACCAGCAAGCTCATTACTGAAAAATAATGAGAACTTGCTGAGAAAGTTTTAAACAACGAAAAGTTTGAAAAGACTATTCACCCCCCCCCCTAGTCTTTTCTTGTTGTTTAAAGGGACCAACAAGTGGTATCAGAGCTGGAGGTTTGATGAACGTGTATTTTACACCTTCTTTCGAGTCTTTTTTCACCTATTTTTTCTATTCTCTATGTTAATTTAGCTATATTAAAGTGCATTTTATTAGAATAGTGTCACGTTTCCCTTTAGTTTGCATTTTACAGGTTTTAGGTGAAAAACGTGGTTTTTCGGGCAATTATATTAAATAGAACGAAGAATCGGTGTTCCGAGGACATTTTTGGAGTATCTAGAAGATTCTGTATGGGATTTGAAGTCTAGGGGTCGAGTTTGAAGCCTTAAAGGTCACTAGAAGGCAAAAACTGAGTCCGAAAAGGAAACGAAATCCAAAAATGCGTTCCTCGCCGACTTGACTCCCAGGCGATTCGCCCGGGATGTGGGGCGGTTCGCCCCACACCAGGCTGTTCGCCCGGTGTGTGGGGCGACTCGCCCCACACATTCCGAACTCCTATATATAGTTGCTGTTTCTCTACGTTTTTTCATTCTTTCTCATACCTTTTTTCATACCTTTCTCATTAGTTTTAGGTAGGAATTCTCCAGAGCCTGTTCTGGGAATTCTTAGCATAGGAGACAATTTTTCTTATCAATTTGGAGCTTGTGAGATCGCGAATCTTCGGAGATTGACAACCTTCATCGGTAACATTGTGTCTAAGATTTTTCTATTTATATTTATATCTTTCAACATGTTTTCATTCAATCTTGCTTTGATTTCTGTTGATTGCATGACATCTATGAGTAGCTAAATCTATAGTTGGTGATAGTATGTGATTTCTTAGCGAGGGTTATTAATTATGAATGATGGCGGTAATGCGAATCAGGCATTGAGTTATTGCTTTATTTCTTTGATCTATCTAAGCCCTCTATCTTCGTAGTGTTGAATTGAACGGAACACATTGGACAATTCATGATCTTAGATCTCTATGCAAAACGATCGGGTACTTCATGCATGATTATTGACCTGCTATGCTTTGAATGATCATACTATCACTAACTTCCATTATCTTGATAAGAAAAATCTGTGCTAAGTCGTCTGTTGATTTTATAGTTTATGTTAAATTAGATAAAGCTAGTTATAGTCCTTAGACATCGACACTCGAGGTTATTTTACTGCTACACTACGGTTTTCGTTGTAGTTGTGAATTGCCTTTGGCTAAACTAAAATTTATTTGATTAATTGAATCTGACAAATTCCAGTTCATCAAATTGGCGTCGTTGCCGGAGAGTATACTCCTTTTTTCTGTTTAGCTTTTATATATTTTCAGCATTCAATTCCTAGTTTTTGTAGTTTTATTTTACTTAATCTCTCTGATACTCCTTTCTTAGCTTGTTACAGATAGTGTATGCGAAGTACACGATCTAGGGGAACACCGCTTGCTGAACCAATCGTTGAAATCGACAGAGTCTACCACCAAAGAAGGCGACTACTTCGACGACGTGAACTAGAGGAGATAGAGGATACCAATTTCTTTGAATCTCTACACAGTCTTAATAAGGAAATCGTCTTAATGGTAGAAGCTAGACCACTGAAAGCATGGGTTCAACCCACCAAGGATCGTATGAGGGGACCGGCGATTGTTCTTTCGCCTGCAACTCGAGATCTAGAAATAAAAAACCACGCGTTCCAACAACTTCCGAGGTTCTATGGCTTAGCAAGGGAAGATGTGATGGGGTACTTGCACGATATCGATGATTTCGTCAACCAACTCCCACGACCCGGAGCTGAAATAACAGCGGATGAGTTGAGAATGAAGGTTTTTACTATGGGGCTTGGCGACAGGGCCAAGTCATGGTTAAGTTCCCTACCTGCGAGATCGCTTGACACTTGGGAAAAGGTTTTTTCAGCATTCATGGAGAAATATTTCCCTCACACCTTGACTACCGCGCTTAAGGCGCAAATCACTGGGTTCAAACAAGACTATGATGAGACCATCTACACAGCGTTTGAGAGGTTCCAAGACCTCATGAACAAGTGCCCTCACCATGGTTTTGAGCTTTCGGATCTTGTCCAACACTTCTACAATGGACTGACCTTTGAGAACCAACAAGTGCTGGATTTCCAATGTCGTGGCAATATCTGGGAGGAAACCGCGGAAGCCTTCTGGGCGGTTTTCGAAAGGCTTGCTAAGGGTTCGCAATTCAAGGATCCAAGAGCGATGGTTAGGAGACGTGGACCTGAAGCTCCACCTACTCAGGAGGCCCCTACGTATGGGGGAAATGAGGATCGATTCGAGTGCTTTACCAATGAGTTCAAACAAGTCCTCAAGAGCGCCACTGGAACATCTGTGTCGAATGAAGTTTGCCGAATATGCAAGAACTATGGGCATGGAGCTCACATGTGTAGATCGAAGCTTGCATATGATGATGGCAATTGGGTTCAAGGAGGCGAAGAGGAAGCCTTTGCTACGGAATTTGGTACTCAAGAAGCTAGCTACGGACAAGATGGTAGGAATCCTCGAGGTGGATTTTGGAGAAGAGGGTTCCGAAACAATCAAGGATACGCACCGGCTAGCCAAACTTATGGACCTAACCATGACCGTAGTAGGCTTAGCTATGGCAATGATCACTGCGAAAATCTTGCTCCCAAAGAGCAACCGAAGTCGAAGACATCTAAACTCATGGAAAACTTGCAAAAAATGGTTGATCACACCCAAAGTTTTCTCAAGCGTTACGAAGAAGATTCTGAGAAGACTAGGGCAAGGCTTGATCATTTGGAAGAGAGCACTAGGCTTGCACATCAAAAGATGCAAGAGTTGATTGACCGTGGAGCAAGTAGGGAGCAAGGGAAGTTGCCTAGCAACACTGAGAAGTCGATGTCCATCACCTTGGTGGGTGATCTTCCTGTTGAAATCACCATCAAGAAGGTTGCTAAATGTGAGCGTTACAAGGATGAAGAACCCCCACTAGCCAAGGAAGAAGAGAAGGACCTTGGTTCTGATGAGAGTGATAAGGAGCAAGAGGATCCCGACCCAATCCCTCAGAGTTTCGATGTTAAGGTCGGGATTGGTGAACTTGAAGATGTTCGTGCTACACTAGATACGGGATCTTACTCTAATGTGCTCCCAATAAATGTGTTTGAGAAGAGTAGCCTTGGAAAACTATCTGAGCATAAGGCTATTGTGCAATTGGCGGATGGATCCTTTGTGAGACCCGAAGGCGTTGTGAAGAACGTATTGGTTAAGATTGGTGAAGCTTTTGTGTACACCAACTTTGTAGTTATGCCGGCGTCTACACCTGGGATGGGGGATGTTGTTCTCTTGGGGCGAATGTTCTTAACTAAACTACGCTCGTGATAGACATCTACCGAAGAACTTGCACCATTGAGGTGGATGGCAAGCGACATGTGTTGCGAGCCATATCTGATCCAAATATTCACTTCAATGCTTCTCACACCATTAACTACTTTGGTCTTGCTGTCTATGTTCATTCTCATTCACAGGTTCGTGGCATGAGAAAAAGATCCATGAAGGGGAAGTCTAGTACCCCCAAAAAGAAGAACTAGAGCAAGGAGAAGTCGAGCCAAACACTATAAACAATGGCGCTATCCTGGAGGCAACCCAGAGTTTTTATCGTTTTTTTTATCGCTTTATTGCATTGCATGCATTCATATATTGAACAATTTGCCTCTCTTTATGTGAACTTGTTCGTTTATGTGTCGTTTTGTGCTTATGTTTATGTTTGAGTGAACTTTTACGAGTGTTTTTATGAGGAGAATGGTTTTCGGGGATAAAAACCGAACATTTTTTGAAAACGCTCCACAGAGCCAGAGAGTTTTAAACTCTCTGGCAGTGGGGGGAGAATCGCCCCACACACGGGGCGAATCGCCCCCCGCCATCAGGCAAGGTGAAAAGCGAGATTCTTCCACCAAACCCTAATTATTCATCTCCTTTCACACATCTTTCTCCAAAACACCCCAAAACTCGAAAAACCTTCTTTCTACCATAATTTCTTCAATCCTTCATCAAATTTTGTTTTCTTTAGCTTCAATCGAAGCCCATTACATGCTCTTTGATTCTATCTGAACAACCTTCATCCTAGTGCATTTGTTTTTCAGATCTGAGGTAACTTCACATGAACCCTAATTTTTCAAATTTGGGGGTTTTGTGATTTATGCTTCAATTGAGCTTATATATGATAGTGTATATGTCCTAGAGACAGTCCTTATTAAGGGCATGCAGCCCTTATAGAGGACATATATGTACTATTACACAGGTCAACGTAATATAATATATGTTTGTCGTTTTACTATTGAGTATCGCTTTCATATTTATATTACACCAGGCATGCAGCATGTCATATCTATATTTCTGTCTGTATTGATATTAAACATGTCCCCTCGGATAGATGACCGATCACAAAGATAGTGGGAGCTATGTGAGTTATCATCTATCCCAAACTCTCCCTAGTCGAGGTTCATCTCGGATGTAGGGGTCTGAATGAACCAGATGAGACTAGTATGCGTGGAGGTTATACTTGTTGGAGCAAGTGTGAGCCGATCCCACGGCCACGGAACGGATTGTTGGACAATCGAGAAACGTTCCCATAACTGCGCATAGTTGTTCGAAGAAGGATTATCGAACAATGGAAGTACCCACCGAAAACTCCCATCGATGTATACTCCACACCGAAGTGTCTATGGGAACCGGTAAGTTGTCGAAGTGATGCTAGTCGTCCTTTGTACTTACAGGACTTAATCATCACATTTGTTGCCCCATATCCTTGGTGGACCCGTTGATGTCAGCTCTGAATAAGCAGTTGACCTAAGACACGATCCAGGATTATGGCTACATACAAATGGGGATGATAAGTGATTCTGTGAAAGATTCATCTCTCACGTGTAGCACAGGAGAGCACTGCTCATAGTCGTTCATAGTTGTGATTGGTAAAACCGCTGGCCAGCGTATCAATATTATTATGATGGTCATAATAGATACTGGATTCACCATGCAACTCACTGAAGACGCCCGTGGATGTATTATTGGGATAGACGCTTCATCGATCCTAGATACATTCGAGCAAGTCAGATGAAGGGACGTTACCATCGCCGCGTTGAGCGCAACAGGCTTCGCAACGAAAGGGTTTGCTTTGAGAAACCTCTCAAACGTCCTCATGTATTAATATTGCAAATGGAACCGTCTAAGAATTCCATTTTGCCTAGTCTAGGACTTGCTTAATACAGTGAGGCCCTATGGGTCACACTATGTGGTGATTTAGCTTATCAGAATATCCTTGAAGATGGAATCGTAATTAATTTGGAATTAATTGTGATTGATGGATTATAATTGATTTGGAATTAATTATAATATTTGGTGTCTCAATTAATGATTTAGAATTATTAATTGAATTGGCTAATTAATTGTATTTTATATAAATACAATTAAAGATTATATTTTGAAAATATAATAGAGGTTTGATTTGAAAGGATATGTTAATTTAGAATTAACATATGCACATGGGCAAAATCTACTTGGAGTTTGAATTGCCTTAGAACTATAAGTGGGTCCCAAAATCGGGACCCACCTAGTGTCCCTGGGAGAGCGCGCGCGTGCGCGTAGGCTGGATAGGGGAAGGAGTTCGACTCCTTCCTCTATTAGAAGTCCAAGGGATAAGTTAGATTTTCCTGATTGAGTTTTAATTTGATTGGGAATGAATCTAAACTTGATATTGGTTTCCTTGTGCGATAAGAATTAGATTCTTATTCCTTTACGAAGTCTAATTGCTTATGCTTTAGGCTTCAATTGACTACTATATATAGTAGACTATTAGAGAGTTTTTGATAGAGACTTTCACAGTCATTCTACCCAGTTTTCTTAGAGAAAATAAAAACTCTCCCCTCCTCTAAAAGCCTACGCGCGCGCCACCTCACCGGAGGAATTGCCGCCCCGTCTTCTTGGTCACACAAAGAATATCCTAGCATTCTTTCCGATAGGCAGTTCATCCGTGGATACCAAGGTTGAGGTTCTAGGAGCTGGAAACTAACTTTTATTGTCTTGCAGATAATTAAAGTATTGCAGATATCTTCGACTTCGACGAAGGAGAAGATACACCGGATTATTACGAAGACTTGTAAGCTGCTTTGGAAGTAAGGTTAGTCTTCTCATTGACGTGTTTAAATATATACGGCATATACATAATCAATTAACCGGTATGTTAAGAAAATTTTTGAAATTCCGCTGCGTACCCTATGGGTAACTCAGACCATATTTTCTTAAAGTGGTATCAGAGCGAGGTTAATTGATTACGTATATACGTATATATATTGTATGATTTTGTAGATACGTGGATGCAATTGATTCTATGATTAATTCGATTTTCAACAGTTTTTGTTTTTTATATATATTTAGAATTTATATTTTTTCAAAAAAAAAAAAAAAATTAAATATATATATTGGTCGGGCCGCCTGCGTGCCGCAGGCACCCGCGCCTGCGGGCACCTGGCGCCCGCTGCCGCAGGCACGGTAGGGGACGGGACTAGGTCCCGTCCCATATTTTAATATATATATATATTTTTTCGGGTTGGACCCAAAATTGAATTTTTGAAAATTTTGAGGATTGAATTTTATATTTGGAATATAAATATGATTTAATTGTAATTGTTTTTAATTAGAGGGGTTAAATTTAATTAGTATAAAGTTAAAGGGCTTATTTGTAATTTATCAATTTATTATTTATTGCAAATTAGTCCTTCTACTTTTAAATTTTAGATTTAACACCTCTAAGGTTTCAAAAATTACAATTAAGTCCTTCGGGTTTTCGAAAATTGCTACTTGGCCAATAGAATTTTCGATTTTTCAATCTAATCCAAATTTTCAATTATTTCATAGAGATT
This sequence comes from Plantago ovata, assembly GCA_028274465.1. Lineage (NCBI taxonomy): Eukaryota > Viridiplantae > Streptophyta > Magnoliopsida > Lamiales > Plantaginaceae > Plantago > Plantago ovata. The sequence goes on along the minus strand of CM051456.1, from coordinate 38,640,384 downwards.
ATAAGTATGGGATTATAATTTTCATAATGAAATTATGAAGTCATTTGGCATCCACATAGACTACTACTTGTTTTGTTTGCTCGATATGCTATTGTTTGACAATGCATATTTAAATACCAAGTATTTTACTTTCCGTTCGACCGCTATGCATGCGAGGGTAGGCGGCGCCCTCTTATATGTCGGACCGCATATTTTATGTATGGGTAGGCGGCACCCATTATGTGCTTGACCGCGTTTAGAACTAGAATGGATAGGCGGCATCCATTACGTGTAGACCGCTCATGCATGATGGGTAGGCGGCGCCCTTATTTGTTTGTAGATGACTGATACCAACCGTCAAGCGACAAGCCCCAACCAATATAAGTACAAAAATATATATATGTATGTATTTCTGAGATGCTTTCCATAGGGTGCTTTAATTCTGAACTTTCATTGCGTTTTCTTGTATTGGCGACCTCGTCTTACAGACTCGCAGTGATCGTCAGATTAGAGTAAGCCTATGGTTATGACTTACTGCATATTGTATCTAGCGACCTCGATAGGTACAGTATGTAGGGCATCGGGTTAAATTAGATTTAACAACCAAGAGTTGCGTGACGCAATTGGATAGTCCTACCGGTCATATATTGGATAGCATAGTATGGATTTGGATCTTGGCCACTACGGTAACTTGTTGGACATTACCCGTATGTTTGTTGTGGGGGCAAGCATATGTCAAAATAGTGGGAGCTAAACAGCTAAAGGACCTTGTTGTTTAGTTATGTTGACTGTGTATTAAGAAATAATATTTCAATAGTTGATTTATTATTTTCGTTCTATATTATTTCTCCTGGAAAACCGAAATGGCGAGTATCTCGCTCCGTGCTGTCTTAGAGAAGCAAATTTTGACCGGACCAAACTTCCTAGATTGGATCAGGAATATATGTTTGGTGCTGAGGTACGAAAGGATTGAGTACGTCTTGGACGAGGCTAATCCCGTGTGTCCCGAGAATCAGACTGCCTATCAAGTTGCTGATTTGGAATCAAGCCAACAAGGCAAAGTCTGATAAGCATCATGAGGATGCTGGATCCGCGCAGTGTATTATGCTGGCGGCAATGAGCAATGAGCTGCATAGGGAACATGAAAGCATGTTGCCGTATGAGATGCTGAAGCATCTTGAGTCGGTCTTTAATACGACAGCTAGAAGTGTTGAATTTGATTTGATCAAAGAGATACACAGATGCAAGCTCAATGAAGGAGGGAACATGTCTGAACATGTTCTCAAGATGAGAATAAGATCATGGTGATCTTTGTCCTTCAATCATTGCCGAGTTCGTATTCGCAGTTCATCGTTAACCACCATGAATGCGAAGGACGTAACACTGCCCGAACTCCATAATCTGCTGAAGACATATGATCAAACTCTTCCTAAGAAGGAAATTCGATCATGGTTTGTTGGGAACCGTCTAACCGAAACCCGAGCAACAAAGGTGCTAAGGGTAAGGAGAAAGTCGGGAGCCAAGGGCTAACACTTCGAGTGATACCTCAGTCTGAACCAGCAAAGGAACGTTCAAGAGGAGCGGAACAGTACGCACAAATGAATGTTTTTTCTGTAAGCAGAAAGGGCATTGGAAGAATGATTGTCCTAAACGGGCAGATCAACTAAGCAGCCGCCAGCTTCTACATCAGGTATGTGTTATTGAAATGAATGACTACTTTTAACTCCAATGGTTGAGTAGATGACAGCTTGTGGCTCGCGCATTGTGTAAAAATGTGCAGGGGCTAATTGAACACAAGCTAGTCGCAAGGTGAAATCGACTTGCATGTTGGGAAACGGCAATCAAGCTTGAAGCCCAATGCGTTGGACGGCCGACAAGATAGATTTACCTTCAGGACAATTTTAGAACTTGATAACG
>CM051456.1:38622928-38638388 GCA_028274465.1 Plantago ovata | reverse complement strand
GAGTTTGGATCTTGGCACTACGGTAACTTGTTTGTACATTACCGTATGTTTGTTGTGGGGGGCAAGCATATGTCAAAATAGTGGAGCAAACAGCTAAAGTACCTTTGTTTAGTTGATGTTGCTGTTTAAGAAGAATAATATTTCAATAGTTGATTTATTATTTTCGTTCTATATTATTTCTCCTGGAAAACCGAAATGGCGAGTATCTCGCTCCGTGCTGTCTTAGAGAAGCAATTTTGACCGGACCAAACTTCCTAGATTGGATCAGGAATATATGTTTGGTGCTGAGGTACGAAAGGATTGAGTACGTCTTGGACGAGGCTAATCCCGTGTGTCCCGAGAATCAGACTGCCTATCAAGTTGCTGATTTGGAATCAAGCCAACAAGGCAAAGTCTGATAAGCATCATGAGGATGCTGGATCCGCGCAGTGTATTATGCTGGCGGCAATGAGCAATGAGCTGCATAGGGAACATGAAAGCATGTTGCCGTATGAGATGCTGAAGCATCTTGAGTCGGTCTTTAATACGACAGCTAGAAGTGTTGAATTTGATTTGATCAAAGAGATACACAGATGCAAGCTCAATGAAGGAGGGAACATGTCTGAACATGTTCTCAAGATGAGAATAAGATCATGGTGATCTTTGTCCTTCAATCATTGCCGAGTTCGTATTCGCAGTTCATCGTTAACCACCATGAATGCGAAGGACGTAACACTGCCCGAACTCCATAATCTGCTGAAGACATATGATCAAACTCTTCCTAAGAAGGAAAATTCGATCATGGTTGTTGGGAAACCGTCTAACCGAAACCCGAGAAACAAAGGTGCTAAGGGTAAGGGAAAGTCGGGAGCCAAGGCTAACACTTCGAGTGATAAGCCTAAGCGTCTGAACCAGAAAAGGAAGTTCAAGAGGAGCGGAACAGTACGCACAGATGAATGTTTTTTCTGTAAGCAGAAAGGGCATTGGAAGAATGATTGTCCTAAACGGGCAGATCAAGCTAAGAAGCCGCCAGCTTCTAGCTCAGGTATGTTTGTTATTGAAATGAACATGACTACTTTTAACTCCAATGGTTGAGTATTAGATACAGCTTGTGGCTCGCGCATTTGTAAAAATGTGCAGGGGCTAATTGAACACAAGCTAGTCAAGCAAGGTGAAATCGACTTGCATGTTGGGAACGGCAATCAAGCTGAAGCCAAATGCGTTGGACGCTACAAGATAGATTTACCTTCAGGACAATGTTTAGAACTTGATAACGTTTATTTTGTTCTATCCATTGTCAGAAATATTATTTCCATTCCATTGTTGGACAATTTGGGTTTTTCCTAATACTTGTTATTTTTTCATTAAATGACCAGTATTATGGAAAAGCTCGCTTAGTGAATGGTTTATATATTTTGCAAAGTAGTCTACCTTTATTTCAAATACATAACAAACAACCGTCTTCAAGTAGGAAGAATAATCCATCTTATCTATGGCATTGTCGGCTAGGCCATATCAATGAAACACTGATTCAAAGACTAAGGAAGTTGGACTACTTAGAACCATTTGATTTTGAATCATATATATGGTACATACGAATCATGTGTTAAGGATAAGATGACGAACAAACCTTTTGTTGGACAAGGTGTTCGTGCCACTCGCTGCTTAGAGCTCATACATACCGATGTATGTGGGCCTTTTAAAGTCCATGCGCGTGGGGATTATCCTTACTTCGTTACCTTTACTGACGATTTCTCAAGGTATGGATATATTTATCTTATGAAGAATAAATCCGAGACCTTTGGGAAATTCAAGGAGTTTAGGAATGAGGTCGAGAATGAATTGAACCTAAGGATAGTCACTCTTCGATCAGATCGAGGAGGTGAATACCTTAGTGAAGAATTTGTCGACTACTTGAAGAGAAATGGAATTCAATCGCAATGGACTTCTCCTGGAACACCACAGTTAAATGGTGTGTCTGAGAGAAGGAATCGAACCCTGTTAGACATGGTGAGATCAATGATTGGATTCTCGACTCTTCCAAAATATCTATGGGGATATGCACTACAAACTGCAATCTACATTCTGAACCGTGTACCATCTAAATCAGTGGAGAAAACTCCTTATGAGTTATGGAAAGGAAATAAGCCCTCACTGGGCTATCTTAGACCTTGGGGTTGTCCTGCGATAGTCAAACTGATGCTTACTGATAAGTTAGATGCCAAGGGTGTCAAAGTATATTTCATAGGCTATCCTCGTTGGACGAGAGGCTATGAATTCTATCATGTTGAAGATCACAAGGTGATAGTATATAGAAACGTTAAGTTTTTAGAAGCAGAATACCTCGAAGAAGAGAGGTTAGATGACATGATAGAACTTGAAGAAATTCAAGACTTTGACACGCGTGAACATGAGTTCTCTAAATATTCTGATTTGGACTCAAGTTCAGTGGGTGCTTTCGAAGCAGACAAGGGTAATGATATGACACTTGCTAGGCATGTCATAGTCAGTGGGAGTCCTGTGATTAGATCAACAGTTGAAACCACACCAATAAAACCCGTTGTCAATCAAACTGTGCAACGAGTTGCACAAGAGAAGCCTCCCGCTAGGGAATAGGGTCGCGTGGCGCGACCAGTTGCATCAGTGCCCACTGATAATGTTCGTGTTACACGAAGCCAGAAAAGAAAAGCACCAGAACCAGTCGAGCTCCGTAGGTCAAAGAGGATCCTAAAAGGACCTCGTAAGCAAATCCTTATGATAGAAGACATCAGTGAACTTGATGTCGGCTTATCAGATCGGGAAGATCCCGAGACCTACAAAGAGGCAATATTTGATATTGACTCAGACAAATGGCAAGAGGCCATGGAATTGGAAATGAACTCCATGTACCTGAACCAAGTTTGGAACTTGGTAGACTTGCCCCAAGGGGTTAGACCTATTGGGTGCAAATGGGTCTTTAAATGAAAGACGGATGCCGATGGCAAGGTACAAACGCACAAAGCTAGGCTTGTGTCGAAAGGCTACACGCAAAGGTATGGCATCGATTACGATGAAACCTTTTCATCGGTAGCAAAATTGAAGTCCATTCGAATTCTACTTGCAATAGCTGCCTACTATGATTATGATATCTGGCAGATGGATGTAAAGACTGCCTTCCTCAATGGCAACCTTGAGGAAGAGGTCTATATGGTACAGCCGGAAGGTTTTATTAGTAAAACCAGGCCAACTGCTGTATGCAAATTACAAAGATTCATCTATGGGCTAAAGCAAGCGTCAAGGAGCTGGAATATCCGCTTTGATGAAGCTGTCAAATCGTTTGACTTCATCAGAAGCAAGGAAGATCCCTGTGTCTACGCTAGGCACAGCGACAAAGGAGTAGTTTTCATGATCATTTATGTTAATGACATTTTGATCATGGGAAAAAATGTCTCTATGCTAGAAGAGACTAAAGTTTGGTTATCAAGTGCCTTCTCGATGAAGGACTTGGATGAAGCGAACTACATCCTAGGGATCAATATCTATAGAGATAGATCCAAGAGGATGTTAGGATTGACACAATCCACCTACATCGACAAAATACTGAAGCGTTATTAGATGGACGACTCAAAGAGAGGCTTTCTCCCAACTAGGCATGGGATTGTCTTATCACTTAAGGATGGTCCTAAAACTGATGAAGAAAGAAATGCAATGAGTCGTGTGCCCTATGCTTCGGCAATAGGGTCTATAATGTATGCAATGAATTGCACAAGGCCCGATGTGGCATATGCGCTTAGTGTCACTTATCGACACCAACAGAATCCAGGAGTACCTCACTGGACTGCTGAAAAGAACATTCTTAAGTACCTTCGACGGACTAAGGAAATGTTCTTGGTGTTTGGTGGAGAACCAGAATTAAAGATGTCTGGTTATGTCGACGCTGGATTTGAATCAGATCCTGATGACTTTGAGTCACAGACAGGATACGTATTCAAATTGAACGGAGGAGCTATCTGTTGGAAGAGTTCTAAGCAAGCCACGATTGCTGATTCATCCACAGAAGCCGAGTGCATTACTGAATCAGAAGCATCGAAAGAAGTTGTCTGGATTTCAGAGTTCTTGAAGGAATTGAGGGTTGTTTCTGCTCCTAGTCCAATAACGATTTATTGGGACAATACGGGCGCCGTCGCTCAAGCTAAGGAGCCTAGATCTACAAACAAGAACAAACATGTACTTAGAAAGTATCACGTTATACGTGAGATTATTGATAGAGGAGAAGTTAGTATAGAACGTGTCTCTACCACGGACAACGTGGCAGATCCTTTCACCAAGGTCTTATCAGTGGAAGTCCACTTAAGACATTATGCTAATCTGGGTATTAGGCATAAAGGTGACTGGCTCTAGTCCAAGTGGGAGATTGATAGTGTATATGTCCTAGAGACAGTCCTTATTAAGGGCATGCAGCCCTTATAGAGGACATATATGTACTATTACACAGGTCAACGTAGTATAATATATGTTTGTCGTTTTACTATTGAGTATCACTTTCATATTTATATTACACCAAGCATGCGGCTTGTCATATCTCTATTTCTGTCTGTATTGATATTAAACATGTCCCCTCGGATAGATGACCGATCACACAGATAGTGGGAGCTATGTGAGTTATCATCTTTCCCAAACTCTCCCTAGTCGAGATTCATCTCGTATGTAGGGGTCTGAATGAACCAGATGAGACTAGTATGCGTGGAGGTTATACTTGTTGGAGCAAGTGTGAGCCGATCCCACGGCCACGGAACGGATTGTTGGACAATCGGGAAACGTTCCCATAACTGCACAATAGTTGTTCGAAGAAGGATTATCGAACAATGGAAGTACCCACCGGACACTCCCATCGATGTATACTCTACACCGAAGTGTTTGTGGGAACCGGTAAGTTGTCGAAGTGATGCCAGTCGTCCATTGTACTTACAGGACTTTATCATCACATTTGTTGCCCCATATCCTTGGTGGACCCGTCGATGTCAGCTCTGAATAAGCAGTTGACCTAAGACACGATCCAGGATTCTACATACAAATGGGGATGATAAGTGATTCTGTGAAGGATTCATCTCTCACGTGTAGCACAGGAGAGCACTGCTCATAGTCGTTCATAGTTGTGATTGGTAAAACCGCTGGCCAGCGTATCAATATTATTATGATGGTCATAATAGATACTGGATTCACCATGCAACTCACTGAAGACGCCCGTGGATGTATTATTGGGATAGACGCTTCATCGATCCTAGATACATTCGAGCAAGTCAGATGAAGGGACGTTACCATCGCCGCGTTGAGCGCAACAGGCTTCGCAACGAAAGGGTTTGCTTTGAGAAACCTCTCAAACGTCCTCATGTATTAATATTGCAAATGGAACCGTCTAAGAATTCCATTTTGCCTAGTCTAGGACTTGCTTAATACAATGAGGCCCTATGGGTCACACTATGTGGTGATTCAGCTTATCAGAATATCCTTGAAGATGGATCGCAATTAATTTGGAATTAATTGTGATTTATGGATTATAATTGATTTGGAATTAATTATAATATTTGGTGGCTCAATTAATGATTTGGAATTATTAATTGAATTGGCTAATTAATTGTATTTTATGTAAATACAATTAAAGATTATATTTTGGAAATATAATAGAGGTTTGATTTGAAAGGATATGTTAATTTAGAATTAACATATGCACATGGGCAAAATCTACTTGGAGTTTGAATTGCCTTAGAACTATAAGTGGGTCCCAAAATCGGGACCCACCTAGTGTCCCTGGGAGAGCGCGCACGTGCGCTTAGGCTGGATAGGGGAAGGAGTTCGACTCCTTCTTCTATTAGAAGTCCAAGAGATAAGTTAGATTTTGCTGATTGAGTTTTAATTTGATTGGGAATGAATCTAGACTTGATATTGGTTTCCTTGTGCGATAAGAATTAGATTCTTATTCCTTTACGAAGTCTAATTACTTATGCTTTAGGCTTCAATTGACTACTATATATAGTAGACTATTAGAGAGTTTTTGATAGAGACTTTCACAGTCATTCTACCCAGTTTTCTTAGAGAAAATAAAAACTCTCCCCTCCTCTATAAGCCTATGCGCGCGCCACCTCACCAGAGGAATTGCCGCCCCGTCTTCTTGGTCACACAAAGAATATCCTAGCATTCATTCCGATAGGCTGTTCATCCGTGGATACCAAGGTTGAGGTTCTAGGAGCTGGAAACTAAATTTTATTGTCTTGCAGATAATTAAAGTATTGCAATTATCTTCGACTTCGACGAAGAAGAAGATACACCGGATTATTACGAAGACTTGGAAGGTTCTTTGGAAGTAAGGTTAGTCTTCTAATTCACGTGTTTAAATATATACGGCATATACATAATCAATTAACCTGTATGTTAAGAAATTTTTTGAAATTCCGCTGCGTACCCTAGGGGTAACTCTGACCATATTTTCTTACAATATAATGTATGGGTTGATTGTTTATGTGATTAGAATCAATTTTCATTACCAATTGCTTGCTCAATTTTGCTTGGTTTGGTAAGTTGGGAATGTATGCTTACTTGATATCTATGTCTCGTTTTGCATTGCTCCTTTTTCTTCACTCCATGTTTTATGATGAGGTTATTGGTATGATAGAGGTAGATATCATGGTACAACACTTGATTGGTGGGGTTTGAGTTTTTTTGGTGAAGTTTTTTGAGTACTATGGTTTGAATGGATCTTGTGATTTAAGGTTACTAGTTATCTAACATGAAAGCATGTTGTGATATGTTATATACTATGATATGTTGATACATTGCATTGTGATAGCTAGATTAGACTTGGTGGTTTGAAGATTAGGCGTGATAATGAAGTTACTCGTTTGTTTCACTCTTGCATTTGCATATGCATGAAACTTTTTGCTGTACAAGGTACTAATGGATGTTTGTAGGAAGCATGCCACAAAGGGAGAGGAGCACTTCCGTTTGGCTACAATGAGGTATTGGAGGTGGTTCGATTGCAACCAGGTCAAAGGGTTTGACAAGGACGTTCTCCATGAGTTCTATGTTGGGGCTACTAGTCTTCAAGAGAAGGAGAGTGATCTCGTTAGAGGTGCGTTCGAGCCATGGACTTTTGCAACAACTTCGCGGTTTATCCATGAGGAGGAAAGAGAATCCATGGGGAGTGAGCACTTTTATGTCTATTCACATACCACAAAAGGGATTGAAACCAATATTACAACAGAAATCTGCCACAAGGACTGCAAGGTCCGAGAAACTACGAGGCAACTGGGGCGGCCTCATCACAACAGATTCAATCTTGAGTCGACGGTGGTGATTAAGTTCCGAATCGCTAACTTGATTCCAAAACATAACCTTGATGGACACATTGTCCAGCGCAACCGCGATTGGGAAATAGCTGAGGAGCATCGCCGGAATGAGAGGGAGATAATGTGGGAGCAGCAACAGCTCATCCGTCAGCAACAGGAGGCCCTGCAGCAGTCCAATGATCTCCTGTCTGACATGTGGAGGGACTATTATGGGGATTACAATCCCGATAATTAGTCTTTTCACATGTCCGTTCTTGTATACTCAACCGACCGAGGCCAAACCGTTCGGTAACATCTAGTATCACTTTTTATTTACTCATTCCCTTTTGCTAGGGACTAGCTTAAGTTTCATGAGGGGGATGGGATGTGAACCGTGATGTTAAGTATTATTCGGCTTTATGATGTTGAGTATGGTATCTTGTATTTTGTTTGCATTTGCACGTTTACCACTTTCTTAGTATTTAGTTGCATACACTACATTCGTCCTAGTCTAGTTTTGCATGTTTTTGTGTGGAGTTTATTTCCAAATTTTTTGAACTTTTTTATTGGGTAGATTAACTAATTATGACCTTAATCATATGTCTCATCTCTATGAATTTGTTTGAGATTTTTTCTCGCTTGGCTTGCCACATTTATCTTTGCACTTAGTTAAACTTGGTAGTCTCGACATCACTTAGTGGTGTTTTCTCTACTGCGGTTCACGAAGGCCTTTATAATAGGATGATGCATGTTAGGATCTTATGGTTGTTTTCCCGAGTAATTATGTACCTAAGAGGCAACAAGTCTTCACCTTGCTTTAAGATTGCTAAATGCCTAGGAAGGAGGTAGTGTGAGATTGTGTGATCCTTTGTTTGCAACCTATTCTTTCGAATAGGTTTGGGGAGGGGGTTACGCTTTCATTAGACTTATTTTTCGATTTAAGTGTGTGTTGTGAGTCTATTTTCCTTTTTCGTAAAGTCTGTACTCCAACCTATTCTTTCGAATAGGTTTGGGGGGGTCGTTTGTGTGTCATTTTAATTTCTTTTTCGTTGTGCTACTGCTGGCTAAAAAAAATCGAAAAAAAAGAAAAATAAAAATTCCAGGAAAAAAAAGAAAAAATCTAGGAAAGAAAAAAAAAGAAAAAAAAGAAAAAAAGAAGAAGAAAAGACCCGAAAAACGCAAGGGTCCAAAAAAGCCAAAAAGCAGTTTAGCAAAGTATTTGTCTCATTTTTCAATTCTTGTAATGTTCGTAATCGAGTTGTAATTTTTTGTCTTTTATTTGTTTGAGTGTCATCTGTTCTAGACCACCCTCGTCCTGCCATTCAGGAAGTGGTGAATAGTTTAAGGCTTTGCTTGATAGATGGGTAGAATAGGGGAGTGTTATCTTTTTAGGGAACCCTCCTTCGTTTGATGAGAGCCAGTATTGGTTCGACCTCTTTGAGGAAAAGTCTTAACTTGGTGAACAACAGTAAGTCCTCAGTTTCATAGGCACGGGACAACCATTCGTATTTTAACATGTTTCATTACGTCGTCACTGACTAGGTCCAGGTAGAGAATGTTACGAGAGACTATCTTGTTTGACATAAGTGCATATGTGAATGTGTATGAGTCAATCGAGACATTCTTCAACCTATATTCATGTTATGATCTGTATGGTTTTTGTTCATAAGATTTTTGATAGATTCAATAGATTAGTTCATTTCATTTGGCATGAGACTCCTTTTTTTGTGTTGCATTATTTTTTGCATTAGAGTCTTGCTTAGTTGTTTGAGGACAAGCAAAGGTTCGGTTTGGGGAGTTTGATGAACGTGTATTTTACACCTTCATTTGAGTCTTTTTTCACCTATTTTTGATATTCTCTATGTTAATTTAGCTATATTAAAGTGCATTTTATTAGAATAGTGTCACTTTTCCCTTTAGTTTGCATTTTACATGTTTTAGATGAAAAACTTGGTTTTCCGGGTAATTATATTGAAGAGAATGAAGAATCGGTATTCCGAGGACATTTTTGGAGTATCTAGAAGATTCCGGATGAGATTTGAAGTCTAGGGGTCGAGTTTGAAGGCTTAAAGGTCACTAGAAGGCAAAAACCGAGTCCGGAAAGGAAAAGAAATCCAAAAACGCGTTCCTTGCCGACTGGGACTCCCGGGCGATTCGCCCGGGATGTGGGGCGGTTCGTCCCACACCAGGCGGTTCGCCCGGTGTGTGGGGCAACTCGCCCCACATGTTCCGAACTCCTATATATAGTTGCTGTTTCTCTACGTTTTTTCATACTTTCTCAGACCTTTTTTCATACCTTTCTCATTAGTTTTAGGTAGGAATTCTCCAGGGCCTGTTCTGGAAATTCTTAGCATAGGATACAATTTTTCTTATCAATTTGGAGCTTGTGAGATCGCGAATCTTCGGAGATTGACAACCTTCGTTGGTAACATTGTATCTCATATTTTTCTATTTATATTTGTATCTTTCAACATGTTTTCATTCAATCTTGCTTTGATTTCTGTTGATTGCATGACATCAATGAGTAGCTAAATCTATCGTTGGTGATAGTATCTGATTTCTTAGCGAGGGTTATTAATTATGCATGATGCCGGTAATGCGAATCAGACTTTGAGTTATTTGTTTATTTCTTTGATCTATCTAAGCCCTCTATCTTTGTAGTGTTGAATTGAACGGAACACATTGGACAATTCATGATCTTAGATCTCTATGCAAAACGATCGGGTACTTCATGCATGATTATTAACCTGCTATGCTTTGAATGATCATACTATCACTAACTTCCATTATCTTGATAAGAAAAATTTGTGCTAAGTCGTCTGTTTATTTTATAGTTTAAGTTAAATTAGATAAAGCTAATTATAGTCCTTAGAGATCGACACTCGAGGTTATTTTACTGCTACACTACGGTTTTCGTTGTAGTTGTAAATTGCTTTTGGCTAAAAACAAATTTATTTGATTAATTGAATCTGACAAATTCCAGTTCATCAAGGTTCTTTAACCTTTAGCAGTGAACCTAGATCCCCTTAAGCGCTTTTTGTAAATCACATTCACTTGATCAGTTTGGTAGTCTTTTGCTGACAGGATGTCGCTAGGAGACGCTCCCTTGCTGAAGCTGGAAAACTATGAATAATGGTGAAACAACATGATGCTACATCTTGAAGCCATTAGTGATGACATGGTTACTGTCATTAATGATGGACCAATCAAGATCACTAAACTTGAGAGAGGTTTTCCTCACAAAACCACAGATACTGCTGGAAAGGAAACTATATTAGGAGAACCGGTCGATACCGCCGTTCCAAAATCAAGAGAGGAATGGACTTCAGACGAAGCCAAAAGATTCCGTCTTGATGGACAAGCAAGAAAAATCATTATTCTATCCTCTCGAGATACTATACAGTGCAAACTGTGGGGTGCCAAAACTGCTAAGGAAACTTGGAAAATGGTTCAAGATCTTTGTGCTGGATCTGACAAAACCAAGGAAAACAAACTCGAAGTGCTAAAGTTGAAGTTTCAAAACTTCAAACAAGGTGCAAATGAGTCACTAGAAGACTTGGATTTCAGATTCACAACTCTAGGAATTGGAAACTTCTATTCAGATTCCGAAAAGGTGAAAACCATTATTAGAAGTTTGAACCAAGAATGGATCCACACTCAGAATTTCTACTATAATCAAGGAATGCCAAATATCACTCATCTTGCTACTGTCAACTATGAGACAAAGCAAAGAGAAAATGTGTTTGCTGAAAAATCGCAAAACATTGCTCTTGTTGCCAAGTCGTCATCTTCTGAAAAGAAGAATGATAAAGAGCCTGCTGATGAAAACGCTCTTGTTGTTAGAAACATGTAGAAATTCATCAGTAAGGAACTTGAAAGGCGAAAAGAAAAAGAGAAGCTGAAAAAGCATCTTGGTAACAACTACCATAAATACAAGAATGAAGCTAGCTCGCTGAACAAGCAAGCTCAACAAGCAAACTCCTCCGAAGAACCAGCAGTTGGGAATGATCTTTGCTTTTATTGCAAGAAGCCTGGACACTTCAAAGCAAATTGCCCCTTACTGAAAGGCAAATCTGCTGAAAAGAAGAAGAAGTTCAAGAAGGCTTTGATTGCTGAAGAAAAGAAAAAGTTTCAAGAAAAAATCGATGCTCTTTGCATTGAAACAAGCTTTGAAGACAGTGAGGTAGAGAGTTCAGACACTGAAGAAGAAGAAGCCACTCTTGACGTAGAGATTGGCAAGGAAGTTTGTGGAATTGCTATGGAAGCTTATCCAGATGTGCCAAACTACGAGTTCTGCCTCATGGCCGATCAGGTAAACTGTCCTACCTCTGACTCTAATTCAGAAAGTGAAGACAACATTGACCTTGATAGAATTCAAGGAGAAATTTAAAGATTTGAGAAAACACTGAGCAAACAGCAAGAGAAACTACAGAATGCTGAAATTCTGACTAAGCAAATTATTGAAAAGTACGTCTTGCTGAGTGTTGAGTCAGAAAAGAAGGATGCTGAAATATTGCATCTCAAGAAGTTAATTGCTGAAGCTACAGAGAAGAATGCTCAAATGGCAATAGAATTGGAAGAGTATCAGTCCTCAATTCTAATGTTACGTGCTGAAATACAAGAAATGAAAAAGATGAAAGTCAATTTCAAATCTTATGCGGATGCTAGTAACACGTGACTTAACTAAACTATTATATGAGAAATCCATCTTAGAAATAAGGTTTAGGTGCCACGTATGAAGGTGATGATGTAATACTCTTGAGTAAAGACAAATCACCAATCACCTTTGTTCGTGCAACTGATAGTGGTCAACCAGAACTCTATCAATTTGGTCAATATAAGGTTGCTGAAATAAGCAATCAAGTACCTACGACCGAAAAGCTCGTTGTTGCTACTCAAAATAACAAGACTTCAAAAGCAAAATAGGTTGCTTAAAAGCAAACTGTTCAGAATAAAGATGTTGTAAAGCATTCTGCCAAACAAGTTGCTGAAAAGCAATTTGTTATGACTAAAGGCAAGATTACTAAAAGTAATCAGAAGACCTTTGCTGACAAACCTGAATCAAGTAAGGTTGCCGAGACGAAAGCTCAGCATACTCCGAAAAGTGGACTTGGATTCAAAACCAAGCAAAATCAACTTTTTCATGAGTATAAGCAAAGTGAGCAAAGATACTTCAAAGAGTTGAACAAAACCAAGCCTAAGAGTACTGACAATACTCAAAATGCTAGGACTAGAAGGAACCTTGCTAGAAAAGAACTTACTGAAAAAGTATGTTCAGCAAAAGGGTCAACCAAGCAAGACACCACATCAGAAAGTGGACTTGATTAGCAATGATCAAAAGTCTTTCGGTTCTAAACCCTGTAGTTCCTCAGCAAGTAGAAAACAAGTCAAGATTGAAAAACTCAAGACTTGGGTAAAACAAGTCAAGATTGAAAAACTCAAGACTTGGGTTTCCACTGGACGTTTTATTAAACATGTTAATGGACATCCAATATTGGATAATTAACTTGTTTGCTCTTGATTGTGCAGACTTCAGCCACGGAGACAAACAATGCAATTTGGCACTTTGACGGTGGTTGTGGAAAGCACATGACGGGCAATAAGAAAAACCTTATAAACTATAGACGGTGGTCTAAAGGTCCAACAATAAGGTTTGTTGGTGGAGGATTTAGGTCTACTAAAGGTTATGGTGACGTGAAGTTATGATGGATTACCATTTTGGGCGTTCTTTATGTCAAAAATCTTAAATTTAACCTTTTCAGCATGAGTCAATTTGCTGACAAAGGTTACTTCATCAAAATTAAAAGTGATCAATGTAAACTTATTGACTTTGAGACGAATAAGGTTATCATGGTTGCTAGAAGATCAAGAGGTCTCTATACCGTAGATTGGTCTTCAACAATCGTTGAAAAATGCCTTATCTCAGATCATGATTGCCTTGCTGAAAAAGCATGGTTATGGCATAAATGAACAAGTCACCTAAACTTCAAGACGCTGAATAATCTTTATAAAAAGGCACTTGTAGTTGGATTACCTAAGGTTACTTTTAAGAAGGACGGTGCTTGCACTGCATGTCATCAAGGAAAGAAAACCAAAACTTCTTTCAAGAACAAGGCAGTACCGTTAACTACAAAACCTTTACAACTCTTGCACATGGACTTGTTTGAATCTTCTTCAACAAGCTATGCTGGAAAGAAGTATGATCTCGTGGTGGTAGATGACTATTCAAGATTCACTTGGGTAGTGTTATCAAACACAAGTCTGAAACAAGGACTGAAATACCTAACATGTTTAATAAGCTCGAAGTCATGAAAAATGACAAGGTAAAAGTCATAAGAACAGACCATGGTACTGAGTTTGTAAACCAGTACATAACTGAGTATTGCACTTCCAAAGGCATACAACATCAGTTATCCTCAGTAAGGACACCTCAACAAAATGGTGTTGCTGAAAGGAAGAATCGTACCCTTAAGGAAGCAGCTCGAACAATGCTTGCTGACACTGAAATAAGCGAAGCTTATTGGGTTGAAGCGATTAATACCGCCTGCTATACTCAAAATAGATGCTTGATAACTAAGGAATACAACAAAACTCACTATGAGTTATTGGTTGGAAGACCTCCTAACATCACTCATCTAAGAGTATGTGGTTGCAAATGTTTTGTTCTTAACAATGGTAGAGAATACTTAAGAACATTTCAACGAAAGACAGATGAAGCGTTATCTTTTTGCTACTCCTTGCATAGCAGCGTGATGAATGTATATTTTACACTTTCATTCGAGTCTTTTTTACCTATTTTAGCTATCCTCTATGTTAATTTAGCTATATTTTAGTGCATTTTATTAGAATAGTGTCACGTTTACCTTTAGATTTTATTTTACAGGTTTTGGTTGAAATTCGAAGATTTCCGGGCAATTATATTGAAGTTGACAAGGAATTGGTGTTCCAGAAGCCTATTTGGAGTATCTGAAGGTTTCCGGATAGGATTTGGAGTCTAGGGGCCGAATCTGTAGGTTAGAAGGCTACTAGAAGTCAAGAACCGAGTCCGAAAAGGGGAAGAAATCCAAAACCGCGTCGAAAACTCGGAATTCCGCGAAAAAGCCGTCAGGCGAACCGCCCCACACCGGGCGAACCGCCGGGCGTGTGGGGCGAACCGCCCCACAATAATTCGAGGCCTATATATAGTTGCTCAGTTTTCTCCGAAAATCATATCTTTCCAGACCTACTTTCTCACCTCTCTCTGTAGTTTTAGGTAGGGACTTCCCAGAGCCTGTTCTGGGGGTCCGTAGCTTAGGGGACTCTTTTCATAGCAGTTTGGAGCTCGTAGGATCGCAATCATCCGGAGATCGACAACCTTCGGTAACCTTGTATCTTACAGTTTTATTCTACTTATTTTATTATATTCTTTCAACATGTTTTCTTCTATGATTTCTGTTGATTGCATGCCTATTATGAGTAGCTAAACTTATCGTTGGTGGTAGTATGTGAATTCTTAGCGAAGGGAAGGTAATCATGCTAATGGCTATATCGCGCGTTATACTCCGTGTCATTGCTTTATTTCGTTGATCAGGCACAGCCTAAATTCTCGTATGTTGTATTAATTATTATGCACAATTGGACCCTCGTCAACCTGTTCGCGAGTTTATCTTCGTAGTGTTGAATAATTACGGAACACAATAGGACAGCAGTGATTGACTTGTCAGACCAATTATCTTCGTAGTGCTTAATAATTGCAACAGAACACTAGATTGATTCAAAGATCTCTATGCAAGACCGAGGAATTTATGCATGATTATCGACCCGTTATGCTAAGAAGAATCATACTATCACCAATCTCCATTATCTGCTAGAAACCCCCTTTGCTATCTGTTTGCTCTTTTTATATTCCAAATTAGATTTGATAAAGCTAGTTATAGTCCTGAGAGAACGACACTCGAGTCATTCTACTGCTACACTACGGTTTTCATTGTAGTTGTGGATTGCCTTTGGCTAAATAACAAATTTATTTGCTGAATCCGGAGCACGACATCCGCGTTCATCAAAGCTTATAGAGTTTACAACAAAAAGGCACAAAAGATCGAAGAATCAGTGCATGTTGTATTCTATGAAAAATCACAAGGAGTTCCTGCTGAAGAAGAGATATTAGAATGTATGAAGAAAGTACTCATACACGAGCAAAG
>CM051456.1:38523012-38622828 GCA_028274465.1 Plantago ovata | reverse complement strand
ATTTTGTACTCCAACCTATTCTTTCGAATAGGTTTGGGGAAGTCGTGTGAGTCATTTTGTTTCTCTTTTTGTTATGCTACTGCTGGCTAGAAAAAAATCGAAAAAAAAAGGAAAAGGAAAAAATTCCAGAAAAAAAGAGAAAAAGAAAAAGAATCTGGAAATAAAAAAAAGAAAAAAAAAAGAAAGACCCCAAAAAAAGCAAAGAAGGATCCAAAAAAAGAAAGCCAAATAGCAGTTTAGTAAAGTGTTGAGTCTTTTCCATTTCTGTAATGTTCGTAATTGTGTTTTTCTATTTTTTATCTTTTTTATCTTGAGTGTCATCTGTTCTAGACCACCCTCGTCCTGCCATTCAGGAAGTGGTGAATAGCTTAAGACTTTACTTGAGAGATGGGTAGAATAGGGGAGTGTTATCTTTTATAGGGAACCCTCCTTCGTTTGATGAGAGCCAGTACTGGTTCGACCTCTTTTGAGGAAAAGTCTTAACATGGTGGAACAACAGTAAGTCCTCAGTTTCATAGGCACGGGGCAACCATTCGTATCTTAGCATGCTTCATTACGTCGTCACTGACTAGGTCCAGGTAGAGAATGTTACGAGAGACTATCTTGTCTTGACATAAGTGCTTATGTGGATGTGTATAAGTCAATCGAGGTATTCTTCAACCTATATTCATGCTTTGATTTATATGGTTTTTGTTCATATGTTATTTGATAGATTTAGTAGATTAGTTCATTTTATTTGGCATGAAACTCCATTTTGAATCTTGCATGTTTTTTGTATTAGAGTCTAGCTTAGTTGCTTGAGGACAAGCAAAGGTTCGGTTTGGGGAGTTTGATGAATGTGTATTTTACACTTTCATTCGAGTCTTTTTCACCTATTTTAGCTATCCTCTATGTTAATTTAGCTATATTTTAGTACATTTTATTAGAATAGTGTCACGTTTCCCTTTAGATTTTATTTTACAGGTTTTGGTTGAAATTCAGAGATTACCGGGCAATTATATTGAAGTCTACAAGGAATTGGTGTTCCAGAAGCCTATTTGGAGTATCTGAAGGTTTCCGGATAGGATTTCGAGTCTAGGGGCCGAATCTGGAGGTTAGAAGGCTACTAGAAGTCATAAACCGAGTCTGAAAAGGTGAAGAAATCCAAATCCACGTCGAAAAACGCAGAAATTCCGCGAAATACTGGGGGGCGAACCGCCGGAGTCAGGGGGCGAACCGCCCCGGAGTTATTTCGGGCCTATATATAGAGCTCATGTTTTTCACCGAAAATCATATCTTTCCAAGCCTACTTTCTCACCTCTCTCTATAGTTTCAGGTAGGAATTTCCCGGGGCCTGTCCTGGGAGTTCCATAGCTTAGGGGATACTTTTTCATAGCAGATTGGAGCGCGTAGGATCGCAATCATCCGGAGATTGACAACCTTCGGTAACTTTGTATCTTACAGTTTTTATCTACTTATTTTATTCTTCTTTCAATATGTTTTCTTCTATGATTGCTATTGATTGCATGCCTATTATGAGTAGCTAAACTTATCATTGGTGGTAGTATGTGAATTCTTAGCGAGGGAAGATAATCATGCTAATGGCTATATCGCGCATTATACTCCGTGTCATTGCTTTATTTCGTTGATCAGTTGCAACCAAAATTCTCGTATGTTGTATTGATTATTATGCACGCATGGACACTAGTCGACCATCAGACCAATTATCTTCGTAGTGTTGAATAATTACGGAACACATTAGGACAATCGTTGTTGACTAGTCAGACCAAATTATCTTCGTAGTGCTTAATACTTGCAACAGGACACAAGATTGATTCAAAGATCTCTATGCAAGACCGAGGAATTTATGCATTATTATCGACCCATTATGTTAAGAAGGACCATACTATCACCAATCTCCATTATTTGCTAGAAACCCCCTATTGCTTCCTGTCTGCTGTTTTTATATTCTCTTGTTAAATAGATTAAGCTAGTTATAGTCCTGAGAGAACGACACTCGAGTCATTCTACTACTACACTACGATTTTCGTTGTAGTTGTGGATTGCCTTTGGCTAAATAACAAATTTATTTGATTGAATCTGACACGTTCATCAGTGAGCAACAATTTGACTATCGCAGGACAGCTCCAAGGTCTAAGATAGCCCAGTGAGGGCTTCTTTCCTTTCCATAACTCATAAGGAGTTTTCTCCACTGATTTAGATGGTACACGGTTCAGAATGTAGATTGCAGTTTGTAGCGCATATCCCCATAGATATTTTGGAAGAGTCGAGAATCCAATCATTGATCTCACCATGTCTAGCAGGGTTCGATTCCTTCTCTCAGACACGCCATTTAATTGTGGTGTTCCAGGAGGGGTCCATTGCAATTGAATTCCATTCTCCTTCAAGTAGTCGATAAATTCTTCACTAAGGTATTCACCTCCTCGATCTGATCGAAGAGTGACTATCCTTAGGTTCAATTCATTCTCGACCTCATTCCTAAACTCCTTGAATTTCCCAAAGGTCTCAAATTTATTCTTCATAAGATAAATATATCCATACCTTGAGAAATCGTCAGTAAAGGTAACGAAGTAAGAATAACCTCCACGTGCTTGGACTTTAAAAGGTCCACATACATCGGTATGTATGAGCTCTAAGAAGCGAGTGGCACGAACACCTTGTCCAACAAAGGGTTTGTTCGTCATCTTACCCTTAACATATGATTCACATGTACCATATGATTCGAAATCAAATGGTTCTAAGTAGTCCAACTTCCTTAGTCTTTGAATCCGTGTTTCATTGATATGGCCTAGCCGACAATGCCATAGATAAGATGGATTATTCTTCCTACTTGAAGACGGTTGTTTGTTATGTATTTGAAATAAAGGTTGACTACTTTGCAAAATATATAAACCATTCACTAAGCAAGCTTTTCCATAATACTGGTCATTAAGCGAAAAATAACAAGTATTATTAGCAAAACGAAAGGAAAAACACAAATTGTCCAACAATGGAATGAAAATAATATTTCTGACAATGGATGGAACAAAATAAACGTTATCAAGTTCTAAACATTGTCCTGATGGTAAATCTATCTTGCAGCGTCCAACGCGTTTGGCTTCAACTGGATTGTCGTTCCCAACATGCAAGTCGATTTCACCTTGCTTGACTAGCCTGTGTTCAATTAGCCCCTGCACATTATTACAAATGTGTGAGCCACAAGCTGTATCTAATACCCAACCATTGGAGTCAAAAGTAGTCATGTTCATTTCAATAACAAACATACCCGAGCTAGAAGCCGGCGGCTTCTTAGCTTGATCTGCCCTTAGCTTAGGGCAATCTTTCTTACAATGCCCTTTCTGCTTACAGAAAAGACATTCATCTTTGCGTACCGTTCCGCTCCTCTTGAACTTCTTTCTCTGGTTCAGACGCTTAGACCTATCACTCGAAGTGTTACCCTTGGCTCCAGACTTTCCGTTACCCTTAGCACCTTTGTTTCTCGGGTTTGGGTTAGACGGTTGCCCAACATACATGATCGATTTCTCCTTCTTAGAAGAGTTTGATCATATGTCTTCAGTAGATTATGGAGCTCGGGCAGTGTAACATATTTCGCATTCATGGTGTAGTTAATGATGAACTGCGAATACGCTCGGCAATGATTGAAGGACGACGATCACCATGATCTTATTCTCCAGCTTGACACCGGCATCGGCAAGCTTCTCAAAGAGACCAATCATCTTGAGAACATGTTCAGACATGTTCCCTCCTTCATTGATCTTGCATCTGTGTATCTCTTTGATCAAATCAAATTCAACACTTCTGGCTGTCGTCTTAAAGAGCGACTCAAGATGCTTCAGCATCTCATACGGCAACATGCTTTCATGTTGCCTCTGCAGCTCATTGCTCATTGCCGCCAGCATAATACACTGCGCGGATTTAGCATCCTCTTGATTCTTATCAGCCTTTGCCTTGTTGGCTTGATTCCAAGCAGCAACTTGATCGGCAGTCTGATTCTCCGGAGACACGGGAATAGCCTCGTCCAAGACGTACTCAATCTTTTCGTACCTCAGCACCAAATGAATATTCCTGATCCAATCTAGGAAGTTTGGTCCGGTCAAAACTTGCTTATCTAAGATAGCACGGACCGAGATACTCGCCAATGCGGTTTTTCTAAGGAGAAATAATATAGAACATAAATAATAAATCAACTATTGAAATACTATTTCTAAATACACACTCAACATAACTAAACAACAAGGTCCTTTAGCTGTTTAGCTTCCACTATTTTCACATATGATTGCCCCCAAAACAAACATACGGGTAATGTCCAACAAGTTACCGTAGTGGCCAAGAACCAAATCCATACTATGCTATACTCCAACGGGGGCTGGTCGCATAACATAATATGACCGGTAGGACTATTCAATTGCGTCACGCAACTCTTGGGTGTTAAATCTAATTTAACCAGACGCTCTACATATTGTACCTATCGAGGTCGCTAGATACAATATGCAGTAAGTTATAACCATAGGCTTACTCTAATCTGACGATTACTGCGAGTCTGCAAGACGAGGTCGCCAATACAGGGAAACGCAATGAAAGTTCAGAATTAAAGAACACCATGGAAAGCATCTCAGAAACACATACGTATACATATTTCTGCACTTATATTGGTTGGGGCTTGTAGCTTGAGGGTTGTTATCAGTCATCTACAAACAAATAAGGGCGCCGCCTACCCATCATGCATGAGCGGTCTACACGTAATGGATGTCGCCTATCCATTCTAGTTCTAAATGCGGTCAAGCACATAATGGGCGTCGCCTACCCATACATAAAAATATGCGGTCCGACAAATAAGAGGGCACCGCCAACCCTCGCATGCATAGTGGTCGAACGAAAAGTAAAATACGTGGTATTTAAACATGCATTGTCAAACAATAGCATATCGAGCAAACAAACAAGTAGTAGCCTATGTGGATGCCAAATGACTTCATAATTTCATTATGAAACTTATAATCCAATACTTATAATCTCTATGAAAAATTGAAAATTTGGACTAGATTGAAAAATCGAAAATTCTATTGACCAGGTAGCAATTTTCGAAAACCCGAAGGACACAATTGTAATTTTCCAAACCTTGGAGGTATTAAATTCAAAATTAAAAAGTAGAAAGACTTATTTGTAGTAAACAATAAATTGATAAATCACAAATAAGCCTCTCAACTTAATACTAATTAAATTTAACCCCTCAGTTAATAATAATTATAATTAAATCATATTTATATTCCAAATATAAAATTCAATCCTCAAAATTTCCAAAAATTCGATTTTGGGTCCAACCCGGAAAAATTAAATAAATATATATAATAATATACGGGGACGGGATCGAATCCCATCCCCTAGGGCGCCTGCGGCACACAGGTGCCTGCCTGCGTCACGCAGGCGGGATATATATATAAATTTCCTTCTTTTTGTTTTTGAAAAATATAAATTCTAAATTTATATAAAAACAAAACTTTCGAAAATCGAAATCATAGAATCAATTGCATCCACATAAACTACATGATTACATAACATATATACGTATATACATAATCAAGTAACCTCGCTCTGATACCACTGTAAGAAAATATGGTCAGAGTTACCCCTAGGGTACGCAGCGGAATTTCAAAAAATTTCTTAACATGCAGGTTAATTGACCATGCATAGAACGTATATAATAAACACATTAATCAGAAGACTTACAATACTCCAAAAGCAAGAATAGGTATTGAACCGATATGCCAATCGATGAAGTCTTCGTAATAGTCCGGTGACTCTTCTCCTTCGTCGAAGTCGAAGATATCTGCAATACTTTGATTATCTGCAAGACAATAAAAGTTAGTTTCCAGCTCTTTGAACCTCAACCTTGGTATCCACGGATGAACAGTTTATCGGAAAGAATGCTAGGATATTCTTTATGTGGCCAAGAATATGGGGCGGCAATTTTCCTCCGGTGGAGAGTGGCGCGCGCGGCTAGGGTATAGAGGTAGGGGAGAGCTTTTTATTTTCTCTAAGAAATGTAGAATAATTCTCTAAGAATTCGGCATTGAAAAAGCTCTCTAATGACCTACTTATATAGTAGTCAATAGAATCCTAAAGAAGATTCATTTAGACTTCATAAAGGAATAAGAACTCTAATTCTTATTGCACAAGGAAACCAATTTAAGTTTAGATTGATTCCCAATTAAGTTAGAACTCAATTAGGAAAATCTAACTTAACCCTTGACTTCTAATATGGGAAGGAGTCGAAACTCCCTCCCATACTACTACTACACGCGGCCGGCCAAGGGGGGTATGTGGGTCTTGGGACCCACTTATAATTTGAAGGCAATTCAAACTCTAAGTAGATTTTGTCCATGTGCATATATTAATTCTAAATTAATATGTACTTTCAAATCAGACCTCTATTATATTTCTAAAATATAATCTTTAATTGTATGTACATAAATACAATTAATCAATCAATCAATTAATAATTCCAAATTATTAATTGAGCCACAAATAATTATAATTAATTCCAAATCAATTATAATTCATCAATCACAATTAATTCTAAATTAATTCCGATTCCATCTTCAAGGATATTCGGATAAGCTGAATCACCACATAGTGTGACCCATAGGGCCTCATTGTATTAAGCAAGTGCTACACTAGGCAACATGGAATTCCTAGACGGTTCCATTTGCAATATTAATACATGAGGACGTTTGAGAGGTTTCTCAAAGCAAACCTTTTCGTTGTGAAGTCTGTTGCGCTCAACGCGGCGATGGTAACGTCCCTTCATCTAACTAACTCGAATGCATCTAGGATCGATAATGTGTCTATCCCAATAATACATCCACGGGCGTCTTCAGTGTGTTGCTTGGTGAATCCAATATCTATTATGACTATCATAATAATATTGATACGCTGGCCAGCGGTTTAACTAATCACAACTATGAACGACTATGATCAGTGCTCTCCTGTGCTACACGTGAGAGATGAATCCTTCACATAATCACTTATCACCCCCATTTGTATGTAGCCATAATCCTGGATCGTGTCTTGGGTCAACTGCTTATTCAGAGCTGACATCGACGGGTCCAGCAAGGATATGGGGCAACAAATGTGATGATAAAGTCCTGTAAGTCCGAAGGACGACTTGCATCACTTTGACAACTTTCCGGTTCCCATAGACACTTCGGTTTAGAGTATACATCGATGGGAGTTTCCGGTGGGTACTACCATTGTTCGGTAATCACCCTTCGAACAACTATGTGGAGTTATGGGAACGTTTCTAGATTGTCTAACAATCCGTTCCGTGGTCGTGGGATCGGCTCACACTTGCTTTAACAAGTATAACCTCCACGCATACTAGTCTCACCTGGTTCATTCAGACCCCTACATCCGAGATGAACCTCGACTAGGGAGAGTTTGGGATAGATGATAACTCACATAGCTCCCACTATCTGTGTGATCGGTCATCTATCCGAGGGGACATGTTTGATATCAATACAGACAGGAATAGAGATATGACATGCTGTATGTCTGGTGTAATATAAATATGAAAGCGATACTCAACAGTCAAACAAACAAACATATATTATATTACGTTGACCTGTGTAATAGTACATATATGCCCTTAATAAGGGTTGTATGCCCTTAATAAAGACAGTCTCTAGGACATATCACTATCAGTCAAAAATGAAAGGATGAAGAAAGGAGAGATTGCTCCTGTGACTTGGAATAACCACACAAAAAGGAAGCATCTCTTCCATTCACTTGGTCTAGTAGCACTGCTACTAATCAAAGTTCTAGACTCCCAAGTTGGAGGAATAGAACCAAGTAGGCCTAAGAAGATGGCCATTGCTGATGCATATCTATGAAAGCAAAATAGACATCAACTGGGCTAAGTACATTTTCAACAAACTTGTTGATTGTGTCACAAAGTTCAAGGTCAAGGTTTAAGACAACACTGTCTCACCTTCACTTCCGGTGATGTATGGACTGAAAATATGCTACATCCTTGAACATTACCAGATTTAACTGAGAAACCCATTGCCGATTAAGAAATCAGTATGCAATGTGGGAAGAGCTTTCTACAAGCTGAATGGACCTAAGGCTGCTGACAAGAAGTCAAGGAAAGCAACAGCTGCAAATGTTGCTGAGACTGATAACCAGTCTAGGAATGCAACAGCTGCAAATGTTGTTGAGACTGACAAACAGCCTAGGAATACAACAGCTGCAAATGTTGCTGAGAATGCAACTGGTGCAAATGTTGCTGAGACTGCTGCTAATACTGCTGCGATTGCTGACACTACTGCACCCAGTAAAAGATCAACGAAAAAGAGGAAAGCTAATGATGATACTCAAACTGCAGCTTCATCAGCTGATCCTATTCCTAAGAAGGCAAGGACAAAGACCACTTTCCCAAGAAAGAAAACAATGGAAAGAAAATCCGTGCCGGTTGTCCATGTTATTCAAGATGATGACACTCCTGTGGTTGCTGAAAAGCAAACCACTGTAGTAGATGTTGCTGAAGTGCTTGCAGAAGCCTTCACAAATCCAATTAACTTGGATCCATCTACTGCAGCAAGACGACAAGGCAGTGGAAATGAAAATCCTGCCTTAGAAAGAGTAGAAGATGTCTACATTGTAGATAATCTTGATGATACTACTCTGGAACCAGCAAGTGACATTGCTGCAGATCTAAGAAAGGCTACACTTGCTGAGAATGTTGCCAGCAAAGCAACAGAAGTAAAAGAGACAGTTGTTGAAATAGCAACTAGTCAAGTCCAACAAGTTGCTGAAGCTGCAACTACTGATGAACCAGTTGCTGAGACTGCAACAGTTCAAGTCCCAGGGTTTGGTGAAACTCAACAAGAAACATCGTTCGACGACGCATCTCATGATGCTGAGAATGTTAGACCAAGTTCACCAATCAGTTCTATTGACAAAGTCCAACTGGCGCTGACTGACCTAAGCCAGCAAATGGAGATGGAGATTGATGATAACTCCAATACGTCAGTAGACCTGTTTATGACAAACAGTGAACTTAGAGGTCTTGATGTTTCTGCTCAACTTGTCAATTCAGAAACAAGGGAGATTGTTGAATCTGCACAGCCTTCTCAAATAGAGCAAGAAAAGAAGTCTGCTGAAGAACAAAGTCCCAGATTTTGAAGATGCTTTCAATGCTGAAAGGACTGAGTCACCACCTGCCATTCTTCCGCAGGTAGTTAACTCAGATATAAGAAAAACTTCACTATCTGAAACTTTATCTTTAGCTAACAGGATTATTTCTTTACAGACTTCTCAAGATACAAGTTGGAAGGTTGCTGAAACTTCTGCACCAGAATCTACAACTCCTGTTCAGCAGGTAGATGAAAATTTTGGTAACTTTACCAAGTTTAAAAACTTAGTACTTGTATCTAACAAAGTGTTGATGAACAATTCAAGGATGCTGCTACAGCTCCTGAAGCGATGGAAATAGTTCTCGCACAACTCAGTGTGCAACATGAGTTTGCTGAAAATCAGCAGGTAATTCATGTTATAGTTTTAGACTCTAAAACTATTTTTCAAAACCTTCCTGAAAATAACCTTACTCTTTTTCAGGCTCAAAAGGAGAGTAATGAAGTTAGTTCCGAAGAACTATACTCAAACTTCAAAAGAAACACTTTGACCAGAGTTGCTAAGTCTGTCAGCAACTGGCAAAGGTACGAAAGGATGGACTTCTCATATCTTCACATCCATCTATCCAATGAAAAGAAGAGAAAATCTCTCTTTAAACTCGAGAAGTTTGTACACTCCATACTTCCTGAAGAACTCTCATATTCTCAGCAAATGAGTGCAAATCTGATTGCAACAATCAGAGAGAATATGAAAGCTAAGTTCAAGAGTGCCTCTCCAGCTGAACAAGTTGTGATGCTCAAGGGTTCCTTTGTACCCGTGGTGGCTGATCCCCACAAAATCAATGAGGAAGATGAGGTTACAAGTGCTGCTAAGTACAAACATCTTGAGTTAGTTATATTAACGGATGATGATGAAGAAGAAAAGGATGAAAATATCCTTAGAGACACAAGTGATAATGAATCCAAGTATTCAAAGGACAACAAGGACGATGATGATGATAATCAAGGTCGTAGTCTGGATGCTGGCGGAGTCAAATTTTCAGTTGATGATCAAGTAGATCAAGCCGATGCTGAAAATCAGCAAGCTGAACAACCTCCCAGTCAGCAACAAGAATCTGCTCCAACTTCTGTTGAGAAAAGTACTCCAGCAACTGAACAAGTTGATGAGACAGAAGAAGAGTACGCCAGAAAGCGTGCTGAAATGCCTAAAGGCAAAGCTAAGCTTTCTGATGCCGAGTTAGCATTACTCGAAGCTAAGGTCATTGATTCAAACCTTGGAGAAAATGAAGAAATGGATGAAGATTGCCAAAGAGCATTACAGAATAGTCTACAAATCCACGACAGACATACTCAACATCTAGATATTGCTCAATCTTCAGGAGTGAACAACAAGGAAGACTCCTCCCTTCCACTTAATACTGGTGAAACTCCAGTTGTTGAGTCAAAAGAGTTGTCTTCAGCAACCACTCAACCCAAAGTGACTGAGGCTAAGGATTTAGGTGTCAAGGTTGCTGGCCTTGATGAACCTTTTGAAGAAGAAGATCTTTCTGATTTCTCAGCAAATGACGAAGAAAAGACCAAGAAAGCTGAACCCGAGGTGGTAGAAATTCCTCCAGCATCTCTCATTAATGATGAAGGAGAAATGGAGAGAAGTCGCTTGCTGAGAAACGATGATGACATTTCCACAGAAATCAAAGCCCATTCACTTCCTCCCTCTTTAGTGCCATTTCCAAATATTGAGGAGTTTACTCCAAGAATAAAAGCACTAGTGGATGTTCACAAAGCATGCCAAGAAGAGGATGATGCACTGCTTGCTGAGAGTCCACTTGACATTGGAAAAATACTGACTACACTTAGCATAGCTCAGAAAGACATAAGTCTACATCACAAAATCTATGAAGATGACGTCAGTCAAGCACTCAAGATCGCTAAAAGCGCATTGACAAAGGCTCAGGCTATACTGGAAGAAAAAGTATACAATGAGCGAAGACATGAGGAGAATTTGGCTTTTATTAAAGAAAAATTGTCTAAACTGACTTCTGATCAGCAAGACATGATTCTTAAATACAACAGCCTCCATACTCTTGCTGAAAACTGCAATGAGTTTTTCTCTATTCACATCAAGCCGATGATGCAATCCATGTCTAAGGGGGAAGATTCTAGAAAAAGAAAGTCTTCAAGAAACAAATCAACTACTCCCTCTGAAGCTCCATTAAAGCTGCCTGGACCGCCTCCCAGAGAACCTCTTGCTAAAACAGAGCAAAGTTCTAAAAGAAGAGCTGAAACAAATTCTGAGAGAAGTTCAGCAAATCCTAAAAGGAGAAGAACTTCTGTTGATACTCAAGAATTCTGTCATACTGAAAGTCATCAAGGCATTAATGAAGATGATGATAATGATGATCACCAAACAATAGCTCAAGCTATAAGGGCCAAGCCTCTTTCTGCCTTAACTCCATATGGCAATCCAAACATTTCTCTTCTGACTCCAGATCTTCAACAAAGGATCATGAAAAAGCTAAGTCAAGAAGAATAAAGCAAAGACATGAAGAAAGAAGGCTAGCTAATATTGCCATTGGCACTAGCATTGATTACACAAAGATCAGCAATGAGGAAACCACTTAGAATGTGATCACAAACCTCCATGGTTGTTGGATCATAAAGCTGGAAGACCTTTTGGCCAATGACTTCTTTCCAACTGCTGTACTGAATCAAATGTACACTTGGATTGAATTGAAAGTCACAAAGAAAGAAAGGGATCCTCCTCCCTACCCAAGGAACATTGCTATAAAATAGTTGAATATAGAAATTTTGGTAAGAAGAACATCCATCAGCAAGAAGATGAAACAAGAGCCTGATCTAATCAAGCCGATGGATGTTGCTTACTTTAATGATCGTCATACCAAGAAGTCCAAAAACAAATATGGCTTGATTCCTTATGAGTACTTTTATCTCACTGCAAAGGATCAAGAAGAAGATCTTCTCTGGTTAAGGAAGATTCATACCAACAAGGGAATTTCAGACACTCACCTACTACATGCTAGCAATTGGGGCATACACTTGTGGGTAATACACTACAAAGAGATGAATGGTGAAAACCATCACTATACTGCCGGCAAGAATGCAAGAATTATTCAACTTGAAGTCCGTAAGCTACTTGAAGATTACGAAAAGGACTGTGTTGAATTCACTGCTCTTGCTGAAAAGAGTGTAAAAGATATTCTTAGAGAATCCTCTGCTGGAATAGAATAGTCCCTTGAAAAGCTTTGTTTTGCTTGCTGATTGCTTTAGTTATCTATGAACTTTCTTGTAAACTTACTGAAAGATAACTATCAGCAATGAACTTTTTGGCTCTTATTGGTTCTTGATTATGCAAATTACCTAATGCTTAGTGTTTTATTATTCAAGTATGTTTGCATTAATCAACTGATTTATTCAACATTAGGAACCTCTAAAAGGGTAACAATTAATTTAGCCATCGATTGCTAACATAAAAAAGGGGGAAATTTGTTAGAAAACTTGTAATTTTGACGAGCAATTAACCATGTCAAATTAAGGAAAGTCCAGTAACTAGTACTAAGGTCCATAGGAATTTATAATTTGAGTAAGTATATGGTAAGGTAGATCTTTCCTATTACCTAGGAAAGAGCTGGTTTTTAGCTAAAAACCAAAACTCTCGGTCAACTGATAAAAAGTCCGGGCAGTTAATTATACTATATATAACAGTAAAAGAAAAAAGAAAAAGAGACATCAATTCTCAACTTTCTCTCTCTACAGATTTCTTGCTCTCTCTACTGTCTCGGTTTCTCCGCCAGGCTCACGAGAATTGCTCAGAAAAATCAGAAAACTGAAAATTGCTGATCGATCTTGAGGAAATCGCTCGTCATGATTCAGTCTTCATCATGACCACGTGATTAGTCCGATCTCACCTTCGTTGTCACTATCCTCTCCGCCTCATGACGGTGGTGCTGAAGCTTCCTTCGCTTGGTAAAAATGGCATCAGTTAGAAACAAGCATGTCGTTATAGTAGGAGATCTTCCGGCTCTCAGTGTGGCGGTGATGATGGCACAAATTCTTAGATATGATAACTCCTGAGCTAAATCAGATTCAATCTCTCTGTTAATGTTGGATTATGTCCGGTTCGCGGTACGAACTAAGAGCCGACTTACACCAGCGAGTAGGGCACACATCCGACATGTAAGACCTCGCCCGACAAAGACATCACTCCAAAAAAGATCTTACTCGCAACATGAGTCCGATTACTCGGAACATATGTCCGGTACATCAAAATACATGTCCGACACACAGCGCGAGATACTTCAGGAACAACGAAGGAAATCTCATGTCCGATACATCAAGATACATGTCCGGCGCATGTCTTTGTATCGGACCATGTGCGCGACTTAGTACTTGGTCGGTTCTTCTGAAAATCTCTACATAGCCCGTCAGAAGTAAACCAAGGTCATTTGATTTCGGACCGTATATCGGACTGCACCTCGGGCAACGGGCAGTGTATCAGACACCTTGTCGGACGCTAGAACAGGACAAAATCCTGGAACGTTCCTAAGAACGTGAAATTACCTACTTGACCCTGGAGAAACCCTAATTTGGTACGTGGGTCAGGCCCATTAAGCCAGCTAATGGGCTTTTAGCCTTGAGATTCAATCACAGCTGTACACTTGGCGCAATCCCAGGAGTCCTATCACTATTTGGGAAACACTATAAATAGTGGACATCATTCAGCTCAAAAGGTAATCGTTATCTACCCTACTTTATACTATACACACTAGAGTGGCTCTCAACCCTCTAACCGTAAAGTCGATTATCCGGTTTGATCACTAGACAAACCGGAAAACCGTTACTAACCTCCCCCTCAAGTTTTTCTCAGGACTTCAGTTGCAATGGAAGGAGGCTAAAGTCAAGAGGAACGCTTTAGAACGTATTAGAAGGACTTAATAATTTACCCATCAACATTTGGCGCCGTCTGTGGGAAACGAACAAAAGGTTACCCTTTGTCCTACTAGCAAGAGTCCTACGGAATGGTTAATAGGAAGAGTACTAGAATCGCTCAAGAGGCAAGGAACCCTCAATCCACCCGCCCTCGGGGCCGTCCCCCATTAGGAGGAAGGGGAGGAGGAAGGGGAACCGCAGCTACAAGGACACATAGAAATGATAATGTTGATATGGAGATGCAAGATGGAGCAAGTGCAAGCGTAACCGAGAGGAATGAGGGTTCAGGTAACCACAACCCGAATGCAATCCCCGCGGGGAGTGGATTTGGAGCCCTACGAGTTCATTCTCAACCAGCTCCCGTAGTGCTGCCACCACAACCACCACAACCCATTGCCCCTCTTCAACCACTACAACCCGTTGTTCCTCAAGATCCAGCTGCGCTACAATTCACCTTGCCCAATGGACAAGTCGTGAGACCGAGGGACTACGGTATGGGAGAATAACAATTTGGATTGCTCCTCTTAACAATCCAAGGTTGTTTTGCGCCAAATGATGTCGCAAGGATACAACAACAAGTAGTCCAGCAGCAAGCACAAGTAAGAGCAAGTCAGGTGGTGCAACCTAGAGAGGATGGGGCACAATCCCGAGCTAATTCAAGACCGATACAAGATCGAGTAGGACCTCCTCGAGTTCAGTCACGAATAGGACCTCAAGGGGCCCCAGATGATTTGAGAGAGATAATAGACCGGAGGGTCAGAGCATCCCAAGCGCAAGGAAATGAAAATATCCCTCAAACCCAAGTGGTGGCACAAACTCAGATGTTACCACAAACTCAGATGGTAACTCAGAATCAAATCCCCTTGAACCAAATGGTTACACAAACCTTGCCTGAAACCCGAATGGAGAACCAAGTTGGGGGTCCAGTGGTACTCCCTACCCTAGTGGGGAGCGATCCGCCTCCGACAGCGGGACTCACTTTGGGGGAAATGAGGGCTCAAGAAGCTGAACTTAAGGCACGAATAGAGGCTTTGAGAGCATCTGTGAAAGAAAAGGAGCAGGAGATAGACCAAGAGCCTAGTGCCTTATGTGAAGAGATCCGGAACCATCGGGTTAACACTGAAAGAGGATTCCCCACTCTTGATACCTATGACGGAATTTAATGCCCAACCAATTACTTGATTAAATTTGGAACCAAAATGGATGCATACGGGCATGATTCTAGGACCAAAGCATTAATCTTTCCCGCTACTCTTTCGGGAGATGCAATGGTGTGGTGGACAGGTTTGGAGAATGGTTCTATCAAGAGCTATAAACAACTCACCCAGGAGTTCACCAAAAGGTTCGAGAAGGCAATCAGAAGAAGGAGAGGAGTGAAGTACTTAGCAGAGATAGTACAGAAGCCGAAAGAGGACTTGAGAACCTTTTTGGATAGATTCCACGAGGCTTGTTGTCAGGTGGAAGAGCACACCATAAAAGAGAGAAAGGAATACCTCTATGGAAATACTTCCAATGAGGAATTCAGAAAACAACTTTCCTATTCTCGGACAGAGAATTACAAAGAACTCGAACAATTTTGCCAAGACTTTTTGAGGGCGGAAGAATTTCAGAAAACGGTTCAGAAAAACAAGCCCAGAATCACAACCAGTCAAAGGGAAAGAAACCCGAGCAGAGACACAATTTGCTCAAAGGGAGTATCGAGAGAAATGAGTTCAGAGATCAGAAATCCCCTCCAAGAGGAGGACCACCTAAGAGGTACGACACATATACTGATCTTAATAGGCCAAGATCCGACATCTTGCATACTATTATGACCAGGAATATTGATGTTGAATGGCCTCCTCCCATCCAAGAGACAAGGAGAAATAAGAACTCTGATAAGTTCTGCAAGTTCCACAAAGGAAAAGGTCACACCACGGAAGAGTGCTTCACTCTCAAGACCGAAATAGAGACCTTAGTCCGTAGGGGACAACTTGCAAATTATGTGGCAAAAGATGAACCCTCTAGACATGAGAGAACAGAAGCGAAAAGAGGAGAGGCCTCCCTACCTCCTCCACCTCCCACCCAAGGAGGATGGAAAGAACAAGAAGATCACGACCAGGACTTTGAGAACTTGCCAGTAAATGGTAGAATTTTCGCCCTCACCATAGCAGGAGGACCAGCTGGAGGGGACTCAAGGAGTGCGAGGGACAAAACCGCTAGGGACCTCCTAGAGTACAACTCTAAGTATGGAGAAATCGCTTCCCCAAGATCAAACATCATATCCTTTGATGACAGTGAGCTGCCACCGAGGAGTGCCGGAATGGGGGGAATCCATGACCCTTGTGTCCCTTTGGTTGTCGCATTAGACATTGCAAAGTTCACCATTGGACGAGTTCTAGTGGATACAGGAAGTTCCGCGAACTTGATATTCACTGGAACTTTGAAGAGGATGGGGATAGACCCCCGGAAGGAAGGAATTAGAGAAATTGCAAGTGCGCTCGTAGGATTTGGAGGACAACCAATCATTCCAATGGGAAGCATAACCTTGCAAGTGTCAATGGGAAAGAACCCCCAGAGGATCACCAAGGATGTTCCTTTTGTGGTAGTTGACATACCTTTTGATTATTTCGTGGTGTTAGGGAGACCAGCTTTGTCTCAATTCAAAGCGGTAGTGTCAATTGTTCATAATAGAATGAAGTTTCCTACAAAAAGAGGAGTCGGTCAAGAGGTAGGAAATATTCAAGAGGCTTGGGCATGCTATAGTCTCTCAGCCAAGGCTGTCTCAAGCCCCCATACCAGGAGAGAAGATGCTAATGGGATTGGTCAACCTATGGATACTTTCTTTTCAGTCCGTCACTCGAAAAGAAAGTCCAAGAAGCCAAGTCCCATTCAAAGGAGGAGGAGAGCCTTACAAAGAAAAGCAAAGGAACAATTAGTAGGGGAAGTCAAAGAACTGGAGGACTACAAAGTCATACCATCGATCCCTACTACTTCCAAAAAGAAGAAGTTTTTCGAAGAAAATAAGATAGAAGCGAAAGAAACTCTGAAAGAGATTCAGGTGGTAGAAGGGAGTACCGAAAAAGTTACCAAGATTGGTACTGAAATGACCTTGGAGGTGGAGATGAAACTCATTTAATGCCTCAAGAGGAACAATGATATCTTTGCATGGAGTACTGAAGATCTCAAAGGAATTGATCCAAGGGTCGCTGTTCACCGTCTGAACGTTGATCCGTCAATTACTCATATTCGGGAGAAACGAAGAGACTTCAGTGCGGAGGACAATGCCATCATTGAAGCAGAAGTACAAAGGTTGCTTAAGGCTGGACATATTAGGGAAGTAAGATACTCTGATTGGGTCTGCAATGTAGTATTAGTGGAGAAGGGACCGGGCAAATGGAGGATGTGCAACAATTTCACAAAACTCAACAAGTATTGCCCGAAGGACCCCTATCCGCTCCCCCGAATAGACCAGCTAGTCGATTCCAATGCTGGATGTGCCCTCTTAAGTTTTATGGACGCGTACCAAGGCTTCTATCAGGTCAAGATGGCCAAAGAGGATGTACCCAAGACCGCCTTCTTCGCTAATGGCAATGTATACTGCTTCAACGTAATGCCATTCGGTCTAAAAAATGCGGGAGCAACCTACCAAAGATTGGTAAACAAGATGTTCAAAGAAGAGCTTGGAAGGACGATGGAGGTTTATGTGGATGACATGTTGGTAAAAAGCAACACGGAGGATCAACACATTGCTCACCTGGACAGATGTTTCTCCATCTTGAGGAAATATGGCATGAAGTTAAATCCAGCTAAGTGCACATTTGGAGTCAAAGGAGGAAAGTTTTTGGGGTACATGGTAACTGAGAGGGGGATTGAAGCAAACCCGGAAAAAATCAAAGCCATACTTGACCTCCCGCAGCCAAAGACGCTCAACGAGGTGCAACAATTGATTGGAAAGTCAATTTCCTTAAGCCGTTTCATCTCAAGATCGGCTGAGAAAAATTTGCCCTTCTTCAAAGTCCTGAGGAAGAGTAATCAGTTTGAATGGACAAAGGAATGTGAAGAGGCTTTCGAGAAACTGAAACAGTACTTGTTGTCGCCACCTTTGTTATCCAAGCCGGTCGACGGAGAACCATTATATCTCTACCTTGCAACAATTCCAGAGGCAATAAGTTCCGTCTTGGTACGGATCCAAGGGAATGATCACATGCCAATCTATTATTTGAGTAAGGCACTTACGGGGGCAGAGACGAGATATATGGACATCGAGAGATTGGCCTTTGCCTTGGTGTACACAGCAAGGAGACTTGAACCATATTTTGGGTCTCACAAGGTGGTAGTACTCACTAGCCAACCTCTCAAACAAGTGTTGGGGAGACCGGAGTTGTCAGGAAGGCTAGCTAGATGGGCCATCGAGCTCAGTGAATTTGAGATTGATTATCAGGCTCCGTCAGCCAAAAAAGCCCAGGTCATAGCCGACTTCCTAGTAGAGTACCCAAGGAAGGAATCAGTGGAAGAAGAGCCAGAAGAGTCATCAAAGGCAAACACGCTGGTAATAGAAGACCAAGACTCTCTAGTTAGTCAGCGTTTCAAGGACTTGGAGTTTGCCCTGAAAGCCTTTCAAGAGGCAACAAGGAAAACACCAGAGGAGGATATAGAAGAAAACACCCTTCAAAGACCGGGAAAGGCGCAAAGGAGAGAAGAAACACTCTCAAGGGAGATGATCTTGCATGCTGAGGAGGTCCTAAAGGAAAAGGAGACCGTCTCTCCTGAACCTAAGGAACCCTCCAACCAAGAAGAGATTTGGATATTGGAAGTAGATCGATCATCATCAGGAACAAATGGAGGGATAGGGATTTACATCCGAAGTCCCGGAGGAGCTGAACTTGAGTATGCTGTTACTTTGGGGTTTAGCGTCTCTAACAACGAGGCTGAGTACGAAGCTATCCTTATAGGACTACGAATGGCGAAGGCCCTTCAAGTGAAAAAGATCAAAGTTTTCACCGACTCTCAGCTAGCAGAGAAGCAAATTTCTGGAAAATGGAGTACGGAGAAATATGTGCTATCCATCTACAAGTCTAAGGTCCAAGAGGAAATGACAAAGTTTGAGAAATGTGAGATTGAGAAATTCTCAAGAGACCTCAATGGAAGAGCAGACGCTTTGTCGAAATATGCTTCCGCTTCGGGGGGAATAGACACAAGGAACGTTATCTTGATGAGAGTCGAGGCTTCATCCGTCATGAACCAAGGACTCAAAACTCTTCCAATCTTTGCTATCTCAACAACTCCGGGAACCAGTTGGATGCACCCATTGACAGAATATCTCCTGAAAGGGAACCTTCCACAAGATCGGAGTGAAGCAAGGAGGCTAAAAGCCAGATCATTGAAATACTTTGTCCAAGGGGATTACTTGTATAAGTGGTCCTTCAAAGGGGCACACTTGAGATGTGCAAATGAGGAAGAAGCAAAAGCAATCTTGGATGAAGTGCACAGGGGAAGTTGTGGAAACCATTCAGGAGGAAGGGCATTGGGCCAGAAAATTTATCGCCAAGGATACTATTGGCCAAGCTTGAGAGGGGATGCGACGTCCTACGCAAAGAAATGCGAAGATTGTCAATACTTCGCCAGAACCCCTCACGCCCCAGCAAGACCACTCATCCCAGCCACGATCACTTGCCCTTTTGATCAGTGGGGAATTGATATAGTAGGACCTTTTCCGAAGGGATCTGGCCAGAAGAAATTCATAATAGTGGCTGTGGAATATTTCAGCAAGTGGGCAGAGGCTGAAGCAGTGGCAACAATCTCTGAGAACAAAGTCATGGATTTTGTATGGAAAAATATTGTTTGTCGTTTTGGATTGCCAAGGATCTTAGTCTCTGATAATGGCGCACAATTTTCTGGAGCCAAGTTCAAAGCATGGTGTGAGACCATGAAGATTGAGAGAAGATTCACTTCAGTAGGATACCCGCAAGCCAACGGACAAACCGAAGCCGTCAATAAGACACTTGTGGATCTCTTAAAGAGAAGGTTTGAGGCATGCCAGGGAGATTGGGTGGACGAATTGGATGGAGTTCTATGGGCTTATAGAACCACCTCAAAAGTTGCTACAAGGGAGACTCCTTTCTCACTGGTGTACAGTTCTGAGGCGGTGATACCGGCCGAAATCGCTGTAGAGACCATAAGGATCCAGGGGTACAGTCCGGGGGACAATCACGAGGCAAGAATGTATGACTTGGAAACATTGGAGGAATCAAGAACCACTGCATTGGCAAACATTCTGAGATACCAAGCGTTGATTGCAAAATCCTACAATAAGGGCGTAAAGGGGAAAGACTTCCAGGTAGGGGACCTAGTTCTGAGGAAGGCAGAGATACTGGAAAACGTTGGAAAGGTACATCGCAAATGGGAGGGACCATACAAGATTGTGAAAGCATACTCCAACTGCAGTTATCGCCTCAAGGACTCAGAAGGAAGGGAGTTGAAAAACACCTGGAACGCTGTCAACCTGCAGAAGTTCTACGCTTAGGAGGAAGTCACGGTCAAGCAACAAGGACTCAATCCACTTTTACTTGTTTAATTCAGTTTATTTTGTTTAAGAACTTATCTTGTTGGAGAACTTTTATCTTGTCTGTAATCGGCTATAAGGCCTACTATCGTAGTTATATTCAAATTTCCGTCAAATTGATACAATGAAGCTTGTTAAGGTTTCTTCTAGGATTGCATAAGTCTCGTATGATCTACTTTATTCTGATAAGACTCAACAAACCGCTAAGGTTGGGGAGGATTAAAGAATTGGAGAAAGGATAGAACGATCAGAGTCTGAAACGGCATGCAAAACCCGGAGACAAGAGTTCGAAGTCGAGAAAAAGTTGAAAATCTCAAAGTTCTCAACTTTTTATTCCAAGAAACAAACATCTCGAAGGATCTCGAAATGTTAAAAAGTTCGATCTCGGACATGGATAGCCCGAGTACAAGAACTCGCGAACCGCACGCTAAAAAAGAAGAGCACGTGATTTGTCCGACACATTCAATTCCGAGAAAGTGTTCCGCAAAAAGCGAGTTATTAACACTTGTAAAGATTTCAAATTTACAAGGTGAACTAATAAAAAGTTCCGAGATAAAATCTCCTCGGAACAGCTTCTTGTGGAATGGAGTTATTAACACTTGTAAAGATTTCAAATTTACAAGGTGAACTAATAAAAAGTTCCGAGATAAAATCTCCTCGGAACAACTTCTTGTGGAATGAAGTTACTTGTAAAAATTCAAATTTACAAGAACACTCGACTGTTCCGAGATGAAATTTCCTCGGATTATCTTTTTACGGATTAAAAAGTTACTAACTTGTAAAATTTCAAATTTGCAAGATCACGTGACGGTTCCGAGATAAAATTCCCTCGGAACACCTTTTCTCAGATTAAGAGTTAAATTTGTGAAATTTAAATTTTTACAAACACTTGATAAGTTCCGAGATATAATCGCTTCGGAACCTGATCTATGGAGAAAATTCGGAACTTGTGGAATTTTAATTTTACAAAAAAGTTGATAAGGCCGACACATGACATGCTTGGAACTATTTTTAGTGAACACTTAATTTGTACAACTTTAAACTTTGTAAAACAAAGTTGTTGTCCGAATTAGATCACTAAAACAAGAATGATGAATCACACAAATCATTCAACTGAATAAATAAAGGTGCGAGCAAAATACAGAGGTATTATCCGAGTTACAATTGCCGCGAAGGGCCGAATGAGAAGTACTTGTAAGAAAAGATTGTTTTAAAGAGTATCGATTACAGAGTCGCTCGGGTATACCCGGCCTTCAGACTTCTTCAACATCTGGGGGAGGAGCAGTTGAGCTTGAACTGGAACCTGGTGCCTCGACTGGAGTTTGCAGAGGGAACAGCCGAGAGTCTAGAGCTTGGACGATAGCCGTGAGCTCGCGTTGGTCGCCATTGGCTTTGATAGATTCAGCCTCCTTTATCAATCGAGCGCGGTATTGGCAAACCTCCGGCTCGACAAAAGCACAGGCCCGTCCGACAACAGGTCCCAGAAGAGTTAAGAAATTGCAGTTCCAAGCCTCATTCGCTTTGAATGGAGCGAGAAGACCGCTTCTCAAAACCTCAGGAAACCAGGTCGGGTAGGAGCCAGGTCTCACCGGCAAGTCTGGGTCATCTTTCGAGACAACAGCTCCGAACTCATCTTCCTCGATCTCCTGATCGGTAATCTCCTTGTCCGGATAAGGAGTGAAGTCACCCCTCTTAGTATCATCAAGCTTAGCGGCTGAGAGGTTGCGTTGGTTGAGAGTCAGGCCTTCCTCGACGTACCCAAGTCGGATCATCTGCCCGAGACACGCCCTGAAACCTTCCTCGCGCCCTTCCTCTTGCGCTTGCTGTTTTCCGAACAAGTAGGAGACCGAAGCATAGAAGTCCTCGGCCGCTTCAATCCGAGCAAATCTCAGCTTTTCCACCAGTTTTTCCCGGAAGCGGTGCAGAGTTGCCCCGATTCCAAAGAATGAATCTTTGAAAGAACGGTGTTTGGCGGCCTCCGCACTCACTTTCTTCGCCATCTCGGAGTTCTTGCTCTTTAGCATCCGCACCTCGGCCTCCAACGACTCAACCTTAGAAGCCGCCATCTCTGCTTTCTTTTCGAGCTCTTTGGTCCTAGATTCGGACTCGAGCCTCTTATCGGCTAAGTCGTTGATCGCTCGGACGAAGCAGTTGAGCTGCAAGACAAAAGAAACAAGTTAGAAATATTGAAAACAAGAAATGACGAAAAACTTGTAAAATGCAGAGAGATCAGTTACCTGTCGGCTTATCTGTCCGAGGGCATGAGCACGATCGTACTCATCCATGGACATCAAGCGCGAAACTTCAGCATCTCGGCCCTCCTTGGTCGCGAGATCGACAAACTCGACCTCTTCCGCTCGAGCTTTTTTTTCCTCTGTGGGCTGCCACCGTCCAACTCAGTCGGGTCTGTGGCCACCCTCTTGCCTTTTGGGTCGGCACGTTTTTTTCCCCTGTTGAATAGAGGAAGTCGGAGCTTGCTGCCCCTTGGACTGGCCGACGTTCGGCCTAGGAGCAGGGATCTCAGGCATCGAGGTCCCATCCTTTGCAGCCGCCTTCTCAAGTTCCTGGTAATCGACCGCATTCTTGGGGTTGGAGAGGCCGGGGAGGAAAGCAGGAGTTTGTACTTGCTGTTTCAGCAAGTTATCTTCGACCATCTGCCTTTGCTTTTCCCTATTGGCCCGAGATGCAGCAGCAATGCGACTCATGATGTATTTTAGCCAAAAATCTACAAGGAAAAATGAAAAGTTAGTCCGAAACAAAGATACAGAGTCCGATACAAATATAAAAAAAAAAAAAAAAAAAAGAAAACTTAACTTACCGAAATCAGTGCTTGAACCAGTTTTTACCGGACCAGTTAAGCCGGCGAGGTAAGGTAACGGCTGAAGAATTAAACCGTGGTAGTAGTATTGGATGGGTCGGTCCTTGTTTTCCTTTTTGAACTCAGCGACCCAGTCATCTACTCGACCGAGAAGCGGCCGGGAGTCCGAGTACATACCACGGAAAAATTTCTTGTGAAAACCCCAATCTAATAGCGAGGCTGCTTCCTCGTCCGACATATTTTCGGTTCTTACCTTCCTAACGAAGCTGAATCTATTCCACCATTTGCACCCGGCCGAGGAAGGAGCGTCGAGAATGAAAGCATAGCCGGCCCGAGCCTTAAAAAAGTAGAAGTCATCATTTCCGGGACTCATCGCGACTCGGAAAATTTGATTAAAGTTTTGAAAATTTATGTCCACGCCTCGGATGTGGCAAAAGACACCAAAACACATTAGAGTGCCTAGTGCACTCGGGATTAACTGGTACGGGCTCAATCCGAGACTATTAAAGATGTCATTAAAGCCCTCATGGTAAGGTACTCGCCACCCGCGTTCAAGAGACATCAAGTGCACAGACATACACCCGATAGGAGGGTTATAGAAAGCATATTTGGGGTCGGGGGCGATAATTTCCAGAGAATCCGGAATGGAATACTCGTATCGGATTCGATCCAATTCCGATTCATGGACTGTCGAGGCACAAGTAGGGGTGGTACCAAATTCGTTCAACTCCCCACTTGTGTCAGGAAGAGCTACGGCATAAGCGGCCCGAGGAAACTTGTTCCGCCGCGCTTCAGTACCTTTCAACTCACCGCGCTTAGTCCTTTTTATGACTCGACCCTTAGCGTCAAGTTCAACGCCTAACGGAGGAAAATTTGTCGTCGGACCTACTCCTGCCTCCTCGGCTTCTTCATCATCATCCGCATCATCGTCGTCTTCATCACTGTCTTGATGAGCGGGGATCAGATCCGGCTCGATAAGGTCTCGAGGAACAGTCCCGGTACCCGCAGAAGAACTGGCCCTGTTTGAGGGCCCGACACCCGATGAACTCGGAGCCCACTTTGAACGCCTCACTAAAGCGTCGTCATCATCGGAACTTTCCAATACCACTTGGGATGTAAAGCCTTTGGGAAGAACGCTGCTTACAGGCTTCACGGAATGAACAATAGTCGGGTCAGTCAGACCCTGTATCTCCAAGGCTTTCGGGGAGCCCTCCGAATCATTGGAGAGCTCGGTGATAGTGGAGGAGCGAGGTGTTGGAACTCGCTCCGATGTCCGGTAAGCACGACCAGCTGCTCGCGCTGCCCCCATCATTATGTCATGAGGAACTCGTACCGGAGGGGCAGGAACCGGGGACGGAGACCTAATCGGGAGTTCCGGTCTCCGGCTTAAGATGTCTCGCCGATCTGGGTGATTAATACCCAAATCTTCTTCCTCGGACGCATCGGTAAAATGCCCATCCGATGTGGCAAGATCTCGCGATGGAGCAGAAGTGGAAGGCGCAGGATGGCCCTCATCAAGGAAGGAGAGATCGATCATGTCAATATCCGACATATCGACATTCTCCGACCTAGCAGACTCGCTCACGTTTCTTCTCTCGGACATCCTAAGAGGGGAGGAAGAAATATAAACAAAAATCAGACAACTGGTGGTTTCGTCCGAGAGGTTTATTTAGTATTTTTTAAGTCCTCGAAAGTGATATAGAGCACGTTGTGAGGTTGGGGAAAGAAGAAAAAGGGGGAAAACAGATTCAAAAATCAAAGCAAAGTAAAAGCAGCAGAATTCGAGTATAAAACTTACTTGGAAGAGATTGGAAGCTTTAATTTAGAACGCAGAACTCGACGAATATCGGACGCAGTAGGCGGATCGAGAGCAAATTTCTAGTGAGAGAAATTTTGTAGTTTGTGAAAAGTGTAGAAATGAGCTTTTCAACCCCTATTTATAGAAGGGCAACCCCGGAATACGAACCGTCGCTGACGTCAGCAGTCACCTTGATCGTTGGATGAATCGGAATCAACGGCTCAGATCAAAAGTCCTGATGAAAAGACAGTTTGACCCTAAACTTCACGGAAATCAAGAAAAACGTCGCTATTTATGTGTCGCTAATAACTGGTGTCACTTACTCGGACAAGGAGAATACTACACTCGGACATTAAACTTGATTGAAAGCTTATCAAGTCGAGCAACGTGATGACTCACTCGGATGGAGAGAGACCTAAGTCGGACGAGAAAAGTAATACTAAGATCCGGATCTTGACATTTCAAATTCAAAATCTCCTTTTTATAATCCGAGTGTCTTTTTACTCGGACTATAAAAACGGGAGGGGGGAATGGAATGAAAAGAGGAGGGATGAAGCACTAATAAACTCGGCCAAAAACTTGGAAAATTTTCAACCACGAATAAAAGTACGACTCACAGAGGACTCGGACTATACTGATAGTTACGCAACTATATTGTTCCAAGATACTTGGAAACTAGGGGGACATATGTTAATGTTGGATTATGTCCGGTTCGCGGTACGAACTAAGAACCGACTTACACCAGCGACTAGGGCACACATCCGACATGTAAGACCTCGCCCGACAAAGACATCACTCCAAAAAAGATCTTACTCGCAACATGAGTCCGATTACTCGGAACACATGTCCGGTACATCAAAATACATGTCCGACACACAGCGCGAGATACTTCAGGAACAACGAAGGAAATCTCATGTCCGATACATCAAGATACATGTCCGGCGCATGTCTTTGTATCGGACCATGTGCGCGACTTAGTACTTGGTCGGTTCTTCTGAAAATCTCTACATAGCCCGTCAGAAGTAAACCAAGGTCATTTGATTTCGGACCGTATATCGGACTGCACCTCGGGCAACGGGCAGTGTATCGGACACCTTGTCGGACGCTAGAACAGGACAAAATCCTGGAACGTTCCTAAGAGCGTGAAATTACCTACTTGACCCTGGAGAAACCCTAATTTAGTACGTGGGTCAGGCCCATTAAGCCAGCTAATGGGCTTTTAGCCTTGAGATTCAATCACAGCTGTACACTTGGCGCAATCCCAGGAGTCCTATCACTATTTGGGAAACACTATAAATAGTGGACATCATTCAGCTCAAAAGGTAATCATTATCTACCCTACTTTATACTATACACACTAGAGTGGCTCTCAACCCTCTAACCGTAAAGTCGATTATCCGGTTTGATCACTAGACAAACCAGAAAACCGTTACTAACCTCCCCCTCAAGTTTTTCTCAGGACTTCACTTGCAATGGAAGGAGGCTAAAGTCAAGAGGAACGCTTTAGAACGTATTAGAAGGACTTAATAATTTACCCACCAACACTCTCAATTGGTTGAATTTGTCGAGAGTGATTCCCATAGCAACAATACAGGTATCTAAACTGAAAGCTCGTAATATGACTCATGTTTCTATGCATTTCATGTTGTAGATGTGAATCTGTTTCTTCAGTTTTTGCAGTTTTCTTCGAATATGATTATTTGTGGATTCGGTTGCTTTTTTTATCGATTTCAGCAAATGAGATTCAGATCTGTGTTTAGGTCATTTGTTTATCATCTCTGTATTGTCAATTTGATGGTTTACATGATCGTTTATTGGTGATTATTAGATTTCACTGTTTTACTGGCTAGATCTGCGTGCGTATGCCTAGGTTGCTTCGACCTTTGTGATTTGGATGTGTATTACTTGTTAGATCTGCATTTGCTTCATCAGCCTATTTCATTCAACTGCTCTATAATTTGAGTTTTTAAAACTACACTATACACTATGAAGGCTTAAAACCAGACCATTGGAACTTAAAGCAATACCAACTACTCTAATGGATATATTACGAAATGAATAAATAAATGAAAAGGTAATTTTTTAAATTTGGATGGTTCATATTCGAATAGTCACGTCCTTTTAATTATTTGTTTCATTATATAAAATATATTTAATTTGAGTTCTTAAAACCACACCATTAGGACTTAAAACCACATCATTAGGACTTAAAACTACACCAACTGCTCT
Source organism: Plantago ovata (assembly GCA_028274465.1). NCBI lineage: Eukaryota > Viridiplantae > Streptophyta > Magnoliopsida > Lamiales > Plantaginaceae > Plantago > Plantago ovata. The sequence continues at coordinate 38,595,364 of CM051456.1, read as the reverse complement.
AATGGATATATTATGGTGTGGTTGGTGTGGTTTTAATACTGGATTGTATGCTTTTAATATTTTTTATGGTTTGGGGTGTGGTTTAAAGATTTGATGGTGTGATTTTAACCCTTGTATGTTTCTTAAGCCTTTATGGTGTGGTTTTAAGAATATTTGTTGTGGTATTAATACTTGGTGGTGTGGTTTTATGACTGCATTGTATGTTTTTTAAATTTTTATGGTATTGTTTTCAGAAATCTCGGAGTTTATAGTGGTGTGGTTATAAGTATCTTTCTTGTATTTTTAAGAACTTGGGTATTTTTAAGAACTTGGGTGAAGGTTCTAAGAATCCTTATTATGATTTTTAGCATCATGTGCATGTTATTGTTGTGTTATAGTTCTAAAGGATTTTGGTGTGGTTTTAATTCCTGTTCTTTTGGTTTTAATAAATATATAATGCTACTGTGTTGGATTTGTCTATTGTATTGTATGATTTAAGGGAGCATGGTGTGGTTATAATTACCTTTGTTGTTGTTTTAACGAGATTTAAGGTTCGAAGTATGATTTTTAGCTTCAATGGGATGTTATTGCGTTGTGTTATAGTTTTAATAGGTTTTGGTGTGGTTGTGATTCTTATTGTTGTGGTTTTAATATATAAGGCTACTATGTTAGTTAGGTTTGTCCACTGTATAGATTTAAAGGGACATGGTGTGATTACAAATTTCTTTGTTGTGGTTTTAACGAGTGTTTGTATGGTTTTAAGCAGGTGCTGATGATGTCAATCACGTTTGATGAAGAAAAAGCAAGAAGCAAAAGTTCCCCAACAAGTTTATTCGAATAGATCAGTGTATTTAAACATTGTTGTAACAAATAAAATTGCACAAATTGAATTTATTGATCTTGAGTAATTTGGGGTTACAATCTCTAGAGAAAATCTCTGATTCTAGTCAACGACTTGGAAAATCTACGCGAACTATTGTCTTGAGAGCGTCAGTTCAGGGGCCTTCGCAGCTTTATCTTGAACTTGACCGGTCTTGACTTGAATTCGCTTGGAAACGTTAATTCAAGGGCTTCGCGCTTGATCTTGAATTGAACGCCGGGTCTTGAGTTTGATCTTCGCGAACGAGCACGTCTTCAAAGGTCGTAGAGACTTGATCTTGAATTTGGAACGTTCGTTGCTTCGATCTTCGAGCGAGTGCCTCCACGAGCTTTTGCGTTGGAGTTCGATCTTCCGTTGCTGCTGCAAGTGTCTTCGCGACTTGTTCTTGGAGCTGGCTTTGACCTCTTGAAGAACTGGAGCTGTTCTTGCTTGAAAAGATGCCTTTGATCTTCTTGGCTTGTTGTGGAATTCTTCACTTCTGTTTGAGCTCTGGTTTCTGAATTCTGAATTGTGTGCTTTTTTTGGTGGAGAATGAGCTCCTTATATAGGTGAGGAAAAAAGAGAAGGATCAATTCTGATTGGTCGATACAGATTTGATCTTATCTATATTTATTTCTAGCAATTAATTAATAACTGCATCAACTTTATGACATGGCACCATTTGATTGGCCACTAAATAGGCATTTAAAATCAATTAATAAATCTATAATAATTGGAATTAAATTTAGTAAACTCCAATTAAATACAGAAGTTTATTTTTAAATTGATTTAATAGACATTAAATTTAAATGTCTACAAATGCCCCTTCGCGACTTATTTGCGAATAACATCGAAGAGATGTGTATTTGAGCGAGTAAGTTGCGGACTTTTATCTCGGACCGCATCCAATATGGAGTAGCATGGTAATACATTGGGTCTTCTTAATTAACCTTTATTGCCCACTTGACCCATGAGTTTTTTACCATGGCCTATGATTTATCACAACTTTGACCTGATCTTAACCAAGACACGTGACTGTCCCATGACTTCTTCTTCTTCTTTAATCAAAACTCTGCAATTCCAGTTTCTTTCCAAAACAGAGCACGGCACATGAAATTTTGGACTCCTTTTCCGTATTGAATTCAACCAGAAATTTTCGCATAAGTTTTAAACACAAATTGATTCCCACTCGAACTCAACATGCTTCTTATTAGAACATAGCCTTGATTTTGACCCGAATACGGCATTGGATCGGATTCAAACTCCAATTTCGGCTAGAATTTCAACTCGATCTCAACTTCTAATCGATCTTGGGAAACGATTCTGAACACTATATAAGGACCATCAACCTCAATGATTTTACTCACCTAAAATCTTCCGAGCGATCCTGAAACCGAAGAAACCATCTTGTCCGCAACTCAATTTAATCGCCCGACCAGGATCTTCATCAACTCGAGGCCTGAGCAGCTCGTAGTACCAAAGGAATTCATCGTCGATTCAGCCGGCCGTTCTCTTGTCACGCCGTGTTAATCACATTGCCGTGTGCGTGAGATTGTAGTAACTTGGGTTTTATTCTATCTTCTTTTTTTTCTTGCTTTTCTTCTTAATCCCTTTTGTTTATGTCGTACATGAATTGCTTCCCCAACCTTTGAACTCTTGTACCCTTTTTGCCCCTATTTGCGGATAAGGACTTGTGGTTCAATTCAATTCTTCTTGCTTCATGTACTTTTCTGCTCTTTTTATTTTCTTCCTTTTGTAGAATTTGGGTCGTAAGGAATTGCGCATTATTTGGAAGGTTTAAGCCGATCCGTGCATCAATTTTGAAGACTCGGGCAACTTCCACGTTGTCCATCAACTTTGACGACTCGGGTAACTTCCACGTTATCCACCAAATTTGAAGACTCGGGCAACTTCCACGTTGTCCATCAACCTTGAAGACTCGGGCAATTTCCACGTTGTCCATCAACTTTGACGACTCGGGTAACTTCCACGTTATCCACCAAATTTGAAGACTCGGGCAACTTCCACGTTGTCCATCAACCTTGAAGACTCGGGCAATTTCCACGTTGTCCATCAACCTTGAAGACTCGCTACCTAAGTTTTGCCCCTTATTGAAGACTTTGCTCTTGCGCAATGGTGTTTTTGAACACTCCTCATCATCCCGCGGGAAATACTTGCGCATCACCGATCGCAAGAAACATATCAAAGACACTATTTTACCTGTCGGGACCCCGCAATTTGAACCTTATGTGGAATTTCCGAAATTTATTCACAAGCTCCATGTAGAAGAATGGACCACGAGAGTGGGTACGTCCAAAAATGACAAGACGGCAAAGTGGGTTTTGAAAGGTGCACATCATGACGTTCCAACGACTAGTAACCCTGTACCACTGGTGGGTGTTGATTACTTCTCAACCTTAGGTTCAAAAATCATTGACGGTGAAGTAGCATGGGAAGACACGAAGCTTGACTTTCCCGGGGAATTTCGATTCTACAAGGGTTATTGGGAGTGGACAGAGGATGTACTCTCTCGTTGTAAATTTACTCTTGAGGGCGCAGAGATTTATGGCTCTGTTTATGCGTCATTGTTTACATATGACCGAGATGTGGAGATCATGAAGGCTTTTTGCGAAGCTTGGTGTTCCCGAACTAATACTCTACTCACATCTCCTGGGGAGTTATCGATCAGCCTGTGGGACTTGCGGCAGAATTGCGGGCTTCCTATTAGAGGAGTAAATTACGATGAAGTTGTTCCTGCCGCAGATGAGCTTGCAAACACCGCTGTTACGCAATCATCATGCATGCGTCTTTTCCATGCTCTCCACTTGCTTAATTCTCGTGAGAATAACAATAATGGAGACGACTCTAAAGAACCGTCAGTTTCTATCAATGCTTGGATTGCGTTTTGGTGGAAAGGGAAAACAGTTTACTCTAGGCCATCCATACGTCTGAATGCCCCATGTGATACTCCTGTCACTAACCAGACGCGTTCGAAGCGGACTCATAACCCGACTGGTGATCTCGAAAGACCCAACGCTTGGTCACAGGAGGATTTAAGCATGTTTGGGACGCTTGACGTCGCAGCATCCTCGCGAGATGAAGTATTCTTAGCGGCCCATCTCGCTTGCTGGCTTTGTGTCTTTGTTTTGCCCATTAAAGACATTGGATATATTCGTCCTGGTGTTTTCAAAATGGCTAGCTATTTGGCTTCGGGCAGAAAAATAAGTCTTGCCACTCCTGTGCTGGCCTCAATTTATCGTGGGCTTAATTCGATTTCGGCGTCCCAACGACCTCCTCGTGCAAATTTCCATGCCCCCATGCATTTTGTCTATAGTTGGCTTGCTACGCGCTTCTGGACTCATTTTAATTTGGCCAAAGTTTCAGACAATGCTAATATGGCGAACTTTTCTGGTGAAAATGGAGCTCGGCGTTTCTCACCACTAGCAGCCCGTACAAGAATCTTTAAAGGAGACACTGTTCGTTGGAATATTACTAGTGGTCCTCGCCGTTTCGATTTCCTATATGTGAATAATAACACGACATCGTCTGAGGAACGAAGTTATTTTTCCAGTATTCGCTCTGGCCACTTGACTTTGCGTGATGGCGAGGGTTTTGTTATTGAGCCGTATAATCCTCATCGATTTAGCAGACAATTTGGCTTTTATCAACAATACCCAGGATCTCTTGCTAGGGATGTCCGTTATGCCAATCTTGCTGAGGGTTTGCGCTATTGGTGGACGACCGCCTTGCGTAACTCCAAGGAGAGGGCGTGGTTCCCAAACAAGATCGAGCGCCCTAGAACGTTTTGTTCAAGACAATTCTCCACTTGGTGGGGAGAAGTGTTCTGTCGAAGTGTTGATGGTAGAGTCGATGCTTTGGCTTCTTTGAGACCTAGATATCCTTCTAGGGAGCGAAATAACCGGTCTCCCTGTAAAGATCGTGTGGACGAACATGATGACGATGACATTTCGTTAGAAGTGGATGAGATAACCACTCACAGAGGTACCCCATTGACTATTTCATTTTGTCTTCCTTTTTTTTTTTTTTTTTTTTTTTTTAATGTAGAAAACTTGTTTCGCTGCAGGGAGCGGTAAAAGACAAGCCTCTAGTGGTAGTGAAAGCAGTAACAATGCTGGAGACCGTCACTGGAAAAGGGCGAAGAAAGGTCTCAACATGCAAGATGCAGAGGTTTCTACTCCCGTGAAGACCACAGTTGCTAGCGATAAAGGCAACGATCAAGGGAAGCATATTGCTGGGGTTGATTCCGGTGACGACTGCTTTGGGGATACGGAAGAAATAAGTAATATTGCTGATCTACCAAAGAATGCGACTTGTCTGCTTGTTGTCAAAGCTGCATCTCCTTGTGCTTCAGTTTTCCATGCGGGCCATTTTATTTCTACCACATACAAAGACATTGTGGATTTTACCTGGCAACGTCTTCAGGATAAACTTGCAAGTACCAAACTGGATGACATGTCTTCCATTCAAGATGAGATTTGGAAGATTGTGGGCTCACTTAAAGCTTTCGAAGTTGACCTATCTCCAATGAAGAACTTGTTGAAGTCATTCTTTGATCAAGTTGCTTTATATGATGCGGCTAGATCTCAGTTAGCGGACAAGCAACCTGATGAGTCTCACACTCAACAACTTAACGAAGCCATGGGTCTTTTACAAAATACGCAGACGAAGGAGAAACTTGAAGTCGATCGCCTTACATCTATGCACGCAGAGCTCAAGGCGCTTAAGCAGAATGAAGTGTCCGAACTTGAGCAAAAGGTGACCATGCTTAAGGATGTCCCAGTATCGACTAAGGAAGACATAGCAAATCTGGAGTCACTCAAGGCTCAGTTGACCAATGCACTTGAAGACTTGAAGATTGCGAAGACTTTTGCTTGATAATTTCTCTTTTGTTTCTGTTATTTTGTCATCTTTTATCACTCATGCAAAGATTGTTTTTCTTTTCACAAATAAAAATATTGCTTTATGTTTCTCGTTTGCATCATATGTGTATTCGTCTTGATTTTCCATGCAACTTCATAGCAATACTTTATACATTCGCTTGCAATTCGCACAACCAAACCTCTTTTTAAATGTTGCGACTGAACTTAGAATTTCTAAGATGCCTACGTACCTTACAAAAGGATCAAGTCATCACGTAGTTCAAGATATTTCTTTTTTTGAAAAGAGAGGGGGGGGTGCCGTACACAGTTTTAACTCGTGTGGGCCAGGAGTATCTATTAATTAACCACCTTAGACAAAGTGGGGGTTGAAGTTTAACCACATAAAACACCTTTGGTGGGGAAGTTAACAGTTTAACCACATATGTTGCCATTTGGTGGTTACCGTACACAGGTTATACTCATGCGGGTCAGGAGATATTGGTGCCCCTGTTTCTTTTGAGGGCATCGTCTTTTTTTTTTTTTTTGGGTGCCCCTGTTTCTTTTGAGGGCAACGTTTTTTTTTTTTTTTTTTTTTTTTTTTTATGGATAGTATCGTTTTAAGAATTTCCCGTTGATTGGACCAACTCTTAAACCATCTTCAGCAACTAACTTGTATGCTCCACTGTTGTAAGCTTCTATGATTACATACGGACCATCCCACTTTGACAGAAACTTATTCCCTGTTTTGTGGGTTATGATGATGGGTCTTCTGACAGCGAGCACCAAGTCTCCAACTTGAAAGGATCGTGTGCGCACCTTCTTGTTAAAGGCTCTAGACAGACGAGCTTGGTAGCATTCAAGTCTTTGTTGAGCTTCGAGTCTCTTTTCATCCAATCCTTCTAACTCTTCAAGGCGTAAACAGATGTTTTCTTCTTCAGAGAGACTTTCTTGGATTGCTACTCTTAATGATGGGATCTGTTGCTCGAGCGGAAGGACTGCCTCTACGCCATACACCAATGAGTAGGGCGTTGCTTGTGTAGGAGTTCTATGAGTTGTCCTGTAAGCCCATAAGGCTTCTCCAACTCTTTCATGCCAATCCCTTCTTGTCTTTGCGACAATCTTCTTCAACAAATTGCATAGCGTCTTGTTGAAAGCTTCAGCGAGGCCATTGGCGGCAACATTGTACATTGAAGATTTCCTTTGCTTGAAACCAAACTTTTCGCATAGCTTGTCGATGAGACTATTGCAGAAAGGCTTCCCATTGTCGGTGATTATGTACCGAGGAATCCCATAGCGATAAATGATGTTTGGGCGAATAAAGTCGGCGACATTCTCTTTCTTAACTTCTTTCAAAGGTACAGCTTCGGCCCATTTAGAGAAGTAATCTGTTGCTGCCAAGATATATTGATGGCCAACAGATGATTTTGTCATCGGTCCTACTACATCTAGTCCCCATGCGTCAAATGGCCAAGACGCGACAGTTGGATGCAATGGCTCAGGCGGTTGATGGATAAAGTTAGCATGGAATTGACACGCTTGACACCTTTCCGCATAATCCATGCAATCTTGGACCATTGTGGGCCAATAGTATCCCATCCTCTTGATTCGGAAGTGTAACTTTGGGTCAGATTGATGCGCACCGCAGACTCTAGAATGAGCTTCCTCCATTGCTTGCAAAGCTTCTTCCTCTCCCAAGCAACGTAAGAAGACTTCATTGAAAGAGCGCTTGTAAAGTGTGTCATTGTAGTATATGAAGCGGGTTGCGCGACGTCTGATTTCTGGCCTTCGTCGTGGTTCATCAGGCAATTTGTCATACTTCAAGTAATCCACCAAACATTGGCGCCAATCCTCTTTCTCAATCTCATGTACTTCTATAGCAAGGATTTCTTCTTTGCCTTCACCATCATTATCATCAAGTGATGGAGGGATAATCCAACTTTGGCAGACAGGAACACTAAACTTTGTTTCAGGCATTGTGAGAGTGGAAGCAAGTTTTGCTAAAGCATCTGCTTGCCCATTTTCACCTCTCGGAATGTGTTGGACTGATACTTCTCCCAGCCACGCAATCAATTTCCTGGCATAGTCGACATATGGAACTAGTTCATCCTTTTTAACATCGTATTCTCCAGATAGTTGTTTGACTACCAATTGAGAGTCGCCATACACATCAAGTTGCAAATGCTTTGCGTCCACTGCCATTTCTAAACCAAGTATTAAGGCTTGGTATTCTGCGACATTATTTGAGCAATTTTGAGTTAGAGTGAATGAGTATGGCATCACACTTCCATCTGGTGAGATAAATACAACTCCAGCCCCCGCACCATTTCTATGAGAAGCACCATCAAAGTACATCTTCCAGGGTTGGGTTACTTCGACTGTCAGGACATCTTCATCGTGTAATGCCCCGCATCCCACATCGCTTAAGAGTGATTGGAATAAAGGGTATATATGTTAGACCACCACTCTCACATGGTATGAGGCCTTTAGGTTGATTCCAAAAGCAAATCCGTGCGGGCTCAGGCCCAAAGCGGACAATATCATACTGTTGATACGTGTGTGGGTCCGTCCAGGAGTAAGCACGCCGGCCGGATTGGTCGGGTCGTTACAAATGGTATCAGAGCCTAGACCAACCCAAAGCCCGCACCGGGTGGACGGTTGGTAAAGGTTATTGTCAGTTTGTCACCCCCACCACTTAAGGCGCTCGACGAGGACGTCGAGGCTTTAATGGGGGTAGTTTGTAATGCCCCGCATCCCACATCGCTTAAGAGTGATTGGAATAAAGGGTATATATGTTAGACCACCACTCTCACATGGTATGAGGCCTTTAGGTTGATTCCAAAAGCAAATCCGTGCGGGCTCAGGCCCAAAGCGGACAATATCATACTGTTGAGACGTGTGTGGGTCCGTCCAGGAGTCTAGCTTAGTTGGTTAGGTTCTTGCTTGACTAACTTAGAGGTCCCGAGTTCGAACCCCGACTTTACCATTCCTTTTTCAACCTTTTCCTTTCCGTCCGTTCGACTTCTAAATTGTGTTTAGTACTTTCTTGTTAGGTTCTCCGTTGTCCGTAAACCCGTAAGCTCTTTTCTTGTGGAGGTCGTTTGCTCGTAAGCTAAGGTGAGTGTTCACCCCTAAACCTATTATTTGCGAAAAACTGGAAGGCTACGTGATTGTTTGTGTCTATTACTATCTACTGTTTACTGTATGCTTCCGCGTAAAAATATAAGTCCTAAGTATGACTTTTGGATTTCTGTTTATTGCTACTCTGTTCTGTATTGACCTTTCTGCAGGAACACCTCTCGGTGTTAATTAATTGTATCTGTTGTTCTGTATCTGTTCTGTTTTTGTGTGACCGGTCGATTAGGTTATGGTTAGGTAGGCTTGGGTAGTAGAGGACTATCGGGTTTGCTTGATCGTGGCCTAGTCTATTCCCTTTTAGGCGCGAGGCAGAAGTCGCGGAGGTCTATTAGGGTCGTAGGATCTGTTTCCCCAAAGTACACGGGGGTTTCTGTTTCTGTCCGGAGTTATGCATCCTCTGGAGGGAGTTATAAGGGCATTCTGGGAGTAGGAGCAATAAGGCGGGCTGCACCAACGGTCTACAACGTTTCTGTTCTGTTAATCTGTTATATGTGCTATGTTCTGTTTGCTCGTTTTCTGAAAAGGATTTTGCTTTAAAACTGTTTTACTTTCTGTTTAACTTAGAACCTCACTGAGATCCTTTATCTCACACTCTTTTGTTTTTCCAAAATTCCTTCCTTCCAGATGCTGCTGAGGACGTGCGTGACTAGGAAGCCAGCGACTGAGAGAAGGGTCTGGGATGTCACGGGTTTCTTTTCAAAATAAGAAGAACACTTTATTTGTCTTCATTCGTTGTCTTTTCGAACTTGAGTTGTCATTGAATATTGTTTGTTATTGTTAGCGTCAAAGTTTATTTTGGGCATTTATTGCCGACCGTTGTTATTAAAGTATTTTCGAATTTCCTTTTTCAAGAAAAGATTTTGTTTTCAAAACCGGTACCGTTACACATCGAGTAAGTCATCCATCAGTTCCCAATCGGCAGGAATAGGGTGATCGGCCAGGAAATCGGCTATGACTTGTCCTTTCACAGCCTTTTGGGGTACATAGGTAATCTCGAACTGTTGGAGCTGTAAGTACCATCTTGCCAGCCTATCAGAAAGTACTGGCCTTGTCATGACATACTTTAATGGGTTAGCCTTTGAGACAAGACGAACCGTATGTGCATGGAAGTAATGCTTCAACTTTTGGATTGCAAAGATGAGGGATAAGCATAGCTTCTCTATGGGAGAATACTTCAGTTCATTAGGTGTCATCGTTCGGCTTAAGTAGTAGAGCGCTTTTTCCTTTCCTCCATCATTTTCTTGGGCGAGTAGTGCTCCAACAGAACTCTCTTGTGCAGCGATATATAAAATCAATGGGCGGCCTGGTTTTGGAGCTGCTAACACGGGAGGATTCATGAGGTACGCTTTTATGCTCTCAAATGCATTTCTACATGACTGATCCCATTTAAACGGAACATCTTTCTTCATGAGGTGACTGAACGGTTGACATCTTCCAGCGAGATTGGATATGAACCTTCGGAGATATGCTACCTTCCCTCTCAAGCTTTTGAGCTCATGAATGTTGCGCGGCTCAGGCATCTTCACAATTGCATCTATCTTTGCTTGCTCAATTTTTATTCCTCGTTGACGAACTACGAAGCCCAAGAATTTTCCGGATTTTACACTGAATGCACACTTTAATGGGTTCATTTTTAACTGATATCTTCGTAGCCTTTCAAACACTTTCCTTAGATCGTCAAGATGACCTTTCCGTTCCTTGGATTTCACAACCAAATCATCTACGTAGCATTCTACATTCTTATGAAGCATATCATCAAATATTTTCTGCATTGCTCTTTGGTAAGTTGCTCCAGCATTCTTCAGACCGAAGGGCATCACTTTGTAACAGTAAATTCCTTTCGGAGTACGGAAAGCCGTCAGCTCTTCATCTTTAGGAGACATGCGAATTTGATTGTACCCAGAAGATCCATCCATGAATGACAATGCTTCATGGCCAGTGGTGGCGTCGATCATTAGTTCTGGTATTGGCAATGGAAAGTCATCCTTTGGACATGTAATGTTCAGGTCTCTAAAATCCACGCATACTCGAATTTGGCCATTCTTCTTTTTCACTGGGACTATGCTAGAAATCCATGTAGGATACTTGACTTCGCGAATAAATCCTGCTTCAATGAGCCTATTTACTTCACCTTCGATTGATGGGATTAGCTGAGGGCGGAAGCGTCTTTGGCCCTGTTTTACTGGACGAGTTCCACTCTTGACTGAAAGTTGATGGACGGCTACCTTGGGGTCTAAACCCGGCATTTCTTTGTATGTCCAAGCAAACACATCAATGAATTCTTTCAACAATGCAAGATATGTCTCCTCTTCCTCAGTGTTGAGCAAAGCGCTTATGTATGTTGGTCGAGGCTGATTTGAATCACCAAGGTTGACTTCCTTCAGTTCATCTACAGTGGCTTTGACACCTTCCTCAAACTCGGGTGGAGCATCCTCAGCATCTTCTTCTTCGATGATATCATCATCTTTCAAAGTGATGTGATATGATGGTGCTATTTCGTCATCCTCAACCTTATCGTGTGGAATCCTTGTGTATACTACTGTATGTAACTTTGCCTTCAAGACTTCCTCGCATGACAAAACGACGTCCTCAACTCTCACCATTCGAGATGGGACCGTACTTCGAAGCTTTTTGGGAAAACTAGAGTCAAGCCTCTTTTCTGCATCTTCCATTTCTTTAGGTCCTAACCTTTGATGTATTGTTTTTTCAACCAGGCCGAGCCTTTGGTGAATTGTCTTTCTAATCGGACCAAGTCTTTGATGTGCTGACTTTCTAACGGGACCAAGCCTGTGGTGTACTGATTTCTTGATTGGTCCAAGTCTATTGAAGATGGACACCCGCGATTGTTCATTGGGATCCTGCGGATGATCGCTATCGATGTTAGGAGTTTCTCCTTCACTAATAACATTGGCGCTAGCTTGCTTAAGAGTGATACGGATTGGCTCGGGTTGTGCGAATCCTAGACCTTCTCGGGTTTGACCTCCTTGTCGTGCGCTCGTCTTGGCAGAATTAGATGCCAGGCCCGTGAGTGGAGTACCCTTCTTAGGATCATATCCACCATTAATCAGAAGTTTTAGCGCATTCGGGCCAAAATGTTCATTTGCAAATCCGTGCTCTGCTGATGGCGCGTGAACGGGGCGAACGAATCCCTTGATAGGAGCTGGGGCCGGAGCAGAGATAGCCAGCTTTGTTAAAGGCAGAGTGAGCCCTTCCAGTGTCTCATCACGCGGAGATTCCTTTGAACAACCACCCAAGGTAGGTTGATTCTTCTCATTTTGCTCTGATACAAAAGTGTTGTTTGGCGAGCCTTCTACATCCTCTAGTTCTTCGATACGTTTAACATAGTACTTGGCATCGGCAAAGTGTGATTCGGCTTCGGTGAAGGGCTTATCATCGGCCATTACCTTCTTCACTTCTCCATTGTGGCAATATTGAAAACATTGGTGTAATGTTGACGGAACCACTCCATTTTCATGTATCCATGGCTTTCCTAGGAGCATGTTATAAGATGTTTTGGCATCTATAACATGGAAAAGTGTGGTGGACAACATATCTTCGATCAATAATCCAAGACGTATGATCCCAATTGCCCTTTGTCCCCCTTGGTTGAAGCCTTGAATCATCAAACGACTCTTGGAAAGTTCTTCAACTGTGACGCCTATCTCCTTCATCGTACGTATGGGTAAAATGTTAACAGCGGAACCTCCATCAATCAATATCCTCTTTACCTTTTGCTCATTGGCATAACCACTTACGAACAATGGTCGATTGTGAGGCTTAGATCCAAGCAAAAGATCTTCATCAGTAAAGGAGATCGTTGCCATACACAGTTCGGTACCATCTTGTGTTGCAACGGTGGGAATGGCTCCTTCATACGTATCTTTGATGTTGCAAATGTCTTCAACTTCACGCTCCACAGAAGCAGTGTTAGCATTTTCAGCCTCTTCTTCTAGTGTTATATTGCCTTCTCGCACGAGCCTCATAACCTTCTCTTTGAAGACAAAACAATCTTGTATTGCATGGCTCACCAAGCGATGGTACTTGCAATACTTAGGGTCATCGACACGACCTTCCTCTTCAGGTCTTTTCATCTCAGGCAATTCGATTAAATTTCTGTTAAGCAACTCATCAAATAATGCTGGGACATGGGAGTTGAGGAACGGGTACTTCTTTCCAGTCATTTCTTTCAAAGTCATCTTCCTTTGTTCTTCCTTCTGCGGAGTGGTATACGGTACCACGTGAGTTGATTTCTCTGCAGGTTTATCTTTGACAGTTTTAGGGACTTTGACTTTTGTAACAGCTGTCGCCATTGACCCTTTCTCTTTATATTGAGGTCTTCCTCCTTTCTTGGCATCTGTGTTGTCATGGAATGTTCGTGATCTGTTTATAGGAGGTCCCGAGCTTCCACTTGATGCTATGCTCAATTCCATATCATGTGCTCGAGTGGCTAGTTCTTCAAAAGTCCGCGGTTGGATGCCTTGAAGAATGTAGCGCAGTCCCCAATGCATTCCTTGTATGCACATCTCAATCGCTGATATTTCGGACAGTCGGTCCTTGCAGTTGAGGCTTAGATTTCTCCAGCGATTGATGTAATCTGTGACGGGCTCTTCATTCCATTGACGCGAGTTTGTGAGTTCAATCATGCTGACAGTTCTCCTTGTGCTGTAGAAACGATTAAAGAATTGTCGTTCCAACTCATCCCAACTGTCGATTGATCCTGCCTCCAGGTCCGTGTACCAGTCAAATGCGTTGTTCTTCAGAGAGCGAACAAATTGTTTGACGAGGTGGTCACCGTAGGTTCCCGCGTTGTTGCATGTCTCTACAAAGTGCGCAACGTGCTGTCTTGGATTTCCTTTTCCATCAAACTGTTGGAACTTGGGTGGCTGATAAGCATACGGCATTTTCAGGTTATCGATCCTTTGCGTGTACGGCTTGGAGTATGCGGATGATGACTTGGAGCTCTCGTCCAATTTCTCTTTTAAAGTCCCCATGATGAACTCCTTGATTCGATCAGCAGGGATCGTTCCGTCGGAAGAAACCTCGAAGTGTTGAGTTGAAGAACCCTCCTTCTTCTTCCTTTTGTCCTTGGGAGGGGTCTCGTCGTATTCTTCATGTGGCTTTTCTTTGTGACAACTGTCCTATCCAGTGTCTTGACACATGAGTTTTGCGATTTTAGCGTCTTGATCCCTACTTTGCTTCACAAGGTATTCTATACCCTTGGTGAGAGCTTGTATTTGTTCCGCCAGGGATGCCAAATCTCCCTGTGAATTAGCAGACTTGCTTGCTGATCTATCATCCTTGTCAAATGAGTCTTCTTCGTCGGATTCTGACTCACTCTTATCAATTTCACCGTCAACTTCTTTGTCGTTCAAGTTTTGACCTTTTTTTTTGGGAGGCATGTTGATTTCCTGCGTTGATGACTAGAGATGAGAGGTAGAGAAGTCCCACTGGGCGTGCCACAAATTTGTAACAAATAAAATTGCACAAATTGAATTTATTGATCTTGAGTAATTTGGGGTTACAATCTCTAGAGAAAATCTCTGATTCTAGTCAACGACTTGGAAAATCTACGCGAACTATTGTCTTGAGAGCGTCAGTTCAGGGGCCTTCGCAGCTTTATCTTGAACTTGACCGGTCTTGACTTGAATTCGCTTGGAAACGTTAATTCAAGGGCTTCGCGCTTGATCTTGAATTGAACGCCGGGTCTTGAGTTTGATCTTCGCGAACGAGCACGTCTTCAAAGGTCGTAGAGACTTGATCTTGAATTTGGGACGTACGTTGCTTCGATCTTCGAGCGAGTGCCTCCACGAGCTTTTGCGTTGGAGTTCGATCTTCCGTTGCTGCTGCAAGTGTCTTCGCGACTTGTTCTTGGAGCTGGCTTTGACCTCTTGAAGAACTGGAGCTGTTCTTGCTTGAAAAGATGCCTTTGATCTTCTTGGCTTGTTGTGGAATTCTTCACTTCTGTTTGAGCTCTGGTTTCTGAATTCTGAATTGTGTGCTTTTTTTGGTGGAGAATGAGCTCCTTATATAGGTGAGGAAAAAAGAGAAGGATCAATTCTGATTGGTCGATACAGATTTGATCTTATCTATATTTATTTCTAGCAATTAATTAATAACTGCATCAACTTTATGACATGGCACCATTTGATTGGCCACTAAATAGGCATTTAAAATCAATTAATAAATCTATAATAATTGGAATTAAATTTAGTAAACTCCAATTAAATATAGAAGTTTATTTTTAAATTGATTTAATAGACATTAAATTTAAATGTCTACAATTGTAATGACTAAAATATTTCATTTAGCTTTGTAAAGTTGTTCATTAATGTTTTAATGACAATCTTCAAATTTTTAAACTTGTTTAAGTAATTTTATGATATTTGTGAGTAATTTTAGATTTGCGTTTAAAACAATAACTAACAATCTTAAAACCATTACATCATGTGTTAAAACCACATCAGATGGCCTTAAAACTATATGTGAAACTTTCAATGCTAACAACTTAAAATCACACCATAACTTCTTAAAACCATAACGCGAATGGTCTGACCGACCGGTCAGACCAAGTAAGTTAAAAATAAGGCCTTTCCATTAATTTTGGAAAGTTCGTCATCTCCCTAGACTTTGGCTTACAATTTTAAAGACATTGTAAAAGAGGAATGTTTGCTGAAAGACTTAGTATAGGTACTAGTTAGGTTCTTTCGTTTGCTGATGATGTACTTTGTATTTACAAACGAACTATTGAAGACTTAGAACCACTCAGAAAGTTGAAGATTCGAAGACTGAAGACTTAGAAGAATTCTGAGAAAGGTATCTACAAAGGCACCTGTTGCTTCAAAAAGTGAGAATTTCAGCAACAGCTTGCATAAGTGAAAATCTATATGACAGAGTAGGTTGTGCTTGTTGAAACTGAGACTGACCACTTGCTGACAACATATGTGACCTCCTTGCTAAGAGTACTTGCATTTTGGCTCCAACGTTCATATTTGAATTTGATTCAAATGAACATTAAATGCAAAGTAGGCACGCGAAGAACATAAAGACAAGAAGACAAATGAAGAACGCTGCTGAAAGTACAAAAACAAGATAGTGACATCTTAGGGTACAAAGCCTTAGAATTTGAAATTCAAACAGCTCCCTTAAGACACTATAAATAGAGGTCATCACGCAAGAGTAGAAGGTGTGTCAACAACGTGATCAAACTCTCACTTGTGCTTTAAACACTCAAATCTTTCTATACTCTTTACTGCCTATTGATCCGTTCCAAGACTTAACCTTGAAACAAAAGCTATTTGTGAAGAAGTAGAACATTCACGGCTAAGAAATTAGTTAAGTGTTCTTTCTTCCGAACAAGAACAAGTCTTGACACCAGAAACAATCTAAATTGCTTACTGCAAAGTATTACAAGTTGTGTTTCTTTAGATAACTTGTTATAGCTAAAAAAGTTATATTCAAGTCATCTCATCCACAAACCTCTCTAACTGATAAACACCCTTTTCAGGCGTGAAATTCAGGGGGAATTAATCAAGCATAGTGTTGCTGAGTATAAGTCCCAAGTTTGGTGGAGAACAAGGTTACAGTTCTCTAGTTAGGTTGGAAACGAAGCAAGTGTGCTTTGGTTTCTGAAAAATCATTAGTGATAGGATTTGTAAGGGACCTCATTTCTTATCATAAAGGACAAAGTGGATTAGTTGAGAGATTACGCCCACTACAAGAAAACAGCTGAATAGCTACGGATGCCATTCGTCGCTATTCAGTCCCGATCCGTCGCTAATGGGGCTTAGCGACGGGAAGCCCGTCGCTAAATAGGACGTCGCCAAAAGTGGCGTCGCTAAACGACAAAGCGACGGATGAACCCGATCCGTCGCTTTCGGATAGCGACGGATAACGCTATCCGTCGCTATGTTGGTCAACGCAATAAATCGACGGATAAATCTATCCGTCGCTTTATGGAGAGACACGTGGAACCTCGCCCGCTGTTCACGTGTAGCGACGGAAAAGCCTATCCGTCGCTAAGCTCCACAGAATTTTCTTTTTTTTTCCCTGATTTGTATTTTTATCCTATTTTTTTGTATACAATATAGAATAATAATTATGGACAACTGGAAACACTTCAATTAAACACAACCTAATTCAAGCAAATTCAGATACAAACGAGTCAAATGCACCACACCGATAAAGAAAATAGAAAATGTATGTTAACGAAGTAAAGTGTACGACATAAGAGTAGAGTAATGCAAATGGGAAGCTAGAAATCTGGAGGTGGAGCCTGTCCACACTGCTCGGCCAACTGTCTCACGTATTCCTTCATCTTGTCCTGCTCTGCGTGCATCCGAGCATTCTCCTGGCCCTGCTTCAAGAGTTCATCCTGAAGCTGCTCGATCTCCTTGTCCATCTTTAACCGTCTCTTCCCCGACGGATACACGTCTCCAAGTATGCTCGGCGCCAAACTCCCCATGCCGTATATACGACCCTTGGGGCTGATCCCATCAATCTCCAACAAGATGTCATCCTTTTCTTGGGGTGTGAGAGCTAGATTCCTCACCCGTCCCTCGTACTCGGTCTGAAATTGCAAAACATGTGTAAGTATGAGCACTTAATTAATGACATGCATATTTGAAAGAAGACATTATTCAAAAGAAGTCATATGTGATAATGAAGTTATTTCAATTGAGGACTTAGTGCAATCGAGCTCGCCCATTCGTCATCCCAGTTCCCTGTCTTGTCCTTGTGGGCATTCTCGAGATGCTCATACAACGACATCTGCTTCCCCGCAGCGGGATCTTCGTCAACCAAAAAAAACACAGATCATTATTAATAGTATGAATGGCTACTTCCTACAATATTGCATAAAGAATAGAATTTGCACTTGACAACAGTGCTGCAAAGATTAAGTAACACCATTACATAATTAAGTCAGACCATCAACAACACAAGAGAAGACAAATCTAAAGAGACCTACACTACATACATATTAGATTAAACAACGTCCACTTAAAGAGTAAAGCTAGCATGCATAACAGACAATTAATTAGGATTTACATACATGGCTTAAGACACAAAAAGTGCAATGCAAATTAATTATACACATGACTTATATATTACATGACTTACCGAATCCAAGTGTCGTTCCAACTGGCCCTTCCGCCCTAGATGGTGCTTTGACATCCCCGTCCCATATCGCGGCTTGGTAGATCGGCTTAACTTGCCCTTCTTCGCTTTCTTCTCAGTTTCTTCATCTTCCCAGTAAGCGAGCCACTCGGGCCACTCATCCTCCCCAATCCCATCAGGCCTAACTTTATTTTTCGTTGCATCGTAGATATAATCCCTATACATGTTCGAGCAGTCATGCTCAAATGCATACCACAACTCTCTCTTCATGCGGTTCGGGAGGAAGAACACATCCTACAACATTCCATTTCCATGAAAGAAAATAATCAATCAGTATAAAAAACATGATGAAATTGGCAAGAAATATGATCAAAAAGCCATACAACAAAATCATCCAACTTACCCCTAGGGCATTGAAAAACTCTAACTTCCTTTCTTCAGAGACAGTTGACCACATTGCTCCACCCTTGCTTGGAGGATCCAACTTAGCGAAAATCAAAGCTCTCAAAGTCTTGGTAACAGAACGTGGCATCAACCAATTTAAAATAACAACAAATACAACACCAGTCACAAGTCTAAATAAAACCATGCACAACTCCAAAAACACTATATTAACAATGCACAAGTCTAACTAAAAGGATGACATGATACTCACAATTTCCCCACCGAAAATAGAACCTCCTTCTCCATATACATTGCCCCCTTCTCGTAGGATACGAACGGACAACCATCGTCTGAGAACTCAGAAAAGCCCCCCACAGTAATTGACCCCTCACTTGACTGACCATCAGAATACGAATCTGACTCGCTAGTATAATAGCTGCTCGATGAACCGAAGAATCTCGGCAACCTCGGTCTAGGCATGATGATCTGCACATACACATTATGTACACAAATCATATATAAAATATGTTAGTTTTGGATAGATAGATCTACAAAATTGAAACAAACAAGATAACATAAAGTATTGGTTTATGTTAGTTTTGGAGAAGACATGTTGTTAGCCCTGGATTGCATACACAATTAGGTTGAAATGCGGGATTAGCAAAATTCCTAAATATAAATCCAAATAATTTCAAGTCATTTGTTGAGGTATTTTAATTTTTACACGAGTTTTAGAGTTCATAATTGAAGATTAAGAAGTAAAATTAATACTACTACTAATTCATTGAAATTATGAACATCTGACAATGGTCATTCATATTTCATAACAAAGCAACCAATGTACAGAACATAACACTAGAAATTAAACTAAGAAAACCACAGAATTTAAACCTCAAAACCTAATCAAGTAACCATAATCATCATTCTATGATACATCATCTAATCAGATCCAATAATCGTAACACTAGTAATAATTAAACTAACAAAGCCACAAGATTTAAACCTCAAAACCTCCTAATCAAGTAATCATAATGTAAAAGGAGGAATAGATGGAGGAGGAGGAACATACTTACCGGAATAGATGGAGCCGCGCACCGGTGGATGGAGCCGCACCGGTGGGTGGTGGTGGCTGAAGCCGGTGGGTGGTGGTGGTGGTGGGGAATTTGGGGGTTAGGGTTTGGAGAGAGAAAATTGAGGGAGAGGGAGAGGATGGAGTGAATAACGAAGACGACGATATCTGCTGTCTCATCATTTTTTTTTCTTTTTTTTTAATGTAGCGACGGATGAGTTTATCCGTCGCTGCGTAATTAATAAAATACTATTTTCTTTTTTTATTTTTCCTTTTTCTTTTCTTTTTTCCTTTTTTTATTAATAGTCAACGACAGTGAGCGACGGGTAACCTTATCCGTCGCTCCATTAGGGACGGATAGGATTATTCGTCGCTAAGTTACCGACGGATAATCTCTATCCATCGCTATGTTGTGGACTGTTTAATGACGAACTGAGCTTAAAGCGCAGTTCGCCTATATCCGTCGCTAATTTAGCGATCCGTCGCCCCGTAGCGACGGATAACTATCCGTCGCTACCCATCCGTCTCTAATCGGTTGTTTTCTTGTAGTGACCACTCTCAGATACCACTATAAAAGTGTTTGTGTGATTTACTTTACTGCACTTAGTTTTCACCAAGTTACTTTTCTCGTACACTGTCACTCTGCTCACTTTCTGAAACTAGCTCTCTTTCAAAAGCACTTATTGTAAAAAATTTCCGCACTATGTTTTTAAGTATCAGCAAACTCATTACTGAAAAGTAATAAGTACTTGCTGAGAAAGTTAAGTACCAGCAAGCTCATTACTGAAAAGTAATAAGAACTTGCTGAGAAAGTTTTAAACAACGAAAAGTTTGAAAAGACTATTCACCCCCCCCTCCTCTAGTCTTTCCTCAAGCAACTAGCTAGACTCTATGCAAACTACATGCAACACAAAGAGGAGTCTCATGCCAAACAAGTAGAACTAATCTATTGTATCTGATAGTGTATATGTCCTAGAGACAGTCTTTATTAAGGGCATACAACCCTTATTAAGGGCATATATGTACTATTACACAGGTCAACGTAATATAATATATGTTTGTTTGTTGACTATTGAGTATCGCTTTCATATTTATATTACACCAGGCATACAACATGTCATATATCTGTTCCTGTCTGTATTGATATCAAACATGTCCCCTCGGATAGATGACCGATCACACAGATAGTGGGAGATATGTGAGTTATCATCTATCCCAAACTCTCCCTGTTCGAGGTTCATCTCGGATGTAGGGGTCTGAATGAACCAGATGAGACTAGTATGCGTGGAGGTTATACTTGTTAGAGCAAGTGTGAGCCGATCCCACGTCCACGGAACGGATTGTTGGACAATCAAGAAACGTTCCCATAACCCCGCATAGTTGTTCGAAGGGTGATTACCAAACAATGGAAGTACCCACTGGGAACTCCCATCGATGTATACTCTACACCGAAGTGTCTATGGGAACCGGAAAGTTGTCAAAGTGATGCCAGTCGTCCTTTGGACTTACAGGACTTTATCATCACATTTGTTGCCCCATATCCTTGGTGGACCCGTCGATGTCAGCTCTGAATAAGCAGTTGACCCAAGACACGATCCAGGATTATGGCTACATACAAATGGGGATGATAAGTGCTTCTGTGAAGGATTCATCTCTCATGTGTAGCACAGGAGAGCACTGCTCATAGTCGTTCATAGTTGTGATTGTTCAAATCGCTGGCCAGCGTATCAATATTATTATGATAGTCATAATAGATATTGGATTCACCAAGCAACTCACTGAAGACGCCCGTGGATGTATTATTGGGATAGACACTTCATCGATCCTAGATGCATTCGAGTCAGTCAGATGAAGGGACGTTACCATCGCCGCGTTGAGCGCAACAGACTTCACAACGAAAGGGTTTGCTTTGAGAAATCTCTCAAACGTCCTCATGTATTAATATTGCAAATGGAACCGTCTAGGAATTTCATGTTGCCTAGTGTTGCACTTGCTTAATACAATGAGGCCCTATGGGTCACACTATGTGGTGATTCAGCTTATCCGAATATTCTTGAAGATGGAATCGCAATTAATTTATAATTATTTGTGATTGATGAATTATGATTGATTTGGAATTAATTATAATTATTTGTGGCTCAATTAATAATTTGGAATTATTAATTGAATTGGCTGATTAATTGTATTTTATGTAAATACAATTAAAGATTATATTTTAGAAATATAATGGAGGTTTGATTTGAAAGGATATGTTAATTTAGAATTAATATATGCACATGGGCAAAATCTACTTGGAGTTTGAATTGCCTTAGAATTATAAGTGGGTCCCAAAATCGGGACCCACCTGACCCCCCCCTAGACGCGCGCACAACAGTAGTAGTAGGGGAAGGAGTTCGACTCCTTCCTCTATTAGAAGTCAAGGGATAAGTTAGATTTTCCTGATTGAGTTTTAATTTGATTGGGAATGAATTTAGACTTGAATTGGTTTCCTTGTGCAATAAGAATTAGATTCTTATTCCTTTATGAAGTCTAATTGATTATTCTTTAGGATTCTATTCACTACTATATATAGTAGACTATTAGAGAGCTTTTGATATGGTTGAACATACAGTTGATTCAAGATAATTCTAAATCATTCTTTCTACCAGTTTTCTTAGAGAAAATAAAAAGCTCTCCCCTACCTCTCCATAAGTCGCGCGCGCCACTCCCACCGGAGGAAAATTGCCGCCCCATCTTATTGGTCACATAAAGAATATCCTAGCATTCTTTCCGATAAGCTGTTCATCCGTGGATACCAAGGTTGAGGTTCAAAGAGCTGGAAACTAACTTTTATTGTCTTGCAGATAATCAAAGTATTGCAGATATCTTCGACTTCGACGAAGGAAAAGATTCACCGGACTATTATGAAGACTTCATCGATTGGCGTATCAATTCAATACCTATTCTTGCTTTTGAAGTATTGTAAGTCTTCTGATTAATGTGTTTATTATATACGTTATGTACATGATCAATTAACCTGCATGTTAAGAAATTTTTTGAAATTCCGCTGCGTACCCTAGGGGTAACTCTGACCATATTTTCTTACAGTATCTACAAATTCTTTTGAACAAAGACCATACAAATCATAACATGGAAGTAGGTTGAAGAATGCCTCTATTGAACCTATACACATTCACATATGCACTTTGTTAAACAAGGGAGTCTCTCGTAACATTCTCTACATGGACCTAGTCAATGACCACGCAATGATGCATATTAAAACACAAATGGTTGCCCCGTGCCTATGAAACTGAGGGCTTACTAATGTTCACCAAGTGAGACTTTCCCTCAAGAGAGGTCGAACCAATACTGGCTCTCATCAAATGAAGGAGGATTCCCTAATAGACAATACTCCCCTATTCTATCCGACTCTTAGATCAAAGACTCTTCACCACTTCCTGAATGACAGGACGGGGGTGGTCTAGAACAGGCCTTGGACTAGGCGACACGAAAACACAAGGAAGAATTTACAACTCGATTACAAAGTACTACAAAAGCTGAAAAAAATGATGCAACTCTTTGCTAATCTGCTTTTTGGCTTGCTTGGACCCTTCTTTTATTTTTTTGGGTCTTATTCTTTTTTTCTTTTTTTTCGTTTCTTTTTTTTTTTCTTTTTCCAGATTTCTGGAATAGTTTTTTTTCAATTTTTTCTTCCTTTTTTTTTCTTTTTTTGTATATAGCCAGCAGTAGCAACAATGAAAAGAAATAACGACTCTACAACGACCTCCCCAAACCTATTCGAAAGAATAGGTTGGAGCACAAACTCACAAAGAAGAAGAAAAAACGAACTCAACATGACTCAACTATACGAAAAACAAGTCATAACAATGTTAACCCTCTCCCCAAACCTATTCGTTTCAAACAAAGGATCACACACCTCACTCTACCTCCTTCCTAGGCATTTAGCAATCTCAAAAAGCAAGGTGAAGACTTGTTGCCTCTTAGGTACATAATCACACGAGAATACAACCAAAGACTCTAACATGCAACATTTTATAAGGCCTTCGTGAACCGCAGTAGAGAAAACACCACATAGTGATGTCAAGACTACCAAGTTTAACTAGTGCACATACGAATATGACAAGTCAAGCGAGATAAACCTCAAACTAATCCATAGAAATGCAATGCATGGCCAATGGTAAAAAACACTTGGTCTATACAATAAAAAAGTTCAAAAAACTTGACCATAAACTCCACACAACATCATGCAAAACTAGACTAAGGATAAATACATACGAACAAACTAAATCCTAAGAAAGCGGTAAACGTGCAAACAAAGGTTTTCACGAGTTGAAATGAGAAAAAATAAGTCATTGGAATACCCATAGATAACTCCCCCCCCCCCCAACCTGAACTTCGTCGTACATCCCGAACGTTGAAAGTGGATGTTAGATGAGAGCTGGAAGTGTACCTGTAACCTATATTTCTCAATGAAACTCGTGAGAAACCAAAATGGATGATAAAAAGGGTAAAAAGGTCAATATGTTTGCATACGGGGGTAATTCATGGTGTCCGGATGAAAATCTGGACACCCGGAGCACTGGCGCACCGCCCCATGTGAGGGGCGGTCCGCCTGGGGTGCCCAGGGGCGCCCAGGCTTCTGCCTCTCCCGGGCGCACCGCCCCGTGTGAGGGGCGGTCCGCCTGGGAGCGGCAGAGGCGCCTAAGCGTTCTGCCTCTCCTGGGCGCACCGCCCCGTGTGAGGGGCGGTCCGCCTGGGAACGACAAAGGCGCCCAGGCATTCTGCCTCTCCCGGGCGCACCGTCCTGTGTGAGGGGCGGTCCGCCTGGTAGCGGCAGAGCCTTGGCTCCGAGTTAATCATCCCCGAACTCAAAAAATACCAACTTTTTACCTATTTTATCACCAAAACACACTCTAACACAAGGAGAAAAACAACTAAATATTCAAAAGGAAAAAACATACAAGCTACATACTCTCATGTGAAGGTGGGAGAGGTGAGGTTGAGATGATCAACCTCCATTTGATCAATGGGAATCTCAAAGTATGGTTTCACATGTTGCCCATTCACCTTGAAGGTGTCGCCAGTCTTTGGGTCCAAAAGTTCTACAGCTCCATGGGGAGCAACTTGGACAATCTCATATGATTCATCCCATCGAGTACGGAGCTTCCCTGGAAATAAGCGAATCTGGAGTTGAACACTATGGCTTTCTGACCAGGGATCAGCTCTTTCTACACAATACCACGATCGTGATACTTTTTGGTGCGCTCCTTCTAAAGCTTGGCGTTCTCATAGGCACCGAGGCGTAGTTCATCAAGCTCGTCGAGTTGCATCAACCTATCTTCCCCAGCTTTTCCCATGTCAAGGTTAAGCTCCTTTATTGCCCAGTAAGCTCTGTGTTCCAGCTCAACCGGAAGGTGGCATGCTTTTCCAAACACAAGTCTATAAGGAGTGGTGCCGATTACTATTTTGTAGCTGGTTCTTTACGCCCAAAGCGCATCATTCAGTTTTCCAGCCCAATCCTTCCTGCTAGGCTTCACCACACGCTCAAGGATCTTTTTAATTTGACGGTTGCTAACCTCTACTTGCCCAGAAGTCTGTGGATGATATGGTGTAGCAACATTATGGGTAACAGTGTATTTCTTCATGAGTGAGGCAAAAGACCGGTTGACGAAGTGAGAACCTCCATCACTGATAATTGTTCTAGGAACTCCAAACCGGGTGAAAATCACATCCTTCAAGAATCCCAAGACTACCGAAGCATCATTCTTTCTGGTGGGAATTGCCTCCACCCACTTAGTTACATAATCCACTGCGACTAGAATGTACTCATATCCCGAGCTTGATGGGAATGGTCCCATGAAATCAATTCCCCATACATCAAAAGGTTCTACCACAACATTCCCTTGCTAGGGCATTTCTTCCTTCTTGCCAATATTGCACCCTCGCTGACATGGGTCACAATTCTTCACAAATTCCCTCGCATCTCGGTGCAAAGATGGCCAGAAAAATCCTGCTTGTAACACCTTACGGGCTGTTTTAGCCCCACTGTAGTGTCCACCGCACCGAAGCTCATGGCAATGACTCAGTACACTTCGTTGCTCTCCTTGTGCAAAGCATCTGCTCAAGATTCCATCAGCTCCTTCTCTTAGAAGGTTCGGATCATCCCATATGTAAAACCTACACTGTTTTAATTTGAAAGAGCTCTCCTATCGGAGGCTGAGAAATTAGTTGGGCAAATACCCGTAACCAAATAATTCACAATATCAGCATACCACGACTCTTCATCTACTCTCATCAAGTGTTCATCGGGAAGGTCCTCATTAACAGAAATTGCATCTACAGGGATATTGGAAATTTTAGACAAGTGATCAGCTACGCAATTTTCCTTACCAGCTCTATCCACTATGGTCAAATCAAAGTCTTGTAACAATAAGACCCAACAGATTAATCTTGGTTTAGAATCTTGTTTAGCTATTAAATGTGTTAAAGCAGCATGATCAGTATGGACATTCACAGGGTGTCCTAACATATAAGACCTAAACTTCTGTAAAGCAAAAACAACAGCTAAAAATTCTTTTTCAGTAGTTGTATAGTTAACTTGAGCTGAGTCTAGGGTCTTACTAACATAGTAAATCACACGATACTTCTTATCCACCTTTTGGCAAAAAACAGCCCCCATAGCAAAATTTGAGGCATCACACATTATCTCAAAAGGAAGTTTCCAATTCGGTGGCACAACTATAGGAGCAGTAATTAATCTTTCCTTAAGTGTGTTAAAGGCCTCTAAGCAATCTTCAGAAAAATCGAAACTCACATCTTTTGCAAGCAAGTTGCTTAAGGGTTATGCAATTTTCGAAAAATCTTTGATAAACCTCCTATGGAATCCTACATGACCAAGAAAAGACTGAAGTTCTTTGACACAGGTGGGTGGCGGAAGCTTCTCAATTATCTCTATCTTTGCCTTATCAACTTCGATCCCTCTATCGGAGACCACATGTCCTAGAACAATGCCTTCCCTAACCATGTAATGACTTTTCTCACAACTTAGAGTTAAATTGCATTCGATACACCTTTTCAGAACAAGATCTAATCTATGCAAGCATTCATCAAACGAATCACCAAAAAGGGAAAAATCATCCATGAAAACCTCAACAAACTTAGTCACCATATCAGAAAAGACAGAAAGCATGCACCTTTGAAAAGTGGCGGGGGCGTTACATAGCCCAAATGGCATTCTCCTGTAAGCAAACGTTCCGAAAGGGCAAGTGAATGTCGTCTTCTCCTGGTCCTCTGGCGCCATCGGAATTTGATAGAAACCTGACAAGCCATCAAGGGAACAATAAAAATTCCGCCCCGCGAGGCGGTTCAACATGTCATCAATAAATGGGAGAGGAAAATGGTCTTTCTTTGTGGCGGCATTTAATCTCCTATAATCAATGCACATCCGCCAACCTGTGGTTTTCCTAACTGGCACTAGCTCTCCCTTCTCATTCTCCTCTACTGTAATCCCGGATTTCTTAGGTACAACGTGTACGGGGCTTATCCACCTACTATCAGGAATGTGGTAGATCATATCGGCATCTAGCAACTTGATCACCTCTTTTTTCACTACTTCTTGCATGGCGGGGTTTATCCTACGCTGAGGTTGCCTAAAGGGTTTGGCATCTTGTTCTAGAGTGATACTGTGCACACACCGTGTAGAGCTAATCCCCTTTATATCGCTGATTCCCCATCCTATGGCTGCAGAATTTTCTTTCAAGACTTGGACTAGCCTACCTTCTTCTATGCTAGATAGGTGTGAAGAGATTATTACAGGCTTTTTCTCATTTTCCCCTAAGTACACATACTAAAGGTGCTCAGGAAGGGGTTTTAATTCTAAGCTAGGCTCTTCTGGAAGTCGGTTCTCTCCCTCTTCTTCATCTATGGGTTCAAGCACCTCTTCTCCGAATGGGATTTCGGGTGTGCTATCCATTCTCTCGACTAATTCCCTTGCTTCCTCAGACATGTAACACGTCTCTACCTGCATGGTTAGTGCCTCTAAAGAGGTTCAATATCATCATGGCAATGGTGAAATTCAGAAATCACAGAATCATAGCAATCAATGAACTTCAATTCTTCTATAACTTCCTTATCTACTATACTACATCCTACCAATTGAATTTTCTCACCCATTACCTCCATGGTGATTTTCTTGCCTTGTAGTTCAAGGCATGTATTGGTAGTTGCCATAAATGGTCTTCCAAGCAGCACCACGTGTTCGTGAACATGGCTCTTTCCTTCCTCAGCAGACTTCATCACTACAAAATATGCAGGAATTATCAATTTGTCTACCTTCACGGGGATATCCTCAATTATTCCCACAGGGCGCTTCACGCTTTGGTCCGCCATCTGTACAACCATTTTGGTTGGCTTCACTTCTCCAAGGTCTAGGGCTTTGTATACTGAGTAGGGCATCAGGTTAATGCTAGCTCCCAAGTCAAGCATAGCCTTGGTGGACCGTCCATTCCCCCATGGTAATATCGATGATGAAGCTTCCTGGGTCTCTTTGCTTCACATGAAGCCCCGCTATAGAATTCACTGTCTCAATCTCGTTAACGTCCCCCCCTAGAGCAATCCTTTTGTTGCTCTTAACCACCCGAAAGAACTTCGTATAGGTGGGAACATTTTGGATTAGCTCCAATAGAGGAACATTAACTTCGACTTTAGAGAGGCGCTTGTATAGCGGTGACTCCTGTATATCCTTCTTGGCTGGCTTGATCCTACCAGGGAATGGCATGTGAGGTTTCGGGGGCACATAAGGGTTGGAGGACTTATGAAGTCCCTCCTCAATGTTTGGTGTGTACCCCTTTTTCCCATCATCGCCGCCGCCTTCAGATGCGCGGGGTGCATCGTCCTGCACTTGAGAGTCTGTTGAGCTCTTACCGACTTCATTCTTCTTGCTTATCCCAGCATCGTTAGTCACAGTAGATTTAACATGTCGACTACTGGTGAAATCGGGGAGCTGGGGTCGTCCAACTCCCTGGTGCTGTGGGGCGGACCGCCCCCACCTCAGGCGGTGTTGTGGGGCGCACCGCCCCCCCCCCACACACCAGGCGGTGTGCCTGGGGTTTCTAGGGGGTAATCCATCGTTCTGCTCGTGGGGGCCGCACCGCCTTCCACACCAGGCGGACCGCCCCTCACCTCCAGTGGGGCGTCCCCTGTGAATTCTTCTCCGAGCTCAGGTGCATGAATTTCTTCTACACTCTCACACTCTAACAAGATGAACTCCTCCATTAGTCGCTCAGTTACTGCTACTCCTTCAAAAACCTTTGCTATACGAAGGTTCTGTTCAACTTGCCCTGCATGTGCGAGTTCAAATATACTCTCGATGGCCTTAATTCCTGCATAATATGCAAGTTCATCCTCCTCACTAATATCTTCTTCTTCATTCTCCCGATCATCCGGAAGTGTGCTTAAGGCGTACGACTCAGATAAGCTTTCAGCTCCACCTCGGTCTAGTTTCTCACTGGTGATGTGACTTTGTGTTAGTCTCTCAGACTGCGCGGATCCACTGGCGTACTTACGGAAGACCTTTTTTGCCTCTTCAACCGTACATTCTTCCAATCCTCCGCACAACCCATCCACTCTAAGCCTAACCTCATCACGTAACCCACCAACAAAATGCCAAATCAACTCCCCATCGTCGAAATGGTGATGGGGACACTCTCGTTTATACTTCTCAAAACGCTCATAGGTGTCACAAAACCGCTCATCTTCTTCTTGCTTGAAGTGTTCAATCCTTCCTCGTAAGGCCATTGTCTCTTGGTAAGGCATAAATCGCGCCAAGAACTCCTCTGTAAACCTTGGTCCAAAGTCTTCAGCGATCCTGGTGCTAACCTTGCCATCCAAAGACTTGGTTCATACCCCAAGGCGAAAGAAAATAACTTCCTGCACACTTGGTCCTCTGTAAACCCCTTCGCCAGAATTCGGGCTATTTCCTCCTCGTAGGATCGAATGAAACTCAATGGATTCATCCCCACTTCTTCCTCAAACCTTGGTATGTTCCTTACCACGGAACTTGTCACTTCATACCCAGTTAACTCATCCTCCAGGTATATAGCCGATCCTCTCTTAACCTGCGAAAATTGGGGCGTCATGCGAGCCCTCATGGACGTCATACTTGGGTATCTGTCACAGGAGTAACTAAACCGAAAATCAGTCCTGTTAGTTCTGACCAAAATTTGTAATTCAACTTCTAAACTAGACAAACTAAGATCACTTATCCTGAAAATTGAATGCTGAAAATATAAATAAGCTAAAGAGTAAAAAGGAGTTAAAGTCCCCGGCAACGGCGCCAATTTGATGAACGAGATTTTCAGACTCGAACAATCAAATGAATTTGTTTAAAAGTCAAAGGTCAACTCACAACTACACAAAACACGTAGTGCGGAGGTAAGATGACCTCGAGTGTCGATCTCTAGGGACTTAACTAGCTTTAACTACAATAACTATTATAAATTCAGTAAACAAATTTAACTTAGCTTTACTTAACAATATATGACGAGAGCTGGTGATAGTAATGCTCATTCTAAGCATCGGGTTCTAATCTATATATACATGAAAGCTAGGTGTCTAGGCTCTCCCAATTTCATTCTCAAGAGCTTTCACACTATGTGGCAATAATTTTGAGAGGATGGAAAAGATTCAATTTCATTTGTTTTGGTAAGTTTTCATTCATCTAATTTTGGTAATTTAATTCTTCTTCCAAACACAAAAATCGTCCAGCTATATATAAAATCAAAAAATCCGAAATTATACAACAAAACAATTTCTGCGATTAAAAAATAGTATGTTAATTGAATTATTATACAACAAAACAGATTTCTGAATTTAAAAGTAAATCGTTTATTAATTAAATGTTGAATTACGGTGTCAATTAAATTCTTGGAAAATTGAATTTTAAAATTAATAATAAATATTTTTTAATTTATACGTGAATTAAAATGTTAATTAAAAAATCTAGGTAAAATATATTCTGGAATTAAAATTAAATTCGTAGACACTATATTACGAAAATCAGTTTAATTGTTTTTAGTTTATTCATTCACAATTAATTTTAATTATTGAAAAATGATATTTAATAAATCAGTGATTTAATTATTTGTGTTTTTTATTTAAGAATAGTCTTTTTTGCAAATTCATGAAAATAATAAATTAAAAAAAAATTGCAAAAGCGGTGGCCAGAGGGAATCGAACCCAGGTGGCATATCCCATGAACATCACCACATTCCACTCAGCCACAGCTTTTCAATCGTTCATTATTGACAACATCAAGTATTGGTGTTCGATTTAATATTTTATGCTTTTAATTTTATTTAGTAACAATTAAGTTTTTTTCCGTAATAATTACTCTAGATTATGAGTTATTAAATGTGACATATAATCGAATAAATCATTTAATTGGAAAAAAAAAAAAAACAAAAGCTGTGGCCGGAGGGATTTGAACCCGGGTGGCATATACCTTGAACATCACCACATTCCACTCGGCCACAACTTTTCAATCATTCATTGTTTACAACATCAAGTATTGGTGTTCGATCTCATATATTTTTTCGTAACAATATCTTTAAGTTATTTTGGTAAGTATTAATTTTTATTGTCTTTCCTTTCTTCCCATGCACGCCTCATCAATGCTGAAAATAAAAATATATGGAATGTTCAGATTTTGTGCTTACATAATGTGGTAAGTAATTTTAAAATTCAAACGGAGATTGCATGAATTAAGGATCTTCTAAACCCTAAAAAACTATTATATATAGCTAACCTCATTCTGTATCCTCTCTATCAATCTCCGTTTTTTTATATATAGCTAACCTCATTCTGTATCCTCTGTATCAATCTCCGTATTTGTATGTATTTTTTGTTCTTATTCAATCCGTATTATATTAATCATTCGCTAATGGTATGGAATTTTTGTTCTTATGACTGCAGATTTGTCTTTGTTTTTTCCGGGATGATGAATTGAACGACATTACTGACCAAAGGAAGCTCGATGCTAATTGGGTTAGTTTTAATCATTGTTGTTGTAATCTGATTAAATTGTTCACTCATTGATTAGTCATTTGGCGGGTGCTCCGTTTCAATCGTCAATTCCGTTTTAATCATTGTTGTTGCATGAATTGGGTCTACTTGCAGAATAATAAGCTTCCGTTTCAATCGTCAATTCTAGTCCGATGGATGAACCCGGAGCATCCGACGCCTCTGCGAATCACCGTATACTCCAGTCCAGTCTGTGAATGAGTAATTTCAATGCTCTCTTGCTCAAACGGAAGTTGATCTCAATTTTAGGTCAGTTTCGTTGTATAAAGCTATCAGATCCCTAAAGATATATAGTTGCTAGACATCTGTACTAATTGGTTTCCGATGTGCGTGATTGAATTTATTTATTTGTTCTTTCAGTTTGTCAATTTCAGTTCAGGCATTTTGTCAATTTTGGTTTGATTTAAGCAGTCTAAAGCATAGAACGAAAATATAGATGGTTCAGGCATTTTGTCAATTTTACGAAGTTTTATACAACTTAAATCCCAACATAAATTCTAAAGTTTTATACAGCTTCTCAATTTGCATTTAAGCAGTCTGTCAATTTTGGTTCAGGCATTCCTGAGAGTCATAGACTCCCTCTGTCAACTCAATCCGGCCGCCATTTTTTGGGGAAAATCTCACTGGCAAGAAGTCCATGGTCACTTTGATGGTGTTCCAATTCTGGATCGGGTATCTATGCTCTTATCAATCCGATTTCCCGTTTGGTTGGAGAAGAGTTCAATACCATTTTGATTTTAGGTCTGATTTTTATGTTTGATTGTTTGATTTATGGGTTGTTCTCTATTTTATGATTGCAAGTGCATAAATCAGTACTGAAATTTAGTTTTCAAGTGAAATGATTAGTGTGGTTGAACACAAGCGAGCTGAGTTTGAGTTTCAGAATAGTGGTATGTGTGGAGAAGCAGAGAGTACTATCTGTTTTCGGGGAAAAACTCACTGTTAACTGTTAAGTACTCCATGGTCGACTGCCTATTTAAATCTGCAGCTGGGTATGAACGAGTGTGGCTTTAGGGGATCAGGTATGGGTTAGTTTATACAACAGATATAAATTAAGATTCGGCTTGATGTTGTATTATGTTGATTTAAAATCTTTGAAATCATGCTGTCCCATATAAATTAATCTCTCTTCACCACTGAGTTGTAAAAAAATTGGATTCAGTTTGATGTTTTCGCAAGTACAGATGAAAAAGTTAGTTGTTGTTCTTCTTCTGTAATGTTATTTGTTTCGCAAGTACAGATAAATATAAGTATTACTAATGTATGATACATACTCATATTCCTTTGTCATATTCTTATGCTCACTCTGATGATTCTCAGACAATTATAATTCTTGATTTTGTGTGCACTACCTTGACGATTAAGATAATAGTTATTATATTTTTGGACCGGGTATGATTGCAAGTGCATAAATCAGTACTGAATTTTACTTCATCATTCATCTACATTTTGGAGACTTTATTTCAAGTGAAATGATTATTGTGGTTTCTCTCAAACTATATCCTTTTTTACCCATGTTTCTAATTCTAACGTTGGAATTTTTCAAAATTGTCAATGTTTGATTGTTTGATTGTTGAGGAGTTCTGTATTTTATGTCAGCCCAAAATCATTTTTACAAAAAAAATCTTTTAAGAAATATAATAATTTAGTCTCTTTTGATAGCCCATATATATAGTCTTTCCTTCGATTTACAATCTCATTTAGTACAGAGATTCCTTGACGTTTGATTTTATGTACAACTTTGGGAATGTTCCTATGCTCGCCTTTTTTTTGGCCGAATCTCATTTCCTGTTGGTTACATCACAGCTACAGTTGATGATTTATAGACTTGGCCTGATTAGGTACGGACGGTATAAGGCGAATCCCGACAAGTTGGGACATTTCATTGTCTATTGCTGGAGCATTTGGAGCAATCGCAATAAAGTTGCACATGAGGTCTGTGAGTCTGGGACTATGATGCACAGGAGGAAGCCCAATTGTCCATCAGTACATTGCACGGTATATCGCGAAGCACATAATGGTTTAACTGGACCGAGACCTCCAGAACCCGAGTAGTCATGGCAACCACCAGGTGAAGATAAGATTAATTATCAATTTTGACGCTTCAATTAAGTGTGCTCAGCAGGGTGCAAGTATTGTAGTTGTAGCAAGAGATAGTCGAGGTCAAGTTCTTTCCCCATGTAAGTAACCCAGCAGTGGCTGAATCGTTAGGGGCTCGAGCAGCTGTTACGCTTTGGAGGGATATGCGTTACACACAAATTTTGAGGTGGAAGGAGACTGGTACAACGTCATCCAACAGTTGCGAAGCAGGCATCCATCTTTGGCTTTGGAAGGGAGTATAGTGGACGAAAGCAAGCAGCTAGCTTCATCTTTTATCTCTGTTTTTTTTAACACTTTTGTTAACACTCATTTTCGTGTCCATAAATTTGTACATCCACTTTTGTTTCGATAAATTTGTAGGTAGGTTATGTGCTGCTGGGAGATCATCCCTTGATAACGGTCTTCTTTCTAGATGATTGAGGTTTACACACATGCTTTTGTCTAATACTTCTTCTGTGAACTTCCTAGATTTTCTTACGAAAATTATCATTTGAATTGTTGTGTATCTTATATTTTCTCGAGTCATAAAACTGCCTAGATCCTAAACATTTGTTAGTTTTTGTTAACAATTTAGAAAGGGCTTCTACGCCTTTCTAAATGGTTATTGAAAGACTGAAATATTATCCTGGTAATGAGGATGTCATAGAATTGCAGTACTATCTTTGATTTTGACTATGAAGGCTATGAAATATTGGGATTCTGGGAAAGCTTGTGATGTTGAATGAATAGGTTCAGAATTATGGCAATGGTGTGGATCGGGTGTGGGAGTATTTTTACTGTTATGCAATAATGTAGAGCATTAATCGTGTTGGATGTAATACTTTTTAACAATAACTATGTTTTGATGGGTTTATTCCGCAACAATTTAGATAATTAATTAATTACGTACATTAGACGAGTCTATCATGCAATATAGAGCACTAAGTAATGCGTCGATAAATCTATTCCGCAATAATTTATAATATTAACCGGCATTCGATTGATCTATTCCGTGATAATTCAAAATACTAATCATATTCAACGACGCAAAATGGTTTATTTTTATTGTTGGAAAATTTTAACTGATTAGATGTAAAAATTCCAATCACTTAATGAAAATCTAACCCGCCCTAATCATTCAACATGCTTCTCAATTTTCAACGGGTTTATTTGCCAAAGAATTTAAAATGTTAGTTGTGTTCGACGTATTTATTCCGCTATAATTAAGAATGCGACAGGCCTATTCCACACTAACTATATTAATTTGATTGGTCTATTCCAAATAAATTAAAATATTAATTGTGTTAGGTAGGTATATTATGCAATAATTTAGAATGTTATTTAACTTTGTTTTACGGGTCTATTCTGCAATAATTTTAGAGCACTAATGACGTTTGACGAGTCTAATAAACAGTAGTTTATCTAGAACACTAATTGTGTTTGACGTCTTTATTCTACAATACTTTAGAGCAGTAACTGTATTCGACGAATCTATTCCACAATACCTTAGAGCACTAACTGTATTCGATTGATGTATTCCGCAATAATTTAGAACATTAACTACGTTCGATGGGTGGCAATAGTTTCACATTGGATTCTATGGGTCTCTTACACAATAATTTGAATCATTTGGGTTCGACGAGTCTATTATGCAATAATTTACGACGCTGATAGGTTTGATATTTATATTCCGCAATAATTAAAATGCTAAATGGGTTCGACGTGTCTATCCTACAATAATTAGAATGTTAAATGTGCTCGACAGGTGTATTTCACAATAATTTAGAATGCTAACTAAGTTTTGCGGGTCTATTCCGCAATAATTTCGAATGATAAATATGACGGGTCTATTCTGCAATAATTTAGAAACTAACTATGTTCTACCGGTCATTCCACAATAATTAGTTTAGAATGTTAATTATGTTCGGCAGGTTTATTTCGCAGTAACTTAGAACGCTAACTTTGTTCGACGGGTCTACTTGCAGAATAATAAGGTAACTTAGTTTTAATCATTGTTGTTGTATACATATCGTCTTGGAGGAAGTAATTATCATTTGGCGGGTAGTTTGTTGCCGCCAGAAGGAGAATCACCCAAATTTGCACAGTTATACATGCATTGCGGTGAGGATGAGGTGAAAGATAGAATTAGTGCCCAAAGGTAAATTTGTTTGTCATTGCAATTAGCCAATTTATCATTTTAGTTTATTTTATTTCTTGGTAGTATGACTTTTTTCATTTGTTTAACTCATTGAGCAGCAATTTTATTCTTTTTGATTGTGTAGTAAGAATCGTAAATCTCGGGCGATTGATTCCGTTGTATCCGACCTTAAGGAAATGTTAGATGAACATAACATCCTGGCTAAGAGTTTTCGTATGGCTGCCGAACGTTTCAAGGTCGATGATAATAGTAGTGTGCGATTAAGGCTCATTGGTAAGAGAACACGTGATGGGAGGATGTATGATCTACCGACATGTAATGAAGTTGCTGCACTCATTGTTGGTATGAGATTCTTTTGTTTGACCATCCTTGAAAATATATGATTTATTACGGCCTTTTTGTTTCGTACTGGAAAATCACAATATGTACATAGAGTGTCAATTTAAATTTTGATATTCACAAGCTGTTAATACTATTTCAGGTAATGACGAGATGGAAATGGAACCCCGTGATATAATTCTTGAAGAACGTGATAATAATCTGAAGCGTATATCAGAATTGCATGCTAAGTGTCTTCCATTACAATATCCTTTATTGTTTCCTTACGGAGAAGATGGATATCATACGGAGATCAAGCTTCATGATCGTAGTACAATTAAGAGAGAGCATATAACCCCTAAGGAGTTTTTGTGCTATAGGATGTTTGACCGTGAAGACGATGCTCAAACAATTCTTATGGGTAGGAAGCTATACCAACAATTCTTGGTTGATGGATACATGATGATGGAGTCCCAGCGATTATCTTTCATTACAAGAAATCAAAAATTATTGAGGGCAGATAATTATAAGTCGATTGAGGATGCTATTCGAAGAGGAGACATTGATCCGACTGATGAGGCTTCGATGATAGGTAAACGGTCGGTGTTGCCTTCGACATTTGTCGGTGGTCCTCGGTATATGGTCCAGAATTTTCAGGACACCATGGCAATATGCAAAACCTTGAAGTATCCTGAATTGTTTATTACGTTCACGTGTAATCCTAAATGGCCTGAGATTACACGCTTTGTTCAAGAAAGGGGACTGAGACCAGAAGACCGGCCGGATATAGTATGCCGTGTTTTCAAGATGAAGTTGGATCAGCTAATTAAGGACTTGAAGACTGAAAATATATTTGGAAAGGCAATAGCAGGTACCATTTTGTTTATATATTGGTATGGGAACATTAATGGAACAGTTTATATATGTGTTATGTGTATTAATAATATATATCGGTTTCCTATCATTTGCAGTTGTCTACACGGTTGAGTTTCAGAAGCGTGGTTTACCACATGCCCATATTCTACTGTGGATAGACAGGAATGATAGGTCCTTGGATGTGAGTGAAATTGATAATGTTATTTGTGCGGAGATACCGGACAAAGAACTTAATCCGGATTTGTATAAGGCCGTATCGGAGTACATGGTACACGAACCATGTGGTGTGCTGAACCAGAATTCTCCGTGTATGGATAGAGAGAAGAGGAAATGTACAAAGAAATTTCCCAAGTCGTTTAATGAAAGAACGACATTTGATGATAATGGATATCCCATTTACAGGAGGCGGGATACTGGTGCCACGATAATTAAGAATGGTATTGAAGTGGACAATAGGTAAATCTACGTTACTTTATATTAACATCTTTTTTATGATATGTTTATATAGTTGGATCAGTGATTCGTGATCTACATTTACAGGTACATTGTCCCGTACAATCCTTACTTATTGATGAAATATCAAGCCCATATTAATGTTGAGAGGTGCAACTCAACGAACTCAATCAAGTATCTCTTCAAGTATGTCAATAAGGGTGTTGACAGGTGCGGTGCAAAGATTATGGTTGAGAATGAGGTTAAGGATTATGTGGATTGCCGTTATATATCTGCTTGCGAAGCAGTATGGCGTTTGTTGGGATATCCCATTCACTATCGAGATCCTCCCGTAGAGCGTTTGCCATTCCACTTGGAAGGTGAGCAGACAATGTGTTTCAAAGACGGTGACTACATTCCGGATTTGAAAGAGAAACAAACTGTTGCACATTCAAAATTCCTTGCTTGGATGGATTTCAATAAAAAACACCCTGAGGCCCGAAAGTATCTGTATGCGGAGTTTCCACAGCATTACGTGTACGATGTTCCTGAGCGCAGGTGGAAGGATAGACAGAAAGCAAGGAGGAAGATTGGTAGGATTTATCATGTTCCCCCTGGTACCGGTGCTTTATACCATCTCAGGATAATGCTGAATCACATAAGGGGTGCTACCTGCTTTGAAGATTTGAGAACGGTGAATGGTGTTGTCTATGAAACGTACCGTGACGCTTGCTACGCACTAGGGCTGCTTGATGATGATGCTGAGTATATTGATGGCATTAAGGAGGCATTCTTTTGGGGTGGGGGTTACTACCTTCGTCAGTTGTTTTCCATGCTTCTTATGTCTAATAGTATGTCTAGACCAAAGCATGTTTGGGAGAACACTTGGATGTATTTATCGGATGATATAATCACACGTATGCGGAATCAGTTTAACAATCCAGGTACGTATGTGGTGTGAGATATTTTATCGGTTTTACTTGATGTTTTTTTTATTATTATTAACACGTCGTACAATGTAGATTTGCAACTGAGTGAAGAACAACGGAAACAACTTGCTCTTTCTGCAATTCAGGACATCCTGAAGAAGAACGGGTGCAGTTTGGATCAATACAAAGGTATGAAACTTCCGGATAATGTTGTCATTGGTGATGGATTGAACAAGTTAATTGCCGAAGAGATGACATATGATTTGCATGAATTGCAAGCTGAGCATCCCAAGTTGTATCCGTGTTTGACGGACGAACAGAAGAATAATTATCAAATGATCATGGATGCTATTGAATCAGAAACAGGTGGTGTGTTTTTCGTCTATGGTTATGGTGGTACGGGCAAGACGTTCCTCTAGAGAACATTATGCTCAGCTATTCGTGGTCAGGTGATATTGTCCTTCCAGTTGCTTCGAGTGGCATTGCTTCTCTTCTCCTTCCTCGGGGTCGTACTGCGCATTCTAGATTTAGTATACCTATAGAGGTTGATGAGACGACCATGTGCAGCCGAATAACTCCGAACAGCGAGTTGACCGCGTTGATAAAACGCTGCAAGTTGATCATATGAGATGAAGCTCCCATGACAAATAAGTTTTGTTTTGAGGCTCTTGATAGGAGTTTGAGGGATGTTATTAGAGGTCCGGATGGTTTGACGAACGCTAAACCGTTTGGTGGAAAGGTTATTGTGTTTGGTGGTGATTTCCGTCAGATTTTGCCCGTTGTACCCAAGGGTAGCAGGCATGATATTGTCCATGCAACACTATGTTCTTCTAACCGTATATGGAGATATTGCAAGGTGTTGAATCTCACGAAGAACATGCGATTGCAGGTTAGTATATAATTTGTACTTCATTATCATGTGTGTTCTGTTGTGTTTAGTTTCTTAGTGTTTATGTTTATTGTTGTAGTCTGGAAGTTCAGCTGAGGAAGTTGCTAATATAAAGGAGTTTGCTGATTGGTTGTTGCGTGTCGGAGATGGTGTGGAAGGGGGCGATAACGATGGTGAGGTTGATTTCAAATTGCCAAAGGATATACTCATTCTTGAAGCTCCGGATGATCCTATAGCCGCAATGGTGAAATCTACATATCCATCTCTTTTGGATCATGTTGGAGATGGAGATTATTTTCAGGATAGGGCTATACTGGCGCCGACAAATGAGGTAGTAGAACAGATTAATAACTACGTCATGGAGTTGTTGCCGGGTGATGCATTTGAGTATATGAGTTCTGATAGTATATGCCCGGATGAGGATGATGTTGTCAATCGAGAGGATGTTTATTCGGTTGAATTTCTAAATACAATCAGAACTTCTGGGCTGCCAAACCACTTGATCCGATTGAAGGTTGGTTGCCCCTTTATGCTCTTGCGTAACATCGACCCGGCGGCTGAACTTTGTAATGGAACTCGGTTGGTGGTGATGGATCTTGGTGAAAAGATTATACAGGCCAAAGTAATTCATGGGAAGTATGCCGGCAATAGAGTTTACATACCGCGGATGGTTCTTTCACCTTCTGACCACACCAAGTTTCCAATACGATTCCAGCGCCGACAGTTTCCTATTGCTATCTGCTACGCAATGTCTATCAACAAGAGTCAAGGACAATCTTTGGGTAATGTTGGCCTCTATCTTCCTAATCCAGTTTTCAGCCATGATCAGCTCTATGTTGCGTTTTCTAGAGTTACTAGCAAGAAAGGGTTGAAGGTTCTAATACTTGATCAAGATGGTAAACCCACCGACACTACCACTAATGTAGTGTACAAAGAAGTCCTTTGGAAGTTGCGATGAATGCTCCTTTGTATTTCCTTTGCTATACATTGATTATGAATTTTCTACTTTTGACTCGAATTACTTCATTATAATACTTTACTTTACTTTAAACATTTTTTTACGATTATCTTTGAATAATCTTTTCTTTAATGAATATAAGATAAGAATTATATCATACCGTGGCATCGCCACGGGTATGTACTAGTTATTCATGAAAGTGCAACAGGTACTACTTTAAAAGTAATTCGAACTGATCTTGCTGTGGGAATTGTTTACACCGTATCAGACAACTCTCCATTCAGAGAGAATACTGTCGCAATGTAAAACCTCATAAATTTATTTTGCTTATTTAATACTTTATTTATTAAAAAGGAATTATTAAGTAGAATATTAAAAGAAGTGGGTTTAATAAGTCAAATAAAAAAAGGAGTGAGAATTAATTAAATTTCCTATTTAGAATTTTCTGACTTATTATACATATATTGTTCACATACTACATTAATCACACAAGAAAACTAGATCTCGTACGTTTGCTTTCTCAGCGCCGTCCTCATCAATCTTTCTGGTAAGTCTTGCTTTATCGTTCGTTCAATCTTCATCCTTTCGTTCAGTGTGTTTATGAATCTAAAATTCTTTATCCTTCTTCTGTCTGGTTTGGTAGCTGTTCAGTTTGTCTTTGGCTTGGATCTGTGCTTTTTGTTCCTTACTCATTGTTTAGAAAAGGTAATTTACTTTTCTCTCTCCTCGCCTGCTGCTATGTTTTAGCCAATAGCAATTGCCTTTGTTTTATGTCAGGCATCATCATCACCATCTTTCTCATCCTTGTCCGTTTGATTGATCTTGGGGATTGTTGATTTTAGTAAATTGTATATTATTTGTGGTTCAAGGGTCTAATTCAGGGGCTAACTTGTGCAATTTACCACCATTTTACTCATTCAATTCAATTCCGTAACCATGGCAACTTTTGTTTTGTTTCTTTCTTGTGATGATGTCAGCATGATGCAGTATTCCACTAGTGTTTGTCCCCCTGGATGGATTTAATTGTTTTGCTATGTTCCGGTTTAGCTGCTCAAGTGTAGTCTTCGCGTAGTAATTATACTACTCTATTTTGTTAGGTGTTTAGACTGAGTTAGCAACTTGTGAGTTTTGGAGCTTACGGTTTAGTTTGAGGTAAGGCGATATTCTGACACCAAAGCTTATGTTTTCTGTACTATTATTGCCTATAAAAAGTATGATTTATTGTATAATCAAGTTTTGTGAATGATTTTGATAAAAACTATTATATCAAGTTATGGGACTTGATATAGTAGGAAAATAAGGATCAAGTGTGTTACCCAAATTAAATGTTTTGAAATTGTGCATGTGATGAATGTAAACCGTTTTTGTCTAGTGCATGGAATAATGTTATGTTTGAGCTCCAGATGTGCCTGTGAACCGTTCTGTACCCTTCGGGGAATTTTGTCGTGCTAGGCCTTTCTGTTATGCCCTTTGGTAGGGTACTTTGTTTTTATTCTGTTATGTAAAACCGACCTCTGTGCCACCAGACTTATACTAGTGGCCATAGGTACATGCCTGTTGAGCCGAAATGTTTCGTTACGTTTTCCATGCACCTTTTGTTATGTATGATATTGTGGAATGTATATATGTATGACTTTTGAAGCATTACTTGATCCGGGTGGAGGTGCCAGGATATTCTCTTACTGAGTTTGTAGCTCACCCCTTACTCCTTTTTTTTACAGACGGTCAGCAGGGTGAGCAGTGTTAGAGTTGCTTGAGAGTTTTCGAGTTATTGTTCTTTGTAGGATTTCGTTTTGTTTAGACCTGACTTTTTAATTTGTGTTGAGCTAGAGACTTGTAGCTTGTTTTGCAAACCTTTTATTTTGGGATTTAGTTTGCTCTAATATTTACTCTTGGACACAGTTTTTTTGTAAAAGATTATGTTTCCGCAAAGTTATTTTTTTGTTTTGTTGAGACTTCATGTTAGCGTAAGACCATCTTACGATACACGGTCGGTCGCGTCTTTTGGAAATCTTTAAAAATC
The DNA here is from genome assembly GCA_028274465.1 of Plantago ovata. Taxonomy (NCBI): domain Eukaryota; kingdom Viridiplantae; phylum Streptophyta; class Magnoliopsida; order Lamiales; family Plantaginaceae; genus Plantago; species Plantago ovata. Next base: position 38,553,204 of record CM051456.1, on the reverse strand, counting down.
GTATTTTGGTTTTGGGACTTGACAAAAGTGGTATCAGGGCCAGGTTTGAATCTTTTGGGTGTCTAGACGTCCTTAGGACTTGATCTTGAAAGTTTAGTTTAGGAGTTGCCTTTTTTTTGTTAGGACCTTTGCATTTCGTTCTTAATCCTTTGGTTAACTTTGCAACAGTGCGAAAATGGCTGGTCGTAAGAAAAGAGGAAGAGGTGGAGGCAACGGAGGTTAGAGTGGTGGTCACCATGGAGACGAACGTGAGAACCCGGAAGCGAGGTATCGATCTCCATCACCTCCTCCGCGGCAGGGCGATGCTGCTAGGGCACTGAATGCGGTGGCATCCTTGTTGGAGCAGCAACAACAGTTGTTGGCACCTGATGAACGCTTTGGATTGTCGGGTTCCAAGCTATCAAATAAATTTGTATTTAGCCAAAGGCAATTCACAACTACAACGAAAACCGTAGTGTAGCAGTAGAATAACCTCGAGTGTCGATCTCTAAGGACTATAACTAGCTTTATCTAATCTAATTTAGAATATAAAACAGCAGACGATTTAGCAATGGTTTTTCTTAACAGATAATGGAGATTGGTGATAGTATGGTCATTCAAAGCATAACAGGTTAATAATCATGCGTAAATTCCTCGGTCTTGCATGGAGATCTTTGATCAATGAATTGTCCAATTGTAATTTTCAAACACTACGAAGATATAAATTTAGATAGGTCTAAGACCAATGAATTGTCCAATTGTGTTCGGTAATTAATCAACAATACGAAAATAGAGATTTAGATAGATCAACGAAATAAAGCAATAACACAGAGTATAATGCGCGATATAGCCATTAGCATAATTATTGACCCTTCGCTAAGAAATCACATACTATCACCAACGAGAAGTTTAGCTACTCATAGTTGTCATGCAATCAACAGAAATCATACCACGAATGAATGAAAACATGATGAAAGATATATAAAAATAAGTAGAAAAACTATAAGATACAATGTTACCGAAGGTTGTCAATCTCCGAAGAATCGCGATCTTACAAGCTTCAAACTGCTAAGAAAAAGTATCTCCTAAGCTAGGAAACCCCAGAACAGGCTCTGGGAAATTCCTACCTAAAACTACGGAGAAAGGTGAGAGAAAAGGTCTGGAAAAGTATGAAAAACGGAGAAAAACTGAGCAACTATATATAGGCTACGAATTGTGTGGGGCGAAGGGCCCCACACACCGGGTGATTCGCCTGGTGTGGGCCGATTCGCCCGAGAGTAAAACTCGGTCAAATACACGTTTTCGACGCATTTTTGGATTTCTTTCCCTTTTCGGACTCGGTTTCTAACTTCTAGTGGCCTTCTAGCCTCCAGATTCGACCCCTAGACTTCAAATCCTATCCGGAAACCTTCAGATACTCCAATTAGGCTTATGGAACATCAATTCCTTGTCTACTTCGATATAATTGCCCGGAAAACCTCGTTTTTCAACCAAAACCTGTAAAATAAAAACTAAAAGGAAACGTGACACTATTCTAATAAAATGCACTAAAATATAGCTAAATTAACATAGATGATAGCTAAAATAGGTGAAAAAGACTCGAATGAAAGTGTAAAATACACATTCATCAGCACCGAGACAGTCATCAGTTTCATGCTTTGAGAGGTTTCAGAGGACTCACTATCCGGAGTTTGAGGGTGGTTCGGACCCACTTAAGGATGAAAAATGGATAACTGGAATTGAAGAGAGGTTTCGGGCATTGGAGTTTCCAGAGGAAGTGTGGTTGAGGGTCACTGTTCCTCATTTAGCTGGGAATGCTAAGTTCCGGTGGGATGCGACGAAGATTACCCATGAGAGTGCCGCCAACCCGATGACTTGGGTGCGCTTCAAAGAACTTTTTCTTCAGTAGTACTTTCCCGAGTCCACGAAGTTAGAGTTGCAGCTGGAGTTCCTTAACCTGAAACAGGGGGATATGAGTGTTTTGGATTTGGTGGATAAGTTCCATGAGTTGGGACGTTTCTCCCCAGCTTACATGGCGTCCGAAAGCAGCAAAGTCACTTTATTCTGCAATTGTTTGAGGGAGGATATTCGTATGAGTGTGGTCCCTCACATGGATAAGTCGCTAGTTGATGCGGTGGAGCGTGCAAAGGTTGTGGAGAGAGCACTGCCAAAATCGAAGAGAGATTTGAAGAGGCCGCATGATCAGTTTCGCAGAGGCAACAACTCAGGTGGCAACAAAGTGGCTAAAGGAGATGGGGCTCATTTTGTATCAAAGGAATCATCCTGGGGAGTGTCGCTGGAAGACACGTGGTTGCTTTCCTTGTGGTGATACGCGTCACCAGATTAGGGACTGTCCGAAAAATGACCAAGGGAAGCAGTCTGCAGTAGCACCTGGGGGTCGAGCACCAAACAAAGGGAAAAGAAATGGAAGGGTTTTCACAATCACCCAAGGCGATGCTAATGCTAGTACCGACGTTGTTACAGGTACCCTTTGAGTTAATTCTGCTGAGGCTTATGTGTTATTTGATTCTGGTGCTTCTCATTCATTTATTTCCAGAAAGTTTGTCCAGTCAAAGAACGTTTTGCTTTCTAAACTTGTGGATTCTATGCATGTAACTACTCCTGCGAAAAAGAATGTCGTATGTGATGACTATTGTAAAGAGTGCATAGTTCGCATAGGTGAGAAAGAGTTTAGTGCCAATTTAGTAGTACTCGATATGTTAGACTTTGATGTAACTCTGGGGATGGACTGGTTGTCGAATTACCATGCCAAGATATATTGTTTCGAGAAGAGGATTTATTTCCAAGTTCCAGGACAGCCGGAAGCAATGTTCCAGGAAGATGGGTCTACTCAAAAGTCTTGTGTACCGATAATTTCAGTTGTGCAAGCTCGAAAAGCTTTGAGACAGGGTTGTACCGGCTTTATAGCTTATGCAATTGATTCCCGGAAGAAACGTTTAGAGCTTGATGATATTCCGATCATTCAAGAGTATCCTGATGTGTTTCCCGAAGATTTACCGGGTGTACCCTGATGAACGTGTATTTTACACTTTCATTCGAGTCTTTTTTCACCAATTTATCTATCCTCTGTGTTAATTTATGTTGGTCCCTTTAAACAATAAGAAAAGACTAGAGGGGGGGGGGTGAATAGTCTTTTCCAACTTTCCTCGTTTAAAAACTTTCTCAGCAAGTGCTTATTACTTTACAGTAATGAGTTTGCTGATACTTAACTTTCTCAGCAAGCGCAAGTTACTTCACAGTAACTAGGTTTGCTGATACTTAAAATCAGAGAGCGGAAGTCTTTGATACAATAAGTGCTTTTTCAGTAAATGAAGGTTTCAGCAAGTGATGTGAGTGACTGTGTACAGATAGATATGATTTGCTGAAAACCAAGTACAATAAGTAAATCACACAAATACTTTTATAGTGGTATCTGAGAGTGGCGTAATCTCTCAACAAATCCACTTTGTCCTTTCTAGGACTGAATTCACTAAGATAAGTTTGAGGTTCCTTACAACACCTATCTAGAGTGATCCAAACAGAAACCAAAGCACACTTGCTTTGTCTCCAACCGAACTAGAGAACGTAACCTTGTTCTCCACCAAACTTGGTACTTTTAATCAGCAACACTATGCTAGATTAAGTTCCCCGTGAATATCACGCCTGAAAGGGTGTATTTTCAGTTAGAGAGGTTTGGGATGAGATAACTTAATTATAACTTATTCAGTTACAACAAATAATCTAAGAAACAAAACTTTGAATACTTTGCAGTAAACAAGTTTGATTGTTTCTGGTGTCAAGACTTGTTCTTGTTTGAAAGAAAGAAAGAACACTTAACTAATTTCTTAGCCGTGTAAGTTCTACTTCTTCACAAGTAGCTTTTTCAAGCTTTAAGTCTTGGAACGGATCAATGGCAGTAAGAGTATTGAAGGGTATGTGAGTTTAAGAACAAGTGAGAGTATGGTCACGTTGTTGACACACTTCAACTCTTTGCCGGAAGACCTCTATTTATAGTGAAATAAGGAGCCGTTTGAATTTCAAATTCTAAGGCTTTTCTTCCTTAAAATGTCACTATCTTGCTTTTGTACTTTCAGCAGCGTCCTTGTTTGTCTTCTAGTCTTCATGTCCTTCGCGTGCAAGCTTTGCATTTAATGCTCATTTGAATGAAATTCAAACAGTAACATTGGAGCGCAAATACTAGTACTTTCAGCAAGAGGTCACAAATGTTCATCAGCAAGTGGTCAGTCTCAGTTTCAGCAAGCACAACCTACTCTGTCGTATAGATTTTCACTTATGCAATGCTGTTGCTGAAGGTTCCACTTTCTGAGCAACATGTGCCTTTGTAGATACCAGTCTTCAGAAATCTTCTAGTCTTCAGTCTTCGAAATCTTCAAGATTCTGAGCGGTTCTAAATGCTTCAATAGTTTGTTTGTAAAAACAAAGTACATCATCAGCAAATGCTTCAATAGGTTGTATTTCTTTTCAGAAAACAAGATACATCATAAGCAGTAAAACCAACCTATCTAGCACCTACTCTAAGTCTTCAGCAACGTTCCTCTTTTACAATGTCCTTAAAATTCTAAATTCCTATGGACCTTAAGAGTACTAGTTACTGGACTTTCCTTAATTTACCATGGTTAATTGCTCATCAAAATTACAAGTTTCCTACAAATTTCCCCCTTTTTGATGTCAGCAATCCATGGCTAAATTAATTGTTACCCTTTTAGAGGTTTCTGATGTTGAATAAATCAGTTGATTAATGCAAGCATACTTGAATGATTAAACAGTAAGCATAAGTAAATTGCATAATCAATAACCAATAAGAGTCAAAAGCTTCATTGCTGATAGTTATCTTTCAGAAGTTTACAGGAAAGAGCAGAGATAACTAAACAAAATTAGCAAATAAAAACTTTAACAGAACTATTACAGAGAGTTAAGCTCTTCCAGAGGATTTTCTAAAAATCTCTCTTACACTCTTCTCAACAAGTGTAGTGAATTTAATACAGATTGAGCTATTGTCTGATTGTCATCATCATCATCATCTTCATTCAGATCTTGATGACTTTCAGTGTGGCAAAAACCTTGAGTTTCAGCAGCAGTTTTTCTCTTTTTGGGACTTGCTGAATTTAACTCAGATTCTGCTTGTCTTTTAGAACTTTGCTCTTTTTCAGCAAGCGGTTCTATGGGCAGTGGCGCATCAACAGTAGGAGGGGTTTGGGTTCTTTTTCTTTTACCTTTCTTTTCCCCCTTAGACATGGATTGTAACATTGAAGTGATGTGCAGAGAGTAGAACTCATTGTAGTTTTCAGCAAGAGTACTTAGGCTGTTGTATTTCATGATGATTTGTTGATGATCAGAAGTCATCTTTGACAACTCATTTTTAATACTCACCATGTTCTCCTCATGTCTTTGTTTTGTTGCGGCCTTGTCTTCCATGAAAGTCTGAGCCTTTACTAGAGCGGTCTTTGCAAGCCGGAGTGCTTGACTTACATCTTCTTCATAGCTCTTTTTATAAAGACTGATGTCTTTATGAGCTATTGTAAGAGTAGTAGTGCGTCTCAGCACTGTAGCCAATATTTTTCCAATATCAAGTGGGCTCTCAGCAAGCAATGCCTCATCTTCTCCTTTGCAGGCATCATGGACGTTCTTCAGTGCCAGAAATCTAGGAGTAAACTCCTCAACTCGTGGGAACGGCACTAGATTTGGGGTCAAGGAATGAACTTTCAGTTCTGAAGCAAACTAATCATCTTTCATCAGCAATTCTCCTCTCAAATCATCGTCTACATCATTTATATAATCAGGATGAGGGATTTCAACCACATTGGGGTCTCTCTTGGAGTTTTCATCCTCGTTTGCTGATAGATCATCTTCATCCTCAGATTCATCAAGGTCAGCAACCTTGGAACCTAAGTCAGCAGCTTCATTTCCTTTTGGTTGAGTGGTTGCTGATTGCAACGCTTCAGACTCAACAACTGGAGTGTCACCAGTAGTTAGTTTTAATTGAGTAGTTGCTGAGGGCAACATTTGAGACTCAATTACTGGAGTTTCGCCAGTAGTTAGTTTTAATTGAGTAGTTGCTGAGGGCAACGTTTGAGACTCAATTACTGGAGTTTCGCCAGTAGTAAGTGGAAGGGAGGGGACTTCCTTTGGTTTTACTCCGGAAGATTGACCAATTTCCAGATCCTGCGTATGCCTTGCATGGATCATGAGACTGTTTTGTAGAGCGCGTTGGTAATCTTCATCCATTTCATCTTCATCATCAAGGTTTGCATCAGTGACCTTGGCATCAGAAAGTTGGCTTTTGCCAAGTTTTAAGGCAGCCTTCTTTCTGGCATATTCCTCTTCAGAATCAGCGCCTTGTACAGGTGCTTGATTTTCAGCATCAGTAGGAGCAGGTTGAGATTCATGCTGAGGTTGTGGTTGTTCAGCTTGCTAATTGTCTTGTTGTTCAGTTTGAGCAACTGTCAATTTTAAACCACCAGCATCAGGACTTGGACCTTGATTGTCATCATCGTCATCTCTCTTATCCTTTGAATCTTTTCCTTCATCATCACTGGGATCAGTAGGGATGTTTTCATCTTCTTCTTCTTCTTCATCATTAGTTAGAATAACTAGCTCAAGATGCTTGTATAGAGCTGATGATGTCGTTTTTCACCAATTAAATTTGTTTAAAAGCCTAAGAACACTTGTCACTACACAAACTAGAGTGCAATGGCAAGTTGTCCCCGAGTGTCGTTCTCTCGGGACCTAACGTGGCTTTGCTTGAGGTTTTTGCTAGTAATTTCAGTCAACGAGTTCAAATGTTTATAGAATGGTTTTCTTTGAACAAAGCAACGAGAAATCAGATTGATGTAATCAAGTTTGGAAAACGGTTGGTGGTAGAAATCAAATACACATGCATGGGTTACGATTATGCCCACAAGTTCAGTGCGTAAAACCTTCGATTGAGTCTGCTAAGCAACTCGTCTAGGTAACTTTAAGACACACATCATAAAAGACCACTATCAATACTTTAGAGGTGCTTGTCACTAACACCATTTATCTAGCATGCTGCAAATCTCTAACATACAATCCTATAGCTTTCATTGACCAAGAGTTTGTCACTATACTCAATTCGAATATATTTTATAGACAACTAAGAATCATATGAAGGAATTTGCAGCAAGATTGAATCACAATATCATGTAAGCATAAACATAACCCATAGCATGCATATTCTACATTCTACCACCAACACAAAAGATTTAGCTACTCATATTCATCAACATAGACATCAATTCATATGAATAATAATCAGAATACATCACATCAAACTACAAGACAAGAGAGTGATACAAGTTACCACCAAAGCTGTCACTAATCGGTGGAAATTAAAGAAAACCTCTCCGTAGATGATTACAAAGGATGAATTCCAATCAAAACATTGAATCCCAAGCTAAAATACAATGTAATCTGAGTTTTCTCTGAGTTTTGGGGCTTAGGAGCTCTCCAAAACGAAGTTACAGTTCAAAAGATATTCAAAAAAATGACCAAAGATCAGATCTAAGAAGGAAAATCCGAAAACGTAACCGCTGCCAAGCGGACCGCTTGGAGAAGCCAAGCGGAGCGCTTGGCAAGCGGAGCGCTTGGCAAGCGAAGCGCTTTGGCACTCCAAGCGCTTCGCTTGGCTGCTGTGCCAAAGCTCCTGGAAAATGAAGCGGAGCGCTTCACTATTCCAGGCGCTTAGCTTGGCTCCTGGGCAGATTTTTGTCTTCAAACTCAATCTTTTTGCTCTCGCACGGCCCTCGGGTGCCTTGGACTCATCCTTCTCGATGCTTATTGATGCTCAAACACTTACGAACAAGCCACGGACATTGGGGAACTTCAACGGGGCCATCTTTTCCATCAAAAAGGCTCTTTTTTAGCTCCAAAAACGCCGTTTCGTACCTAAGTGCCTGAAAATGCAGAAAACACAAAACGTGACACTATTCTACAAAACTAACCAAAAAACAAGGCTAGAAGATAGCAAAAGAAGGTAAAAAAGATAAGATGAACGCGTAAAAAATACGTTCATCAAACTCCCTAAACCAAACCTTTGCTTGTCCTCAAGCAACAAACTATCGTAAATGCAACACAAAAGGAGTCTCATGCCAAGTAAAGTGAACTAATCTATTGAATCTACCAAATGCTTATGAACAAAACCAAATGAGCATGACATGCAAATAGGTTGAAGTATGCCTCGATTGCGAATATACACATTCTCAAGTGCACTTGGTTAAACAAAGGAGTCTCACGTAACATCTTCTACCTGGACCTGGTCAGTGATGACACAATGATGCATGTTATCATACTACAATTGCCCCGTGCCTATGAAACCGAGGGCTTACTACTGTTCACCAAGCGAGACTTTTCCTCAAGAGAGGGCGAACCAATACTGGCTCTCATCAAACGAAGGAGGGTTCCCTTAGAAAGATAACACTCCCCTATTCTACCCAGACTCTCAAGAATGAGTCTCCTTCAACCACTTCTTGAATAGCAAGACGAGGGTGGTCAAGAACAGGCCTTGGACAAAGGCGACACGAAACGAAGAATTTACAACTCGACACTTCACAAGGACAAAGTATTTACATGACACTTGACACTACGAGACTGTTTTTGGCTTGCAACGACCCTTCTTTTTCTTTTGGGTCTTATTCTTTATTTTCTTTCTTCTTTTTTTTAATTTTCTTTTCTCCTTTTTTTTTTTTTTCTCTTTTTCTTTCCTCATTTTTCTTTTATATAAGGGCAAGCAGCAGTACTAAGTGTCAAAAGCACCTCCCCAAACCTATTCGAAAGAATAGGTTTGAGCACAAAGACGAAAAGGAAAAAGGAAAGACTCTTTTACAAAGACACCTCCTCAAACCTATAGGTTGGGACACAAACAAAAAGAAAAAGAAAAAGGAAACTTTACAACGACTCAAAGACGAAAGACAAGATCAAATAAGGCAACCCCCTCCCCAAACCTATTCGATAGAATAGGTTTAATACAAGGAATCGCACACCTCACACTACCTCCTTCCTAGGCATTTGGCAATCTCTAATCGAGGTGAAGAACTTGTCGCCTCTTACGTACATAATTACACGGGTTACAACCATAGACTCTAACATGCATCATTTTATAAGGCCATCATGAACCGCAGCAGAAGAAACACCACTCAAGGTGATGTCGAGACTACTAGACAAGAGATAATGATACAATGTTACCACCAAGCTGTCACTAATCGGTGGGTATTGATGAAAACCTCTCCGTAGATGAAACAATGGATGCAATCCTATGCCAAAACCTTTAATCCAATCTAAAATACAATGTAATCTGAGTTTTCTCTGAGTTTTGGGGCTTAGGAGCTCTGCCAAAACGAAGCCAGTGTTCAAAAGTATGGAAAAAGTAACTGAAGATCAGATTTAAGAAGGAAAATCCGAAAACGTAACCGCTGCCCAGCGGACCGCTTGGAGAGGCCAAGCGGAGCGCTTGGGCCCTCCAAGCGCTTCACTTGGCTGCTGTGCCAAAACTACTGGAAAATGAAGCGGAGCGTTTCACTATTCCAGGCGCTTAGCTTGGCTCCTGGGCAGATTTTTGTCTTCCAACTCAATCTTTTTGCCCTCGTACGGCCCTCGGGTGCCTTGGACTCATCTTTCTCAATGCTTATTGATGCTCAAGCACTCACGAACAAGCCGTGGAGATCAAGAAACTTCAACGGGGCCATTTTCTATCAAAAAAGCTCATTTTTACCTCCAAAAACGCCATTTCGTTCCTAAGTGCCTGAAAATGCAGAAAACAATAAACGTGACACTATTCTACAAAACTAACCAAAAAACAAGGCTAAAAGATAGCAAAAGAAGGTAAAAAAGACAAGATGAACGCGTCAAAAATACGTTCATCAGATCTTCCCACATTGCATACAGATTTCTTGATTGGCAATGGGTTTCTCAGCTGAATCCTGAAATGTTCAAGGATATAGTATATCTTTATTCCATACATAACCGGAAAGGAAGGTGAGACCTTGTTGTCTTCCACCTTAACCTTGAACTTAGTGACACAATCAACAAGTCTGTTGAAAATGTACTTAGCCCAGTTAAGTTCGGTTTTATTTTCATAGGTATGCATCAGCAGCGGCCACCTTCTCAGGACTACTTGGTCTATTCCTCCAACTTGGGAGTCCAAAACTTTAATCAGTAGCAGAGCTACTAGACCAAGTGAATGGCAGAGATGCTTCCTTTTAACGTGTTTTGTCCAAGTCATGGGAGCAATCTCTCCTTTCTTCATTTTCTCATTTCTGACGTAACTGTAGAAGGCTTCAATTTCTTCATCAGTGGCAGTGACGTCATCTTCAGTTCCAGTGGTTGGAATTTGAAAGATTTCCGCTAAATCAGTCCATTTCAGGACGATTTGCGTGTTCCGAACTGTAGTAAAGATCACTTTTTCAGTGACTCCTTTACTATCAGTTAGGGATTGGATTTCTGCATTATTGTAGAACTCCATTGTGTCCAACATACTCACTTGCTTAGTGTGAGCAGTTATAAAATGCATGAGGCCTTGCTGCTTGATAAATTCAAGCGCCTCTTCATTGTCACCGTCAAGTTCTTGTTCATAGAAGTATCGAATATACTTCTCTTTTGCAAATCCACCCCCATTGCATCATCATCTCACACTTTGCAGTGTCAAGATTCTATCGTTTTTCAACACAACTTTCGTTGTGTTTGATACCGGAGTAGTCACCGGAGCAGTGCGTTTCTCAGCACTGGCAACCTTAGACGACTTGGAGGTCTTGGAGGACTGTCTCTTTGGTGCCATTTCTTTTTATAGAGAAGAGAATGTGTACGAAAAAGATAGTTTGCTTTTTGACCGGAGGTACAGTAGATTCAGGCTAAATTTTGCAGAGAAAGGAAATGTGAGTTAAAGAATTTTGTCATTTCTCTAACTCCTTCTTTATATAGTGTCTCTGATGTGTGAGAAACTCAATCGATTTGAGTTCTCAGCAAGGGTAAAACAGAGAAACAAAGGCGTTAGTGGAGCCTTTGCATTGAATTCGTAGTGGCCCACTAACTAAAACCGTCAGAGCACTCTTTCTCTTTGTTTTGTTAACCGTTAGATCAATAACTCCTTTTAATCAATGGTCACGATTGTATTTCATGTCATGATTATTACGAGTTTATCTGTGCTCGATTAACGTCACAAATTGATTTTACCGAGTTTTATGGGATTAGATTACTTGCTGAAATAGACAAGAATCTTTTCAGCGAGTTTGCATAAATAGCCTGGATACTTGCTGAAAGTTCCCCCTTACTTAGATATCTCATAGTTTAAAAGATATTTCTGATTTCCCGTATCAGTAAATTCTTTTGTACTTGAGATATCCTTTGGTAAAATCTGAGAAATGAATTTTGCTCTTTTTCTGAGTTCCCGTCTTAGAATATTCCCTTGATACTTGAATACCTGTTTCAGTAGCTTTGATTGTCTGAATGCCCGTTTCAACAATCCTTAAGGTTTTTCTCTTACTGAGTGCTTGTCTCAGCAAGTGATCAAGTTTCCTAACAAATACCCGTTTTGAAGGAATTACTTGCTGAATGCCTGTTTCAGAAATCATGTAGTGACCTATCATTTCTTAGAAGTAATTAGTGAACGGAGCTTTTAAGTAAGAATACTTTGGCTTTGCTGAATACCTGTTTCAGCATTTTGCCAAATGTACCCTTTATTGAGGTAGTTCAATCAATCCAAGGTTATACCGTAGCATTGCGAACCTATTATCTGGTAGGGGCTTGGTAAAGATGTCAGCAAGTTGATCATCAGTGCCTACTTTCACAACCTCAATATCTCCTTTTTCCAAATGATCTCTAATGAAATGATGTCTAATATCAATGTGCTTAGTCCTAGAGTGAAACTTAGGATTTTGCGTGATAGCAGTAGCACTTGTATTATCACAAAAGATTGGTGTTTTCTTTGCAGAAATACCATAATCTCTTAATTGTTGCTGAATCCATAGGATTTGAGCTGTGCAACAACCAGCTGCAATGTATTCAGATTTAGTGGATGAATTGGCAACACAGGTTTGCTTCTTGCTGAACCATGATATTAATCTAGTACCCAAAAACTGACAAGTTCCAGAGGTATTTTTTCTATCAAGAGTTGATCCTCCATGATCAGCATCAGAATAACCAACCAATTCTAATCCAAAATCTTTAGGATACCATAATCCAACATTGACTGTACATTTGACATATTTCAGTATCTTGATTGCCTTTTTGTAGTGTGATTCTCTTGGATCAGATTGGAATCTTGCACACACACAAACAACATACTGAATGTCATGTCTACTTGCTGTTAAATACAACAAGGAACCAATGAGCTTCCTATACTTGTGTTCTTCAACACTTTTATCTTCTTTAGTATAGCCCAATTTGGTACCAACACTCATAGGGATCTTTTCAGGTTTCTCTTCCTCTTTGATCCTAAACTTTATGAGCATTTCTTTCGCATACTTTGCCTGATTTTTGAATATTCCATCTTTGAGTTGCTTGACTTGCAATCCTAGGAAATAATTCAATTTTCCCATCATACTCATTTCAAACTTGTTTGTCATGAGTTTGGCAAAATCATCACAAAGTTGCTTGTCCTTAGATCCAAAAATTATGTCATCCACATAAATTTGAACTAAGAGTATTTTACCATCACGGTTCATGGTAAATAAGGTTTTGTCAACTTCACCTTTCTTGAAACCATTCTCCAGCAAGAACTTAGCCAAGGTATCATACCATGCTCTTGGTGCTTGCTTTAGACCATATACAGCTTTCTGAAGCTTGTATACCATCTTGATTTCTGAGGGAAGTTCAAAGCCAGGGGGTTGTTCTAAGTAGACTTCTTCAGCAAGTTCACCATTCAAGAATGCACTTTTAACATCCATTTGGTAAACAATGAATTCATTGTGAGCAGCAAAGGCCAAGAAAAGCCTAATTGCATCCAATCTTGCAACTGGTGCATAAGACTCATCATAGTCCAATCCTTCAGTCTGACAGTAACCTTGAGCAACTAAACGTGCTTTATTTCTTGTTACTTCACCAGACTCACTCAACTTGTTTCTGAACACCCACTTTCTACCAATAGCTTTCTTTCCTTCAGCAAGTGGTACAAGTTTCCAGACTTTGTTCCTTTTGAATTGATCCAGTTCTTCTTGCATTGCCTTTATCCATTCAGAATGCTTTAAAGCTTCTTCTATGGTTTTAGGTTCAATTTCTGAAACAAAGCAAGAGAACAATGATTCTACTTCTACGACAGTTGCTTCTTCAGCAAGTCCATGAGTAGTAGATGCTTTGGATCTAGTCACTTGGCGTTTATTAATATCACCAATCATATCCGTAGAGGGATGATCTCTAATCCATTTATTAACAGGTTTTCTGCTTGTTGGATCTGGATATGTTTGCTCATCAGCATGTGACTCTTTAGTATGTACTTGTTCAGTACTACTGGGATTTTGTGTCTCTGCTGAGATTGGTTCATCAGCAACTGCTTTTTCAACATTGCTTGATTGTGGTAGTTCATCAGCAGGCACTGGAGGTTGCGTAGTTTCAACAACTTCCGGAGCAACTACGTCTTTTGCTGAAAATTCCTTGTCCTGAACTATAATTATCCTGTCATGACTTTGGGGAGGAGAGTCATTGTCAGAATCATCATTTAGTTCAATTGACTTGATTTGGCTAGCATTAGATTCAGTTCTTTGCTCATGTATGATTAACTTTTTCATACATTCTGATATTTCTTCTTCAGCAGGCACTCCTTGTGTCTTTTCATAGAATACAACATGCACTGATTCTTCGATCTTTTGTGCCTTTTTGTTGTAAACTCTATAAGCTTTACTATGCAAGGAGTAACCGAGAAATATTGCTTCGTCTGCCTTTGGTTGAAATGTTCTTAGGTATTCTCTACCGTTATTAAGAACGAAACACTTGCAACCAAATACTCTTAGATGAGTGATATTAGGAGGTCTTCCAACAAACAATTCATAAGGAGTTTTGTTGTATTACTTAGTAATCAAACATCTGTTTTGAGTGTAACAGGCGGTATTAATCGCTTCAACCCAGTAAGCCTCACTTATTTCAGTGTCAGCAAGCATTGTTCTTGCGGCTTCTTTCAGGGTACGATTCTTCCGTTCAGCAACACTGTTTTGTTGTGGTGTCCTTACTGAGGATAATTGATGTTGTATGCCTTTTGAGGTGCAATACTTAGTTATGTACTGGTTTACAAACTCAGTACCATGGTCTGTCCTTATGACTTTTACCTTGTCATTTTTCATGACTTCAAGCTTATTCAGCAAGTTAGGTATTTCAGTCCTAGTTTCAGATTTGTGCTTGATGAATACTACCCAAGTGAATCTTGAATAGTCATCCACCACGACCAGACCATACTTCTTACCAGCATAGCTTGTTGAAGACGATTCAAACAAGTCCATGTGCAAGAGTTGTAAAGGTTTTGTAGTTGACGGTACTGCCTTGTTCTTGAAAGAAGATTTGGTTTGCTTTCCTTGCTGACATGCATTGCAAACACCATCCTTCTTAAAAGTAACCTTAGGTAATCCAACTACAAGTGCCTTTTTAGACAGCTTATTCAGCGTCTTGAAGTTTAGATGACTTGTTCGTTTATGCCATAACCATGCTTTTTCAGCAAGGCAATCGTGATCTGAGACAAGGAATTTTTCAACGATTGCTGAAGACCAATCTACGGTGTACAAGCCTCCTGATCTTCTTGCAATCATAATTACCTTTTTAGTCTCAAAATCTATAAGTTTACATTCATCACTTTTGATTTTGATGAAGTATCCTTTGTCAGCAAACTGACTCATGCTAAAAAGATTAAACTTAAGATTTTTGACATAAAGAACTCCAGTAATGGTTATGCATCCTAGCTTCACGTCACCATAGCCTTTTGTAGAACCAGAGTCTCCACCAGCAAACCTTATTGTTGGACCTTTAGACCACCATCTATAGTTTATAAGGTTGTTCTTGTTCCCCGTCATGTACTTTCCACAACCACTGTCAAAGTGCCAGATTGCATCGATTGTCTCCGTGGCTGAAGTCTGCACAATCAAGAGCAAACAAGTTAATTATCCAATATTGGATGTCCATTAACATGTTCAAGAATGCGTCCAGTGGAAACCCAAGTCTTAAGTTTTTCACCTTTGACTTGTTTTCTACTTGCTGAGGAACTAGGAGGTTTTGAGCTGAAAGATTTTTGATTCGTGCTGATCAAGTCCACTTTCTGATGTGGTGTCTTGCTCGGTTGACCTTTTTGCTGAACATACTTTTCAGTAAGTTCTTTTCTAGCAAGGTTCCTTCTAGCCCTAGCATTTAGAGTCTTTTCAGAACTCTTAGGCTTGATTTTGTTCATCTCTTTGAAGTATCTTTGTTGACTTTGCTTGTACTCGTGAAAAAGTTGACTTTGCTTGGTTTTGAAACCGAGTCCACTTTTCGGAGAATGCTGAGCTTTTGTGTCAGCAACCTTACTTGATTCAGGTTTGTCAGCAAAGGTCTTCTGATTACTTTTAGTAATCTTGCCTTTTGACTTAACAAATTGCTTTTCAGCAACTTGTTTGGCGGAATGCTTCACAGCATCCTTCTTCTTTTCAGTTTGCTTCACAGCAACCTGTTTTCCTTTTAAAGTCTTGTTACTTTGAGTAGCAAAAACGGGCTTTATGGTCGTAGGTACTTGATTGCATGTTCCAGCAACCTTAGATTGACCAAACTGATAGAGTTCTGGTTGACCACTATCAGTAGCACGTACGAAGGAAATCGGTGATTTGTTTTTACTCAAGATTTCTACGTCATCACCTTCATACGTTGCACCTAAACCTTCTTTATGAGATTGATCTCTCAAATAAGAGTTTAGTTCAGTTAGCGTATTACTTGCGTCAGCATAAGATTTTAAATTGATTTTCATCTTTTTCATTTCTTGGATTTCAGCAAGTAACTTTAGAATTGAGGACTGATATTCTTCCAATTCTAATGCCATTTGAGAATTCTTCTCTGTAGCTTCAGCAATCAACTTCTTAAGACGCCTTATTTCAGCATCCTTTTCTTCTGTCTCTTCCTTCAGCAAGACATACTTTGCAGTAGTCTGCTTGGTCAGAATTTCAGCAATCTGTAGTTTCTCTTGCTGTCTGCTCAGAGTTTTCTCAAATCTTTCGATTTCTCCTTGAATCTTGTCAAGGTCAATCTCGTCTTCACTTTCTGAGTCTGAGTCAGAGGTAGGTTTGTTTACCTGACCGGCCATGTGGCAGAACTCGTAGTTTGACACATCTGGATAAGCTTCCATAGCTATTCCACAGACTTCTTTGCCAATCTCCACGTCTAGAGTGGCTTCTTCATCGTCAGTGTCTGAGCTTTCATCCTCACTGTCTTCGGAGCTAGTATCAATGCAAAATGCATCGATTTTTTCTTGAAGCTTCTTCTTTTCTTCAGCAATAAAAGCTCTTTTGAACTTCTTCTTCTTTTCAGCAGATTTGCCTTTCAGCAAAGGGCAATTTGCTTTGAAGTATCCAGGCTTTTTGCAGTAAAAGCAGAGATCATTTCCAACTGTTGTTTCTTCTGATGAAGTTCCTTGCTGAGCTTGCTTGTTCAGCGAGCTAGTCTCATTCTTGTACTTATGGTAGTTGTTACCAAGATGCTTTTTCAGCTTCTCTTTTGCTTTTCGCCTTTCAAGTTCCTTACTTATGAATTTCTTCATGTTTTTGACAACCAAAGAGTTTTCATCAGCAGGCTCTTTATCATTCTTCTTTTCGGAAGATGACAGCTTTGCAGCAAGAGAAATGTTTTGCGATTTTTTCAGCAAACACATTTTCTCTTTGCTTTGTCTCATAGTTGACAGTAGCAAGATGAGAGAACAAATCTGTTGGTGTAATGTCTGGCATTCCTTGATTGTAGTAGAAGTTCTGAGTGTGGATCCATTATTGATTCAGACTTCTGATGATGGTTTTCACCTTCTCAGAACCTGAGTAAAGATTTCCAACACCCAAGGCTGCCATTTCACTAACAAGAGTTGTGAATCTGAAGTCCAAATCTTCCAGTGACTCGTTTGTACCTTGTTTAAAGTTTTGGAACTTTAATTTCAGTACTTCAAGTTTGTTTTCCTTGGTTTGTCAGATCCAGCACAAAGATCTTGAACCATTTTCCAAGCTTCCTTAGCGGTTTTAGCACCCCACAGTTTGCACTGTATGGTATCCGGAGTTGACCGAATGATGATGTTTCTTGCTTGGCCATCAAGGCGGAATCTCTTTGCTTCTTCGGAAGTCCATTCCTCTCTCGATTTTGGCACAACGGTATCAACCGGTTCGCCTAAGATAGTTTCCTTTCCAGCTTCAGTGGTTTTGTGAGGAAAACTTCTTTCAACCTTAGTGATCTTGATAGGTCAATAATTAATGACAGTGACCATCTCATCACTAATGGCCTCAAGATGTAGCATCATGTTGTTTCGCCATTTTTCGTAATTTTCCAGCTTCAGCAAGGGAGCATCTCCTAAAGACATCCTGTCAGCAAAGCACTACCAAACTGATCAAGTGAGAGTGATTTACGGAAAGCACCTAAGGGGATCTAGGTTCAGTGTTGAAGGTTAAAGAACCTCCAGCTCTAATACCACTTGTTGGTCCCTTTAAACAACAAGAAAAGACTAGAGGGGGGGGGTGAATAGTCTTTTCCAACTTTTGGTCCCTTTAAACAACAAGAAAAGACGAGAGGGGGGGGGGGGTGAATAGTCTTTTCCAACTTTCGTCATTTAAAAACTTTCTCAGCAAGTGCTTATTACTTTACAGTAATGAGTTTGTTGATACTTAACTTTCTCAGCAAGCGCAAGTTACATCACAGTAACTAGGTTTGCGGATACATAAAATCAGAGAGCGGAAGTCTTTGATACAATAAGTGCTTTTTCAATAAATGAAGGTTTCAACAAGTGATGTGAGTGACAGTGTACAGATAGATATGATTTGCTGAAAACCAAGTACAGTAAGTAAATCACACAAACACTTTTATAGTGGTATCTGAGAGTGGCGTAATCTCTGGCGTAATCTCTCAACTAATCCACTTTGTCCTTTCAAGGACTGAATCCACTAAGATAAGTTTGAGGTTCCTTACAACACCTATCTAGAGTGATCCAAACAGAAACCAAAGCACACTTGCTTTGTCTCCAACCTAACTAGAGAACGTAACCTTGTTCTCCACCAAACTTGGTACTTTTAATCAGCAACACTATACTAGATTAAGTTCCCCCTGAATATCACGCCTGAAAGGGTGTATTTTCAGTTAGAGAGGTTCGGGATGAGATAACTTAATTATAACTTATTCAGTTACAACAAGTAATCTAAGAAACAAAACTTTGAATACTTTGCAGTAAACAAGTTTGATTGTTTCTGGTGTCAAGACTTGTTCTTGTTTGAAAGAAAGAAAGAACACTTAACTAATTTCTTAGCCGTGTAAGTTCTACTTCTTCACAAGTAGCTTTTTCAAGCTTTAAGTCTTGGAACGGATCAATGGCAGTAAGAGTATTGAAGGGTATGTGAGTTTAAGCACAAGTGAGAGTATGATCACGTTGTTGACACACTTCAACTCTTTGCCGGATGACCTCTATTTATAGTGAAATAAGGAGCCGTTTGAATTTCAAATTCTAAGGCTTTTGTTCCTTAAAATGTCACTATCTTGCTTTTGTACTTTCAGCAGCGTCCTTGTTTGTCTTCTAGTCTTCATGTCCTTCGCGTGCAAGCTTTGCATTTAATGCTCATTTGAATGAAATTCAAACAGTAACATTGGAGCGCAAATACTAGTACTTTCAGCAAGAGGTCACAAATGTTCATCAGCAAGTGGTCAGTCTCAGTTTCAGCAAGCGCAACCTACTCTGTCGTATAGATTTTCACTTATGCAATGCTGTTGCTGAAGTTTCCACTTTCTGAGCAACATGTGCCTTTGTAGATACGAGTCTTCAAAAATCTTCTAGTCTTCAGTCTTCGAAATCTTCAAGATTCTGAGCGGTTCTAAATGCTTCAATAGTTTGTTTGTAAAAACAAAGTACATCATCAGCAAATGCTTCAATAGGTTGTATTTCTTTTCAGAAAACAAGATACATCATAAGCAGTAAAACCAACCTATCTAGCACCTACTCTAAGTCTTCAGCAAACGTTCCTCTTTTACAATGTCCTTAAAATTCTAAATCTCTATGGACCTTAAGAGTACTAGTTACTGGACTTTCCTTAATTTACCATGGTTAATTGCTCATCAAAATTACAAGTTTCCTAACAAATTTCCCCCTTTTTGATGTCAGCAATCCATGGCTAAATTAATTGTTACCCTTTTAGAGGTTTCTGATGTTGAATAAATCAGTTGATTAATGCAAGCATACTTGAATGATTAAACAGTTAGCATAAGTAAATTGCATAATCAATAACCAATAAGAGTCAAAAGCTTCATTGCTGATAGTTATCTTTCATAAGTTTACAGGAAAGAGCAGAGATAACTAAACAAAATCAGCAAATAAAAACTTTAACAGAACTATTATAGAGAGTTAAGCTCTTCCAGAGGATTTTCTCAAAATCTCTCTTACACTCTTCTCAGCATGTGTAGTGAATTCAATACAGTCCTTTACGTAATCTTCAAGTAGCTTACGGACTTGTAGTTGAAGAATCCTTGCATTTTTGCAGGCAGTATGATGATGCTTTTCAGCATTCATTTCCATGTAATGAGTTATCCACAAATGCATGCCCCAATTGCTGGCATGGAGAAGCTGTGTATCTGAAATGCTTTTAGGATGAATCTTCCTTAGCCAGAGAAGATCTTCTTCTTGATCCTTAGCCGTGAGATAGAAGTACTCATAAGGAATCAATCCAAGTCTCTTCTTTGTTTTCTTGGTTACTGGGTCAGAGTAATAAGCAATGCCAACTGGTTTTATCAAATCTGGTTCTTGTCTTATAGACTTACCAATTGCAGTTCTTCTTACTGAGACTTCAAGATTCAACCATCTCCCAGCAATATTTCTTGGGAGGGACTCAGCCCTTCCTTTCCTTTTTACCTTGAGTTCAATCCATGTGAACATTTGGTTCAAAATGGCTATAGGAAAGAACTCATTCACCAGCAAGTCTTCCAGCTTTAAGATCCAGCAACCATGAACGTTTTTGATCACGTTCTGAGTGGTTTCATCATTGCTGGTCTTTGTATACTCGATGCCGGAGCCAATAGCAATGCTGGCCAGCCTATTTTCTTCCTGTCTTTCCCTTCTTCTTCTTGACTTTGCATTGTCTTGATCTCTTGCTGAAGATCTTGAGTCAGAAGAGAAATGCTTTGAATGGCCAGACGGAGTTAAGGCTGTAATTGGTCTAGCTCTTATGGCTTGAGCTATTGTCTGATTGTCATCATCATCATCATCTTCATTCAGATCTTGATGACTTTCAGTGTGGCAAAAACCTTGAGTTTCAGCAGCAGTTTTTCTCTTTTTGGGACTTGCTGAATTTAACTCAGATTCTGCTTGTCTTTTAGAACTTTGCTCTTTTTCAGCAAGCGGTTCTATGGGCAGTGGCGCATCAACTGTAGGAGGGGTTTGGGTTCTTTTTCTTGTACCTTTCTTTTCCCCCTTAGACATGGATTGCAACATCGGAGTGATGTGCAGAGAGTAGAACTCATTGCAGTTTTCAGCAAGAGTACTTAGGCTGTTGTATTTCATGATGATTTGTTGTTGATCAGAAGTCATCTTTGACAACTCATTTTTAATACTCACCATGTTCTCCTCATGTCTTTGTTCTGTTGCGGCCTTGTCTTCCATGAAAGTCTGAGCCTTTATTAGAGCGGTCTTTGCTATCTGGAGTGCTTGACTTACATCTTCTTCATAGCTCTTGTGATAAAGACTGATGTCTTTCTGAGCTATTGTAAGAGTAGTAGTGCGTCTCAGCACTGTAGCCAATATTTTTCCAATATAAAGTGGGCTCTCAGCAAGCAATGCCTCATCTTCTGCTTTGCAGGCATCATGGACTTTCTTCAGTGCCAGAATTCTAGGAGTAAACTCCTCAATTCGTGGGAACGACACTAGATTTGGGGTCAAGGAATGAACTTTCAGTTCTGAAGCAAACTGATCATCTTTCATCAGCAATTCTCCTCTCAAATCATCGTCTACATCATTTATATAATCAGGAGGAGGGATTTCAACCACTTTGGGGTCTCTCTTGGAGTTTTCATCCTCGTTTGCTGATAGATCATCTTCATCCTCAAATTCATCAAGGTCAGCAACCTTGGAACCTAAGTCAGCAGCTTCATTTCCTTTTGGTTGAGTGGTTGCTGATTGCAACGCTTCAGACTCAACAATTGGAGTTTCACCAGTAGTTAGTTTTAATTGAGTAGTTGCTTAGGGCAACGTTTGAGACTCAATTACTGGAGTTTCGCCAGTAGTTAGTTTTAATTGAGTAGTTGCTGAGGGCAACGTTTGAGACTCAATTACCGGAGTTTCGCTAGTAGTAAGTGGAAGGGAGGGGACTTCCTTTGGTTTTACTCCTGAAGATTGAACAATTTCCAGATCCTGCGTATGCCTTGCATGGATCATGAGACTGTTTTGTAGAGCGCGTTGGTAATCTTCATCCATTTCATCTTCATCATCAAGGTTTGCATCAGTGACCTTGGCATCAGAAAGTTGGCTTTTGCCAAGTTTTAAGGCAGCCTTCTTTCTGACATATTCCTCTTCAGAATCAGTGCCTTGTACAGGTGCTTGATTTTCAGCATCAGTAGGAGCAGGTTGAGATTCATGCTGAGGTTGTGGTTGTTCAGCTTGCTGACTTTGTTGTTGTTCAGTTTCACCAACTGTCAATTTTAAACCACCAACATCAGGACTTGGACCTTGATTGTCATCATCGTCATCTCTCTTGTCCTTTGAATCTTTTCCTTCATCATCACTGGGATCAGTAGGGATGTTTTCATCTTCTTCTTCTTCATCATCATCAGTTAGAATAACTAGCTCAAGATGCTTGTATAGAGCAACACTCGATACTTCCTCTTCCTCATTGATTTTGTGGGGATCAGCCACCACGGGTACAAATAAACCCTTGAGCATCACAGCTTGTTCAGCTGGAGAGGCACTCTTGAATTTTGCCTTCATATTCTCTCTGATTTGAGCAATCATATTCGAGCTCATTAGCTGAGAATATGACATGTCTTCAGGAAGTATGGAGTGGACAAACGTCTCGACATTCAGCAGAGAAGATCTCTTTTTCTCATTTGATAGATGAAGATGGAGATCAGAAAAGTCCATCCTTCTGTACCTTTGTCAGTTGCTGACAGACTTAGCAACTCTTGACAAGGTTGTTCTCTTGAAGTTCAAGTAAAGTTCCTCGGAACTCACTTGTAAATCTTCAGTGATGTGCACCACTTCAGTGGTCTCCTTTAGAGCCTGAAAAAGAACAATATTTAGATCAGAAGAGGTTTGGATAATTGCTTTAGAGTTCAAAGGTGAAACATGAATTACCTGCTGAGATTCAGCAAGCTCATGTTGTACAATTTCCATTCCTTGAGGAGCTTGAGTAGCATCCTCCATTTGTTCATCCTGAAATAAATATGAGTTAGACACAAGTACTAAGCTGTCAAACTTAGGTTTATTACCAAAAACTTTAACTACTTGCTGAGCAGGAAGTGTTGATTCTGGTGCAGAGGCTTCAGCAACCATCTGACTTGCATCTTGAGAAGTCTGTAGATATCATAATATTAGCAAAAGAATAAGTTTCAGAAAGTGAAGTTTTACTGATGGTTGAGTTATCTACCTGCTGAAGAAGGACAGGTTGTGGCTCAGTCCTTTCAGCATTAACAGTTTCTTCAGTTTCTGGGACTGTTTCTTCAGCGGACTTCTTGGCTTGCTCTGTTTGAGAAAGCTGCGCGGTTTCAGCAATCTCCATTGTCTCTGAAATGACAAGTTGAGCAGAAGCATCTTGACCTTTAAGCTCACTGCTTGTCATAAAGACATCAATGGATTTGTTGGATGACTCTTCATATCCAATTCCATTTGTTGGATTATAGCTTCCAGTACAAGTTGGACTTTGTCAATTGATGTCTTTGGTGAACTTGGGCCAGTATTCTCAGCATTAAGAGATGCGTCGTTGAATAATGCTTCTTGTGTTTCTTCAGCAACTTCTGGAACTTGAACCATTGTTGTCTCAGCAACTGGTTCTTCAGCAATTGTGGTTTCAGCAACTTGATGAGTTGCTTGTTCAGCAACCATCTTTTCAGCAGCATCAGCAAGTGCCGCAGTTCTCAGATCAGCAACAATATCACTTGCTGGTTCCAGAGTTTGATCATCTAGATTATCTACAATGTAGATATCCGTGACTTGGGCAGGAATTTCATTTCCACTGCCTTGTGGTTTTTTCTCAGTAGAAGGATCAACATTGAGTCGATCATTGAAGGCTTCCGCAAACACTTCAATGTTGTTGACATAGGCTTCAGTAACTACCTTGTCAACATCTACTGGAACTTGCGTTTCAGCAATTGTCTGGGAATTGTCTGAGAGGTCATGGACAATAGGTACTGACTTGCGAGCCAGTGTTTTCTTCCTTGAGTTATTTGTCCTTTTCCTCTTGGGACAGGGTTTGCTGATGACGCTGCAGTCTGAGTGTCATCATCAGCTTTCCTTTTTTTCTTGTTAGATTTCTTCAGTTTCCCAGCAGAGGCGTCAGTAGTTGAATTTTCAGCAACGGGAGTAGTGGTGTCAGCATGATCACCATCTAGAGCAGTTTCATCTTTGTCACCACCATCTACAGCAGTTTCATCTCTAAGTTGCTGAGTGGTGACATTTGCAGCTGTTGTATACCTTTCTTGCTGACTTGTGCTGACAACATCTGCAGCTGTTGTCTTCTTAGATTTTTCAAGTTTCTTGCCAGCAATCTTAGGTACATTCTGCTTGTAGAAGGATCTTCCCACATTGCATACAAATTTCTTTATTGGCAATGGGTTTCTCAGCTGAATCCTGAAATGTTCAAGGATATATCATATCTTTATTCCATACATAACCGGAAAGGAAAGTGAGACCTTGTTGTCTTCCACCTTAACCTTGAACTTAGTGACACAATCAACAAGTCTGTTGAAAATGTACTTAGCCCAGTTAAGTTCCGTTTTATTTTCATAGATATGCATCAGCAGCGGCCACCTTCTCAGGCCTACTTGGTCTATTCCTCCAACTTGGGAGTCCAAAACTTTAATCAGTAGCAGATCTACTAGACCAAGTGAATGGAAGAGATGCTTCCTCTTAACGTGCTTTGTCCAAGTCACGGGAGCAATCTCTCTTTTCTTCATTTTCTCATTTCTGACGTCACTGTAGAAGGCTTCAATTACTTCATCAGTGGCAGTGACGTCATCTTCAGTTCTAGTGGTTGGAATCTGAAAGATTTCCGCTAAATCAGTCCATTTCAGGACGATTTGCGTGTTCTGAACTGTAGTAAAGATCACTTTTTCAGTGACTCCTTTACTATCAGTTAGGGATTGGATTTCTACATTATTGTAGAACTCCATTGTGTCCAACATACTCACTTGCTTAGTGTGAGCAGTTATAAAATGCATGAGGCCTTGCCGCTTGATAAATTCAAGCGCCTCTTCATTGTCACCGTCAAGTTCTTGTTCATAGAAGTATCAAATATACTTCTCTTTTGCAAATCCACCCCATTGCATCATCATCTCACACTTTGCAGTGTCAAGATATGAAGGAGGCATAGGTTTTTCCGAGATTCTATCGTTTTTCAACACAACTTTTGTTGCGTTTGATACCAGAGTAGTCACCGGAGCAGTGCGTTTCTCAGCACTGTCAACCTTAGACGACTTGGAGGTCTTGGAGGACTGTCTCTTTGGTGCCATTTCTTTTTATAGAGAAGAGAATGTGTACGAAAAAGATAGTTTACTTTTTGACCGGAGGTACAGTAGATTCAGGCTAAATTTTGCAGAGAAAGGAAATGTGAGTTAAAGATTGTCATTTCTCTAACTCCTTCTTTATATAGTGTCTCTGATGTGTGAGAAACTCAATCGATTTGAGTTCTCAGCAAGGGTAAAACAGAGAAACAAAGGCGTTAGTGGAGCCTTTGCATTGAATGCGTAGTGGCCCACTAACTAAAACCGTCAGAGCACTCTTTCTCTTTGTTTTGTTAACCGTTAGATCAATAACTCATTTTAATCAATGGCCACGATTGTATTTCATGTCATGATTATTACGAGTTTATTTGTGCCCGATTAACGTCACAAATTGATTTTACCGAGTTTTATGGGATTATATTACTTGCTGAAATAGACAAGAATCTTTTCAGCGAGTTTGCATAAATAGCCTGGATACTTGCTAAAAGTTCCCCCTTACTTAGATATCTCATAGTTTAAAAGATATTTCTGATTTCCCGTATCAGTAAATTCTTTTGTACTTGAGATATCCTTTGGTAAAATCTGAGAAATGAGTTTTGCTCTTTTTCTGAGTTCCCGCCCTGTGTGTGGGGCGACTCGCCCCACACCTTCCGAACCCCTATATATAGTTGCTCAGTTTTCTCCGTTTTTCATACTTTCTCAAACCTTTTTTCACACCTTTCTCATTAGTTTTAGGTAGGAATTCTCCATAGCCTGTTGTGGGAATTCTTAGCATAGGAGATACTTTTTCTTATCGTTTTGGAGCTTGTGAGATCGCGATTCTTCGGAGATTGACAACCTTCGGTAACATTGTATCTCAGATTTTTTCTATTTATATTTATTTATCTTTCAACATGTTTTCATTCAATCTTGCTATGATTTCTGTTGATTGCATGACATCTATGAGTAGCTAAATCTATCGTTGGTGATAGTATGTGATTTCTTAGCGAAGGGTTAATAATTATGCTGATGGCGGTAAAGCGAATCAGACTTTGAGTTATTGCTTTATTTCTTTGATCTATCTGAGCCCTCTATCTTCGTAGTGTTGAATAATAACGGAACACATTGGACAATTCATGATCAAGATCTCTATGCAAAACGATCGGGTACTTCATGCATGATTATTAACCTGCTATGCTTTGAATGATCATACTATCACTAACTTCCATTATCTTGATAAGAAAAACCTGTGCTAAGTAGTTTGTTGATTTTATAGTTTAAGTTAGATTAGATAAAGCTAGTTATGACCTTAGAGATCGACACTCGAGGTTATTTTACTGCTACACTACGGTTTTCGTTGTAGTTGTGAATTGCCTTTGGCTAAAAACAAATTTATTTGATTAATTAGAATCTGACAAATTCTGGTTCATCAAATTGGCGCAGTTGCCGGGGACTATACTCTTTTTTTCTCTTTAGCTTATTTATAATTTCAGCATTCAGTTCCCTACAGAAGGACAGGCTCTGGGGGTTTGCTCTCAGAAAATCTCACTTTCTTACCCTATTTCTTCCCCCTATCTTTTTTAGAAAATTCATCTAATCTGATCTCGGCTACCTTTCGTGCTTGTGCTCTCGAAGTTCTTGATTACATTGTGTTTGTTTGCACTCTTAGTGTTTTTCTTTGCAAATATTTGTTTTTCTTTTGTGGATTCTTCTCCTTGGTTTCTTGTTTCCTCGTGTGCAGAAACTAGTCATACGAAAGGATGAGTCAACCTCCGTTGCCCCGGTATGTGATGCCTCGAGGGCCTTGCATAACATTAGATGACGACTGCAGGAATTATGACTTTGATCCTTCGTACTACTCCATTCTCTCCACGTTTTCAATGGGTGATGATCCAAGAGGGTTCTTAGACACGTACTAGGAAGGAGTGTTGAGGATACCTCGTGAGAATGAGGAGGGGGTTATTTTATCACATGAGAAACTTTGTATGAGAGGATTTATGGGAGCCTTGAAAGGGTACGCTCAAAGATGGCTCAAAATCCCGCCGGAAAAATCGTTGCGCACTTGGGGTGAAGTAACCAGCAAGTTTCTGGAACATTGGGATAGGGACTCACCTCCCGGTTCAAGGGCATGGACGTCTCGCTTTAGTAGTCAGCCACCAGAAATCGACATTGCCGATGAAGAGGGATGTGG
Organism: Plantago ovata; assembly: GCA_028274465.1. Classification (NCBI taxonomy): domain Eukaryota; kingdom Viridiplantae; phylum Streptophyta; class Magnoliopsida; order Lamiales; family Plantaginaceae; genus Plantago; species Plantago ovata. The sequence goes on along the minus strand of CM051456.1, from coordinate 38,526,206 downwards.
AGAAGAATCCATTGATGAAGTCTCCTCAGTGCTTAGCTTGGATTCCACGTCCTTACTTGCGGATGTCGAGGTTGTTGGTCAAGAGGAAGTCGTGGAGGAAGTGATAACTGAATCCATTGCTTCACTTGAGTCAGAAGGTGATGGCGTGAGTTGTGTTGAGGTCGAGGAGCCAATCTCTGAAGATTTTGGTGTCTTTGAATCAATTGCGGCAGATACTCTTGATCTTGACTCCTACGTTTTGGTCCATGCACCCACCTATGAGTCCCAAAGGAGTTTTGATCCTATTTACTCTTTTTATTTTCCATCTAATTCCCTTAGTTATTTTTTAGATTTTGTTTTTCTTGGTTTTGTTAATTTTAGTTTTCAGGGAATCATGGACTTGCTTGAGCAGATACGGAGAGGAGCCAAGGATGGTTCCCAAGATGCGAGGAGTAATGGAACGGATGCACAAGATTCGTTTCCATTTGATAATGGTTAACAATAGTGGTAATGGTCGCATGTAGTTTAGTTTTATCGCTTTCTTGCATTTGCATTTGCACGTTTACCTCTTTCTTAGTATTTAGTTGCATACACTACATTCATCCTAGGATAGTCTTGCATGTTTTATGTGGAGTTTATTGCCAAATTTTTTGAACTTTTTTATTGGGTAGATTAACTAATTATGACATTAATCATATGCTTCATCTCTATGAATTTGTTTGAGGTTTTTTTCGCTTGGCTTGTCACATTTATGTTTGCACTTAGTTGAGCTTGGTAGTCTCGACATCACTTAGTGGTGTTTTCTCTACTGCGGTTCACGAAGGCCTTTATAATAGGATGATGCATGTTAGGATCTTATGGTTGTTTTCCCGAGTAATTATGTACCTAAGAGGGAACAAGTCTTCACCTTGCTTTGAGATTGCTAAATGCCTAGGAAGGAGGTAGTGTGAGATTGTGTGATCCTTTGTTTGCAACCTATTCTTTCGAATAGGTTTGGGGAGGGGGTTACGCTATCATTAGACTTGTTTTTTCGGTTTTTAGTGTGTGTTGTGAGTTCATTTTCCTTTTTCGTAAATTTCGCACTCCAACCTATTCTTTCGAATAGGTTTGGGGAGGTCATTTGTGTGTCATTTTAATGTCTTTTTCGTTGTGCTACTGCTGGCTAAAAAAGAAAAAAAAAAAAGAAAAAGAAACATTCCAGAAAAAAAACTGGAAAAGAAAAAAAAGAAAAAAAAATAAAAAAGAAAGACCCCAAAAAAAGCAAGGGTCCAAAAAAAGAATCCAAAAAGCAGTTTAGCAAATTGTTTGTCTCATTTTTTAATTCTTGTAATGTTCGTAATCAGTTGTAATTTTTGTCTGTTGTTTATTTGAGTGTCATCTGTTCTAGACCACCATCGTCCTGCCATTCAGGAAGTGGTGAATAGCATAAGGCTTTGCTTGAGAGATGGGTAGAATAGGGGAGTGTTATCTTTTTTAGGGAACCCTCCTTCGTTTGATGAGAGCCAGTATTGGTTCGACCTCTTTGAGGAAAAGTCTTAACTTGGTGAACAGCAGTAAGTCCTCAGTTTCATAGGCACGGGACAACCATTCGAATTTTAACATGTTTCATTACGTCGTCACTGACTAGGTCCAGGTAGAGAATGTTATGAGAGACGATCCTGTTTGACATAAGTGCTTATGTGAATGTGTATGAGTCAATCGAGGCATTCTTCAACCTATATTCATGTTATGATTTGTATGGTTCTTATTCATATGTTTTTTGATAGATTCAATAGATTAGTTCATTTCATTTGGCATGAGACTCCATTTTTTGTGTTGCATTGTTTTTTGCATTAGACTCTAGTTTAGTTGCTTGAGGACAAGCAAAGGTTCAGTTTGGGGAGTTTGATGAACGTGTATTTTACACTTTCATTCGAGTCTTTTTTCACCAATTTAGCTATCCTCTATGTTAATTTAGCTATATTATAGTGCATTTTATTAGAATAGTGTCACGTTTTCCTTTAGTTTGCATTTTACAGGTTTTGGGTGAAAAACGTGGTTTTCCGGGCAATTCTATTGAAGAGAATGAAGAATTGGTGTTGCAGGGACATTTTCGCAATGATGCTATTGCACAAGACTTGATGCTATTGCACAAGACTTGATGCAGCAGAAGGTCGCAGCTTCAAATGCCTCCCGCCAAGTACCAAGTGCGATCGCGCCGTCCAGTATGCCACATCAAGAAACTCTAACGTTGTCAGCAGCTGAGAGGTTCGCTCGTTTCCACCCGGAAACGTTTGAAGGATCACCCCACTCAAGGAAAGTTGAAGTGTGGATTGAGGGTATCGAGGATTTGTTTAGTATCTTGCACACCAACGCTGCACAAATGGTGGAGCTTGCAGTGTTTCAGCTCGATGGACTAGCACGCCGTTGGTGGGTCACCGTTGATGCACGATGGAGGAGAGAAGGAAAACCTCACACATGGGAGAATTTTGTGACGGAATTTGTGGACAAGTATGTTCCCCGTAATGTCCGTATGAGAAGAATTAGTGAGTTTGAAAAGTTGAGGCAAGGGAGATGACGGTCACCGAGTATGATCTTAAATTCACGAGATTGTTGAAGTATGTGCCACACCTCCAAAATGATGAAATGGAAAAGATGAGGTGCTTTGTACGAGGATTGAAGCCTAAGATCAAGTTCAACCTGTTTGGAATCAAGATGTCAACTTACGCGAAGTCCGTGGAAAGAGCTGCTGAAGTAGAGAACGAATTAGGAAAGCTTGAGAGCTATGAATCTCATCGATCTGGAAAAAGGAGTTCTGATCACGTGAGTAGCCAGGATCGTCCGTCTCCATCCAAGAATCCTCGCAATCAGCGGGAAAGTCGACCTCGTCAACTCGATGACATTACTGGAGAGTCAAATAGGAGAAAGTGTAATTTATGTGGAGGAACAACTCACGAGGAAGGCAACTGCTGGAAGAAGAAGGGTTGGTGTTTGGCTTGTGGCAGCAAAGATCATAAGGTGAACGAATGTCTGAGTCGTCGCTCTCTGATTAAGGAAGGACGGTCTGGTCGCACGGTTTCGAAAAACCAAGGAAATAGTGCAGAAAAACCAAGGGGAAGGTATACAGTGGGGTTGGACATGGGGCTCTGTCAACACTGTTAGTAAAAGTGAGAAAATTTGCCTCTAAGGCTAAGCAGCGGAAGTTTAAATTTTTTAATCTCACTAAAACTGATATG
>CM051456.1:38361387-38522912 GCA_028274465.1 Plantago ovata | reverse complement strand
CTCAGCAAAATCTACTGGCAAAGGCTTTCAGCATTGGCTGGGAGGGACTGAGGAGTCTGGGACAGTGGGGACGGACGGAGAAGCCAGTGTCTTCTTCGTTTGTTACGTGTCCGTTCCTCTTAGGCGGGATTGCTGATGACGCTGCAGTCTGAGTGTCATCATCAGCTTTCCTCTTTTTCTTTTAGATTTCTCCAGTTTCCCAGAGTCATCTATTGTTGCATTTTCAGCAACGGCTCTTGTACACGTACCTTGTTGATTTTCTACAGCAGTTTCATTTGGTTACCACCACCAACAGCAGTTTCATCTCTAAGTTGCTGAGTGGTAACATCTGCAGCTGTTGTATACCTTTCTTGCTGGCTTGTGCTGACAACATTGCAGTTGTTGTCTTCTTGGATTTCTTCCAGCAATCTTAGGTACATTCTGCTTGTAGAAAGATCTTCCCACATTGCACACAGATTTCTTGATTGGCAATGGGTTTCTTAGCTGAATCCTGAAATGTTCAAGGATATAGCATATCTTGATTCCATACATAACTGGAAAGGAAGGTGAGACCTTGTTGTCTTCTACCTTTACCTTAAACTTAGTAACACAATCAACAAGCCTGTTGAAAATGTACTTAGCCCAGTTAAGTTCCGATTTATTCTCATGGATATGCATCAGCAATGGCCATCTTCTCAGGCCTACTTGGTCAATTCCTCCTCCGACTGGGAGTCAAGAACTTTAATCAGTAGCAGAGCTACTAGACCAAGTGAAGGCAAGAGATGCTTTCTCTTAACGTGCTTTGTCCAAGTCACGGGAGCTATCTCGCCTTTCTTCATTTTTGCATTTCTGACGTCACTGTAGAAGCTTCAATTTCTTCGTCAGTGGCAGTGACGTCGTCTTCAGTTCCAGTGGTTGGAATCTGAAAAATCTCCGCTAAATCAGTCCATTTCAGGACGATTTGCGTGTTCTGAACATAAGTAAGGATCACTTTTTCAGTGACTCCATTACTGTCTGTAAGGGACTGGATTTCTGCATTGTTGTAGAACTCCATAGTATCAATCATGCTCACTTGCTTAGTGCGAGCAGAGATAAAGTTCATGAGGCCTTGCTGCTTGATGAACTCAAGCGCCTCTTCATTTTGGTCATCAAGTTCTTGTTCATAAAAGTACCTAATGTACTTTTCTTTTGCAAATCCTCCCCATTGCATCAACATCTCACACTTTGCAGTGTCAAGATATGACGGAGGCATAGGTTTTTCAGTGATTCGGTCGTTTTTCAACACAACTTTCGCTGTGTTTTGGTCAGAGAAGTCACCGGAGCAGTCACCGGAGCAATGCGTGTTTCAGCACTGTCAACCTTTGACGATTTTGAGGACTTAGATGACTGTCTCTTGGGAGCCATTTCTTTATATAGAGCAAGAAATTGTACGAAAAAGATAGTTTGCTTTTTGACCGGAGGTACAGTAGTTTCAGGCTAGAAATTGCAGAGAAAGGAAATGTGAGTTAAAGAATTTTGTCATTTCTCTAACTCCTTCTTTATATAGTGTCTCTGGTGTGTGAGAAACTCAATCGATTTGAGTTCTCAGCAAGGGTAAAACAGAGAAACACTGGAGATAGTGGAGCCTTTGCATTGAATGCGTAGTGGCCCACTAACTAAAACCGTCAGAGCACTCTCTCTCTTTGTTTTGTTAGCCGTTAGATTAATAACTCCTTTTAATCAATGGCCACGATTGAATTTCATGTCATGATTTATTGCGAGTTTATCTGTGCCAGCTTAACGTCACAAATTGATTTTACCGAGTAATAAGGGATAGATTGCTTGCTGAAATAGACAAGAATCTTTTCAGCGAGTTTGAATTAACAATCTAGCTACTTGCTGAAAGTTCCCCCTTACTTAGATATCTCATATTTTCTAAGTTTAAAAGATATTTCTGATTTCCCGTATCAGTAAATTCTTTTTGCAATTTGAGACATCCTTTGGTAAAATCTGAGAGATGAGTTTTGCTCTTTTCTGAATTCCCGTTTCAGAAATTCCTTTGATACTTGAATACCTGTTTCAGTATCTTTTGATTGTCTAAGTACCCGTCTCAGCAATCCTTAGTTCTTTCACTTACTGAGTTCCTGTCTCAGCAAGTGATCAAGTTTCCTAACAAATACCTGTTTTGAAGGAATTACTTGTTGAATGCCTGTTTCAGCAGCATCATGTTGTGACTTATCATTTCTTAGAAGAAATCAGTGACTTGGTCTTTTGGACAAGAATACTTGGCTTGCTGAATACCTGTTTCAGCATTCTGCCAAGTGTATCCTTTATTGAGGTAGTTCAATCAATCCAAGGTTATACCTTAGCATTGCGAACCTATTATCCGGTAGGGGCTTGGTAAAGATGTCAGCAAGCTGATCTTCAGTACCTACTTTCACAACCTCAATATCACCTTTTTCCACATGATCTCTAATGAAATGATGTCTAATATCAATGTGCTTGGTCCTAGAGTGAAACTTAGGATTTTGCGTAATTGCAATAGCACTTGTATTATCACAAAAGATTGGTGTTTTCTTTGCAGAAATACCATAATCTCTTAATTGTTGCTGAATCCATAGGATTTGAGCTGTGCAACAACCAGCTGCAATGTATTCAGATTCTGTAGATGAATTGGCGACACATGTTTGCTTCTTGCTGAACCATGATATTAATCTAGTACCCAAAAACTGACAAGTTCCAGAGGTACTTTTTCTATCAAGAGTTGATCCACCATGATCAGCATCAGAATAGCCAACCAATTCAAGTCCAGAATCTTTTGGATACCATAATCCAACATTGACTGTACCTTTAACATATTTCAGTATTTTAATTTCCTTTTTGTAATGTGATTCTTTTGGATCCGATTGGAATCTTGCACACACACAAACAGCATACTGAATGTCAGGTCTACTTGCTGTTAAATACAACAAGGAACCAATGAGCTTCCTATACTTGTGTTCTTCAACACTTTTGTCCTCTTTAGTATAGCCCAATTTGGTACCAACATTCATAGGGATCTTTTCAGGTTTTTCATCCTCTTTGATCCTAAACTTTATGAGCATTTCTTTCGCATACTTTGCTTGATTTATGAATATTCCATCTTGAGTTGCTTGACTTGCAACCCTAGGAAATAATTCAATTTTCCCATCATACTCATTTCAAACTTATTTGTCATGAGTTTGGCAAAATCCTCACAAAGTTGCTTGTCCTTAGATCCAAAAATTATGTCATCCACATAAATTGGACTAAGATTAATTTACCATCATGGTTCATGGTAAAAAGAGTTTTGTCAACTTCACCTTTCTTGAAACCATTTTCCAGCAAGAACTTAGCTAAGGTATCATACCATGCTCTTGGTGCTTGTTTTAGACCATATACAGCTTTCTGAAGCTTATATACCATCTTGGTTTCTGAGGGAAGTTCAAAGCCGGGGGGTTGTTCTAGGTAGACTTCTTCAGAAAGTTCACCATTTAAGAATGCACTCTTAACATCCATTTGGTAAACAATGAAGTCATTGTGAGCAGCAAAGGCCAAGAAAAGCCTAATAGCATCCAATCTTGCAACTGGAGCGTAAGACTCATCATAGTCCAATCCTTCAGTCTGACAGTAACCTTGAGCAACTAAGCGTGCTTTGTTTCTTGTTACTTCACCAGACTCGCTCAGCTTGTTTCTGAACACCCACTTTGTACCAATAGCTTTCTTATTTTCAGCAAGTGGCACAAGTTTCCAGACTTTGTTTCTTTCAAATTGAACCAATTCTTCTTGCATTGCCTTTATCCATTCAAAATGCTTCAAAGCTTCTTCTATGGTTTTAGGTTCAATTTCTGAAACAAAGCAAGAGAATAAAGATTCTACTTCCACGACAGTTGCTTCTTCAGCAAGTCCTTGAGTAGCTTTGGATCTAGTCACTTGGCGTTTATTAATATCGCCAATCATATCCGTAGAGGGATGATCTCTAATCCATTTATTAACAGGTTTCCTGTTTGTTGGATCAGGATATGTTTGCTTATCAGCATGTGACTCTTCAGTATGTACTTGTTCAGTACTACTGGGAATTTGTGTCTCTGCTGAGATTTGATCGTCAGCAACTGCTTGTTCAGCATTGCTGGGTTGAGATATTTCATCAGCAGGCACTGGAGATTGCGTAATTTCAGCAACTTCCGGAGCAACCGCATCTTTTGCTGGAAATTCCTTGTCGTGAACTATATTCATCTTGTCATGACTCAGGGGAGGAGAATCATTGTCAGAATCATCATTAGTTCATTTGACTTGAATTGCCTAGCGTCAGATTCAGTTCTTTGCTCATGTATGATTAGCTTTTTCATACATTCTGATATTTCTTCTTCAGCAGGCACACCTTGCGTCTTTTCGTAGAATACAACATGCACAGATTCTTCAATCTTTTGTGCCTTTTTGTTGTAAACTCTGTAAGCTTTACTATGCAAAGAGTAGCCAAGAAATATCGCTTCGTCTGCCTTTGGTTGAAATGTTCTTAGGTACTCTCTACCATTGTTAAGAACGAAACACTTGCAACCAAATACTCTTAGATGAGTGATGTTAGGAGGTCTTCCAACAAACAATTCATAAGGAGTTTTGTTGTATTCCTTAGTAATCAAACATCTATTCTGAGTATAGCAGGCGGTATTAATCGCTTCAACCCAGTAAGCCTCACTTATTTCAGTGTCAGCAAGCATTGTTCTTGCGGCTTCCTTCAGGGTACGATTCTTCCGTTCAGCAACACCATTTTGCTATGGTGTCCTTACTGAGGATAACTGATGTTGAATACCTTTGGAGGTACAATATTCAGTTATGTACTGGTTTACAAACTCAGTACCATGGTCTGTCCTTATGACTCTTACCTTGTCATTTTTCATGACTTCAAGCTTATTCAGCAAGTTAGGTATTTCAGTCTTGGTTTCAGATTTGTGCTTGATGAATACTACCCAAGTGAATCTTGAATAGTCATCTACCACGACTAGACCATACTTCTTACCAGCATAGCTTGTTGAAGAAGATTCAAACAAGTCCATGTGCAAGAGTTGTAAAGGTTTTGTAGTTGACGGTACTGCCTTGTTCTTGAAAGAAGATTTGGTTTGCTTTCCTTGCTGACATGCATTGCAAACACCATCCTTCTTAAAAGTAACCCTAGGTAATCCAACTACAAGTGCCTTTTTAGACAGCTTATTCAGCGTCTTGAAGTTTAGATGACTTGTTCGTTTATGCCATAACCATGCTTTTTCAGCAAGGCAATCATGATCTGAGACCAGGCATTTTTCAACGTTTGCTGAAGACCAATCAACGGTGTACAATCCTCCTGATCTTCTTGCAATCATTATAACCTTTTAGTCTCAAAATCTACAAGTTTACATTCATCACTTTTAATTTCGATGAAGTATCCTTTGTCAGCAAATTGACTCAAGCTGAAAAGGTTAAACTTAAGATTTTTGACATAAAGAACTCCAGAAATGGTTATACATCCCAACTTCACATCACCATAGCCTTTTGTAGATCCGGAGCCTCCACCAGCAAACCTTATTGTTGGACCTTTAGACCACCGTCTATAGTTTATAAGGTTATTCTTGTTGCCCGTCATGTGCTTTCCACAGCCACTATCAAAGTGCCAGATTGCATCGTTTGTCTCCGTGGCTGCAGTCTGCACAATCAAGAGCAAACAAGTTAATTATCCATTGATGGATGTCCATTAACATGTTCAAGAATGCGTCCAGCGGAAACCCAAGTCTGAAGTTTTTCAACTTTGAGTTGTTTTCTACTTGCTGAGGAACTAGGAGGTTTTGAGCTAAAAGACTTTTGACTCGTGCTGGTCAAATCCACTTTCTGATGTGGTGTCTTGCTCTGTTGACCTTTTTGCTGAACATACTTTTCAGTAAGTTCTTTTCTAGCAAGGTTCCTTCTAGTCCTAGCATTGGGAGTCTTTTCAGAACTCTTAGGCTTGGTTTTCTTCATCTCTTTGAAGTATCTTTGCTGACTTTGCTTATACTCATGAAAGAGTTGACTTTGCTTGGTTTTGAAACCGAGTCCACTCTTTGGAGAATGCTGAGCTTTAGCATCAGCAACCTTACTTGATTCAGGTTTGTCAGCAAAGAACTTCTGATTACTTTTGGTAATCTTGCCTTTAGACTTAACAACTTGCTTTTCAGCAACTTGTTTGGCGGAATGCTTCACGGCATTCTTTTTCTTTCCAGTTTGCTTCACAGCAACCTGTTTTCCTTTTAAAGTCTTGTTACTTTGAGCAGCAACAGCGGGCTTTATGGTCATAGGTACTTGATTGCATGTTTCAGCAACTTTAGTTTGACCAAACTAATAGATCACTGGTGGACTACTATCAGTAGCACGTACAAAGGAGATAGGTGATTTATCTTTTCTCAAGATTTCTACGTTATCACCTTCACACGTTGCTCCTAATCCTTCTTTCTGAGATGGATCTCTCAAATAAGAGTTTAGTTCAGTCAGCGTATTACTCGCTTCCACATAAGATTTGAAATTGATTTTCATCTTTTTCATTTCTTGGATTTCAGCAAGTAACTTTAGAATTGAGGACTGATACTCTTCTAATTCTAACGCCATTTGAGAATTTTTCTCTGCAGCCTCAGCAATCAATTTCTTAAGACGCCTTATTTCAGCATCCTTTTCTTCTGTCTCTTCCTTCAGCAAAACGTACTTTACAGTAGTTTGCTTGGTCAGAGTTTCAGCAAGTTGAAGTTTTTCTTGCTGTTTGCTGAGAGTTTTCTCAAATCTTTCGATTTCTCCTTGAATCTTGTCAAGGTCAATCTCGTCTTCACTTTCTGAATCAGAGTCAGAGGTAGAATCATTTACCTGACCGGCCATGAGGCAGAATTCGTAGTTCGACACGTCTGGATAAGCTTCCATAGCTATTCCACACACTTCTTTGCCAATCTCCACGTCTAGAGTGGCTTCCTCATCGTCGGTGTCTGAACTTTCATCCTCACTGTCCTCGGAGCTTGTCTCAATGCATAATGCATCGATTTTTGCTTGAAGCTTCTTCTTTTCTTCAGCAATGAAAGCTCTTTTGAACTTCTTCTTCTTTTCAGCAGATTTGCCTTTCAGCAAGGGGCAATTTGCTTTGAAGTGTCCAGGCTTTTTGCAGTAAAAACATAGATCATTTCCAACTGCTGGCTCTTCTGATGATGTAGCTTGCTGAGCTTGCTTGTTCAGCGAGCTAGTGTCATTCTTGTACTTATGGTAGTTATTACCAAGATGCTTTTTCAGCTTCTCTTTTGCTTTTCGCCTTTCAAGTTCCTTACTGATGAATTTCTTCATGTTTTTAACAACTAAAGCATTTTCATCAGCAGGCTCTTTATCATTCTTCTTTTCAGAAGATGACGGCTTTGCAGCAAGAGCAATGTTTTGCGATTTTTCAGCAAACACATTTTCTCTTGGCTTTGTCTCATAGTTGACAGTAGCAAGATGAGAGAACAACTCAGTTGGTGTAATGTCAGGCATTCCTTGATTGTAATAGAAATTCTGAGTATGGATCCATTCTTGATTCAAACTCCTGATGATAGTTTTCACTTTCTCAGAATCTGAATAAAAATTTCCAACACCCAGTGCTGCCATTTCACTAACAAGAGTTGTGAATCTGAAGTCCAAGTCTTCCAGTGACTCGTTAGCACCTTGCTTAAAGTTTTGAAACTTCAGCTTAAGTACTTCAAGTTTGTTTTCCTTGGTCTTGTCAGATCCAGCACAAAGATCTTGAACCATTTTCCAAGCCTCCTTAGCAGTCTTAGCACCCCACAGTTTGCACTGTATGGTATCCGGAGTTGATCTGATGATGATATTTCTTGCTTGGCCATCAAGACGGAATCTCTTAGCTTCGTCAGAAGTCCATTCCTCTCTTGGTTTTGGCACAACAGTATCTGAAGGTTCGCCTTGGATGGTTTCCTTTCCAGCTTCAGTGGTTCTATGAGGGAAACTCCTTACAACCTTGGTGATTTTGATAGGTCCATCATTAATGACGGTGACCATCTCATCACTAATGGCCTCAAGATGTAACATCATGTTGTTTCGCCATTTCTCGTAATTTTCCAGCTTCAGCAAGGGAGCATCTCCTAAAGACATCCTGTCAGCAAAGCACTACCAAACTTGATAAAATGAAAATGATTTAAGGAAAGCACTTAAGGGGATCTAGGTTCAGTGCAGAAGGCTAAAGAACCTCCTGCTCTGATACCACTTGTTGGTCCCTTTAAACAACAAGAAAAGACTAGAGGGGGGGGTGAATAGTCTTTTCAAACTTTTGTCGTTTAAAACTTTCTCAGCAAGTACTTATTACTTTTCAGTAATGAGGTTGCTGATACTTAACTTTCTCAGCAAGTGTAAGTTACTTTACAGTAGCTTGGTTTGCTGATACTTAAAATCAGAGAGCGGAAGTCTTTGAAACAATAAGTGCTTTTTCAGCAAGTAAATTGTTTCAGCAAGTGATGTGAGTGACTGTATACAAACAGATATAATTTGCTGAAAGCTAAATGCAGTAAGTAAATCACACAAACGCTTTTAGAGTGGTATCTGAGAGTGGCGTAATCTCCCAACTAATCCACTTTGTCCTTTCTAGGACTGAATCCACTAAGATATGATTGAAGTTCCTTACAATCTCCTATCTAAAGCGATTCAACAGAAACCAAAGCACACTTGCTTCGTCTCCAACCTAAACTAGAGAACTCAACCTTGTTCTCCACCAAACTTGGTACTTTTAATCAGCAAAGGCTTGCTCGATTAAGTTCCCCCTGAATATCACGCCTGAAAGGGTGTATTTTCAGTTAGAGATAACTTAATTATAACTTATTCAGTTACAACAAGTAATCTAAGAAACACAACTTGGAATACTTTGCAGTAAACAAGTTTGATTGTTTCTGGTGTCAAGACTTGTTCTTGTTCGAAAGAAAGAACACTTAACTAATTTCTTAGCCGAGTTTGTTCTACTTGTTCACAAGTAGCTTTTTCAAGCTTTAAGTCTTGGAACGGATCAATGGCAGTAAGAGAGTTTGAAGGTTTGTGAGTTTTAAGCACAAGTGAGAGTTTGATCACGTTGTTGACACACTTCAACTCTTTGCCGGATGACCTCTATTTATAGTGCAAGTAAGGAGCCGTTTGAATTTCAAATCCTAAGGCTTTTGTTCCTTAATATGTCACTATCTTGCTTTTGTACTTTCAGCAGCAACCTTTGTTTGTCTTCTAGTCTTCATGTCCTTTGTGTAAGCTTTGCATTAAATGCACCTTTGAATAGAATTCAAACAGTAACATTGGAGCGCAAAATCACGTACATTCAGCAAGAGGTCACATGTGTTCATCAGCAAGTGTTCATTCTCAGTTTCAGCAAGCACAACCTACTCTGTCTTTCAGATTTTCACTTATGCAATGCTGTTGCTGAAAATTTCACTTTCTGAGCAACACGTGCCTTACCAGTCTTCAGCAATCTTCAAGTCTTCAAGTCTTCAAGTCTTCAGATCTTCAAAAGTCTTCAAGATTCTGACCGGTTTCTTATTTGCTTCAATAATTTGTTTGTAATAAACAAAATACATCTTCAGCAAATACTTCAATAGGTCATTTTCTTTTCAGAAAATCAAAGCTACGCATCAATAAGATATTTTCTTTTCAGAAAATAAAATACATCATACGCTAAGGTGTCAAAAGATTAATTTCTTTTCAGAAATTAAGGTACGTCATCCACCTAAGTGTCAACAAATTATTTTCTTCTCAGAAAACAAAATGCGTCATACACAGAAGAAATAACTTATCTAACACCTATCTAAGTCATCAGCAAACGTTCCTCTTTTTCAATGTCCTTTAAAATTCTAAAATCCTATGGACCTTAAGAGTACTAGTTACTGGACTGTTCTTAATTTAGCATGGTTAATTGCTCATCAAAATTACAAGTTTCCTAACACTTCTCGATGTTTCGAGATCCGATTGTTATTATCTGATTGTTCTGTATCTGTATCTGTTCTGTCTTTTTCTGTGTCACCGGTCGATTAGGTCGTAACTAGGTAGGCTTGGGTAGTAGAGGACTATCGGGTTTGCTTGGTTATTGCCTAGTCTAATCCCTTTTAGACGCGAGGCAGAAGTCGCTGAGGTCTATTAGGATCGTAGGTTCTGTTTCCCCAAAGTACACGGGGGTTTCTGTTTCTGTCCGAAGTTGTATACCCTCTGGAGGGAGCTATAAGGGCTATTGGGAGTAGGAGCAATACGGCAGGTTGCACCAACGGACTTCGACTTATATGTTCTGTCTTTCTGTTCTGTTATCTGTTCTGTTTGTTATATTATCTGCTGAAAAGGATTTTGATTTCAAAAACTGTTTACTTTCTGTTTGTTAACTTAGAACGTCACTGAGATCCTTTATCTCACACTCTCTCTGTTTTCAAAATCCTTCCTTCCAGATACTACTGAGGATGCACGCGAGTAGGATGCCAGCGACTGAGAGAAGGGTCTGGGGTGTCTTTGGGAATTTATTTCAAAATAAGAAGATGAAACTTTTCACTGTCTTCAATAGTTGTCATTCATTTGATTTCTAAGTTACCGTTGGATATTTACTTGATTCTGTTAGCGCGGTGCGCGTCAAATATTATTATGGCATTTATTGCCGACCGTTGTTTTTAAAATTATTTTTGATTTTCTCTTTCAAGAAAATATTTCGTTTTTAAAAACCGGTACCGTTACAGATGGTATCATAGCTTGAGTTCAAACTCAAGCTTGCTAGGATAGGATCTTCTAGCCTTTGGGTGTGTGTGTGAGGGTCCGAGTCGCTGGATGTAGATTGAGTGGTTTTCGTTCTGTCTCTTTCAAAGTGGTCTTCCGCATTAACTCTGAACCGTTATGTTCGTCTATTAATTGTCCTACTGTTCTATCTTCCGTCTTTCGATACTGTTTTGCTGTTCATTCTGTTTAACTTCTACTAAGTTCACAAGCTTCCTATTGCCACGTTGTTCATTTTCTTTAAGGCGATAATATTGTTCCTTTGAAATGCATGAGTATTCGTTTAAAAGTATATTTATTTACTAAGGTCATTAGTTGCATGCTTTAAGGTTGAGACACTTAGTTATGCATTTGTCTTACTTATTGAAGTTGATGTATGTTCTTGCTTGGTTCTGTCATACTGTAATCTTTTGTTTAACCAAAGTCGACATAAATCACTGGCAGGCGGCCGACTGTTTAAGTGATTCGTGTTAACCGAGGTCAAATGACTGATCACCTTATGAGAGAACGTTTTTATTGCATGCTTTATGTTTATAAATCTTTTCTACAACATATGAATTGCTACTTATGCTTTATCATTACTTCTTCAATTTATGTCTGCCTTGCATGCTAGGTTAGACACACTCGAGGATTCATTTATTGATAAGCTACTATCTTATTTATGTCTCCCTAGTTTGAATTTGACCTTTAGTAATCTTGTTTACTTTCACGCGTCTCCTGCTCGTTCACGTTAGATTGACTTAAGTTAGTGCCTTAGTTCACGTTACGCCACGCTTGGGGACGTTAATCACGTTACTGATCTTAGACTAACTGCGATAGGATGGCTCCAACGAAAAACACTCGCGCTACCAGCAGCAACAACCACACCGCCAATGATGCTATTGCACAAGACTTAATGCAGCAGAAGGTCACAGCTTCAAATGCCTCCCGCCAAGTAGCAAGTGCGATCGCGCCGTCAAGTATGCCACATCAAGAAACTCTAACGTTCTCAGCAACTGAGAGGTTCGCTCGTTTCCACCCGGAAACGTTTGAAGGATCACCCCACTCAAGGAAAGTTGAAGTGTGGATTGAGGGCATCGAGGATTTGTTTAGTATCTTGCACACCAACGCTGCACAAATGGTGGAGCTTGCAGTGTTTCAGCTCGATGGACTAGCACGCCGTTGGTGGGTCACCGTTGATGCACGATGGAGGAGAGAAGGAAAACCTCACACGTGGGAGAATTTTGTGACGGAATTTGTGGACAAGTATGTTCCCCGTAATGTCCGTATGAGAAGAATTAGTGAGTTTGAAAAGTTGAGGCAAGGGAGATGACGGTCACCGAGTATGATCTTAAATTCACGAGATTGTTGAAGTATGTGCCACACCTCCAAAATGATGAAATGGAAAAGATGAGGTGCTTTGTACGAGGATTGAAGCCTAAGATCAAGTTCAACCTGTTTGGAATCAAGATGTCAACTTACGCGAAGTCCGTGGAAAGAGCTGCTGAAGTAGAGAACGAATTAGGAGAGCTTGAGAGCTATGAATCTCATCGATCTGGAAAAAGGAGTTCTGATCACGTGAGTAGCCAGGATCGTCCGTCTCCATCCAAGAATCCTCGCAATCAGCGGGAAAGGCGACCTCGTCAACTCGATGACATTACTGGAGAGTCAAATAGGAGAAAGTGTAATTTATGTGGAGGAACAACTCACGAGGAAGGCAACTGCTGGAAGAAGAAGGGTTGGTGTTTGGCTTGTGGCAGCAAAGATCATAAGGTGAACGAATGTCTGAGTCGTCGCTCTCTGATTAAGGAAGGACGGTCTGGTCGCACGGTTTCGAAAAACCAAGGAGATAGTGCAAAAAAACCAAGGGGAAGGTATACAGTGGGGTTGGACATGGGGCTCTGTCAAAAAATGTATCAAAAGGTTAGTTATGGCCTGGTTGACTTTCGTGTTGCAAAGTTTGACCTTCCATCCGGTGTTTGAGGATGAAGGCTTCCGTTTCTCCGTTCCACGTTCGTTAGTGTGTCGTTAGTTAAGTTTCGATGACGAAACTTCTTTTAAGGGTGGTGGAGTGTAACGCCCCGTATGTTTTTATTAGTTATTTTAATTATTTAAGTATCTGATTAATTTATTTATTTGGTAATTATTTAATTTATTTCCAACGCAATAGAATTCGACTTTAGACCGCTCGCGTAGTAGTAATACGTTTTAATTCGACCTTGGGCTAGCTAGTAACCTGATTATCATCTTGCTGGCCCAAATTCTCGTGGCCTATTTGCAAACCCAATCAGCTGGCCCATCTCTTAACCCTAACCCTAAAACCACCTACTTATTTCCCCTCTTTCATTTTCATCTCTTTTCTTTACCTCCCCTTCTCTTTCACGCAGCCACTAAAGGAGAGAAAAGAAATTGTCTTCCTTTTCTTTCATCAACATCGATCATCATCTTCAGTATCATCATCAATCCATCATCATCAAACTCCATTGTTAACACCACCAACACCTTCAAACTTCAACATTCATCATCATTCATCATCCCGAATTCATCATCATCAACCGCATCTTCACCATCATCATCGCCGCCGATCCGCCGCGCCGTTCTCCGTCTCGATTCCGCCGTGCCGATCTGAACCGTTCCGTCGAAGCGCCGCGTCTGCCGTGCTCCGTCCAGCGCCTCTGCTCTGTTTTTCGCTCCGTCACAGCTCTATTTCCGGCTCTGGTTCGGTCCCGTCTCCGCCGCACTGACCCGTCCCAATCTGCTCTGTCCTTGTTTGCTCCGATTCATCTGCTCGTCGGCTCCGTTTGTGCGTGTTGGGTACTCCGTTTCGAAGCCCATTTTTGCACCGGTAAGTCCCGTGCGACTCTGTTTTGTTGTTGAATTCAAAACTCGGTTGAGATTGTGATTTGGTCTCTTTGTTTTTGTTTGATTCGCAGCTTGTTACTTGTTCCGTTCGTACTCCGTCCCGTTTTTGATTCGTTCCAGATCGTTCTCTGTGTCCAGTTCCATTCGAAGGTAGTACTCTGGTTGTTCTTCTCCTTTTCGTTTTTCTTGATTTTCCTTTATAGCCGTTTTGCCCCTGCTATGTTCTGACCTCGTTTCCAACATCGAACTCGGACTTAGGGTAGTACTGGATTGGGTATGTTGTTGTTTGTGGACTGACTGTTGATCAAATCTGGACTATTCGAACTTGTATTGACTGACTTGGACTTTTGAGTAATTATTTGAGAAACTTGAGGACTGAATTTCTAAAGATTAAAACCTTTGAGGACCTTTTTGAGGTTTCTGGAACTTTAAAGGGCCTTTTTGCAATTTAGTTTTGACCAAAGTTGACTGGCATAGGATTAGATTAGGAGATTTGTGGACTTATGTTGACCGTTGTGCTTGTTTTGAGACTCGTTAAACTTAGTGGTGCTTTCTGAAAATTAGAAAGGACTTTTCTACAATTAATATTTTTTAAGGGTAAAATGGTAATTTCACGTGCTCTGGACTACACTGTTAAATCGAGTTTTCTGTTTGGGACTGTTTTGATATTACTAAAAAGGTGTTCACTAAAAGCTAGTGAATTGTTTTATGTCTTGGTAAAGTTAATAGTTGTCTTCTAGCTCAGTTGGTTAAGAGTTGTGTGACTAACTTAGATGTCCCGAGTTCGAGCCCCTCCTTTGCCAATCCTTCATCGACCTTTTATATTTTCATTCGTTTAGCTTTCGTTCAACTTCTAGTTAGTAACTAGACACTTTCTGTTTAGGTGTTCCGTTCGTTAGCTCTTAAGTCGCTGTATCATCTTGGATCGTTGCTCGCAAAGTTTAAGGTATCTATTACTATATATTCTGTTATACCGTATACTTCCGCGTAAAAGTAACTAAGTCCTAAGTATGGCTATTTACTTATCTTTGTTTGTTGCTACTCTGTTCTGGATTAACTCTTCTACAGGAACACTTCTCGATGTTTCGAGATCCGATTGTTATTATCTGATTGTTCTGTATCTGTATCTGTTCTGTCTGTTTCTGTGTCACCGGTCGATTAGGTCGTAACTAGGTAGGCTTGGGTAGTAGAGGACTATCGGGTTTGCTTGGTTATTGCCTAGTCTAATCCCTTTTAGACGCGAGGCAGAAGTCGTTGAGGTCTATTAGGATCGTAGGTTCTGTTTCCCCAAAGTACACGGGGGTTTCTGTTTCTGTCCGGAGTTGTATACCCTCTGGAGGGAGCTATAAGGGCTATTGGGAGTAGGAGCAATACGGCAGGCTGCACCAACGGACTTCGACTTATATGTTCTGTCTTTCTGTTCTGTTATCTGTTCTGTTTGTTATATTATCTGCTGAAAAGGATTTTGATTTCAAAAACTGTTTACTTTCTGTTTGTTAACTTAGAACGTCACTGAGATCCTTTATCTCACACTCTCTCTGTTTTCAAAATCCTTCCTTCCAGATACTACTGAGGATGCACGCGAGTAGGATGCCAGCGACTGAGTGAAGGGTCTGGGGTGTCTTTGGGAATTTATTTCAAAATAAGAAGATGAAACTTTTCACTGTCTTCAATAGTTGTCATTCATTTAATTTCTAAGTTACCGTTGGATATTTACTTGATTCTGTTAGCGCGGTGCGCGTCAAATATTATTATGGCATTTATTGCCGACCGTTGTTTTTAAAATTATTTTTGATTTTCTCTTTCAAGAAAATATTTCGTTTTTAAAAACCGGTACCGTTACAGCCCGGGTGTTATTTGTGAAGAAAAAGGATGGAAGTATGCGCCTTTGTATCGACTATCAAGACCTGAACAAAGTTACCGTGAAGAATAGGTATCCTCTTCCGAGGATAGATGATTTGTTTGACCAGTTGCAAGGTGCTAAGATTTTCTCAATGATCGACTTGAGATCTGGCTACAATCAATTCAAAATTAAAAATGAAGATGTGCCTAATTCATCTTTTCGCACGAGGTATGGCCACTATGAATTCGTTGTTTTATGCCTTTTGGTCTAACCAATGCTCCTGCAGCATTTATGGACTTGATGAATACGGTCTTCAAGCAGTACCTAGATCAGTTTTTGGTGGTCTTTATTGATGACATTCTGATTTATTCGAAGAGTAAAGAGGAGCATGCAGAACACTTGAGGTTGGTAATGGAAAGACTGAGAGAAGAGCAGTTGTATGCGAAATTCAGTAAGTGTGAGTTCTGGTTGGATAGTGTTGCATTTCTGGGCCATGTCGTATCTAGTGAAGGAATTTCTATTGATCCGTCTAAGGTGGAAGCCGTGACGAGTTGGCCTCGTCCAACCAATGTGACTGAAGTAAGGAGTTCTCTCGGTTTCGCCGGTTATTATAGGAAGTTTGTTAAAGGATTCTCCTTATTATCCTTGCCCTTGACTCGGTTGACTTAGAAAGGAGTCAAGTTTGAGTGGTCTGATGAGTGCGCCAAGAGTTTCGAAGAGCTGAAGAATCGTTTGATCTCTGCGCCGGTTTTGGCTTTACCTAACGAAGTCAATGATTATGTTATCTACAGTGACGCTTCGAAAAATGGTTTAGGGTGTGTCTTGATGTAGAAGGAGAAGGTGATAGCTTATGCCTCTCGATAGTTGAAGCCGTATGAACGAAATTACCCTACTCATGATTTGGAATTGGCAGCAGTGATCTTTTCCTTGAAGATATGGCAACATTACTTGTATGGTGTGCGATGTGAGATATATACTGACCATAAGAGCCTCAAGTATCTGTTTACACAGAAAGAGCTGAACATGAGGCAACGAAGGTGGTTAGAGCTACTCAAAGATTATGATGTGGGTATTAATTACCATCCCGGTAAAGCTAATATCGTCGCTGATGCACTTAGCAGAAAAGCTCCGGTGATTGCATCCTTGTTGACTACACAGCGAAAGATTGTGGAAGAGTTGGAGAACCTTGAAATCGAGGTGGTTAGCAATGGTCATGGGAGCATGATTGCTAGCCTTATTGCTTAGCCTATGTTGATTGATCACCTTAAGGAAGCACAAAAATCTAATCCGGAGTTGGTTAAGATTATTGATGGTGTGGAGAAAGATTTATACCCCCGGTTTGGGATCCATGGAGACGGATCGTTGAGGTATGGAAACAGAATATGTGTTCCATCGAATATTGAACTGAAGGAAGAGATTCTAACAGATGCTCCTAAGTCTCGATTTTCAGTACATCCCGGCAGCACTAAGATGTATCGAGACATGATAAAACATTTCTGGTGGAAGGGCATGAAGCGTGAAATAGCAGATTTTGTTGCGAGATGCATCACTTGTCAGCAACTCAAGATAGAACATCAACGAGTTGCTGGTACATTACAGAACTTGGAAATTCCTGAGTGGAGGTGGGAACACATAACCATGGATTTTGTTACTGGTTTACCTCCTACACCGAGGAAGAGACATGATTCTGTATGGGTGATTGTGGATAGACTTACCAAATCAGCTCATTTCTTACCGATAAAGAAAACGACACCACTGGATAAGCTAGCGAAGAAGTATGTGAAGCATATAGTGTGCCTTCATGGAGTTCCAGTGAGCATAATTTCTGATCGTGATCCAAGGTTTGCTTCTCAGTTTTGGAAGAGTCTACAGTCTGCTCTCGAAACAAAGTTAAAGTTTAGTACGACTATTCATCCGCAGACAGATGGGCAGTCAGAAAGAACAATTCAGATTTTGGAGGATATGTTGATAGCTTGTGTTATGGACTTCAAAGGAAGTTGGGGTGATAATCTGAAGTTAGTGGAGTTTGCTTACAACAATAGCTATCAAAGTAGCATTGGCATGGCACCGTATGAAGCCTTATATGGTTGGAAGTGTAGATCTCCGATACATTGGGATGATATTGGTGAGAAGAGATTATTGGGTCCAGAGTTGGCTAGAATTGCCGAAGAAAAGATACCGATAATAAAGAAAGACTCGAAGTGGCTCAAAACCGACAGAAAAGTTGGGCGGATTTGAAAAGAAGACGTTTGGAGTTTGATGTTGGTGATTCGGTTCATTTGAAAATTTCTCCATGGAAAGGTGTGATGCGTTTTGGAAAGTGTGGGAAGTTGAGCCCTCGTTATATCGGACCGTTTGAAATTCTTGATAGAGTTGGTGAAGTAGCTTATCGGTTGGCATTACCGTCGGACCTATCACGTGTGCATAATGTTTTCCACGTATCATTGTTGAGGAAATATGTACCTGATCCTACTCATGTCTTGACTTATGAACCTCTAGAAGTTCGAGAGGATTTATCCTACGAAGAGGTTCCAGTTGGTATATAAGGTGCAAGAGTTGAGACGACGTTCGATACCTTTCGCGAAGGTTCAGTGGTCAAATCATTCACCTAAGGAAGCTACTTGGGAGTTGGAAGAGGAAATGAGAAAGTCATACCCTCAACTGTTCGAAAATGAAGGTACGTATTTTATTTTATTTCAAGTTTCGGGGACGAAACTTACTTTAAGGGGGGAAGGATGTAAAATCCCAGAAATTTATTTTGCTTATTTAATACTTTATTTATTAAAAAGGTATTATTAAGTAGAATATTAAAAGAAGTGGATTTAATAAGTCAAATAAGAAAAGGAGTGGGAATTAATTAAATTTACTATTTAGACTTTTATAACTTATTATATATATTCTTCAGATACTCCGTTAAACACAGAAGAAAACCAGGTCTCGTATGTTTGCTTTCTCAGCGTCGTCCTCATCAATCTTTCTGGTAAGTCTTGCTTTATCGTTCGTTCAATCTTCTCCTTTTCGTTCAGTGTGTTTATGAATCTAAAATTCTTGAATCTAAAATTCTTTATCCTTCTTCTGTTCGGTTTGGTAGCTGTTCAGTTTGTTTTTGGCTTGGATCGTACCTGTGCTTTTCGTTCCGTACTCATTGTTTAGCAAAGTTAATTTACTTTTCTCTCTCCTCCCCTGCTGCTATGTTTCAACCAATAGCAATTGCCTTTTTTTTATGTCAGCCGTCATCATCACCATCTTTCTCATCCTTGTCCGTTTGATTGATCTTGGGGATTGTTGATTTTGGTAAATTGCACATTGTTTGTGGTTCAAGGGTCTAATTCAGGGGCTAACTTGTGCAATTTACCACCATTTCACTCTTTCAATTCAATTCCGTAACATCTGCAGCAACGTTTGTTTTGTTTCTTTCTTGTGATGATGTCAGCATGATGCAGTATTCCACTAGTGTTTGTCCCCCTAGATGGATTTAATTGTTTTGCTTTGTTCCGGTTTAGCTGCTCAAGTGTAGTCTTCGCGTAGTAATTATACTACTCTGTTTGGTTAGGTGTTTAGACTGAGTTAGCAGCTTGTGAGTTTTGGAGCTTACGGTTTAGTTTGAGGTATGGGGATATTCTGACACTAAAACTTATGTTTTTTGTACTATTATTACCTATAAAAAGTATGATTTATTGTATAATCAAGTTTTGTGAATAATTTTGATCAAAACTATTATATCAAGTTATGGGACTTGATATAGTAGGAAAAATCAAGTGTGTAAACCGTTTTTGTCTAGTGCATGGACTAATGTTATGTTTGAGCTCCAGATATGCCTGTGAACCGTTCTGTACCCTTCGGGGAATTTTGTCGTGCTAGGCCTTTCTGTTATGCCCTTTAGCAGGGTACTTTGTTTTTGTTCTGTTATGTAAAGCCGACCTCTGTGCCACCGGACTTATACTAGTGGCCATAGGTACATACTTGTTGAGTCGAAATATTTCGTTACGTTTTCCTTGCACCTTTTGTTATGTATGATATTGTGGAATGTATATATATGTATGACTTTTGAAGCATTACTTGATCCGGGTGGAGGTGCTAGGATATTCTCCTACTGAGTTTGTAGCTCACCCCTTACTCCTTTTTTTTACTGACAGTCAGCAGGGTGAGCAGTGTTAGAGTTGCTTTGGAGTTTTCGAGTTATTGTTCTTTGTAGGATTTCTTTTTGTTTAGACCTGGCTTTTTAGTTTGTGTTGAGCTAGAGACTTGTAGCTAATTTTGCAAACCTTTTGTTTCGGGATTTAGTTTGCTCTGATATTTACTCTTGGACACAGTTTTTTTGTAAAAGATTATGTTTCCACAAAGTTATGTTTTTGTTTTGTTGAGACTTCGTGTTGGCGTAAGACCATCTTACGATACACGGTCGGTCGCGTCTTTTGGAAATCTTTAAAAATCGTATTTTGGTTTTGGGGCGTGACACGCAAGGTTTCCACCCAAACGCTCGATCAGAAAAAACACCAAAAGACAGGTTTTGACATGTATTTTGAAAGCCTCTTATCTATACTAATACTGGGCTAAGGTTGTCAGGCTTAGTGCAAGCAGTACTTGATAATTGTAATGAGAACGATGATCTTGAATTGTCCTTGTGTTTCTAACACTTTTATACGAAGATAGTTGGCTTAGTCGGATCAACAATTTGAAAAAGATTCAGAAACTCAATCATGCACAATATGAACCCTATCTACGAATTTACATACTATCACCAACTAGATATTTAGCTACTCATATCAAAAACGTAATCAACAATAGCAATCATAGATGAAAACATGGTTGAATTGAAAGATAGAGTGCAAAAAATAGTGAGATACAAAGTTACCACCGAGGGTTGTCAATCTCCGGTGAATTGCTAAACTCACAAAGATCTAGCAAGGTTAGATCAATAGATGTTCGAATCTCTACCTTGGTGCTCCAAATCGCTAAGAAAAAGTAGTTCTAAGTCAAAGAAAACCCAGAACAAGATCTAGGGTTTATGTCTGCAAAAGTATGATCTCTCATATGAAAATTCGACACTTTACAAAATATATATATCTGGCCCCGAAACGCTCCCAGGCAGACCGCCGGACACCAGGCGGTGCGCCTAGCACGGGTAGAGTTCTGCCCGTGCTTTCCTTCCTCCAAGTCTTCGATTTTTGGTCTTTGACACGACTTTAAGCTCCGAAACTTGGTCTTTTGGCCTGGAAACATGTCGTGGTACACCTTGACACACCACGGGTGATCTTGTTGCACCAAAACTTCAATGTTTCGCCATGATTCATATCCAAAAGTGCGATTTTCACATAAATCCTGAAAATAACAAAGAAAATGGAAACGTGATACTATTCTAACAAAATGCACTAAAATGCATACAAGAGGATAGCTAAATTGGTGAAAAAGAATCGAATGAAAGTGTAAAAAACATTGTCATCACTTTACCATAGAAAAATGTTGAATTTACAAAATACTTTAAGCTGATGTATTTTTTCATGTTCAAACTTAACATGTACATGCATAATATTCATATGTGTCATAATTAATGTTGAGTATAATGTCATCCACATGTATGTCTTTCATTTTCCCGTGACCATGAACTTGTCATGGATCCTATATCACCTTCTTCCGCAAATTAAATGGGTTCCAATATTGGAGTTCAATAGTCATTCAACAGAACCCCTAATATGTTGAACTTCAAAATAGGATAAGCAAGAATACACTTATTATAGATAGAGAGCCTACTGGGTAGTCCCATCTATTGTGATTGTTATTGTAAATTATCACATGAGTACACCAATCAAACACATCCACTATTTGAGCATAATAAAGACTGAGTATAATGTTATCTAGATGAATTTATTTCATTTGCCTCTTGATCATGAACTTGCCATAGATTTATATCATGTTCACCCTAATTTCCTCAAATGCCGTTCCAATATTGGATTTCAACTCTCATTCAGCAAAACCTTTAATCTCTTGAATTTCAATTAAAATAGGATAAAGCCAATATACACTTATATGGATAGATAGTCTACATGGTAGTTGATATGGGACTGAAGGTTCCCCCCCTCGAAGTTTACTCTAGACAGCCATCGAGTCGTACTCAGACAACCCTCGAAGGGATCTCAGTAGATGAACCTCCCTCGAACCATGGTCGATCGGTTTGACCCTCGAAGCCTTGTGTAACCAAAGTGAGGGGTCCATGGCCAATGATGGGACCTTTCAAACGTATCCTATATATATGCATGCTTCATTTATTGCGCACACACTTTTAGATATACTCATACACACATGTTTTACTGTTCCGGACATTAAGTTGGTAACAACCTAACTGAGGTAGGTTGTTCCACGGCTCCTCTCCCTTCTACTTCTCTCATTTGCAGGTGTCTCAGTCCCTCTTAATCTACTACTTGACCCTATAGCTTCAAAGGATCAAGAGATGATATCATAGGACCCTAGAACGGTTTTATCCTCATCATCTTGGCGCCGTCTGTGGGAATTTCTGGACAGAAAACCATGGCAAAACGGAAGAAGCAGCAAGAGACACCTTCCAAAAACCCGGGAGAGACACAAGAAGAAACCACCAGGAGAGAAGAATCGGAACTAGAAGAAGGTAAAATCCCAGCCGGACCACTCCCGGTATCCACCCCAGCACACTCCGGAGAGGGGTCCAGAGAGAATCCCGACCCACCCAGACCCCAACCGGAACCTCAAGTCATGATCATAGAGAGTAGGCTCAAAGACCTGATGAGATCAGTCTATGAGAACTACAAAGAAACTAAGGAGCCAAGGAAGAGTCCTCAAAAGAGTATCTCCGTTCGAAGCAAACAGCCTAGCCAATCCTCGGGAAAAAGCCGGGAACAGGCCCATGCCCCCATGGTACAAAGCAGCGAACAGACACCTACCGACAGTTCGGTTGTGATATACCGAACTAAAGGAGACCCGAGAGGCAAAAGACCGGCGGAGTTGGAGAAACGACCCCACCCCAGGTCTGTTTACACCATTCCAGAAGATAGTGAATACCCTTCGAGTAAAGAATCCCCCGACCTCGAACGTGTGGCGCTCGAGCTGAAAATGAAAAAGTACGGAGAGCTCCTGAAAAAGCACGATCGGCAAAAAGCTCAGAAACGTCCACGTTTCGATGATAACGATCGAAGACGCCCGTATGAATCAAGAGACAAGGATACCTCGAGACGGAACGAATCCACCCGTTTGGGAGGATTGGCCCCCAACCCGTTATCTTCGAGACTTATGTCACACTCGATCCCTTCCGGACGAAAAATCCCCAAAGAACTCCCCAAGTATGCCGGAGTGACTTGCCCACATGAGCATCGAGTGAAATTCGAAAATGTGATGCAAACCTACGGGCATGACGAGAGGGACATGGTGATCGTTTTCCCTAGCACCCTCGAAGGTGTTGCCACCGAGTGGTATTACCATATGCCCGCCGGTTCCATCCGCTCTTACGCCGACCTTG
Organism: Plantago ovata; assembly: GCA_028274465.1. Classification (NCBI taxonomy): domain Eukaryota; kingdom Viridiplantae; phylum Streptophyta; class Magnoliopsida; order Lamiales; family Plantaginaceae; genus Plantago; species Plantago ovata. The sequence continues at coordinate 38,500,017 of CM051456.1, read as the reverse complement.
TTCACGCTTTCCTCGGTCACTTTACCGACTACAAGAAGTCGAGACAGGCAAGCAGCTGCCTCCAAGACATCGTACAAAAGAAAGACGAGCCCCTCCGAAAATGGTGGCAACGCTTCAATGTTGTCGCTTTGCAGGTCGACGACCATCCCATGCACTTCAGAAGACAAATTCTATACACGAACACTCGAAACCGGAGCCTAGCCTCAGAGGTTTCGAGGGAGATGCCAAAGACACCCGAAGATTTATCCAACATCGTCAATAAGTACATCGAGGAAGAAAGAATGAGCAAGGAGGCCAAGTTAGCCTTCGAACCATCGCCTCCCAGAGAGCGCGACAGATCACCTCGCAGAGAATCTGTAGCCCCCCTAGGGACCATGGAAAGGACCGAGGCGGGAAATTACCCCGGCAAAACCCCAGACACGTCAAATTCCCCCAGCGGAAGGTTTTCGCAATCATTGAAAAGGAGTCCTTCGTACGCTGGCCCAAGAAACACAAGGAAACAAACTCCACCAAGAGTTCCCACGAATATTGCAAGTTTCATGGACAAACAGGGCATGACACCGACCGATGTATCGAACTAACAGCCGAGCTAGATCGATTGGTGGGGGAAGGATATGTTCGAGAATACAAAGATCCACTTGGAACTCCCATGATTCGGTTGATTGAGAAAAGGAAGTCCGAAATTTCGAAAGCCCCCACCCGACCACCTCTGCCCATGCAATCCGAGGTATTTCGCGAGTCCCGGGACGTCAGACCGGAAGATAACCCTGAAAACGACCCCATCCACGAGGAAATAAGATACATCGCAGGAGGGCCCACCAGTGGCGACTCTAGGAAAGAAAGGGATCGAACCGCCAGACGAATGCGTAACGCCTACACCGAGGGGACTCCAACGTTTAATGTTGGCAACATCGAAACCCAGAGCCATCCGATAGTGTTCGACACATCCGACATACCCCCGCCAGAAACAACTCGAAACCAAGACCCGAACTTTCCGTTGGTCGTTTCGATGGTTGTATCGGGCTTCACAGTGAGAAAAGTCTTGATAGACACGGGGAGCTCCGTGAACGTGATCACCCTAGATACTCTCAAGAAGATGAGAATCGAAAATAAGGGTCTATCCTCTGTCTCGACCAAATTGTCTGGTTTCGGGGGGTCCATCGTGAAGCCTCTAGGGACGATCTGGCTACCAACCTCTCTCGGAACCAAACCAGCCAAAGCCACACAAACATGCCAATACGTGGTGGTAGAGGCCCCAATGGGCTACAATGTTCTTTTCGGAAGACCGGGTCTGAATCAATTTCAGGCGGTTGTGTCCACTTATCATTTGAAGCTGAAATTCCCCACTGATGTGGGAGCGGGAGAAGTCAAGGGCGACCCAAAGGAAGCATGGGAGTGTTATTGCGCTTCGACCCTAAACAAAAAACAACTCGAGCAAAGGATCGAACCACCTTCGAGCGAAGTGGGTGTGTCGAACCCCCTAAAGCGACATTGCATGATAGTAGACGAACCCTTCGACTTCCCCATAGATCATACGGAAGGAAAGGATCGCCTCGAACCATGCTCAGAGGTGAAAGACATCCGCCTATCCGACACATTTCCGAAAAGAACCACAAAGATAGCCACGGACCTCCCAGAGGAATTGGAGTTGGCACTTTCCTTGTTCCTCAAAAGAAACGCCGATGTCTTTGCGTGGGGTACCGCAGATCTAAAGGGCATTAACCCACAGGTTATCGTCCACAGGCTCAATGTGGACCGAAAAGCGAAGCCCGTTAGTCAGAAGCAAAGAAACTTCAGTCGAGAGAAAAACTTGATTATAGACGAAGAAGTGGCGAAACTCCTAAAGGCAGGTCACATTCGACCCACACAATTCTCGGATTGGCTCTGCAACGTGGTGTTAGTAAGCAAGGGTAAGGGCAAGTGGAGAATGTGCAACGACTTCACCGACCTCAACAAACATTGCCCTAGGGACCCTTACCCCCTGCCCCGAATTGATCAACTCGTGGACTCAACAGCAGGAGCCGAAAGACTCAGCTTCATGGACGCTTTCCAAGGTTACTGTCAGGTCCCAATGGCGCGAGAGGATGTAGACAAGACGGCCTTTGTAACACACTCCGGGGTATATTCGTTTCGAGTCATGCCTTTCGGGTTAAGGAATGCTGGAGCTACCTACCAACGACTAGTAAACATGATGTTCGAGTCCGAACTCGGAAAATCCATGGAAGTGCATGTAGACGACATGTTGGTCAAAAGCCTCGAAGCCAAGGATCATGTGGGAAATTTAGCCAGATGTTTCGGCATATTGAGGAAGTTTGGAATGAAACTCAACCAACCTGTACCTTTGGGGTAAAAGGCGGAAAATTCTTGGGGTACATGGTTACTCAAAGAGGGATCGAAGCGAACCCGGACAAAATCAAGGCACTCATCGAATTCCCCAGCCCAACAAACATTAATGAAGTACAGAGGCTAGTGGGTCGAGTCATCGCCTTGAGCCGCTTCATCTCAAGATCCGGCGAGAAAAGTCTACCTTTTTTCAAAGTTCTACGGAATAGCAAGCACTTCACCTGGACCGACGAAAGTGAGAGGGCCCTAGCAGACTTGAAATACCATCTATCGACGCCTCCTCTTTTGTCCAAACCCAAAGACGGAGACACCCTATACCTACATGTAGCAATAGCTACCGAGGTTGTTAGTTCGGTCCTTGTGAGATTCGAAGGGGGACAACATCATCCCATCTATTAGTTGAGCAAAGTTCTCGCCAAAGCTGAAGTGAACTACCTCGAAATCGAAAAGCTGGCTTATTGCGTCGTGCTTGCCGCAAGAAGGCTTCGACCATACTTCCAATCTCACGAGGTCGTAGTCCTCACCTCTCAACCGTTGAAGAGGATCTTGGGAAAACCCGACCTTTCGGGAAGATTAGTAAGGTGGTCTGTCGAGCTCATGGAATATTCCATCGAATTCCAAGCCCCGAAGACGAAGCGTGCACAAGTGGTGGCTGATTTTTTCCTCGGAGTAAAGGAAGAAACCAACTTCGTGCAAAGCCTAGATGTTCCCTCGAAACTAAGTGATCCCGTACCAAAGTGGAATATCTATGTGGATGGATCTTCGACCCGAGGCCAAGGGGGGGTAGGAGTACACCTAATCGACCCGGAAGGTACCGAAGTTGAATTCGCTAAACAACTCGCTTTCCCAGCGACCAACAACGAGGCGGAGTACGAAGCAGTTCTCATTGGACTTCGACTCTCGCTAGAAGGAGGCGCACAGAATGTCCGAGTCTACACCGACTCTCAATTGGTCGCCCAACAATACTCGGGAGCTTTCGAAGCCAAAGAAGAGCCCATGAAGCTTTACTTGGCACAGTTAAAAGCAATGATCACCAACTTCCAAGGCGTAGAGATATCTCAAATTCCCCGCTCCCTCAATAAAATAGCGGACGGACTCGCCAAGTTCGGTAGCTCGTCACAAACGATCGCTACTCGACAGGTATGGGAGTCTTTAGTCGGACACGATTTGCCAAGGACAAATCCCCCACTACTAAACAATCCTCCCTTTTTTCAGGTCACCATCATGACGGTCCAACAGCCCACCATTGGCGAAAACAAAGCAAAGCGAAAAAGGAGTCTCGAATTAGAAGTGAACGCCATTGAAGGCGACCACAATTGGTTGACCGACATCAAGGTAAAACACCCAACGGACATGATGCATCTTTTAGAATGCACGCATCCGAACCCTTCGAACATACTTGCCCTCGAAGACAGTATGGATCGAAGAGGTCACGGAAACACCCACAACCTCGAAACACTACTTTCGAAGGTCCCCCCCCACTGACTACTTTTTTCGCAGCTTTTCAAGCAAGGAATCACCCCTGAAGACCGCACCGAAGCCCGGAGGATTCGAAGAAGGGCACAATACTTCATTTGGGACGGGTCTGATTTATATAAGAGGTCTTTCGATGGTCCACACTTGAAATGTGTCAGCAAAGAAGAAGCCAAAACCATCCTAGAAGAGATACACGTGGGAAGCTGTGGAAATCACTCCGGAGGCAGATCATTGGCACAAAAGGTACGAAGGCAAGGTTTCTATTGGCCAACTCTCATCAAGGATTCAAAAGCTAGGTCTAAAAGGTGCGACGAATGTCAACGATTTGCTAGAAACTCTAAGGCGCCGGGAGAACCCATGATGTCAATACCCATATCATGCCCTTTCGATAGGTGGGGAATTGACATCGTGGGGAAGTTGCCCACTTCCTCAAGCCAAAAGAAATTCCTAATTGTGGCGGTAGAATACTTCTCCAAGTGGGTCGAAGCCGAAGCAGTCGGTAGAATCACGAAAGAAACCGTGCGAAGCTTCATTTGGAGAAACATCGTATGTCGCTTCGGACTCCCACGAATCATCACCTCCGACAACGGGGCTCAGTTCACGGGTAAGAAAATTCGAGCTTGGTGCTCAGATTTAGGGATCAAACAAAGTTTCACGTCAGTCGGGCACCCTCAAGCGAATGGAATGACAGAAGTCACCAATCGTACAATCGTCCACAATCTCGAAAAAGACTGGGACATTCGAAGGTCGGGTGGGCAGACGAACTTCACAGGGTGCTATGGGCTTACCGAACGACCCAAAGAACAGCCACTGAACAAACCCCCTTCTGCATGGTGTATGGATCGGAAGCAGTAATCCCCTACGAAATCGCGGTAGAGACCCTTCGAGTCAAGGAGTATGAGCCGAAAAGAAACGACGAGGCGCGAACCATGGAGTTGGACATGCTCGACGCCAAAAGGGAAGAAACTAGAGTGCGAATCCTCAGACACCAAGCGATGATGACAAAAGCCTACAACAAAAATCTAGTAAGGAGGGACCTGAATGTGGGCGACCTAGTGCTAAGAAAAGCCAGCATACTAGAAAATGTGGGAAAATTCCAAGAACCGTGGAAAGGACCATACCGAGTCACAGAAGCCCTTTCGAACGGCTCTTATAGGCTCGAAGACATGGAAGGAGGAGCATTGCTGCGACCACGGAACATCAAAAGTCTCCGGAAGTACTACACTTGAAGACACCATTAATCTTCGACCCCATTTTGTGTTTTGAATTTTGCGCGTCTTTTGTAAGTCTCTCTAAACAAACCACCCCCACCCGGAGGTCGTCACTGAAGGAGAACAACTTTATTACCATTTGAAATGGTTCAAAGTTAACCATCTTTCACTAAGCAAAGGTCCAAAAACGTTTCCCAAGGGATTGACAGACGTTAAATCAATTTCGAGTCAAAGTCCCATAGGTTCGAAAAGAACCATAGGTTTGAAAGGAAACCCAATAACGTTCGATAGGTCTTCGACGGATGAATCTTTCGAATTATTGGAACCCCAATCGTTCGACTAGGCCCTTTTTCCCCCGAAACAATTTATCGGGCTGAGGGCAACGATCTCATAAGGATATTCGACGGAATAAACCTTGTCTAGATACTGTGCCCGAGAAATGAACCCTACAATCTCCAGAAATGTTGAGGGTAACAAGGTATATGCTAAACAACTTCTTTCGACGGAATTAAGTGTACCAACATATATTCTTCGTGAAAGAAAAAAGGAAGAGTAAATAGATAGCGAAAGGTAAAACAAGACATCAAAAGTCACCAATTCAGGAGTTACAAAAAGCATCGACATGCATCCCAAAGTTACATTCATCAAGAAGGATTCGACTTAGCCCCTCAATAACCGACGAAGGGGCTAAACATGGATTACTCATTAGTCGAAAATCCAAAGCCAAAAAACATGTTCGAAGTTAGAAAAGCGGAAATAAAAATAAGCCGCGACAGCAAAATCCATGTTCGAAAGTTAAAGTGTCGAAACAATTGTGTTTTACAAAAATACTCGGTATACCGAGCCTTCTAAAACCACTGCCGAAGGAGAATCAATGAAGAGGGTTGGGGTTGCTACGAGCCGTATCCTCCACATTATCATCCAAGTTAAAATTCTTCAAGATTGAGCCAAAATCTTTGAAGGAGAGCCCACCTAGTTCGATCCCAGCCAAGGTCAAATCATCATTGCCCACCTCACACATTGGAAGCACCCACGAAGGGACCGGAGGGAAGGTCGAAGTTGCCGGGGCCTCATCTGGGTGTACCACCGAAAAGAATTCTTCATTCTGAAGGGCAGTGTACATGGCCGCCTCATCCAAAGGGTTTCCGTCATCCCCTAGTACCACCTCGTCAGGCCCCATGGCTTTTGATGAACGTGTCAAGGTCAATCAAATAAATTTGTTATTTAGCCAAAGGCAATCCACAACTACAACGAAAACCGTAGTGTAGTAGCAGAATGACTCGAGTGTCGTTCTCTCAGGACTATAACTTGCTTTATCTATTTAACAAGAGAATATAAAACAGCAGATAGATAGCAATAGGGGGTTTCTAGCAGATAATGGAGATTGGTGATAGTATGGTCCTTCTTAGCATAATGGGTCGATAATCATGCATAAATTCCTCGGTCTTGCATAGAGATCTTTGAATGAATCTAGTGTCCTGTTGCAAGTATTAAGCACTACGAAGATAATCTGGTCTGACTAGTCAATCACGGTTGTCCTAATGTGTTCCGTAATTATTCAACACTACGAAGATAATTGGTCTGATGGTCGACTAGTGTCCAATTGTGCATAATAATCAATACAACATACGAGAATTTCGGTTACAACTGATCAACGAAATAAAGCAATGACACGGAGTATAATGCGCGATATAGCCATTAGCATGATTATCTTCCCTCGCTAAGAATTCACATACTACCACCAATGATAAGTTTAGCTACTCATATTATGCATGCAATCAACAGAAATCATAGAAGAAAACATATTGAAAGATAAATAAAATAAGTAGAATAAAACTGTAAGATACAAAGTTTCCGAAGGTTGTCAATCTCCGGATGATTGCGATCCTACGAGCTCCAAACTGGTATGAAAAAGTATCCCCTAAGCTATGGAACTCCCAGGACAGGCCCCGGGAAGTTCCTACCTAAAACTATAGAGAGAGGTGAGAAAGTAGGTCTGGAAAGATATGATTTTCGGAGAAAAACTGAGCACTATATATAGGCCCCGAAAAACTACGGGGCGGTTCGCCCCCCGGTTTTTTTGCGGAATTCCGCGTTTTCGACGCGGTTTTGGATTTCTTCACCTTTTCGGACTCGGTTTCAGACTTCTAGTGGCCTTCTAACCTCCAGATTCGACCCCTAGACTCCAAATCCTATCCGGAAACCTTCAGATACTCCAAATAGGCTTCTGGAACACCAATTCCTTGTCAACTTCAATATAATTGCTCAGAAATCTTCGAATTTCAACCAAAACCTGTAAAATAAAATCTAAAGGGAAACGTGACACTATTCTAATAAAATGTACTAAAATATAGCTAAATTAACATAGAGGATAGCTAAAATAGGTGAAAAAGACTCGAATGAAAGTGTAAAATACACATTCATCAGCTTTCAACTCCTCGTCAAGCTCGAGGTTAACGTCACGATCTTCGACGAAGTCCGACGTCAACTTCCCCCCGAACTTAAGCTGAGCCAAAGTCTTGTCTTTTCCTTTGACCATCGAAGCTGCCTCCTTCTTGCTCAACATATAAGCATATGATCCGGACCCCACGAAATCTTTGACCGCTTCGACACGAGCAAACTTACCTTTCCTCACCAACTCTTCCCGAGTCTTCTTCAGAGCAGACTCGAAACCCTCTTTCTCCCTCGAAAGTTGAGTTACCTTCGCTACCAGCTCAGAATTTTTCGTACCGATGGTCGAAAGGTCATTCTCCATGGCGGCTCTCTCTTTCTTCATCCGCTCAATCTGCGCGTAACACTCCTTCAGCTGGTCTCCCCTTTTCGAGTATCCCTCCTGGAACCGCTCCCTTACCCTTTTCTCCTCCTGTACCTTGGCTTCCGAATGATCCACCATGCTGGTTTTCTTTTCGAGGCGGTCGTCAATATTCTTCGACACTGTGAGCAGCTGCAAAAAGAACGGGTTTAAAGCCATCTAAGCATCAGATAGATAGAGTTTACCGAAGCATTATTAAGCACTAACCTGCATTTGGAGGGAGGCCACTTTCGCCTTAATCTCAGCATCGGAAAGGCAATCCAACTCCGGTTGGTCACTATTCATAACCATCAGGTTCCGCCACTTGAGCCCAACCGCCTCGCCCCCGTGAAGGAACGACACCTCGCCTTTCTTAGGCGCTAAGGCAGGATTCGACAGTGGAGCCACCGCCTCCTTCGACCCTGTAGGGGAATCTAACTGAATGATTTTCGGGGAATCCACCTCAATTCGAGCCCTCTTCCTCTGGGTCGAAGCCGATCCTTGACCCGTGTCCCCATCTCGACGAGTCGGAGTGCGATTCAATTCCTGATTATCCCCAGAGCCCTCGGCTCTGTTCGAGGGAGGAAGAGAGGAACCACCACCTGCGGCCAAGTTACCCGCAACTAGCGGAACAGACGGCCCAGCAACAATAGCCCCAGCATCTAACCCTTCGACGGGGATCTCGGGCTGAGGCTGGAAATCCGTCGGAATGATGGTCGAAAGGTCATGCGGCCGATCCTCAGTATACTTCACAGTGACCTTCTTATTAGCCAACTCCAAGGCTTTCTTCGCGAGAAAATTGGCCGAGAGCTTCATCCAGTAACCTGCGAAGAAATTACAATCAGAATAAATTCGAAGGAAAAGAATAGAAGCACTCGAAACTAAGAAAACGCATAAAAACCACGGACATACCCAAGTTCCGGATGCCCCTCATCTCTGGCTCAGTCGAAGACACGTCCCCCAAGAAAAGGATCGGCTCCACCAAGAGACCATAGGGGTTGATCCGATCCTCGGGCGATATCCCCTTGTATTTTTCAGCCCAACCCCCCCGTTGAAGCAACCTAGTAGGTTCGCCGTCATGCCGCCTCCAAAGCCGCGGGGTAGGAACCACGCCGGCACTACCATCCTCTTGTCGCGGCATCCGTACATACACGTACCGCCTTTTGTAACCAGCCCCGTGAGAGGATTGAAACTTGGTAAACAACTCATAGTTTCGAACCGGGGAAAAATAATAAAAATGGCCCCCGTCACCCTCACACATCGAAAAGAAGTGCAAGAAGTTGGAAGCGGTAATCTTTCGACCTATCGACTTGCACCATATGCAAAAGGCGACAATATACCCCACCGTATTCGGTAACAACTGAGTCGGACACAAACCTAGAGTGGTCAAAATACTAACTACCCCATCACATATGGGAAACCGGAAACCATGTTCTAGAGCTTGTATGCTAATACATACACAATCGACAGGGGGACTGTACATCTTGTCATCGGAACTTGGAAGCACGATACCATAAGTGCCCGGGATGCCAAATTTGTGATATTAACTATCTGCCTCCCTCTGTCGAACGGAAGTCGAGTCGGTCAGTAGGCCCGCATCATGATTGTCCTCCGTCAAAACTTCATCCACGGGATTTTGTTCCAAGGGTTGAGCCATATTCGATACACGACTATGGCTTCGAAGGACTCGAGTGGAGGGACGAGAGCTAGCCACAACTTTACTTTGAAGGACCAAATTTGTTTTTCAAGGGACCACACCACCCACCTGGTTCGAAGGTAAAAATGGTTTTGGATCAGAAAGAAGAAGGGATCCAGTCTCTATACCTAAGGAATGAGGACTCTTATTTACGCTAAAAGAATTTTCGCTAAAGGACCCGTCACCGGCACCGGTTTGCCCAACGATTCGATTCGACATCCTCACAAAAAATACTAAAGAAAAAACGATTAGTATCCCCCAAAAAATACCCACTAAGCCACCAACAGAATTTCCCCCCCTGTTTCTTCCGTTATCCTCGCCGGAGAAGCGGCCGGATTTCCCTCTTTTTAAGAAACCCCGGTAAAAACCCAAAACAGACCCAAATAAACATGCACAGTGGTATGAAGAAAGAAAGAAAGTGAAACGGGAAGCAAAACATACCTGAGACACCGACGGTCGGAGTAAGCGAGTTCCGGGGGGAAAAACCGGCGACGTGAAGACAGCAATGCCAAAGGGGAGCAAAAAGTTCAAAGTGAAAGTATTAGAGAAGAAGTAAATGAGGACAAAAGAAGGAAAGGAGTTTTTATTAATCCTTGAAGAAACCGCAATTATGGCACCATCAGGATCGAGGTGCGTGGGGGCCACGCTTGGGAAGAACAAACGACACTTGGGAGAAGAAGAGCCGGATATCGCGAATTTACGGATTTATCCTCAGAGTTCAAAATCTCGCCCGCCAATCCCGCCCGCCAGAACCATTGAACTTTCGATAGATTCGCTGCCCTCATCTATCGAAACTTGGGGGACTCATGATATGGGACTGAAGGTTCCCCCCCTCGAAGTTTACTCTAGACAGCCATCGAGTCGTACTCAGACAACCCTCGAAGGGATCTCAGTAGATGAACCTCCCTTGAACCATGGTCGATCGGTTTGACCCTCGAAGCCTTGTGTAACCAAAGTGAGGGGTCCATGGCCAATGATGGGACCTTTCAAACGTATCCTATATATATATATGCATGCTTCATTTATTGCGCACACACTTTTAGATATACTCATACACACATGTTTTACTGTTCCGGACATTAAGTTGGTAACAACCTAACTGAGGTAGGTTGTTCCACGGCTCCTCTCCCTTCCACTTCTCTCATTTGCAGGTGTCTCAGTCCCTCTTAATCTACTACTTGACCCTATAGCTTCAAAGGATCAAGAGATGATATCATAGGACCCTAGAATGGTTTTATCCTCATCAGTAGTCGCATCAAATGCAATCATTATTTTAATTATTATGGAATACAATCAAATCCATCCACTATTATAAATTATTTCCGCATAATTAAGACTGAGTATAATGTCATCCACATGAATGTCTTTCATTTTCCCCGTGACCATGAACTTGTCATGAATCCTATATCACATTCGCTCTATTTTTCTCAAATTGAATGGGTTCCAATATTGGAGTTCAATAGTCATTCAACAAAACCTCTGATATGTTGAACTTCAAAATAGGATAAGTAATAATACACTTATTATAGATAGATAGCCTACAGGGTAGTACCATCTATTGTGATTGTTATTGTAAATTATCACATGAGTACACCAATCGAACACATCCATTGTTTTTAAGACTGAGTATAATGACATCCACATGAATGTCTTGCAATTGCCCAGTGATCAAGAACTTGCCATAGATCCCATATCACGTTCCCTCATCCCATATGCTTAGTTGAATTTGGGGATTTGAGGATTAGATTGGTGCAATTGATGAATTCGAAAAGGGGAAAACGTTCAAGGAAAATTAAGGAATCTCCAGCGGTTGAAGTCGATCATATAGAAGAAGACTTCATTGAAATAGCTGAAGGATTTTCTATGAGACAATTGGAATTTGATATGGAAGAAGATTGCAGTGAATTTGTTGAAGATATTAATGAAATACCTAGAGATCCAGAATTTACAGAAGGATTTGCTATGAGACAGTCGGAATTTGATATGGAAGAAGATTGCAATGAATTTGCTGAAGGATTTGTTGAAAATATTGATGAAATACCTAGAGATCCAGAATTTACAGAAGGATTTGTTGATGAACATGAAGCTGATAAAGGACGTGCTGAAGAATCAGGTATGTTACAATTTATTTTGAGTTTTATGCATTATTGATTTGAGTTTTATGACAAAAGTTTCTGAGTTTTACTCTGTAAAGTTCTGTATGTTACAATTTCATTTGAGTTTTATGGATTATTGATTTGAATTTTATAACAAAAGTTTTTGAGTTTGACTTTGTAAAGTTTTGTATGTTACAAATTCGTTTGAGTTTTATGCATTACTGATTTGAGTTTTACTCTTTTGATATTTGAGTTTCATTCATATACTGATTGAGTTTTATAATATATCCTTGCAGAGCATATACCACTCTCTTTTATTGGTTTAAAGAAGGAAAAATGGGAACATTTTGAGGAACTTTATAAATGCTATGCATCAATGGTTGGATTTTCTATTAGAATCTCAACAACAAGAACATCCAAAGATAAATCTGTCAAGGAAAAGTACTTCGTCTGTTCTCGTACAGGCAAAGCACCTGTTAAGCAAACTCAACCAGTGGCAATTTCTCATATGCTTTTGGTTGATAGTGATGAAGGAAATTGAGAAGATAAAGAACAAAAGGCAAAGAAGCCAAGAAAAAGTAGAGTCAGAAAGACTGATTGCAAGGCTAGTTTGAGAATTTCATTCAACAAGGAAGAAAATTGCTTTGAAGTTAAGCATCATATTACAGAACACAACCATGAGTTGGCTAGGTCAGAATGGAGTCACTTGCAGCGTTCTCAAAGGAAGATTACACCACAGAAAGGCAAAGTAATCGAGTGTATGGAAGGGGCTAGATTAAAGCCAAGCCAGAGTTACAGAGTTCTTATGCACAATGCTGGAGGCATAGAGAACGTCACACTGTTCGGGATAATATCAACTATGTAAACAAGTTAGTTTTCTATGAGTTTTACATGTTGTTTGTTTGAGATTTTATGTGGTTCTTGTTTGAGTTTTACATCTATCATATTTCTTTGAGTTTAATATGATGTTTGTTTGAATTTTATGTGATGCTTGTTTGAGTTTTAAATCTATAATATTAGAAGTTTAGGGTGAGATTTAATTGGAGATAAGTTGTATATGTTTGAGTTTTATATGGTGTTTGTTTGATTTTTATATAGCTATTGTTTGAGCTTTACATCTGTATTCAAGAAGGTGTTTGTTATGTGTTCTTCTGCTTGTCAATTATGCTATGTTTGTTGCTTTTTACTGTGTTAATTTTATTTTCAACTCTGTAAACAGGCTGAGGGCCCATAAAACTGGAGGACAAGATTCACAGTGTGTGATAAATTCATTGCTAAAAAAGCAAAGACAGGATCCTGAGTTCTTTTACAGAGTAATGCTTGATGACCAAACAAGACTTTGTGGAGTGTTTTGGTGTGACTGGGTTATGAGGGAGGATTACAAACTTTTTGGAGACGTGCTGATTTTCGATACAACATACCGTACTAACCGGTATGATATGATTTGTGCACCTTTGGTAGGAGTCAATAGCCACTGGAATAATGTTGTTTTCGGTTGTGCCTTTCTTGCTAATGAAGAAGCGGAGACGTTTGTTTGGTTGTTGGAGACATTCTTGGAAGCAATGGATCAGAAAAAACCACTGACAGTATTTACAGACCAGGATGGTGCTATGATCAAAGCAATTGCACAGGTATAAAAGATGTTTTATATATTTGAGTTTTATATGCTATTTCTTTGAGTTTTATGTGCTTCTTGTTTGAGTTTTACATCTGTATTAAAGAAGGTGTTTGAGTTTTGTTGAATATGATTGTTCAGGTGTTTGGGGAATCAACAAAGCATATACTTTGTGTGTGGAATATTGAACAAAATTTTTATAAGAATGTTGGTGCTTTGAAAAACAACAAGGAATTTAAGAAAACATTCCTATTCTGCCTGAAAATATGTAGAGACAAGAATGTGTTTGAGGAAACATGGAAGACAATGGTTGAAACTTACAACCTGTACACCGAACATGATGACCCTACTAAAAAGTGGTTTAAAAAGTTGTATGGGCTACGTGACAAGTGGTGTAGAGCTTTCAATTAAGATATCTTCTCTGCTGGGATATTGTCATCACAAAGGAGTGAGAGTACGAACAACGCTGTATCGTTTAACTCGAACAAGCATACATCTCTGACATAATTTTTTGATTTATTTGATGAAATGGTTGAGAGGTGGAGATCAACAGAGGTTCAAAATGAGTTCTTATGCAGTACAACACATCCAATGCTATACTCTCAGCATAAGATTTTACAACATGTTGCAAAGGTAAAAAAGACTAAAAAACTTTATACAGAATTGCGTGAGTTTTCTATGATGATTGTTTGAATTTAATGCATGTGAATTTGTCAATGATATGCAGATCTACATTGTCAAAATTTATGGGGAGTTTGAAAAACAGTTCATTTACTCTATTACCAATGGAGTCGATTTTAAATCTTCTGATCAACATACTTTCATATATGATGTCATTCCAAATGAAGAAAAGTATGGGATTTCAACAGTTACATATTCTCAAATTGATTGAGTGATAAAGGTTAGATGCAGCTGTATGTTGTTTGAAGAAAGAGGATGGCTCTGCCAACATTGCATTCGTGTTTTCCATCAACACAACGTTGTTTCAATTCCTGAGGACTATATTCTTCGACGTTGGACTAAAGATATAAAGCGTCATGTGTTTGACATGCAAAGAGATAAGATTAGTACAGTGAAAAATGCACCAGATTCAATTGCTTGGAGGCATCAAATGGCCAGAAGCTGGTTCAACTTGGTTATAAAAGCTGAAGGAAATGACAGTGCAAAAATGATTATAGAAGAAGCATACCGAAAAGCTTTGGATGAAACTAATCTTATAATGAAGGGGAAGGAACAAACCATTTCTGAAACACCTAATGGGGAGGAAGCAGGGAATGGCATAGAAAATACGCTTGTAGTGCGTAATCCTGAAAAAGCAAAAACAAAAGTACGAAAACCGAAAAGGATAAAGGGTGCTATTGAGAAGAAACCAGGAAAGAAAAAAGGTTCAAACACAGAGGCAGCAAGTTTCCACAGGAAGGAACAAGTTATTTGATGAAACAAGGAATACATAAAAATTTCAGTACTCTATTCTTTTGTGGACTGTGTTCCTTGATTGCAATACTGTATTTCTTTCTTTAAGATTGAGAATTTTGTAGACTCTGTCCCATTAATATCGATACTCTGTTTTTCTTGATTTTCCTCATGTTAATGTTGACAGTTGTTGAGCATTTAACTAAACCTAATCAAGCGCATTTGTCAAGGAAAAATTGAAAAAATTTCTATGAAGGTTAAACTCAGTCTGTGATGCATATGAAACTCATGCTCAGTGGTAAACCTCAAACAACCACAACATAAAACTCAAACACACAGCGTATAAAACTCAAACATACACTCAAGCCTCAAACTAAACTAAGGTTGTATATTTTTCTAAAAGCCTAGATGGATTGGTCATAACCCCAAACACCCTGAAAATGAATTGAATTACTTCCGGATTCTACGATCATAATTAGGGTTTAGGGGTTTTGGATGCGGTGCAGAATTAAGCATTTGTCAAGGGATCATGTAACATATTTCCATGAATGTTCAAAGTTAAACTCAGTGTGTAATGCAAAATAAAACTCATGGACAGTGGTTAACCTTAAACAAGCACCATAAAAACTCAAACACACAACATATAAAATTCAAAACATATAAAACAGAATTATAAAAGAGTTTACAAAATATGACTGAAAATAGTACTAATCTGAGTTATTAAAGACAAATTCCAAATTAAAAACATGAACAAAATATCAAAAGGATGGGTGAATAAACATGTTCAACGAAGTTAAAACTTAGAAATCAAATCGACCAGAAATTGAGCCTCTTGTGCATAATTCACCATCTCTGCGTTGACAACTGTAATCCCCACCTTCTTTTCATCATAATAATTGGTCTCCATTATTTTAAGCTTGAGATTGTACTGCTTAAACATGCAATCATGCAATATGTCATGAATAATTTCAGGTCGAGCAACATCTTGTAAAAAATGAATTGCTTTGGCAGAATGACCACCAATTTTTCCAGCTGCTTCCTGGAATGCTGTGACATAAGCTGCACCGGTATGCTCTTGGAATGGAGCTTGAAGTAGATATCGATAATCACAATCTTTAAATTCCTTCTTACAGGTATCGCACCACCATTTTGAGTCCACAGTTTGTGTGACTTTCTTGCTGCATATTCTATCACCTACTTTGAGAGGGCATGCTGTGCAGTACTGTTGGTCCCTTTAAACAACAAGAAAAGACTGGGGGGGGGGGGTGAATAGTCTTTTCAAACTTTCGTCGTTTAAAACTTTCTCAGCAAGTGCTTATTACTTTTCAGTAATGAGTTTGTTGATACTTAACTTTCTCAGCAAGCGCAAGTTACTTCACAGTAACTAGGTTTGCTGATACTTAAAATCAGAGAGCGGAAGTCTTTGATACAATAAGTGCTCTTTCAGTAAATGAAGGTTTCAGCAAGTGATGTGAGTGACTGTGTACAGATAGATATGATTTGCTGAAAACCAAGTACAGTAAGTAAATCACACAAACACTTTTATAGTGGTATCTGAGAGTGGCGTAATCTCTCAACTAATCCACTTTGTCCTTTCTAGGAATGAATCCATTAAGATAAGATTGAGGTTCCTTACAACACCTATCTAGAGCGATTCAAACAAAAACCAAAGCACACTTGCTTTGTCTCCAACCTAATCTAGAGAACGCAACCTTGTTCTCCACCAAACTTGGTACTTTTAATCAGCAAAACTATGCTCGATTAAGTTCCCCCTGAATATCATGCCAGAAAGGGTGTATTTTTAGTTAGAGAGGTTTGGGATGAGATAACTTAATTATAACTTATTCAGTTACAACAAGTAATCTAAGAAACAAAACTTTGAATACTTTGCAGTAAACAAGTTTGATTGTTTCTGGTGTCAAGACTTGTTCTTGTTCGAAAGAAAGAAAGAACACTTAACTAATTTCTTAGTCGTGTAAATTCTACTTCTTCACAAGTAGCTTTTTCAAGCTTTAAGTCTTGGAACGGATCAATGGCAGTAGAGAGTATTGAAGGGTTTGTGAGTTTAAGCACAAGTGAGAGTATGATCACGTTGTTGACACACTTCAACTCTTTGCCGGATGACCTCTATTTATAGTGAAAATAAGGAGCCGTTTGAATTTCAAATTCTAAGGCTTTTGTTCCTTAAAATGTCACTATCCTGCTTTTGTACTTTCATCAGCGTCCTTGTTTGTTACCCTTTTAGAGGTTTCTGATGTTGAATAAATCAGTTGATTAATGCAAGCATACTTGAATAATTAAACAGTAAGTATAAGTAAATTGCATAATCAAAAACCAATAAGAGTCAAAGGCTTCATTGCTGATAGTTATCTTTCAGATGTTTACAAGAAGTAACAGAGATAACTAAACAAAATCAGCAAACAAAACTTTAACAAAAACTATTACAGAGAGTTAAGCTCTTCCAAAATATTTTCTCAAAATCTCTCTTAAACTCTTCTCAGCAAGTGCAGTAAATTCAACACAGTCCTTTTCGTAGTTCTCAAGAAGCCTACGGACTTGTAGTTGAAGAATTCTTGCATTTTTGCAGGCGGTATGATGATGGTTTTCAGCACTCATTTCCATGTAGTGAGTTACCTACAAATGCATGCCCCAATTGCTGGCATGGAGAAGTTGTGTATCTGAAATGCTTTTAGGATGAATCTTTCTCAGCCAGAGAAGATCTTCTTCTTGATCCTTAGCAGTGAGATAGAAATACTCATAAGGAATCAATCCAAGTCTCTTCTTTGTTTTCTTGGTTACTGGGTTAGGTTCTTCTTACTGAGACCTGATGAACGCGGATGTCGTGCTCCGAATTCAAGCAAATAATATTTGTAATTAGCCAAAGGCAATCCACAACTACAACGAAAACCGTAGTGTAGCAGTAGAATGACTCGAGTGTCGTTCTCTCAGGACTATAACAAGCTTTATCTATTTAACAAGAGAATATAAAACAGCAGACAGAAAGCAAAAGGGGGTTTCTAGCAGATAATGGAGATTGGTGATAGTATGGTCCTTCTTAACATAACGGGTCGATAATCATGCATAAATTCCTCGGTCTTGCATAGAGATCTTTGAATCAATCTAGTGTCCTGTTGCAAATATTAAGCACTACGAAGATAAATTGGCCTGACAAGTCAATCACTTTTGTCCTAATGTGTTCCGTAATTATTCAACACTACGAAGATAATTGGTCTGATGGTCGACAAGTGTCCAATTGTGCATAATAATTAATACAACATACAAGAATTTTGGTTACAACTGATCAACGAAATAAAGCAATGACACGGAGTATAATGCGCGATATAGCCATTAGCATGATTATCTTCCCTTCGCTAAGAATTCACATACTACCACCAACGATAAGTTTAGCTACTCATAATAGGCATGCAATCAACAGAAATCATAGAAGAAAACATGTTGAAAGAATATAATATAATAAGTAGAATAAAACTGTAAGATACAAAGTTATCGAAGGTTGTCAATCTCCGGATGATTGCGATCCTACGAGCTCCAAACTGCTATGAAAAAGTATCCCCTAAGCTACGGAACTCCCAGGACAGGCCCCGGGAAGTTCCTACCTAAAACTATAGAGAGAGGTGAGAAAGTAGGTCTGGAAAGATATGATTTTCGGAGAAAAACTGAGCACTATATATAGGCCCCGAAAAACTACGGGGCGGTTCGCCCCAGAGCTTCGGCGGTTCGCCCCCCGGTTTTTTCGTGGAATTCCGCGGTTTTGGATTTCTTCACCTTCTCGGACTTGGTTTCTGACTTCTAGTGGCCTTCTAACCTCCAGATTCGACCCCTAGACTTCAAATCCTATCCGGAAACCTTCAGATACTTCAAATAGGCTTCTGGAACACCAATTCCTTGTCAACTTCAATATAATTGCTCGAAAATCCTCGAATTTCAACCAAAACCTGTAAAATAAAATCTAAAGGGAAACATGACACTATTCTAATAAAATGTACTAAAATATAGCTAAATTAACATAGAGGATAGCTAAAATAGGTGAAAAAGACTCGAATGAAAGTGTAAAATACACATTCATCAAATTCCCCAAACCGAACCTTTGCTTGTCCTCAAGCAACTAAGCTAGACTCTAATACAAAAAACATGCAAGAACAAAATTGAGTCTCATGCCAAATAAAATGAACTAATCTACTGAATCTATCAAATAACATATGAACAAAAACCATATAAATCAAAGCATGAAATAGGTTGAAGAATACCTCGATTGACTTATACACATCCACATAAGCACTTATGTCAAGACAAGATAGTCTCTCGTAACATTCTCTACCTGGACCTAGTCAGTGATGACGTAATGATGCATGCTAAGATACGAATGGTTGCCCCGTGCCTATGAAACTGAGGATTTACTGCTGTTCCACCATGTTAAGACTTTTCCTCAAAAGAGGTCGAACCAGTACTGGCTCTCATCAAACGAAGGAGGGTTCCCTATAAAAGATAACTCTCCCCTATTCTACCCATCTCTCAAGTAAAGTCTTGAGCTATTCACCACTTCCTGAATGGCAAGACGAGGGTGGTCTAGAACAGATGACACTCAAGACAAAAAAGATAAAAACACGATTACGAACAATACAAAAAAACAAAAGACTCAACACTTTGCTAAACTGCTATTTGGCTTTTCTTTTTGGACCCTTCTTTGCTTTTTTGGGGTCTTTTTTTCTTTTTTCTTTCCAGATTCTTTTTTTCTTTTTCTCCTTTTTTTTTGGAATTTTTTTTCTTTTTTTCTTTTTTTTTTCGAGTTTTCCTAGCCAACAGTAGCATAACAAAGAGAGAAACAAAAAGACTCACACGACTTCCCCAAACCTATTCGAAAGAATAGGTTGCAGTACAAAATTCACGGAAAAAGAAAAATAAACTCACGATACGAAAAATGAAAAACAGAAACAAGTCTACGATGGTGTAACCCCCTCCCCAAACCTATTCAGAAGAATAGGTTATAAACAAAGGATCACACAACCTCACACTACCTCCTTCCTAGGCATTTAGCAATCTCAAAGCATGGTGAAGACTTGTTACCTCTTAGGTACATAATTACTCGGGAAAACAACCATAAGACCCTAACATGCATCATCCTATTATAAAGGCCTTCGTGAACCGCAGTAGAGAAAACACCACTAAGGTGATGTCGAGACTACCATGCTTGACTAAGTGCAATACATAAATGTGACAAGCCAAGCGAGAAAAACCTCAAACAAATTCATAGAGATGAAGCATATGATTAATGGCATAGTTGGCTGATCTACCCAATAAAAAAGTTCAAAAAATTCAGCAATAAACTCCATATAAAACATGCAAAACTATCCTAGGATGAATGTAGTGAAATGCAACCTAAAAAATCTAAGAAAGCAGTAAACGTGCAAATGCAAATGCAGACGGATAAAGCATGCGAGGTACTATACTCATCCTACCAATTCCAAGCTCCAAACTAACAACATCAGATCACTTAAATCCCATCCCCCCTCATGAAATTTACGCTAGTCCCTAGCAGTAAGAAAATGAGGAAATAAGATGTGATACTAGATGTTACCCCATGGTTTGGCCTCGGTCGGCTGAGTATGCTGCTTGTGATTTGTTGGGCCTTCTCTAGGAGCTTCATAGGTGGTCATCAGGTCTTCTGGTAGGTGCAGTAGTTCGATTTATAGGCCGGACAGGAGCAACTCCTCTATCAGAGTCATCATTGCCCGTATGGCCTTCATTGTCACTACTGTCACGCACATCCTCACTAGTAGAGTTGTAGTGGCAGGTAGAATTCTCAAGAGTGGCCACCGCTGTTATGGAATTCTCCATCCTGAAGCCCTCCAATAGGATGTGAGCTGTTGAAGGGGAAAGGGCAGTGGTATCAGGACCTCCCCCTCCAGCGTTTTACACCACGAGAAGGTTTCAGTAAGCTGCTCGGATACTCAGAAGTCTTCTACCTTTTTCTCCAATTTCAACCATATCCTCTACTGTGGATACGACCGATGTCTATATGATGCTCACTTTAGAGGCAGGCAAGGGGCGCCCCAACGAGGGACTGTGTACCCATGTCATTATGTTTTGGAACCAAGCTAGCGCTTCAGAACCTTCTAGCAACTGTGAACTCAAGATTGAATCCGTCGCGGCGAGAATGTCCCGGTGCCTTCCAGTTCACACGAACTCTGCAGTCCTTGTGATGGAGTGCTGACGTAATAGTGGTTTCTGTCCCTTCGGTGGTGCATGAATAGGCATAGGAGTCCTTACTCCGGGTGCACTCTAGCTCCTCCTCTTGGATAATCCACGACGTTGTTGCAAAACCCCTTGGCTCGAACGCACATCTAGCGAGGTCACCTTCCTTGAGATAGTTCTTCACAGCAATCATACGGGAATGCTCCTTCCCCTTGGTACGGTACCTACAAACAGCGGTTAGCACCTCGTATGACACAAAACTGACTCAAATACATACTAGTGTAAAAGTGAAACACACAAGTGATAAAATCAACAATCGAGCTCCCCAAACCGTAATGTCTATACTAGCTTCTTCATCATGCAACATACCAATGTAACTACTACATGCAATACATCACATCATGCTCTTACTAGACAACCAAAATCCTTGATAACAAGGTTCAATTCATACCATAGCAGCGAAAAAATTCTACCATCATAAATCCTCATACTCAACTATTAAGCATTCTATTGTCAATTCTACCAACATTACGTCAATAAACACAATCATATGCAAGAAATCAAAGATAAAGACAAATTGCAGAACAAGATATATCATCTAGCAGCAAAATACCCAAATCAACAATCCAAACAAAATTGAGCATGCAATTGATAGTAAATATCATGTCTAATCATACAAACAACATACCCATGCATCAAATAAGCATAATTGAAGCTCAAATTAGAAAACCCCAAAATTTGAAAATTAGGGTTCTAAGGATGATACCTCAGATCTGAAAATCTAACGCATAAGGATGAATTCTGATCGGATGGGATGATAGATCATGTAATAGGCTTCGAATTAAGCTAAAGAACACTCAATTTGGTCAATAAATGAAGAAGTTATGAAGATTTAAAGATGAAATCGCGTTTTTCGGGTTTTTTGGGAGGATGAATGAAGAAGAATGAAGAAAATGAGATTTTGGGGAAGAAATCCGCATTTTTGAAGTTCTGGGACCGTGGGGCGGTTCGCCCCTCGTGTGGGGCGGTTCGCCCCGTGCTCCCAAATGAGGGGAGACGGTTCCCGACATCAGAAAATGCGGTTTTAATCCCCGAAACCAATTTTTTCAAAAAACCACTCGAAAAATCTCACTCAAACAAAAGCACATACGACACACATAAGAACAAATTCGCATACGAGAAGCAAATAGTTCAAGAATGAATGCATGCAGAAAAGCAGTAAAGAAAGCGATAAAAATTCCGGGTTGTCTCCCGGATAGCGTCATTGTTTAAAGTCTTTGACTCGACTCCTGTCTGCGCCTATCTCCTCTTTTTGCGGGTACTAGGCTTCCCCTTCATTGATCTCCTCTCCATGCCATGAACCTGTGAATAAGAAAGAATATAGGCTGCAAGACCACAGTAGTGAGTAGTAATATCAGGTGGTTCTGGTGGATCCGGTATGGCTTGCAATACGTGTCGCTTCCCGTCCACTTCGATGGTGCAAGTTCTTTGGTAGATGTCCATCACGGAGCGTAGCTTGGTCAAGAATGTTTGCCCTAAGAGTATGACATCCCCCGTCCCAGGTGCAGATGCCGGCATAACTACGAAATTTGTGTATATAGATGCTTCACCGATCTTGACCAACACATTTTTCACAACGCCCTCGGGTCTCATAAAGGATCCATCCGCTAGTTGCACAATAGCCCTTTGCTCAGATAGTTTTCCAATGTTGCTCTTTTCAAACACATTCAAAGGAATTATGTTTGAGTAGGATCCCGTATCTAGTGTGGCACGGACATCTGCAAGCTCACCAATCCCTACCTTTACATCGTAACTTTTAGGGAGTGGTTCGGGATCCTCTTGTTCCTCATCACTTGTGTCAGAACCAAGGTCCTTCTCTTCTTACTCAGCCTGTAGAAGTTCTTCCTTCATGCAACACTCGCACCTAACAACCTTCCTGATGGTGATTTCGTCAGGTACATCACCAACCAATGTAATGGCATTCGACTTCACATTGCTGCTAGGCAGTTTGCCTTGTTCCCTACTTGCTCCTCGGTCGATCAACTCTTGCATCTTTTGATTGGCAAGCCTAGTGCTCTCTTCAAACTTATCGAGCCTTGCCCTAGTCTTCTCGGAGTCTTATTCATAACGTTTGAGAAAACTTTGTGTGTGATCGACCATCTTCTGCAAGTTCTCCATCAGTTGAGCCGACTTCGACTTCGGTGGCTCTTTCGGAGCGGGGTTTTCACAGTGATCATTACCATAGTTCAGCCTACTACGGTCTTGGTTAGGTCCATAAGTTTGGTTAGCCGGTGCATATCCTTGATTGTTACGGTATCCTCTTCTCCAAAATCCACCTCGAGGATTCCTACCGTCTTGTCCGTAGCTAACTTCTTGAGTACCAAACTCCGTAGCAAAGGCTTCTTCTTCGTCTCCTCGAGCCCAGTTGCCATCATCGTATGCCAGCTCCGATCTACACATATGAGCCCCATGACCATAGTTCTTGCATATTCGGCATAGTTCGTTCGAAACAGTTGTTCCGGTGGCGCTCTTGAGGACTTGCCTCAATTCGTTGGTAAAGCACTCGAATTGATCCCCATTCCCGCTATACATAGGGGCTTCTTGAGTCGGTGGAGCTTCAGGTCCACGTCTCCTAACCATTGCTCTTGGGTCCTTGAACTGCGAACCCTTAGCAAGCCTCTCGAAAACAGCCCAGACGGCTTCTGCGGTTTCCTCCCAAATATTGCCTCGGCATTGGAAATCCACCACTTGTTGGTTCTCGAAGGTTAGTCCATTGTAGAAGTGTTTGACTAAGTCAGAAAGTTCAAAACCATGGTGAGGGCACTTGTTCGTGAGATCTTGGAACCTCTCGAACGCGGTGTAGATGGTCTCATCATAGTCCTGCTTGAATCCAGTGATCTGCGCCTTAAGCGCAATAGTCGAGGTGTGAGGGAAGTATTTCTCCATGAAAGCTGAAAAAACCTTTTCCCAAGTGTCCAGCGAGCCGGCTGGTAGAGAACTCAGCCATGACTTGGCTCTGTCGCCAAGTCCCATAGCAAAAACCTTCATCCTCAACTCATCCGTTGTTATGTCAGCTCCGGGTCGTGGGAGTTGGTTGACGAAATCATCGATATCGTGCAAGTACCCCATCACATCTTCCCTTGATAAGACTTAGAACCTCGGAAGTTGTTGGAATGCGTGGTTCTTGATCTCCAGATCTCGGGTTGCAGACGAAAGAACAATCGCTGGTCCCCTCATACGATCTTTGGTGGGTTGAACCCATGCCTTCAGTGGTCTAGCTTCTGCCATTCCGTCGATTTCCTTGAAAAGAATGTGTAGAGATTCAGAGAAATCGGTTTCCTCTATTTCCTCTAGTGCACGCCTTTCAAGTAGTCGCCTTCTTTGGTGGTAGACTCTATCGATCTCAGCAATTGAATCAGCAAGCGGTGTTCCTGTAGAACGTGTATGCGGTATACACAATCTGTAACAGACTAGGAAAGGTGATTAGAAACAGACTAGGAAAGCAGTATCAGAGACAGATTAAAAAGGAAAACTAAAACTAATAGAATTAGGAATCTAAAGCTGTAAATATAAACAAATTAAACAGAAAAAAGGAATATAGTCCCCGACAACGGCGCCAATTTGATGAACGCGGATGTCGTGCTCCGAATTCAAGCAAATAATATTTGTAATTAGCCAAAGGCAATCCACAACTACAACGAAAACCGTAGTGTAGCAGTAGAATGACTCGAGTGTCGTTCTCTCAGGACTATAACTAGCTTTATCTATTTAACAAGAGAATATAAAACAGCAGACAGAAAGCAATAGGGGGTTTCTAGCAGATAATGGAGATTGGTGATAGTATGGTCCTTCTTAACATAACGAGTCGATAATCATGCATAAATTCCTCGGTCTTGCATAGAGATCTTTGAATCAATCTAGTGTCCAATTGTGCATAATAATTAATACAACATACGAGAATTTTGGTTACAACTGATCAACGAAATAAAGCAATGACACGGAGTATAATGCGCGATATAGCCATTAGCATGATTATCTTCCCTTCACTAAGAATTCACATACTACCACCAACGATAATTTTAGCTACTCATAATAGGCATGCAATAAGCAGAAATCATAGAAGAAAACATGTTGAAAGAATATAATAAAATAAGTAGAATAAAACTGTAAGATACACAGTTACCGAAGGTTGTCAATCTCCGGATGATTGCGATCCTACGAGCTCCAAACTGCTATGAAAAAGTATCCCCTAAGCTACGGAACTCCCAGGACAGGCCCCGGGAAGTTCCTACCTAAAACTATAGAGAGAGGTGAGAAAGTAGGTCTGGAAAGATATGATTTTCGGAGAAAAACTGAGCACTATATATAGGCCCCGAAAAACTACGGGGCGGTTCGCCCCCCGGTTTTTTCGCAGAATTCCGCGTTTTCAACGCGGTTTTGGATTTCTTCACCTTCTCGGACTCGGTTTCTGACTTCTAGTGGCCTTCTAACCTCCAGATTCGACCCCTAGACTTCAAATCCTATCCGAAAACCTTCAGATACTCCAAATAGGCTTCTGGAACACCAATTCCTTGTCAACTTCAATATAACTGCCCGAAAATCCTCGAATTTCAACCAAAACCTGTAAAATAATATCTAAAGGGAAACGTGACACTATTCTAATAAAATGTACTAAAATATAGCTAAATTAACATAGAGGATAGCTAAAATAGGTGAAAAAGACTCGAATGAAAGTGTAAAATACACATTCATCAAGACCTCAAGATTCAACCATCTCCCAACAATGTTTCTAGGAAGGGATTCTTCCTTTTGTTTCCTTTTTACCTTGAGTTCAATCCATGTGAACATTTGGTTCAATATGACTGTAGGAAAGAACTCATTCACCAGCAAGTCTTCCAGCTTTAAGATCCAACAACCATGAATGTTTCTGATCACATTCTGAGTGGTTTCATCATTGCTGGTCTTTGTATACTCGATGCCGGAGCCAATAGCAATGCTGGCCAGCCTCTTTTCTTCCTGTCTTTGCCTTCTTCTTCTTGACTTAGCATTGTCTTGATCTCTTGCTGAAGATCTTGAGTTAGAAGAGAAATGCTTTGATTGGCCAGACGGAGTTAAGGCTGTAATTGGTCTAGCTCTTATGGCTTGAGCTATTGTCTGATTGTCATCATCATCATCATCTTCATTCAGATCTAGATGACTTTCAGTATGGCAATAACCTTGAGTTTTAGCAGCAGTTTTTCTCTTTTTGGGACTTGCTGAATTTAACTCAAATTCTGCTTGCCTTTTAGAACTTTGCTCTCTTTCAGCAAGAGGTTCTATGGGCAGTGGCTCATCAACAGTAGGAGGGGTTTGGGTTCTTTTTCTTGTATTTCTCTTTTCCCCCTTAGACATGGATTGCAACATCGGAGTGATGTGCAGAGAATAGAACTCATTGCAATTTTCAGCAAGAGTACTTAAGTTGTCGTATTTCATGATGATTTGTTGCTGATCAGAAGTCATTTTTGACAACTCTTTTTGAATACTCACCATGTTATCTTCATGTCTTTTCTCTGTTGCGGCCTTATCATCCATGAAAGTCTGAGCCTTCACTAGAGCGGTCTTTGCGAGCTTGAGTGCTTGACTTATATCTTCTTCATAGCTCTTGTGATAAAGACTGATGTCTTTCTGAGCTATTGTAAGAGTAGTAGTGCGTCTTAGCACTGTAGCCAATATTTTCCCAATGTCAAGCGGGCTCTCAGCAAGCAATGCCTCATCTTCTGCTTTGAAGGCATCATGGACTTTCTTCAGTGCCAAAATTCTAGGAGTAAACTCCTCAACTCGTGGGAACGACACTAGGTTTGGGGTCAAGGAATGAACTTTCAGTTCTGAAGCAAACTGATCATCCTTCATCAGCAATTTTCCTCTTAGATCATCATCTATATCATTTATGTAGTAAGGAGGAGGAATTTGAACCACTTTGGGATCTCTCTTGGATTGTTCATCCTCATTTGCTGATAAATCATCGTCATCCTCAGATTCATCAAGTTCAGCAACCTTGGAACCTAAGTCAGCAGCTTCATTTCCTTTTGGTGGAGTGGTTGCTGATGAACGCGGAATTTGTCAGGACCCGGTTCAGTCAAATAAATTTGTAATTAGCCAAAGGCAATCCACAACTACAACGAAAACCGTAGTGTAGTAGTAGAATGACTCGAGTGTCGTTCTCTCAGGACTATAACTAGCTTTATCTAATCTAATTAAGAATATAAAACAGCAGATAGAAAGCAATAGGGATTTTCAAGCAGATAATGGAGATTGGTGATAGTATGGTCCTTCTTAACATAATGGGTCGATAATCATGCATAAATTCCTCGGTCTTGCATAGAGATTTTTGAATCAATCTTGTGTACTGTTGCAAGTATTAAGCACTACGAAGATAATAAGGGTCTGACTCATCAACAACTAACGTCCTAATGTGTTCCGTAATTATTCAACACTACGAAGATAATTGGTCTGATTGGTTGACAAGTGTCCAGGTGTGCATAATAATCAATACAACATACGAGAATTTTGGTGTTCAACTGATCAACGAAATAAAGCAATGACACGGAGTATAATGCACGATATAGCCATTAGCATGATTATCTTCCCTCGCTAAGAATTCACATACTACCACCAACGATAAATTTAGCTACTCATAGGCATGCAATCAATAACAATCATAGAAGAAAACATATTGAAAGAATATAAAATAAGTAGATAAAAGTTGTAAGATACAAAGTTACCGAAGGTTGTCAATCTCCGGATGATTGCGATCCTACGCGCTCCAATCTGGTATGAAAAAGTATCCCCTAAGCTATGGAACTCCCAGGACAGGCCCCGGGAAGTTCCTACCTAAAACTATAGAGAGAGGTGAGAAAGTAGGCTTGGAAAGATATGATTTTCGAAGAGAAAACTCGCAACTATATATAGGCCCGAATTTCTTCTGGGGCGGTTCGCCCGGTGATGGGGCGGTTCGCCCCACAGTGTAAATGCGGAATTTTCGCGTTTTCGACGCGGTTTTGGATTTCTTCCCCTTTTCGGACTCGGTTTATGACTTCTAGTAGCCTTCTAACCTCCAGATTCGGCCCCTAGACTCCAAATCCTATCCGGAAACCTTCAGATACTCCAAATAGGCTTCTGGAACACCAATTCCTTGTAGACTTCAATATAATTGCTCGTAAATCTCCGAATTTCAACCAAAACGTGTAAAATAAAGTCTAAAGGGAAGCGTGACACTATTTTTATAAAATGTACTAAAATATAGCTAAATTAACATAGAGGATAGCTAAAATAGGTGAAAAAGACTCGAATGAAAGTGTAAAATACACATTCATCAAACTCCCCAAACCGAACCTTTGCTTGTCCTCAAGCAACTAAGCTAGACTCTAATACAAAAAACATGCAAGACTCAAAAATGGAGTTTCATGCCAAATAAAATGAACTAATCTACTGAATCTACCAAATAACATATGAACAAAAACCATATAAATCAAAGCATGAATTTAGGTTGAAGAATACCTCGATTGACTTATACACATCCACATAAGCACTTATGTCAAGACAAGATAGTCTCTCGTAACATTCTCTACCTGGACCTAGTCAGTGACGACGTAATGATGCATGCTAAGATACGAATGGTTGCCCCGTGCCTATGAAACTGAGGACTTACTGCTGTTCCACCATGTTAAGACTTTCCCTCAAAAGAGGTCGAACCAGTACTGGCTCTCATCAAACGAAGGAGGGTTCCCTATAAAAGATAACACTCCCCTATTCTACCCATCTCTCAAGTAAAGTCTTAAGCTATTCACCACTTCCTGAATGGCAGGGCGAGGGTGGTCTAGAACAGATGACACTCAAGACAAAAAAGATAAAAAATAGAAGAACACGATTACGAACAATACGAAAAATGGAAAAGACTCAAAACTTTGCTAAACTGCTATTTGACTTTTCTTTTTTGGACCCTTCTTTTCTTTTTTTGGGGTCTTCTCTTTTCTTTTTCCTTTTTTTTTCTTTCCAGATTCTTTTTTCATTTTCTTTTTTTTCTTTTTTTCTGGAATTTTTCTTTCTTTTTTTTTTTTTTCTATTTTTTCTAGCCAGCAGTAGCATAACAAAGAGAGAAACAAAAAGACTCACACGACTTCCCCAAACCTATTCGAAAGTATAGGTTGGAGTACCAAATTACGGAAAATGAAAAATAAACTCACGATACGAAAAATGAAAAACAGAAACAAGTCTAATGATGGTGCAACCCCCTCCCCAAACCTATTTGGAAGAATAGGTTATAAACAAAGGATCATTCAAACTCACACTACCTCCTTCCTAGGCATTTAGCAATCTCAAAGCATGGTGAAGACTTGTTGCCTATTAGGTACATAATTACTCGGGAAAACAACCATAAGACCCTAACATGCATCATCCTATTATAAAGGCCTTCGTGAACCGTAGTAGAGAAAACACCACTAAGTGATGTCGAGACTACCTAGCTCAACTAAGTGCAATACATAAATGTGACAAGCTAAGCGAGAAAAAAATTCATAGAGATGAAGCATACGATTAATGGCATAGTTAGTTGATCTACCCAATAAAAAAGTTTCAAAAAATTCGGCAATAAACTCCATATAAAACATGCAAGACTAT
Source organism: Plantago ovata (assembly GCA_028274465.1). Taxonomy (NCBI): domain Eukaryota; kingdom Viridiplantae; phylum Streptophyta; class Magnoliopsida; order Lamiales; family Plantaginaceae; genus Plantago; species Plantago ovata. The sequence continues at coordinate 38,470,508 of CM051456.1, read as the reverse complement.
CCTAGGAAAGCAGTAAACGTGCAAATGCAAAAAAATTCACGAGTTATCATAAGCAAGATAAGTATAGAGATAACCAGCGATAACCTCCTCCCCAAACCTGAACGTCGTCGCTCGTCCCGAACGTCGAAAGTGGATCCAAGGTGAGAGCTAATGCTTGTATAAGTGACCTATAATACTCAATCAAACTCGTGAGATAAAATCTAAAGCGGTAAAGAAGCGATAAAAATTCCGGGTTGCCTCCCGGATAGCGTCATTGTTTAAAGTCTTTGACTCGACTCCTGTCTGCGCCTATCTCTTCTTTTTGCGGGTACTAGGCTTCCCCCTCATTGATCTCCTTTCCATGCCACGAACCTGTGAATAAGAAAGAATATAGGCTGCAAGACCACAGTAGTGAGTAGTGAAAGAAATATCGGGCGGATCAGGTAGATCAGGTATGGCGTGCAACACGTGTTGCTTTCCGTCCACTTCGATGGTGCAAGTTCTTTGGTAGATGTCCATCACGGAGCGTAGTTTAGTCAAGAATGGTTGCCCTAAGAGTATGACATCCCCCGTTCCAGGTGCAGACGCCGGCATAACTACAAAATTGGTGTAAACAGATGCTTCACCAATCTTGACCAACACATTTTTCACAACTCCTTCGGGTCTCATAAATGATCCATCCGCCAGTCGCACAATAGCCCTTTCCTCAGATAGTTTTCCAAGGTTACTCTTTTCAAACACATTCAAAGGAATTATGTTTGAGTAGGATCCCGGGTCTAGTGTGGCACGGACATCTTCAAGCTCACCAATCCCTACCTTAACATCGAAACTTTTAGGGAGTGGTTCGGGATCCTCTTGCTCCTCATCACTTGTGTTAGAACCAAGGTCCTTTCCTTCTTCTTCGGTCTGTGGGGGCAGTTCCCTCTTGCAACTCTCGCACATAGCAACCTTCTTGATGGTGATTTTAACAGGTAGATCACCTACTAAGTTAATGGACAATGACTTCTCAGTGTTGCTAGGCAGTTTGCCTTGTTCCCTACTCGCTCCTCGGTTGATCCACTCTTGCATCTTTTGATGGGCAAGCCTAGTGCTCTCTTCCAACTTATCAAGCCTTGCCCTAGTCTTCTCCGAATCTTCCTCATAACGTTTAAGAAAACTTTTGTGTGATCAACCATCTTCTGCAAGTTCTCCATCAGTAGAGCCGACTTCGACTTCGGTGGCTCTTTCGGAGGGGGGTTTTCGCAGTGATCATTACCATAGTTTAGCCTGCTACGGTCTTGGTTAGGTCCATAAGTTTGGTTAGCCGGTGCATATCCTTGATTGTTACGGTATCCTCTTCTCAAAAATCCACCTCGAGGATTCCTACCGTCTTGTCCGTAGCTAACTTCTTGAATGCCAAACTCCGTAGCAAAGGCTTCTTCTTCGCCTCCTCGAGCCCAGTTGCCATCATCGTATGCCAACCCCGATCTACACATATGAGCTCCATGCCCATAGTTCTTGCATATTCGGCATACTTCGTTTGAAACAGTTGTTCCGGTGGCGCTCTTGAGGACTTGCTTCAATTCGTTGGTAAAGAACTCGAATTGATCCCCATTCCCCCTGTACATAGGGGCTTCTTGAGTTGGTGGAGCTTCAGGTCCACGTCTCCTAACCATTGCTCTTGGGTCCTTGAACTGCGAACCCTTAGCGAGCCTTTCGAAAACTGCCCAGACGGCTTCTGCGGTTTCCTCCCAAATATTGCCTCGGCATTGGAAATCCACCACTTGTTGGTTCTCGAAGGTTAGTCCATTGTAGAAGTGTTGGACTAGGTCGGAGAGTTCAAAACCATGGTGAGGGCACTTGTTCGTGAGATCTTGGAACCTCTCGAACGCAGTGTAGATGGTCTCATCATAGTCCTGCTTGAATCCAGTGATTTGCGCCTTAAGCGCGGTAGTCAGAGTGTGTGGGAAGTATTTCTCCATGAAAGCCGAAAAAACCTTTTCCCAAGTGTCCAGCGAGCCGGCTGGTAGAGAACTCAGCCATGACTTGGCTCTGTCGCCAAGTCCCATGCAAAAACCTTCATTCTCAACTCATCCGTTGTTATGTCAGCTCCAGGTCGTGGGAGTTGGTTGACGAAATCATCGATATCGTTCAAGTACCCCATCACATCTTCCCTTGATAAGACATAGAACCTCGGAAGTTGTTGGAATGCGTGGTTCTTGATCTCCAGATCTCGGGTTGCGGGCGAAAGAACAATCGCCGGTCCCCTCATACGATCCTTGGTGGGTTGAACCCATGCCTTCAGTGGTCTAGCTTCTGCCATTCCGTCGATTTCCTTGGAAAGGAGTCGCCTTCTTTGGTGGTAGACTCTATCGATCTCAGCAATTGAATCAGCAAGCGGTATTCCTGCAGAACGTGTATGCGTCATACACAATCTGTGACAGACTAGGTAAAGTAATTAGAAACAAACTAGGAAAGCAGAGAGAGATTAAAAAGGAAAACTAAAACTAAAAGAATTAGGAATCTAAAGCTGTAAATAAAAACAAATTAAATAGAAAAAAGGAGTATAGTCCCCGGCAGCGGCGCCAATTTGATGAACGCGGAATTTGTCAGGACCCGGTTCAGTCAAATAAATTTGTAATTAGCCAAAGGCAATCCACAACTACAACGAAAACCGTAGTGTAGTAGTAGAATGACTCGAGTGTCGTTCTCTCAGGACTATAACTAGCTTTATCTAATCTAATTAAGAATATAAAACAGCAGATAGAAAGCAATAGGGGTTTTCAAGCAGATAATGGAGATTGGTGATAGTATGGTCCTTCTTAACATAATGGGTCGATAATCATGCATAAATTCCTCGGTCTTGCATAGAGATCTTTGAATCAATCTTGTGTCCTGTTGCAAGTATTAAGCACTAGGAAGATAATAAGGGTCTGACTCATCAACAACTAACGTCCTAATGTGTTCCGTAATTATTCAACACTACGAAGATAATTGGTCTGATTGGTTGACAATTGTCCAGGTGTGCATAATAATCAATACAACATACGAGAATTTTGGTGTTCAACTGATCAACGAAATAAAGCAATGACACGGAGTATAATGCGCGATATAGCCATTAGCATGATTATCTTCCCTCGCTAAGAATTCACATACTACCACCAACGATAAATTTAGCTACTCATAGGCATGCAATCATAGAAGAAAACATATTGAAAGAATATAAAATAAGTAGATAAAAGTTGTAAGTTACAAAGTTACCGAAGGTTGTCAATCTCCGGATGATTGCGATCCTACGCGCTCCAATCTGCTATGAAAAAGTATCCCCTAAGCTATGGAACTCCCAGGACAGGCCCCGGGAAGTTCCTACCTAAAACTATAGAGAGAGGTGAGAAAGTAGGCTTGGAAAGATATGATTTTCGGAGAGAAAACTCGCAACTATATATAGGCCCAAATTTCTTCTGGGGCGGTTCGCCCGGTGATGGGGCGGTTCACCCCACAGTGTAAATGCGGAATTTTCACGTTTTCGACGCGGTTTTGGATTTCTTCTCCTTTTCGGACTCGGTTTATGACTTCTAGTAGCCTTCTAACCTCCAGATTCGGCCCCTAGACTCCAAATCCTATCCGGAAACCTTCAGATACTCCAAATAGGCTTCTGGAACACCAATTCCTTGTAGACTTCAATATAATTGCTCGTAAATCTCCGAATTTTAACCAAAACCTGCAAAATAAAGTCTAAAGGGAAACGTGACACTATTCTAATAAAATGTACTAAAATATAGCTAAATTAACATAGAGGATAGCTAAAATAGGTGAAAAAGACTCGAATGAAAGTGTAAAATACACATTCATCAGTTGCCGATGGCAACACTTCAGACTCAACAACTGGAGTTTCACCAGTAGTTAGTTTTAATTGAGTAGTTGCTGAGGGCAACGTTTGAGACTCAGTTACTGGAGTTTCGCCAGTAGTTAGTTTTAATTGAGTAGTTGCTGAGGGCAACATTTGAGACTCAATTACTAGAGTTTCGCCAGTAGTAAGTGGAAGGGAGGGGACTTCCTGTGGTCTTACTCCTGAAGATTGACCGATTTCTAGATCCTGCGTATGCCTTGCATGGATCAATAGACTGTTCTGTAGAGCGCGTTGGTAATTTTCATCCAATTCATCTTCATCATCAAGGTTTATATCAGTGACCTTGGCATCAGAAAGTTGGCTTTTGCCATGTTTCAAGGCAGCTAGATTTCTAGCATATTCTTCTTCAGTATCAGCACCTTGTACAGGTGCTTGATTTTCAGCATCAGCAGGAGCAGGTTGAGATTCATGCTGAGGTTGTGGTTGATCAGCTTGCTGATTGTCTTGTGGTTCAGTTTCAGCAACTGTCATTTTTAAACCACCAACATCAGGACTTGGACCTTGATTGTCATCGTTGTCATCTTTCTTGTCCTTTGAATCTTTCCCTTCATCATCACTGGGATCTGTTGGAATATTTTCATCTTCTTCCTCTTCATCATCATCAGTCAGAATTACTAGCTCGAGATGCTTGTACAAAGCAACACTCGTTACTTCCTCTTCCTCATTTATTTTGTGGGGATCAGCCACCACGGGTACAAATGAACCCTTGAGCATCACAGCTTGTTCAGCTGGAGAGGCACTCTTGAATTTTTCCTTCATATTCTCTCTGATTTGAGCAATCAGATTTGAGCTCATTTGCTGAGAATATGTCATATCTTCAGGAAGTATTGAGTGAACGAATGTCTCGAGCTTCAGCAGAGAAGATCTCTTTTTCTCGTTTGAAAGATGAAGATGGAGATCTGAAAAATCCATTCGTCTGTACCTTTGCCAGTTGTTGACAGATTTAGCAACTCTTGACAAAGTTGTTCTTTTGAAGTTCAAGTACAGTTCCTCAGAACTCACTTGTTGATCTTCAGTGATGAGCACCACTTCAGTGGTCTCCTTTAGAGCCTGAAAAAGAACGATATATAGATCCGGATAGGTTTGGATAATTGCTTTAGAGTTCAAAGCTGAAACATGAATTACCTGCTGAGATTCAGCAAGCTCATGTTGTACAATTTCCATTCCTTGAGGAGCTTGAGTAGCATCCTCCATTTGTTCATCCTGAAATAAATTTGAGTTAAATACAAGTACTAAGCTGTCAAACTTAGTTTTATTACCAAAAACATTAACTACCTGCTGAGCAGGGAGTGTTGATTCTGGTGCAGAGGCTTCAGCAACCATCTGACTTGCATCTTGAGAAGTCTGTAGAGATAACATAATATTAGCAAAAGAATAAGTTTCAGAATTTGAAGTTTTACTGATGGTTGAATTATCTACCTGCTGAAGAAGGACAGGTTGTGGCTCAGTCCTTTCAGCATTAACAGTTTCTTCATTTTATGGGACTGTTTCTTCAGCAAACTTCTTGGTTTGCTCTATTTGAGAAAGCTGCGCGGTTTCAGCAATCTCCCTTGTCTCTAAAATGACAAGTTGAGCAGAAGCATCTTGACCTTTAAGCTCACTGCTTGTCATGAAGACATCAATGGATTTGTTGGATGATTCTTCAATCTCCAACTCCATTTGTTGGCTTATAGCTTCCATTACAAGCTGGACTTTGTCAATTGATGTCTTTGGTGAACTTGGGCCAGTAATCTCAGCATCACGAGATGCGTCGTTGAATAGTGCTTCTTGTGTTTCTTCAGCAACTTCTGGAACTTGAACCATTGCTGTCTCAACAACTGGTTCTTCAGCAACCGGGGTTTCAGCAACTTGATGAGTTGCTTGTTCAGCAACCATCTTTTCAGCAGCATCAGCAAGTGCCGCATTTGGCAGATCAACATCAATATCACTTGCTGGTTCCAGAGTTTGATCATCTAGATTATCTACAATGTAGATATCTGGGACTTGGGCAGGAATTTCATTTCCACTGCCTTGTGGTCTGTTCTCAGTAGAAGGATCAATGTTGAGTCGATCATTGAAGGCTTCCGCAAACACTTCAATGTTGCTGAGATAGGCTTCAGTCACAACCTTGTCAACATCTACTGGAACTTGCGTTTCAGCAATTGTCTGGGAATTGTCTGAGAGCTCCTGGACAATAGGAACTGACTTGCGAGCCAGTGTTTTCTTCCTTGTGTTACTTGTCTTTTTCCTCTTCGGTACAGGGTTTGCTGATGACGCTGCAGTCTGAGTGTCATCATCAGCTTTCCTCTTTTTCTTGTTAGATTTCTTCAGTTTCCCAGAAGCGTCAGTAGTTGCATTTTCAGCAATGGCTGTTGTACATGTACCTTGTTGATCATCATCTACAACAGTTTTGTCTTTGTCACCACCATCTATAGCAGTTTCATCTCTAAGTTGCTGAGTGGTGACATTTGCAGCTGTTGCATACCTTTCTTGCTGACTTGAGCTGACAACATTTGCAGCTGTTGTTTTCTTTGATTTTTCGAGTTTCTTTCCAGCAATCTTAGGTACATTCTGCTTGTAGAAGGATCTTCCCACATTGCATACAGATTTCTTGATTGGCAATGGGTTTCTCAGCTGAATCCTAAAATGTTCAAGGATATAGCATATATTTATTCCATACATAACTGGAAAGGAAGGTGAGACCTTGTTGTCTTCTACCTTTACCTTTAACTTAGTGACACAATCACCAAGCCTGTTGAAAATGTACTTAGCCCAGTTAAGTTCCGTTTTATTTTCATGGATATGCATCAGCAGCGGCCACCTTCTCAGGCCTACTTGGTCTATTCCTCCAACTTGGGAGTCCAAAACTTTTATCAGTAGCAGAGCTACTAGACCAAGTGAATGGCAAAGATGCTTCCTCTTAACGTTCTTTGTCCAAGTCACGGGAGCAATCTCTCCTTTCTTCATTTTCTCATTTCTGACGTCACTGTAGAAAGCTTCAATTTCTTCGTCAGTGGCAGTGACGTCATCTTCAGTTCCAGTGGTTGGAATCTGAAAGATTTCCGCTAAGTCAGTCCATTTCAGGACGATTTACGTGTTCTGAACTGTAGTAAAGATCACTTTTTCAGTGACTCCTTTACTATCAGTAAGGGACTGGATTCTGCATTATTGTAGAACTCCATTGTGTCCAACATGCTCACTTGCTTAGTGCGAGCAGATATAAAGTTCATGAGGCCTTGCTGCTTGATAAATTCAAGCGCCTCTTCATTTTCATCATCGAGTTCTTGTTCATAGAAGTATCGAATGTACTTCTCCTTTGCAAATCCACCCCATTGCATCATCATCTCACACTTTGCAGTGTGAAGATATGACGGAGGCATAGGTTTTTCAGAGATTCTATCGTTTTTCAACACAACTTTTGTTGTGTTTGATGCCGGATTAGTCACCGGAGCAGTGCGTTTCTCAGCACTGTCAACCTTAGACGACTTGGAGGACTGTCTCTTTGGTGCCATTTCTTTTATAGAGAAGAAAATGTACGAAAAAGATAGTTTTCTTTTTGACCGGAGGTACCGTAGATTCAGGCTAAAATTTGCAGAGAAAGGAAATGTGAGTTAAAGAATTTTGTCATTTCTCTAACTCCTTCTTTATATAGTGTCTCTGATGTGTGAGAAACTCAATCGATTTGAGCTCTCAGCAAGGGTAAAACAGAGAAACACAGGCGTTAGTGGAGCCTTTGCATTGAATGCGTAGTGGCCCACTAACTAAAACTGTCAGAGCATTCTCTCTCTTTGTTTTATTAACCGTTAGATCAATAACTCCTTTTAATCAATGGCCACGATTGTATTTCATGTCATGATTATTACGAGTTTATCTGTGCCCGATTAACGTCACAAATTGATTTGACCGAGTTTTAAGGGATTAGATTGCTTGCTGAAATAGACAAGAATCTTTTCAGCGAGTTTTCATTAATAGCCTAGATACTTGCTGAAAGTTCCCCCTTTCTTAGATATCTCATTTTTTTAAGTTTAAAAGATATTTCTGATTTCCCATATCAGTAAATTCTTTTGTACTTGAGATATCCTTTGGTAAAATCTGAGAAATGAGTTTTGCTCTTTTTCTGAGTTCCCGTCTCAGAATATTCTCTTGATACTTGAATACCTGTTTCAGTATGTTTGATTGTCTGAATGCCAGTTTCAGCAATCCTTAATGTTTTTCTCTTACTGAGTGCCTGTCTCAGCAAGTGATCAAGTTTCCTAACAAATACTCGTTTTGAAGGAATTACTTGTTGAATGCCTGTCTCAGCAAACATGTAGTGACCTATCATTTCTTGGAAGAAATTAGTAGACGGAGCTTTTAAGTAAGAATACTTTGGCTTGCTGAATATCTATTTCATCATTCTGCCAAATGTATTCTTTATTGAGGTAGTTCAATCAATCCAAGGTTATACCTTAGCATTGCGAACCTATTATCTGGTAGGGGCTTGGTAAAGATGTCAGCAAGCTGATCATCAGTGCCTACTTTCACAACCTCAATATCTCCTTTTTCTACATGATCTCTAATGAAATGATGTCTAATATCAATGTGCGTAGTCCTATAGTGAAACTTAGGATTTTGCGTGATAGCAATAGCACTTGTATTATCAGAAAAGATTGGTGTTTTCTTTGCAGAAATACCATAATCTCTTAATTGTTGCTGAATCCATAGGATTTGAGCTGTGCAACAACCAGCTGCAATGTATTCAGATTCAGTGGATGAATTGTCAACACAGGTTTGCTTCTTGATGAACCATGATATTAATCTAGTACCAAAAAACTGACAAGTTCCAGAGGTACTTTTTCTATCAAGAGTTGATCCTCCATGATCAGCATCAGAATAACCAACCAATTCTAGTCCAGAATCTTTAGGATACCATAATCCAACATTGACTGTACCTTTGACATATTTCAGTATCTTGATTGCCTTTTTGTAGTGTGATTCTCTTGGATCAGATTGGAATCTTGCACACACACAAACAGCATACTGAATGTCAGGTCTACTTGCTGTTAAATACAACAAGGAACCAATGAGCTTCCTATACTTGTGTTCTTCAACACTTTTATCTTCTTTAGTATAGCCCAATTTGGTACAAATACTCATAGGGATCTTTTCAGGTTTCTCTTCCTCTTTGATCCTAAACTTTATGAGCATTTCTTTTGCATACTTTGCTTGATTTATGAATATTCCATCTTTGAGTTGCTTGACTTGCAATCCTAGGAAATAATTCAATTTTCCCATCATACTCATTTCAAACTTGTTTGTCATGAGTTTGGCAAAATCATCACAAAGTTGCTTGTCCTTAGATCCAAAAATTATGTCATCCACATAAATTTGAACTAAGAGTATTTTACCATCATGGTTCATGGTAAATAAGGTTTTGTCAACTTCACCTTTCTTGAAACCATTTTCCAGCAAGAACTTAGCCAAGGTATCATACCATGCTCTTGGTGCTTGCTTTAGACCATATACAGCTTTCCGAAGCTTGTATACCATCTTGATTTCTGAGGGAAGTTCAAAGCCAGGGGGTTGTTCTAAGTAGACTTCTTCAGCAAGTTCACCATTCAAGAATGCACTTTTAACATCCATTTGGTAAACAATGAAGTCATTGTGAGCAGCAAAGGCCAAGAAAGCCTAATTGCATCCAATCTTGCAACTGGTGCATAAGACTCATCATAGTCCAATCCTTCAGTCTGACAGTAACCTTGAGCAACTAAACGTGCTTTATTTCTTGTTACTTCACCAGACTCACTCAACTTGTTTTTGAACACCCACTTTGTACCAATAGCTTTCTTGCCTTCAGCAAGAGGTACAAGTTTCCAGACTTTGTTTCTTTCGAATTGATCCAGTTCTTCTTGCATTGCCTTTATCCATTCAGAATGCTTTAAATCTTCTTCTATGGTTTTAGGTTCAATTTCTGAAACAAAGCAAGAGAACAATGATTCTACTTCTACGACAGTTGCTTCTTCAACAAGTCCATGAGTAGCTTTGGATGTAGTCACTTGGCGTTTATTAATATCACCAATCATATCCGTAGAGGGATGATCTCTAATCCATTTATTAACAGGTTTTCTGGTTGTTGGATCTGGATATGTTTGCTCATTAGCATGTGACTCTTCAGTATGTACTTGTTAAGTACTACTGGGATTTTGTGTCTCTGCTGAGATTGGTTCATCAGCAACTGCTTGTTCAGCATTGCTGGTAGTTCATCAACAGGCACTGGAGGTTGCGTAGTTTCAGCTACTTCCGGAGCAACTACGTCTTTTGCTGGAAATTCTTTGTCGTGAACTATATTTATCTTGTCATGACTTGGGGGAGGAGAGTCATTGTCAGAATCATCATTTAGTTCGATTGACTTGATTTGCCTAGCATTAGATTCAGTTCTTTGCTCATGTATGATTAACTTTTTCATACATTCTGATATTTCTTCTTCAGCAGGAACTCCTTGTGCCTTTTCATAGAATACAACATGCACTGATTCTTCGATCTTTTGTGCCTTTTTGTTGTAAACTCTATAAGCTTTACTATGCAAGGAGTAACCGAGAAATATCGCTTCGTCTGCCTTTGGTTGAAATGTTCTTAGGTATTCTCTACCATTATTAAGAACGAAACACTTGCAACCAAATACTCTTAGATGAGTGATATTAGGAGGTCTTCCAACAAACAATTCATAAGGAGTTTTGTTGTATTCCTTAGTAATCAAACATTTGTTTTGAGTGTAACAGGCGGTATTAATCGCTTCAACACAGTAAGCCTCACTTATTTTAGTGTCGGCAAGCATTGTTCTTGCGGCTTCTTTCAGGGTACGATTCTTCCGTTCAGCAACACCGTTTTGTTGTGGTGTCCTTACTGAGGATAACTGATGTTGTATACCTTTTGAGGTACAATATTCAGTTATGTACTGGTTTACAAACTCAGTACCATGGTCTGTCCTTATGACTTTTACCTTGTCATTTTTCATGACTTCAAGCTTATTCAGCAAGTTAGGTATTTCAGTCCTGGTTTCAGATTTGTGCTTGATGAATACTACCCAAGTGAATCTTGAATAGTCATCCACCACGACCAGACCATAGTTCTTACCAGCATATCTTGTTGAAGAAGATTCAAACAAGTCCATGTGCAAGAGTTGTAAAGGTTTTGTAGTTGACGGTACTGCCTTGTTCTTGAAAGAGGATTTGGTTTGCTTTCCTTGCTGACATGCATTGCAGACACCATCCTTCTTAAAAGTAATTTTAGGTAATCCAACTACAAGTGCCTTTTTAGACAGCTTATTCAGCGTCTTGAAGTTTAGATGACTTGTTCGTTTATGCCATAACCATGCTTTTTCAGCAAGGCAATCGTGATCTGAGAGAAGGCATTTTTCAACGATTGCTGAAGACCAATCTACGGTGTACAAGCCTCCTGATCTTCTTGCAATCATAATCACATTTTTAGTCTCGAAATCTATAAGTTTACATTCATCACTTTTGATTTTGATGAAGTATCCTTTGTCAGCAAACTGACTCATGCTGAAAAGGTTAAACTTAAGATTTTTGACATAAAGAACTCCAGTAATAGTTATGCATCCTAACTTCACGTCACCATTGATGAACGTATTTTTTACACGTTTATCTTGTCTTTTTTACCTCCTTTTGTTGTCTTCTTTGCTTAGTTTTTTGGTTAGTTTTGTAGAATAGTGTCACGTTTATTGTTTTCTGCATTTCCAGGCACTTAGGAACGAAATGGCGTTTTTGGAGCTAAAAATGAGCTTTTTTGATAGAAAATGGCCCCGTTGAAGTTTCTTGATCTCCACGGCTTGTTCGTGAGTGTTTGAGCATCAATAAGCATTGAGAAGGATGAGTCCAAGGCACCCGAGGGCCGTACGAGGGCAAAAAGATTGAGTTGGAAGACAAAAATCTGCCCAGGAGCCAAGCTAGTGAAGCGCTCCGCTTCATTTTCCAGTAGTTTTGGCACAGCAGCCAAGCGAGGCGCTTGGAGGTCCCAAGCGCTCCGCTTGGCCTATCCAAGCGGTCCACTTGGCAGCGCTTACGTTTCGGATTTTCCTTCTTAAATCTGATTTTCAGTTACTTTTTTCGGACTTTTGAACATTGGCTTCGTTTTGGCAGAGCTCCTAAGCCCCAAAAACTCAGAGAAACTCATAGATTCATTGTAATTTAGCTTGGGATTCAAGATTTTGATTGGAATTCATCCTTTGTAATCACTACGGAGAGGTTTTCTTTGATTTCCACCGATTAGTGACAGCTTTGGTGGTAACTTGTATCACTCTCTTGTCTTGTAGTTTGATATGATGTATTCTGATTATTATTCATATGAATTGATGTCTATGTTGATGAATATGAGTAGCTAAATCCTTTGTGTTGGTGGTAGAATGTAGAATTATGCATGTTATGGATTATGCTTATGCTTACATGAGGTTGTGAGTCAATATTTCTGCAAATTACTTCATATGATTCGTAGTTGCCTATAAAATATATTCGAATAGAGTATGTGACAAACTCGTTGGTCAATGACAGCTATAGGATTGTATGTTAGTGATTTGCAGCATGCTAGATAAATGGTGTTAGTGACAAACACCTCTAAATTATTGATAGTGGCCTTTCATGATGTGTGTCTTGAAAGTTACCTAGACAAGTTGCTTAGCAGACTTAGTTGAAGGTTTTACGCACTGAACTTGTGAGCATATTCGTAATCCATGCATGTGTATTCGATTTCTACCACTGACCGTTTTCCAAACTTGTTTACAAAAACTCTTGATTTCTCACTTCCTTTGTTCAAACATCTTTCTCAAAAATCATCATCTAGTTGACTGAAATTAGCTAACAAAAACCTTGATCAAAGCCACGTTAGGTCTCGAGAGAACGACACTCGGGGACAACTTGCCATTGCACTCTGTTTGTGTAGTGAAAGGTGTTCTTTGTCTTTTAAACAAATTTAATTGGTGAAAAACGACATCATCAATTTGGCGCCGTTGCCGGGGACTTAACTCCGTTGGTTGGTATTTTTGTTTTGGTTTTTTCAGCCAACATCTCTTCTTTGCCTTATTTCTGTCTTTTGTTTCTTTTTGACTTGGAAACTCACTACTCTTCATTTCAGGTGAGTGCATGCCTAGAACCCGAACGGGTAGACCTATTATTGAACCTTTTGTAGACGAGATCGATCGTTTGTTTCAAAGGAGAAGGAGGAATTTGAATCTCGAGTTTGAAGAAGTAGCATCTAGAGCTTCCACTTCTGGTATTCGGGAAGAGTCTTCTTCTTATCTTTTGGAGCCAATTCTTGAATCTGTTTTCTTGGAAGGTGAAATGGCGGAGCGGCCTATACGTACAATTACTAAGCCTACGGTTGGGGCTAGAGGACCAGCAATTGTCCTCAATGATGCCACAAGGAACTTGGAGATCAAGAATCACACGTTCCAACAACTTCCCAAATTCTATGGGATGGCTAATGAAGACGTGATTGGGTTCTTGAATGAGCTCGAGAATTTCGTTCTCCATCTTGGGCGACCTTGAGCTGGTGTTACGGATGATGATCTCCGTATGAAGGTCTTTTCTATGGGGCTAGGTGATCGTGCAAAGGCTTGGCTTAATACTTTGGAGGCCGGGTCTTTGACAACATGGGATCTTTGTTTTGATAAGTTCATGGAGCGTTACTACCCCTCTTCCAAGACGATGGCTATGAAGAGCCAAATTAGCTCCTTCGAGCAGAGGTATGATGAGGCTTTCCACGAGGCCTATGATCGATTCATGGGTTTGCATCATCGATGCCCACATCACGGGTATTATAAAGGTCAGCTTCTCCAATTCTTTTACAATGGTTTACATCCCGAGATTCAATCTCAAGTGGATAGCATTTGTGGAGGTAGTATGGGGGAGTTGTTTCCTTCTCAAGCTCAAGTGAAGATGGACATGATGTACCGGAATTCCCAAAAAAGGAATGTGAGGGCTCGTGTGCTCCAAAAGGAGCAAAGAGGTGAGGCCAAGGTAGTGGTAGAACAAGATGCCTTCGATGGGTTGGCCCATGAAGTGAAGCAAGCTTTGAGGCAAAGCGTTCCTTCTCCTACTACGGAAGTTTGTGGTGTGTGCAAGAACTATGGGCACCCGGCCTATTTATGCCGTTCTGAATTTGCTAGAGAGCAATATATCACGAACGATGTCCGTCAAGAACTGTATGCTGCTGAGGGAGAGCAAGTAGTTGGAGATGTGAACTACGGGCAAGGATATGGCAATATGAGGCCACAAAACCGTGGGGGACAAATACCACGAGGTGGGCACCAGAACCAAGGCAAACCGTGGTTATGTCCGCAACCCGGACCAATATGCCTATGGTCCACATCAAGATCGAAGCCGTCTCAGCTATGGGAATAACTGGTATGAAGGAGAACCACCTTCTAATCCCACAACCCCACCTCCGGTTGCTAGTTCAGGACCGCAAGGTGGAGGAGTGCTCCCTTCTCCTCTTGTCTCTTCTCTCAACGATCTTGTGTTGAAGACGAATAAGTTTATGGAGCATTACTATCGTAATGAAGCTACTAACAATCAGCGGTTTGAGAAGCTTGAGGCTAGTAGTAGAAACCTCCATAAGAAGTTGCAAGAGTTGATAGATCGGGGGGCTAGTAGAGAGCAAGGGAAGTTTCCCGGGAACACGGAGAAGGCTATGGCCATAACCGTGGTGATTGATTTGCCCGTGGAGATCACGGTTGTGAGAGACAATGCACGAGTTGAGGTGCCAAGTTGCAAGATAACTGAAACTTGCAAGGTGAGTGAGGAGGTCGAGACTCCTAAGGTGGTTATGGAAGTGGAAGTTGTCGCACAATCTGATGCGATAGTTGAAGAGGTGAAAGAAAACTCATCGTCTGAGGATGAGATGGTGGATATGGTGGAAGTGCCCATCCAAGAGAGCTTCGATGTTGAAATCGGCTTGGGAAAGAAGGACGGAATAGTGGCAACTCTAGACACGGGAGCGGGTGTGAATGTTATACCCTTGAATGTGTATGAAGAGTCGGGTTTGTCTGGCTTAAGACCTATGAAATGCATGGTGCAATTAGCGGATGGGTCCATGAAAAAGCCGTTGGGTGTGATTGAGAACATGGCGGTGAGGGTTGTCGGTGTAGAGGTGAAGACTAATTTCATCGTTATGCCTACAACTTCTGCTAAGCTAAAAGATGTGGTTCTCTTGGGTAGAGCCCTCATCAACAAAGTGCATATGGTCATAGACATGTATCGCCGAACATGTCACTTTGAGGTAAATGGCAAGAAACACACGTTGCGAGCCATTGTTAATTCATGTGCTTATGTTGATACTAACGAACTTGTAGGATTTTTTGGTCCACTTTATGTTCGTCAAGATGTGCAGGGAATTGATGCTTTGAGAAGCAATTGGAGGGGGAAGTCTAGTACCCGAGGCGAAATCAATTCCGCATGAGTTGTGAAGAGTCGAGCCAACGACTTTTAAACGAAGGCGCTTCTCGGGAGGCAATCCGAGGTTGTAGGTACTTGCATATAGATTAGGAGCAAGTTTAAATTTTGTTTCGTTGATTAGACAAGGTTTTTGGGGTGAAAATTTAGCAAAAGTCGGAAAAAAATGGATTTGGGAGCTCCAGGTCCCAAGCGAACCGCTTGGCAGGTCCCAAGCGGACCGCTTGTCAAGCGCTTCGCTTGGGACGGCCCAAGCGCTTCGCTTGGCTTTCCTTAAGAAAGCCAAGCAGAGCACTTGTGCATCAAAGCTCCCCACTTCGTTTTTTTTCCTCCATTGCCGATTTAACACCCGAAAAATCTCAATCTCTCTCAATTCTCCACCAATTCTTGCAATCTTGTGCACTTTACAAAGCCCATCACCCCCTCTATCATCTAAACCGATCAAATTGCACATTTGAAGCATCCATAACAAGGAATCAAAGGTACCTCTCATGAACCCTAACTTTCTTGAATTTGGGATTTTATCTTAATTAGTTTCAATTGTGTTATGCATTGGTGAATTAGAGTTTGATGATGATTGTTGAGCATGTTTCTTACTAGATGTGATGTCTAAATTCGAATTTTGCTCCTCTTGATTTATGATGAATTCTATTGCTCGAATTTTTGCTATATAATTGTTTGATGATTGTTAGCCTTGAATTTGAGTTATGTTATGATTATGATGATGTTGTGATTGCATGAGAATGTGTTGGATTGGTTGGGTAATTCAATTGGAGAGTTTGTTTGCTTGGTTTAGATTCGTATGGATTTATCGTAACGAAGTGTTAAAGCTTCTCGATTTGTTCATATGGACTTTAGCAAGCCCTCAAACTCACCATGAGATTACTTGAGTGAGTATTGGAGTCTAGGAGTCGACTTGTTGCGTTATGACTTGTTGTAAAGACGATGAACGTTTACTTGTTTAGTGTGCACGTAGTGTGTTAGTCGTAGTATAAAAGTCTAATTCTCATTGTCTCTTGAAGTTATCTAATAATATTATTCTAGGTACAATGGCATCGAGAAGAACCAAGAGATCAAGGGGAGAAGGGACCTCGAGTGCCCAACAAACGGCCACACCCGGCGAGTATCGCCAATCGGGGAGGGCAAGGCAATTCGAAGCGAATTTCCATGCCCACAAGCACACGTACATTTCTAAGAGGAGCATTCGCTTCACGGCTGGTGAGAGCGAGTTGGATGGTGTCAGAGAGCTCAACAAGCTCATTACTGAGCGAGGGTGGAAGTACTATGGCGAGGTCATGCCAAATTGGAACCAAGCAGTAGTGGAGGACTTCTACATTGCCTTCACGGACTACAATGAACGGACCGGTGAGGTTCCCGTCCGCGGTGTTGGGGTCAAGTTTACTCCTTTGAGCATCACTAGCTTCATTATGGGATTGGATAGGCCACTGGCGCGGGATCCAAACCGCTAGCCTACATCCAACGAGAGATTTGATCCCGCGGAGCTCTATGTATACAACCGGGAGTCTGATCATTATCCCATGGAGATACTGAGTGGCATTACCGTGGAAGATTTTGAATTGCCTGATGAACCACCCCGGATTTTGCGCCACAACGATCTCTCCTTCGAGGCAAGGATGATGTTGAAGTTCGTTCAAGCCAATCTGATTCCTAGCACACATGATTCCGAGGTTCAGTCCTATTACGGAGTCTTAGTCCATGCTCTCTTGCATGATTTGCCTCTCACTCCTGGCATCGTCATCTTCGAGGAATTCAATCGCCGCCGTAATACAAACCGGAAGCTTGCCTTTGGTAACTTGATCACGGGCATGTGCAAGGAGGTCGGAGTTCCCGACCTCGTACTGGACAAGAAGCCAAATAAATCAATCAACATTGATACGTACAATGAGATGTTCGGGACTTGGTGCATTCAGCAAGGAGAACCCATGCAACCAAGAGTTACGCGTCATGTGACACCTCCTCCACCTCCACCTACGGCCGGACAAGGAAGCTTCGACTTCTCGGAGTTCAACCAGATCTTGGTCGATCAGTTTGGGAACTTCCAAACCACCATGTTGGAGGCTCAGTCGACCCAGCTTACCGAGCAATTCCGGGGATTTGAGGAGCGCGAAGACAAGAGGTGGGAGGACTTCCGTGTGATGGAGGGGCAGTGTTGGGATGATTTACAAGGGCGTGTAGATCAGCGTTGGGAAGCCGCTCGAGTAGAGGACACTAGGCGTTGGAGAGCCCACCAGGAGGAGATGATGAACCGCCATGATGCCCTAGCTCGCCGAATTCCGGGGTATCCTTTCTATGATCAGACCGGTGGGAGTACCTTTCCTAACACCCCCTACGACCCCTTCTCCTAGAGACACCAGCCGACAGAGGCCACATTTATCGGTAGTATTTTTATATTATCGTTATTTTGGCTTGTTTACTATTGTTGGTTGAAACTCTTTTCATTTCGATTTGGTTGTATGATGTTGTGATTTAAGACTCTTGTATTTTTTTTTGTTTAGTAGTTGTGGCCTGTGAGACTTTTGTCGTGATTCGTTTAGTCTAGTGTTTGTCTTGGTGCCTTAGGTGATTAAGATAGGAAAAAACATCGAAAATCTGGAAACAGAGCCAAGCGAAGCGCTTGGAAGGGCCAAGCGGTCCGCTTGAATCTTCAGTAAATCAAAAAGTTTAGTGGAATTTCAAGCGGAGCGCCTGGAGCCTCCCAAGCGCTCCGCTTGACAAGCGAACCGCTTGGCTCCCGCCAAGCGGTCCGCCTGGACCCTGTACCCAGATTTTTCTCGTTTTATCCATTCTTCTCACCTTTGCGCACCCGTTTTCACTTGTTTCTTGAGTCTTTTCAGGTACTACTCTTCTATAGGAGTTGGAAACGAACCTTATTCAGGGAAGTTTACTCTCAATCCAATTTTTTCTTTCTAAATCAACTTTTCTTTGCTCGAGGACGAGCAAAAGTTTAGGTTTGGGGAGGGGTTATTGGATTTTCAGTACTATGTGCTCTTTTAGTTCGTGTGTACCTGTTGTTAGCTCAATTCTCGTGATTTGTTGTATTTTTTATAATTTTTGCATGCATATCATCCTTAGGTTAGTTGTTGCAAGTTGTGTGTGGAGTCTATGGCCAAGTTTTTTCGAATTTTTTTATTGAGTAGACTAAGTGTTTATGACCATTGATCATATGTTGCATCAGTTTGCAAGTAGTTTGAGGCTTGTCTCGCTTGGTTTGTCACATTCTCATGTGCACTAGTTAAGCTTAGTAGTCTCGACATCACCTCGAGTGGTGTTTCTTCTACTGCGGTTCACGATGGCCTTGTAAAATGATGCATGTTAGAGTCTATGGTTGTAACCCGTGTAATTATGTACGTAAGAGGCGACAAGTTCTTCACCTCGATTAGAGATTGCCAAATGCCTAGGAAGGAGGTAGTGTGAGGTGTGCGATTCCTTGTATTAAACCTATTCTATCGAATAGGTTTGGGGAGGGGGTTGCCTTATTGATCTTGTCTTTCGTCCTTGAGTCGTTGTAAAGTTTTCTTTTTCTTTTTTATTTTTCTTTTTGTTTTTTGTCCCAACCTATTCTTTCGAATAGGTTTGGGGAAGGTGTTTTGGACATTTAGTACTGCTGCTTGCCCCTATATATAAATAAAAAAAAAAAAAAAAAAAAAAAGAGAGAGAGAAAAAGAAAAGAAAATGAATTTTTTTTAAAAAAAAAGGGGGAAATAAAGAATAAGACCCAAAAAGCAAAAGAAGGGTCGTTGCAAGCCAAAAAGCAGTCTAGTAAAGTGTCAAGTGTCATGTAAATATTTGTTATTGTGAAGTTATCGAGTTGTAAGTTCTATCTTTCGTTTCGTGTCGCCTTTGTCCAAGGCCTGTTCTTGACCGCCCTCGTCTTGCTATTCAAGAAGTGGTTGAAAGAGGCTCATTCTTGAGAGTCTGGGTAGAATAGGGGAGTGTTATCTTTCTAAGGGAACCCTCCTTCGTTTGATGAGAGCCAGTATTGGTTCGCCCTCTCTTGAGGAAAAGTCTCGCTTGGTGAACAGTAGTAAGCCCTCGGTTTCATAGGCACGGGGCAATTGTAGTATGATAACATGTATCATTGTGTCGTCACTGACCAGGTCCAGGTAGAAGATGTTACGAGAGACTCCTTTGTTTAACAAAGTGCACATATGAATGTGTATATTCGCAATCGAGGCATTCTTCAACCTACTTGCATGTCATGCACATATGGTCTTGTTCATAAGCATTTGGTAGATTCAATAGATTAGTTCATCTTACTTGGCATTAGACTCCCTTTTAGTGTTGCAGTTAGATTAGTTGTTGCTTGAGGACAAGCAAGGGTTTGGTTTGGGGAGATTGATGAACGTATTTTTTACACGTTTATCTTGTCTTTTTTACCTTCTTTTGTTTTCTTTTTGCTTAGTTTTTTTGGTTAGTTTTGTAGAATAGTGTCACGTTTATTGTTTTCTGCATTTCCAGGCACTTAGGAACGAAATGGCGTTTTTGGAGCTAAAAACGAGCTTTTTTGATAGAAAATGGCCCCATTGAAGTTCCTTGATCTCCACGGCTTGTTCGTGAGTGTTTGAGCATCAATAAGCATTGAGAAGGATGAGTCCAAGGCACCCGAGGGCCGTACGAGGGAAAAAATATTGAGTTGGAAGACAAAAATCTGCCCAGGAGCCAAGCTAAGCGCCTGGAATAGTGAAGCGCTCCGCTTCATTTTCCAGTAGTTTTGGCACAGCAGCCAAGCGAGGCGCTTGGAGGTCCCAAGCGCTCCGCTTGGCCTATCCAAGCGGTCCACTTGGCAGCGGTTACGTTTTCGGATTTTCCTTCTTAAATCTGATTTTCAGTTACTTTTTTCGGACTTTTGAACATTGGCTTCGTTTTGGCAGAGCTCCTAAGCCCCAAAAACTCAGAGAAACTCATAGATTCATTGTAATTTAGCTTGGGATTCAAGATTTTGATTGGAATTCATCCTTTGTAATCATCTACGGAGAGGTTTTCTTTGATTTCCACCGATTAGTGACAGCTTTGGTGGTAACTTGTATCACTCTCTTGTCTTGTAGTTTGATATGATGTATTCTGATTATTATTCATATGAATTGATGTCTATGTTGATGAATATGAGTAGCTAAATCCTTTGTGTTGGTGGTAGAATGTAGAATTATGCATGTTATGGATTATGCTTATGCTTACATGAGGTTGTGAGTCAATATTGTTGCAAATTACTTCATATGATTCGTAGTTGCCTATAAAATATATTCGAATAGAGTATGTGACAAACTCGTTGGTCAATGAAAGCTATAGGATTGTATGTTAGTGATTTGCAGCATGCTAGATAAATGGTGTTAGTGACAAACACCTCTAAATTATTGATAGTGGCCTTTCATGATGTGTGTCTTGAAAGTTACCTAGACAAGTTGCTTAGCAGACTTAGTTGAAGGTTTTACGCACTGAACTTGTGAGCATATTCGTAATCCATGCATGTGTATTCGATTTCTACCACCGACCGTTTTCCAAACTTGTTTACAAAAACTCTTGATTTCTCACTTCCTTTGTTCAAACATCTTTCTCAAAAATCATCATCTAGTTGAATAAAATTAGCTAACAAAAACCTTGATCAAAGCCACGTTAGGTCCCGAGAGAACGACACTCGGGGACAACTTGCCATTGCACTCTGTTTGTGTAGTGAAAGGTGTTCTTTGGCTTTTAAACAAATTTAATTGGTGAAAAACGACATCATCAACCATAGCCTTTTGTAGAACCGGAGCCTCCACCAGCAAACCTTATTGTTGGACCTTTAGACCACCGTCTATAGTTTATAAGGTTATTCTTGTTGCCCGTCATGTGCTTTCCACAACCACTGTCAAAGTGCCAGATTGCATCGTTTGTCTCCGTGGCTGAAGTCTGCACAATCAAGAGCAAACAAGTTAATTATCCAATATTGGATGACCATTAACATGTTCAAGAATGCGTCCAGTGGAAACCCAAGTCTTAAGTTTTTCAACTTTGACTTGTTTTCTACTTGCTGAGGAACTAGGAGGTTTTGAGCTGAAAGACTTTTATTCTTTTATAGAATGATCCAGCAAGGGATCTGCCTGCTCGCATCGTACACGGTCTCTTTTCTATGAAATTCCAGGGGGCTAGCAAAATGGCTCGATTTTCCTTTTTTAGGAAAAAGGAGTCTTTCCACGAGCTTAGCTCACTAATTCTTTCGCTTTCATAGCTTTCTTTCTCTTTTTACAGCGCCTTTTAACTACAACTAGAGCTACGCTTTCCTTGACCATTCGTGCTGATCAAGTCCACTTTCTGATGTGGTGTCTTGCTCGGTTGACCTTTTTGCTGAATATACTTTTCAGTAAGTTCTTTTCTAGCAAGGTTCCTTCTAGCCCTAGCATTAAGAGTCTTTTCAGAACTCTTAGGCTTGATTTTCTTCATCTCTTTGAAGTACCTTTGCTGACTTTGCTTATACTCGTGAAAAAGTTGACTTTGCTTGGTTTTGAAACCGAGTCCACTATTCGGAGAATGCTGAGCTTTTGTGTCAGCAACCTTACTTGATTCAGGTTTGTCAGCAAAGGTCTTCTGATTACTTTTAGTAATCTTGCCTTTTGACTTAACAATTTGCTTTTCAACAACTTGTTTGGCGGAATGCTTCACATCATCCTTCTTCTTTACAGTTTGCTTCTCAGCAACCTGGTTTCCTTTTAAAGTCTTGTCACTTTGAATAGCAACAACGGGCTTTACGATCGTAGGTACTTGATTGCATGTTTCACCAACCTTAGATTGACCAAACAGATAGAGTTCTGGTAGACCACTATCAGTAGCACGTACAAAGGAAATCGGTGATTTATCTTTACTCAAGATTTCTACGTCATCACCTTCATACGTTGCACCTAAACCTTCTTTCTGAGATGGATCTCTCAAATAAGAGTTTAGTTCAGTCAGCGTATTACTTGCGTCAACATAAGATTTGAAATTGATTTTCATCTTTTTCATTTCTTGGATTTCAGCAAGTAACTTTAGAATTGAGGACTGATATTCTTCCAATTCTAATGCCATTTGAGAATTCTTCTCTGTAGCTTCAGCAATCAACTTCTTAAGACGCCTTATTTCAGCATCATTTTCTTCTGTCTCTTCCTTCAGCCAGACATACTTTTCAGTAGTCTGCTTGGTCAGAGTTTCAGCAATCTGTAGTTTCTCTTGCTGTCTGCTCAGAGTTTTCCCAAATCTTTCGATTTCTCCTTGAATCTTATCACGGTCAATCTCGTCTTCACTTTCTGAGTCTGAGTCAGAGGTAGGATTATTTACCTGACCGGCCATGAGGCAGAACTCGTAATTTGACACATCTGGATAAGCTTCCATAGCTATTCCACAAACTTCTTTGACAATCTCCACATCTAGAGTGGCTTCTTCATCGTTAGTGTCTGAGCTTTCATCCGCACTGTCTTCGGAGCTAGTATCAATGCATAATGCATCGATTTTTGCTTGAAGCTTCTTCTTTTCTTCAGCAATAAAAGCTCTTTTGAACTTCTTCTTCTTTTCAGTAGATTTGCCTTTCAGCAAAGGGCAATTAGCTTTGAAGTGTCCAGGCTTTTTGCAATAAAAGCAGAGAACATTTCCAACTGCTGGTTCTTCTGATGAAGTTGCTTGCTGAGCTTGCTTGTTCAGCGAGCTAGTCTCATTCTTGTACTTATGGTAGTTGTTACCAAGATGCTTTTTCAGCTTCTCTTTTGCTTTTCGCCTTTTAAGTTCCTTACTGATGAATTTCTTCATGTTTTTGACAACCAAAGCATTTTCATCAGCAGGCTCTTTATCATTCTTCTTTTCAGAAGATGACGGCTTTGCAGCAAGAGCAATGTTTTGCGATTTTTCAGCAAACACATTTTCTCTTTGCTTTGTCTCGTAGTTGACAGTAGCAAGATGAGAGAACAACTTTGTTGGTGTAATGTCTGGCATTCCTTGATTGTAGTAGAAGTTCTGAGTGTGGATCCATTCTTGGTTCAGACTTCTGATAATGGTTTTCACCTTCTCAGAATCTGAGTAAAGATTTCCAACACCCAAGGCTGCCATTTCACTAACAAGAGTTGTGAATCTGAAGTCCAAGTCTTCCAGTGACTCACTTCGAGTTTGTTCTCCTTGGTTTTGTCAGATCCAACGCAAAGATCTTGAACCATTTTCCAAGCTTCCTTAGCAGTTTTAGCACCCCACAGTTTGCACTGTATGGTATCCGGAGTTGATCGAATGATGATGTTTCTTGCTTGGCCATCAAGACGGAATCTCTTGGCTTCGTCGGAAGTCCATTC
Source organism: Plantago ovata (assembly GCA_028274465.1). NCBI lineage: Eukaryota > Viridiplantae > Streptophyta > Magnoliopsida > Lamiales > Plantaginaceae > Plantago > Plantago ovata. Next base: position 38,446,914 of record CM051456.1, on the reverse strand, counting down.
CTCTCTTGGTTTTGGAACGACAGTATCAACCGGTTCGCCTAAGATAGTTTCCTTTCCAGCTTCATTGGTTTTGTGAGGAAAACTTCTTTCAACCTTAGTGATCTTGATATCGGAGTGATGTGCAGAGAATAGAACTCATTGCAATTTTCAGCAAGAGTACTTAGACTGTTGTATTTCATGATGATTTTTGTTGCTGATCAGAAGTCATTTTTGACAACTCGTTTTTAATACTCACCATGTTCTCCTCATGTCTTTGTTCTGTTGCGGCCTTTTCTTCCATGAAAGTCTGAGCCTTTACTAATGCGATCTTTGCTAGCCGGAGTGCTTGACTTACATCTTCTTCATAGCTCTTGTGATAAAGACTGATGTCTTTCTGAGCTATTGTAAGAGTAGTAGTGCGTCTGAGCACTGTAGCCAATATTTTTCCAATATCAAGCGGGCTCTCAGCAAGCAATGCCTCATCTTCTGCTTTGCAGGCATCATGGACTTTCTTCAGTGCCAAAATTCTAGGAGTAAACTCCTCTACACGTGGGAACGACACTAGATTTGGGGTCAAGGAATGAACTTTTAGTTCTGAAGCAAACTGATCATCTTTCATCAGCAATTCTCCTCTCAAATCATCGTCTACATCATTTATATAGTCAGGAGGAGGAATTTCAACCACTTTTGGGTCTCTCTTTGAGTTTTCATCCTCGTTTGCTGATAGATCATCTTCATCCTCATATTCATCAAGGCCAGCAACCTTGGAACCTAAGTCAGCAGCTTCATTTCCTTTTGGTTGAGTGGTTGCTGATGGCAACGCTTCAGACTCAACAATTGGAGTTTCACCAGTAGTTAGTTTTAATTGAGTAGTTGCTGAGGGAAACATTTGAGACTCAATTACTGGAGTTTCGCCAGTAGTAAGTGGAAGGGAGGAGACTTCCTTTGGTTTTACTCCTGAAGATTGACCAATTTCCAGATCCTGCGTATGCCTTGCATGAATCAGGAGATTGTTTTGTAGAGCTCGTTGGTAATCTTCATCCATTTTATCTTCATCATCAAGGTTTGTATCATTGACCTTGGCATCAGAAAATTGGCTCTTGCCATGTTTCAAGGCAGCTCGTTTTCTGGCATATTCTTCTTCAGTATCAGCGCCTTATACAGGTGCTTGATTTTCAGCATCAGCAGGAGCAGGTTGAGATTCATGCTGAGGTTGTGGTTGTTCAGCTTGCTGATTGTCTTGTTGTTCAGTTTCAACAACTGTCAATTTAAACCACCATCATCAGGACTTGGACCTTGATTGTCATCATCGTCATCCTTTTTGTCCTTTGAATCTTTCCCTTCATCATCACTGGGATCAGTAGGGATGTTTTCATCTTCTTCCTCTTCATCGTCATCAGTCAAAATGACTAGCTCAAGGTGCTTGTATAAAGAAACACTTGTTACTTCCTCTTCCTCATTGATTTTGTGGGGATCAGCCACCACGGGTACAAATGAACCCTTGAGCATCACAGCTTGTTCAGCTGGAGAGGCACTCTTAAATTTTGCCTTCATATTCTGTCTGATTTGAGCAATCAGATTCGAGCTCATTAGCTGAGAATAATAGAATTCTTCAGGAAGTATGGAGTGGACAAATGTCTCGAGCTTCAGCAGAGAGGATCTCTTTTTCTCATTTGATAGATGAAGATGGAGGTCAGAAAAATCCATCCTGTTGTACCTTTGCCAGTTGCTGACAGACTTAGCAACTCTTGACAAGGTTGTTCTTTTGAAGTTCAAGTAAAGTTCCTCATAACTCACTTGTGAATCTTCAGTGATGTGCACCACTTCAGTGGTCTCCTTTAGAGCCTGAAAAAGAGTAGTATTTAGATCAGGAGAGGTTTGGATAATTGCCTTAGAGTTCAAAGCTGAAACATGAATTACCTGCTGAGTTTCAGCAAGCTCATGTTGTACAATTTCCATTCCTTGGGGAGCTTTAGTAGCATCCTCCATTTGTTCATCCTGAAATAAATATGAGTTAGATACAAGTAATAAGTTGTCAAACTTAGTTTTATTACCGAAAAACATGAACTACCTGCTAAGCAGGAGGTGTTGATTCTGGTGCAGAGGCTTCAACAACCATCTGACTTGCATCTTGAGAAGTCTGTAGAGATATCATAATATTAGCAAAAGAATAAGTTTCAGAAAATGAAGTTTTACTGATGGTTGAGTTATCTACCTGCTGAAGAAGGACAGGTTGTGGCTCAGTCCTTTCAGCATTAACAATTTCTTCAGTTTCTGGGACTGTTTCTTCAGTAGACTTCTTGGCTTGCTCTGTTTGAGAAAGTTGCGCGGTTTCAACAGTCTCCCTTGTCTCTGAAATGACAAGTTGAGCAGAAGCATCTTGACCCTTAAGCTCACTGCTTGTCATTAAAACATCAATGGATTTGTTGGATGATTCTTCAATATCCAATTCCATCTGTTGGCTTAAAGCTTCCAGTACAAGCTGGACTTTTTCAATTGATGTCTTTGGTGAACTTGGGCCAGTATTCTCAGCATCACGAGATGCGTCGTTGAATAATGCTTCTTGAGTTTCTTCAGCAACTTCTGGGACTTGAACCATTGTTGTTTCAACAACTGGTTCTTCAGCATCCTGATGAGTTGCTTGTTCAGCAACCATCTTTTCATTAACGGCAGCTTCAGCAAGTGCCGCGGTTCTTATATCTGCAGCGATATCAATAACCGGTTCCATAGTTTGGTCATCAAGATTATCTACAATGTAGATATCTGGGACTTGGGCAGGAATTTCATTTCCACTGCCTTGTGGTCTATTCGCAGTAGATGTATCAACATTAAGTTGATTGTTGAAGGCTTCCACAAACACTTCAACATTGCGGACATATGTTTCAGTAACTACCTCTGCAACATCTACTGGAACTTGCATTTCAGCAACTGTTTGGGAATTGTCTGAGAGGTCATGGACAATTGGTACTGACTTGCGAGCCAGTGTTTTCTTCCTTGGGTTATTTGTCCTTTTTCTCTTGGGGACAGGGTTTGCTGATGACGCTGCAGTCTGAGTGTCATCATCAGTTTTCCTCTTTTTCTTTTTAGATTTCTCCAGTTTCCCAGCAGAGGCGTCAGTAGTTGCATTTTCAGCAACAGGTGTAGTGGTGTCAGCATGATCACCATCTAGAGTAGTTTCATCTTTGTCACCACCATCTACAACAGTTTCATCTCTAAGTTGCTGAGTGGTGACATCTGCAGCTGTTGTATACCTTTCTTGCTGACTTGTGCTGACAACATCTGCAGCTGTTGTCTTCTTAGATTTTTCAAGTTTCTTGCCAGCAATCTTAGGTACATTCTGCTTGTAGAAGGATCTTCCCACATTGCATACAGATTTCTTGATTGGCAATGGGTTTCTCAGCTGAATCCTGAAATGTTCAAGGATATAGCATATCTTTATTCCATACATAACTGGAAAGGAAGGTGAGACTTTGTTGTCTTCCACCTTAACCTTGAACTTAGTAACACAATCAACAAGTCTGTTGAAAATGTACTTAGCCCAGTTAAGTTCCGTTTTGTTTTCATAGATATGCATCAGCAGCGGCCACCTTCTCAGGCCTACTTGGTCTATTCCTCCAACTTGGGAGTCCAAAACTTTAATTAGTAGCAGAGCTGCTAGACCAAGTGAATGGCAGAGATGCTTTCTCTTAACGTGCTTTGTCCAAGTCACGGGAGCAATCTCTCCTTTCTTCATTTTCTCAATTCTGACGTCACTGTAGAAGGCTTCAATTTCTTCATCCGTTGCAGTGACGTCATCTTCAGTTCCAGTGGTTGGAATCTGAAAGATTTCCACTAAATCAGTCCATTTTAGGACTATTTGCGTGTTCTGAACTGTAGTAAAGATCACTTTTTCAGTGACTCCTTTACTATCAGTTAGGGACTGGATTTCTGCATTGTTGTAGAACTCCATTGTGTCCAACATGCTCACTTGCTTAGTGCGAGCAGTTACAAAATGAATAAGGCCTTGCTGCTTGATATATTCAAGCGCCTCTTCATTGTCACCGTCAAGTTGTTGTTCATAGAAGTATCGAATATACTTCTCTTTAGAAAATCCGCCCCATTGCATCATCATCTCACACTTTGCAGTGTCAAGATATGAAGGAGGCATGGGTTTTTCCGAGATTCTATCGTTTTTCAACACAACTTTCGTAGTGTTTGTTGCCGGGGTAGTCACCGGAGCAGTGCGTTTCCAACACTGTCAACCTTAGACGACTTTGAGGTCTTAGAGGACTGTCTCTTTGGTGCCATTTCTTTATATAGAAAAGAAAATGTGCACGAAAAAGATAGTTTGCTTTTTGACCGGAGGTACAGTAGATTCAGACAAAAATTTGCAGAGAAAGGAAATGTGAGTTAAAGAATTTTGTCATTTCTCTAACTCCTTCTTTATATAGTGTCTCTGATGTGTGAGAAACTCAATCGATTTGAGTTCTCAGCAAGGGTAAAACAGAGAAACAAAGGCGTTAGTGGAGCCTTTGCATTGAATGCGTAGTGGCCCACTAACTAAAACCGTCAGAGCACTCTCTCTCTCTTTGTTTTGTTAACCGTTAGATCAATAAATCCTTTTAATCAATGGCCTCGATTGTATTTCATGTCATGATTATTACGAGTTTATCTGTGCCCGATTAACGTCACAAATTGATTTTACCGAGTTTTATGGGATTAGATTACTTGCTGAAATAGACAAGAATCTTTTCAGCGAGTTTGCATAAATAACCTAGATACTTGCTGAAAGTTCCCCCTTACTTAGATATCTCATATTTTCTTAAGTTTAAAAGATATTTCTGAGTTCCCGTATCAGTAAATTTTTTGTACTTGAGATATCCTTTGGTAAAATATGAGAAATGAGTTTTGCTCTTTTTCTGAGTTCCCGTCTCAGAATATTCCCTTGATACTTGAATACCTGTTTCAGTATCTTTGATTTTCTGAATACTCGTTTCAGCAATCTTTAAGGTTTTTCTTTTACTGAGTGTCCGTCTCAGCAAGTGATCAAGTTTCCTAAAAAATACCCGTTTTGAAGGAATTACTTGCTGAATGCCTGTTTCAGCAATCATGTTGTGACCTATCATTTCTTAGAAGAAATTAGTGGACGGAGCTTTTAAGTAAGAGTATTTTGGCTTGCTGAATACCTGTTTCAGCATTCTGCCAAATGTATCATTTATTGAGGTAGTTCAATCAATCTAAGGTTATACCTTAGCATTGCGAACCTGTTAACTGGTAGGGGCTTGGTAAAGATGTCAGCAAGTTGATCATCAGTACCTACTTTCACAACCTCAATATCTCCCTTTTCCACATGATCTCTAATGAAATGATGTCTAATATCAATGTGTTTGGTCCTAGAGTGAAACTTAGGATTTTTCGTGATAGCAATAGCACTCGTATTATCACAAAAAATTGATGTTTTCTTTGCAGAAATACCATAATCTCTTAATTGTTTCTGAATCCATAGGATTTGAGCTGTGCAACATCCATCCGCAGTGTATTCAGATTCAGTGGATGAATTGGCAACACATGTTTGCTTCTTGCTGAACCATGATATTAATCTAGTACCCAAAAACTGACAAGTTCCAGAGGTACTTTTTCTATCAAGAGTTGATCCTCCATGATCAGCATCAGAATAACCAACCAATTCTAGTCCAGAATCTTTAGGATACCATAATCCAACATTGACTGTACCTTTGACATATTTCAGTATCTTGATTGCCTTTTTGTAGTGTGATTCTCTTGGATCAGATTGGAATCTTGCACACACACAAACAGCATATTGAATGTCAGGTCTACTTGCTGTTAAATACAACAAGGAACCAATGAGCTTCCTATACTTGTGTTCTTCAACACTTTTATCTTCTTTAGTATAGCCCAATTTGGTACCAACACTCATAGGGATCTTTTCAGGTTTCTCTTCCTCTTTGATCCTAAACTTTATGAGAATTTCTTTCGCATACTTTGCTTGATTTATGAATATTCCATCTTTGAGTTGCTTGACTTGCAATCCTAGGAAATAATTCAATTTTCCCATCATACTCATTTCAAACTTGTTTGTCATAAGTTTGGCAAAATCATCACAAAGTTGCTTGTCCTTAGATCCAAAAATTATGTCATCCACATAAATTTGAACTAAGAGTATTTTACCATCATGGTTCATGGTAAATAAGGTTTTGTCAACTTCACCTATCTTGAAACCATTATCCAGCAAGAACGTAGCCAAGGTATCATACCATGCTCTTGGTGCTTGCTTTAGACCATATACAGCTTTCTGAAGCTTGTATACCATCTTGGTTTCTGAGGGAATTTCAAAGCCAGGGGGTTGTTCTAAGTAGACTTCTTCAGTAAATTCACCATTCAAGAATGCACTGTTAACATCCATTTGGTAAACAATGAAGTCATTGTGAGAAGCAAAGGCCAAGAAAAGCCTAATTGCATCCAATCTTGCAACTGGTGCATAAGACTCATCATAGTCCAATCCTTCAGTCTGACAGTAACCTTGAGCAACTAAACGTGCTTTATTTCTTGTTACTTAACCAGACTCACTCAGCTTGTTTCTGAACACCCACTTTGTACCAATAGCTTTCTTGCCTTCAGCAAGTGGTACAAGTTTCCAGACTTTGTTCCTTTCAAATTGATCCAGTTCTTCTTGCATTGCCTTTATCCATTAAGAATGCTTTAAAGCTTCTTCTATGGCTTTAGGTTCAATTTCTGAAACAAAGCAAGAGAACAATGATTCTACTTCTACGACAGTTGCTTCTTCAGCAAGTCCATGAGTAGTAGTAGAAGCTTTGGATCTAGTCACTTGGCGTTTATTAATATCACCAATCATATCCGTAGAGGGATGATCTCTAATCCATTTATTAACAGGTTTTCTGTTTGTTGGATCTGGATATGTTTGCTCACCAGCATGTGACTCTTCAGCATGTACTTGTTCAGTACTTGATCTAACGCGGGTTTGTCGGGTCCCGATTCAGCAAATAAATTTGTTATTTAGCCAAAGGCAATCCACAACTACAACGAAAACCGTAGTGTAGCGGTAGAATGACCTCGAGTGTCGTTCTCTCAGGACTATAACTAGCTTTATCTATTTAACTAGAGAATATAAAAACAGCAAACGGAATAGCAAGGAGTTTTTCTAACAGATAATGGAGATTGGTGATAGTATGATCATTCAAAGCATAACGGGTCAATAATCATGCGTAAATTCCTCGGTCTTGCATGGAGATCTTTGATCAATCGAATGTCCTGTTGCAATTATTAAGCACTATGAAGATAATGATACTGACAAGTCAATCACTATTGTCCTATTGTGTTCCGTAATTATTCAACACTATGAAGATATAGATGCGTATAGGTCGACGAGGGTCCAATTGTGCATAATAATTAATACAACATACGAGAATTTAGGCTGAGCCTGATCAACGAAATAAAGCAATAACATGGAGTATAATGCGCGATATAGCCATTAGCATGATTATCTTCCCTTCGCTAATAATTCACATACTACCACCAACGATAAGTTTAGCTACTCATAATAGGCATGCAATCAACAGAAATCATAGAAGAAAACATGTTGAAAGATATATAAAAATAAGTAGAATAAACTGTAAGATACAATGTTACCGAAGGTTGTCAATCTCCAAAGAATTGCGATCCTACAAGCTCCAATCTGCTATGAAAAAGTGTCTCCTAAGCTACGGACCCCCAGAACAGGCTCTGGGAAGTCCCTACCTAAAACTACAGAGAAAGGTGTCTGGAAAAGTATGAATTTCGGAGAAAAACTGAGCAACTATATATAGGCTACGAAAAAGTGTGGGGCGATTCGCCCCACGTCCCGGGCGGTTCGCCCGGGAGTAATTTTCGCGGAATTCCGCATTTTCGATGCGTTTTTGGATTTTTTTCCCCTTTTCGGACTCGGTTTTTGACTTCTAGTGGCCTTCTAACCTCCAGATTCGACCCCTAGACTCCAAATCCTATCTGGAAACCTTCAGATACTCCAAATAGGCTTCTGGAACACCAATTCCTTGTCAACTTCAATATAATTGCCGTGAAATCCTCGTTTTTCAACCAAAACCTGTAAAATAAAATCTAAAGTGAAACGTGACACTATTCTAATAAAATGCACTAAAATATAGCTAAATTAACATAGATGATAGCTAAAATAGGTGAAAGAGACTCAAATGAAAGTGTAAAATACACATTCATCAGTACTACTGGGAATTTGTGTCTCTGCTGAGATAGGTTCATCAGCAACTGCTTGTTCAGCATTGCTCGATTGTGGTAGCTCATCAACAGGCACTGGAGGTTGCATAGTTTCAGCAACTTCCGGAGCAACTGCGTCTTTTGCTGGAAATTCCTTGTCAAGAACTATATTTATCTTGTCATGACTTGGGGGAGGAGAGTCATTGTCAGAATCATCATTTAGTTCAATTGACTTGATCTGCCTAGCATTAGATTCAGTTCTTTGCTCATGTATGATTAACTTTTTCATACATTCTGATATTTCTTCTTCAGCAGGCACTCCTTATGTCTTTTCGTAGAATACAACATGCACTGATTCTTCGATCTTTTGTGCCTTTTTGTTGTAAACTCTATAAGCTTTACTATGCAAGGAGTAACCGAGAAATATCGCTTCGTCTGCCTTTGGTTGAAATGTTCTTAGGTATTCTCTATTGTTATTAAGAATAAAACACTTACAACCAAATACTCTTAGATGAGTGATATTAGGAGGCCTTCCAACAAACAATTCATAAGGAGTTTTGTTCTATTCCTTAGTTATCAAACATCTGTTTTGAGTGTAACAGGCGGTATTAATCACTTCAACCCAGTAAGCCTCACTTATTTTAGTGTCAGCAAGCATTGTTCTTGCGGCTTCTTTCAGAGTACGATTCTTCCGTTCAGCAACACCGTTTTGTTGTGGTGTCCTTACTGAGGATAACTGATGTTGTATGCCTTTTGAGGTGCAATACTTAGTTATGTATTGGTTTACAAACTCAGTACCATGGTCTGTCCTTATGAATTTTACCTTGTCATTTTTCATGACTTCAAGCTTATTCAGCAAGTTAGGTATTTCAGTCCTGGTTTCAGATTTGTGCTTGATGAATACTACCCAAGTGAATCTTGAATAGTCATCCACCACGACCAGACCATACTTCTTACCAGTATAGCTTGTTGAAGAAGATTCAAACAAGTCCATGTGCAAGAGTTGTAAAGGTTTTGTAGTTGACGGTACTACCTTGTTCTTGAAAGAAGATTTGGTTTGCTTTCCTTGCTGACATGCATTGCAAATACCATCCTTCTTAAAAGTAACCTTAGGTAATCCAACTACAAGTGCCTTTTTAGACAGCTTATTCAGCGTCTTGAAGTTTAGATGACTTGTTCGTTTATGCCATAACCATGCTTTTTCAGCAAGGCAATCATGATCTGAGACAAGGCATTTTTCAACAATTGCTGAAGACCAATCTACGGTGTACAAGCCTTCTGATCTTCTTGCAATCATAATAACCTTTTTAGTCTCGAAATCTATAAGTTTACATTCATCACTTTTGATTTTGATGAAGTATCCTTTGTCAGCAAACTGACTCATGCTGAAAAGATTAAACTTAAGATTTTTGACATAAAGAACTCCAGTAATGGTAATGCATCCTAACTTCACGTCACCATAGCCTTTTGTAGAACTAGAGCCTCCACCAGCAAACCTTATTGTTGGACCTTTAGACCACCGTCTATAGTTTATAAGGTTATTCTTGTTGCCCGTCATAAGAACTCTAATTCTTATTGCACAAGGAAACCAATTTAAGTCTAGATTCATTCCCAATTAAGTTAGAACTCAATTAGGAAAATCTAACTTAACCCTTGACTTCTAAGGAGTCGAAACTCCCTCCCACACTACTACTACACGCGGCCGGCCAAGGGGTGTATGTGGGTCCCAAACTTATAATTCGAAGGCAATTCAAACTCTAAGTAGATTTTGCCCATGTGCATATATTAATTCTAAATTAATATATCCTCTCAAATCAAACCTCTATTATATTTTTAAAATATAATCTTTAATTGTATTTTCATAAAATACAATTAATCAATCAATTCAATTAATAATTCCAAATTATTAATTGAGCCACAAATAATTATAATTAATTCCAAATCAATTATAATTCATCAATCACAATTAATTCTAAATTAATTGCGATTCCATCTTCAAGGATATTCGGATAAGCTGAATCACCACATAGTGTGACCCATAGGGCCTCATTGTATTAAGCAAGTGCTACACTAGGCAACATGGAATTCCTAGACGGTTCCATTTGCAATATTAATACATGAGGACGTTTGAGAGGTTTCTCATAGCAAACCCTTTCGTTGTGAAGTCTGTTGCGCTCAACGCGGCGATGGTAACGTCACTTCATCTGACTGACTCGAATGCATCTAGGATCGATGATGTGTCTATCCCAATAATACATCCACGGGCGTCTTCAGTGAGTTGCTTGGTGAATCCAATATCTATTATGACTATCATAATAATATTGATACGTTGGCCAGCGGTTTAACCAATCACAACTATGAACGACTATGAGCAGTGCTTGTCCTGTGCTACACGTGAGAGATGAATCCTTCAGAGAATCACTTATCACCCCCATTTGTATGTAGCCATAATCCTGGATCGTATCTTGGGTCAACTGCTTATTCAGAGCTGACATCGACGGGTCCACCAAGGATATGGGGCAACAAATGTGATGATAAAGTCCTGTAAGTCCAAAGGACGACTGGAATCACTTCGACAACTTTCCGGTTCCTATAGACACTTCGGTGTAGAGTATGCATCGATGGGAGTTTCCGGTGGGTACTTCCATTGTTCGGTAATCACCCTTCGAACAACTATGCGGAGTTATGGGAACGTTTCTAGATTGTCTAACAATCCGTTCCGTGGCCGTGGGATCGGCTCACACTTGCTCTAACAAGTATAACCTCCACGCATACTAGTCTCACCTGGTTCATTTAGACCCCTACATTCGAGATTAACCTCGACTAGGGAGAGTTTTGGATAGATGATAACTCACATAGCTCCCACTATCTATGTGATCGGTCATCTATCCGAGGGGACATGTTTGATATCAATACAGACAGGAATAGAGATATGACATGCTGTATGCCTGGTGTAATATAAATATGAAACCGATACTCAATAGTCAAACAAACAAACATATATTATATTACGTTGACCTGTGTAATAGTACATATATGCCCTTAATAAGGGTTGTATGCCCTTAATAAAGACTGTCTCTAGGACATATACACTATCAATCTCCCACATGGACTAGAGCCAGTCACCTTTATGCTTAATGTCTAGATTAACATAATGTCTTAAGTGGGCATGCACTGATAAGACCTTGGTGAAAGCATCTGCCACGTTGTCCGTGGTTGAGACACGTTCTATACTAACTTCTCCTCTATCAATAATCTCACGTATAACGTGATACTTTCTAAGTACATGTTTGTTCTTGTTTGTAGATCTAGGATCCTTGGCTTGAGCGACGGCGCCCGTGTTGTCACAATAAATCATTATTGGACTTGGAGCAGGAACAACCCTCAATTCCTTCAAGAACTCTGAAATCCAGACAGCTTCTCTCGATGCTTCTGATGCAGCAATGTACTCGGCTTCTGTGGCTGAGTCAGCAATCGTGGCTTTCTTAGAACTCTTCCAACAAATAGCTCCTTCGTTCAATTTGAATACGTATCCTATCTGTGACTTAAAGTCATCAGGATCTGATTCAAATCCAGCGTCGACATAAGCAGACATCTTTAATTCTGGTTCTCCACGAAACACCAAGAACATTTCCTTAGTCCGTCGAAGGTACTTAAGAATGTTCTTTACAGCAGTCCAGTGAGGTACTCCTGGATTCTGTTGGTGTCGACAAGTGACACTAAGCGCATATGCCACATCTGGCCTTGTGCAATTCATTGCATACGTAATAGACCCTACTGCCGAAGCATAGGGCGCACGACTCATTGCCTTTCTTTCTTCATCAGTTTTAGGACTATCCTTCACTGATAGCACGATCTCATGCCTAGCTGGGAGAAAGCCTCTCTTTGAGTCGTCCATCTTATAACGCTTCAGTATTTTGTCGATGTAGGTGGACTGTGTCAATCCTAACATCCTCTTGGACCTATCTCTATAGATCTTTATCCCTAGGATGTAGTTCGCTTCACCCAAGTCCTTCATTGAGAAGGTATTTGATAACCAAACTTTAGTCTCTTCTAGCATAGAGACATTGTTTCCCATGATCAAAATGTCATCAACATAAATGATCATGAAAACGATTCCCTTGTCGCTGTGCCTAGTGTAGACACAGGAATCTTCTACGCTTCTGACGAAGTCAAACGATTTGACAGCTTCGTCAAAGCGGATATTCCAGCTCCTAGACGCTTGCTTTAGCCCATAGATGGATCTCTGTAATTTGCATACAGCAGTTGGCCTGGTTTTAATAATAAAACCTTCCGGCTGTACCATATAGACCTCTTCCTAAAGGTTGCCATTGAGGAAGGCAGTCTTTACATCCATCTTCCAGATCTCATAATCATAGTAGGTAGCTATCGCAAGTAGAATTCGAATAGACTTCCACTTTGCTACCGTTGAAAAGGTTTCATCATAATCGATGCCATACCTTTGTGTGTAGCCCTTCGCCACGAGTCTAGCCTTGTGCGTTTGTACCTTGCCATCGGCATCTGTCTTTCGTTTAAAGACCCATTTGCACCCAATAGGTCTAACCCCTTGGGGCTAGTCTACCAAGCTCCAAACTTGGTTCAGGTACATGGAGTCTATTTCCAATTCCATGGCCTCTTGCCATCTGTCTGAGTCAATATCATTTATTGCCTCTTTGTAGGTCTCGGGGTTTTCCCGATATGATAAGCCAACATCAAGTTCACTGATGTCTTCTATCATAAGGCTTTGCTTCTGAGGTCCTTTTGGGATCGTCTTCGACCTACGGACCTCGACTGTTGCTTCTGTTGCCGTTTCTGGTACTTTTCTTTTCTGGCTTCGTGTGACACGAACATTATCAGTGGGCACTGATGTAGCCGGTCGCGTGCTACGACCCTGTTCCCTAGTGGGAGGCTGCTCTTGTGCAACTTGTTGCACATGTTGATTGACAACGCGTTCTATTTGTGTGGTTTCAACTGTTGATCTAATCACGGGACTCCCACTGACTATGACATGCCTAGCAACTGTCATATCATTACCCTTGTCTGCTTCGAAGCTCTGATGAACGTGTATTTTACACCTTCATTCGAGTCTTTTTTCACCTATTTAGCTATCCTCTATGTTAATTTATCTATATTATAGTGCATTTTATTAGAACAATGTCACGTTTCCCTTTAGTTTGCATTTTTCAGGTTTTAGGTGAAAAACGTGATTTTCCGGGCAATTATGTTGAAGAGAACGAAGATTCGGTGTTTCGTGGGCATCCGTGGTGTATCTAGAAGGTTCCGGACGAGATTTGAGGTCTAGGGGTCGAGTTTCAAGGCTTAAAGGTCACTAGAAGGCAAAATCCGAGTCCGGAAAGGAAAAGAAGACCAAAAACGCGTCTCCACCGACTGGAGCTCCCGGGCGGTTCGCCCCACGCCAGGCGGTTCTCCCGGCGTCTGGGGCGATTCGCCCCACGCCCTCCGAACTCCTATATATAGTTGCACCTGTTTCTACGTTTTTCAGACCTTTTTTCATACTTTTCACATTAGTTTTAGATACGAATTCTCCAGAGCCTGTTCTAGGAATTCTTAGCATAGGAGACTCTTTTTCTTATCAATTTGGAGGATTAAGAATAGCAATTGAACCTCGTTGTTTATCAATTCTTGCTTGTGAGTTCGCAATTCTTCGGAGATTGACAACCTTCGTCGATAACATTGTATCTCACGATTTTTCTATTTATATTTATATTCTTCAACATGTTTTCATTCAATCTTGCTTTGATTTCTGTTGATTGCCTGTCATCTATGAGTAGCTAAATCTATCGTTGGTGATAGTATGTGATTTCTTAGCTAGGGTTCTTAATTATGCATGATGGCTGTAACGCGAATCAGACTTGAGTTATTGCTTTACTTCTTTGATCTATCTAAGCCCTCTATCTTCGTAGTGTTGAATTGAACGGAACACATTGGACAATTCATGATCTTAGATTTCTATTAAAAATGATCGAGTACTTCATGCATGATTATTAACCTAATGCTTTGAATGATCATACTATCACTAACTTCCATTATTATTGATAAGAAAATCTGTGCTAAGTCGTTTGTTGAGTTTATAGTTTAAGTTAAATTAGATAAAGCTAGTTATAGTCCTTAGAGATCGACACTCGAGGTTATTTTACTGCTACACTACGGTTTTCGTTGTAGTTGTGAATTGCCTTTGGCTAAAAACAAATTTATTTGATTAATTGAGTCTGACAAACTTCGGTTCATCAAATTGGCACCGTTGTCGGGGACTATACTCCTTCTTTCTGCTTAGCTTATTTATGTTTTCAGTATTCAATTCCTAGGTTTAGTAGTTTTATTTAAGTTGATCTCTCTGATACTCTTTTCTTAGCTTGTTACAGATAGTGTATGCGAAGTACACGATTTAGAGGAACACCGCTTGCCGAACCAATCGCTGAAATCGACAGAGTCTAGCACCAAAGAAGGCGACTACTTCGACGACGTGAACTAGAGGAAATAGAGGATACCGATTTCTCTGAATCTCTACACAGTCTTTTCGAAGAAATCGTCGGAATGGAAGAAGCAAGACCACTGAAATCATGGGTTCAACCCACCAAGGATCGTATGAGGGGAACGACGATTGTTCTTTCACCTGCAACTCGAGATCTGGAAATAAAACCATGTGTTCCAGCAACTTCCGAGGTTCTATGGCTTGGCTAGGGAAGACGTGATGGGATACTTGCATGATATCGATGACTTCGTCAACCAACTTCCACGACCCGGAGCTGAAATAACAGCGGATGAGCTGAGAATGAAGGTTTTTGCTATGGGGCTTGGCGACAGGGCCAAGTCATGGTTGAGTTCTCTACCGGCGGGTTCGCTTGACACTTGGGCAAAGGTTTTTTCAGCATTCATGGAGAAATACTTTCCTCACACCTTGACTACCGCGCTTAAGGCGCAAATCACTGGATTCAAACAAGACTATGATGAGACCATCTACACCGCGTTTGAGAGGTTCCAAGACCTCATGAACAAGTGCCCTCACCATGGTTTCGAGCTTGCGGATCTTGTCCAACACTTCTAAAATGGACTAACCTTTGAGAATCAGCAAGTGGTGGATTTCCAATGTCATGGCAATATTTGGGAGGAGACCGCGGAAGCCGTTTGGGCGGTTTTCGAGAGACTTGACAAGGGTTCGCAATTCAGGGATCCGAGAGCAATGGTTAGGAGACGTGGACCTGAAGCTCCACCTACTCAGGAGGCCCCTATGTATGGGGGGAATGGTGATCGATTCGAATGCTTTACCAATGAGTTGAAACAAGTCCTCAAGAACTCCGCAGGAACATCTATGTCGAATGAAGTTTGCCGAATATGCAAGAACTATGGGCATGGAGCTCATATGTGTATATCGGAGCTTACATATGATGATGGCAATTGGGTTCAAGGAAGCGAAGAGGAAGCTTTTGCTGCGGAATTTGGTACTCAAGAAGCTAGCTATGGACAAGATGGTAGGAATCCTCGAGGTGGATTTTGGAGAAGAGGGTTGCGAAACAATCAAGGATATGCACCGGCTAGCCAAACTTATGGCCCTAACCAAGACCGTAGTAAGTTTAACTATGGTAATGATCACTGCGAAAATCCCGCTCCCAAAGAGCAACCGAAGTCGAAGACGGCTCTACTCATGGAAAACTTGTAGAAAATGGTTGATCACACCCAAAGTTTTCTTAAGCGTTATGAAGAAGATTATGAGAATACTAGGGCACTAGGCTTGCCCATCAAAAGATGCAAGAGTTGATTGACCGTGGAGCAAGTAGGGAGCAAGGGAAGTTGCCTAGCAACACTGAGAAGTCGATGTCTATTACCTTGGTGGGTGATCTTCCTGTTGAAATCACCATCAAGAAGGTTGCTAAATGTGAGTGTTGCAAGGATGGAGAACCTCCACTAGCCAAGGAAGAAGAGAAGGATCTTGGTTCTGATGAGAGTGAAGAGGAGCAAGAGGATCCTGAGCCAATCCCTGAGAGTTTCGATGTTAAGGTTGGGATTGGTGAACTTGAAGATGTTCGTGCTACACTAGATACGGGATCTTACTCTAATGTACTCCCAATGAATGTGTTTGAGAAGAGTAGCCTTGGAAAACTATCTGAGCATAAGGCTATTGTGCAATTGGCGGATGGATCCTGTGTGAGACCCGAAGGCGTTGTGAAGAACGTATTGGTTAAGATTGGTGAAGCTTCTGTGTACACCAACTTTTAGTTATGTCGGCGTCTACACATGGGATGGGGGATGTTGTTCTCTTGGGGCGAACATTTTTGACTAAGCTACGCTCCGTGATAGACATCTACCGAAGAACTTGCACCATTGAGGTGGATGGCAAGCAACATGTGTTGCGAGCCATATCTGATCCAAATATTCACTCAATGCTTCTCACACAATTAACTATTTTGGTCTTGCTGTCAATGTTCATTCTCATTCACAGGTTCGTGGCATGAGGAAAAGATCCATGAAGGGGAAGTCTAGTACCCTAAAAAAGAAGAACTAAAAGCAAGAAGAAGTCGAGTCAAAGACTATAAACAATGGCGCTATCCGGGAGGCAACCCGGAGTGTTTATCGCATTATTGCATTGCATGCATTCATACATAGAACAATTTGCCTTTCTTTATGTGAATTTGTTCGTTTTTGTGTTGCTTTGTGCTTATGATTATGTTTAAGTGAATTTTTTCGAGTGTTGCTTTGTTCTTATGATTATGTTTGTGTGAATTCTTTCAAAAATTTCGTCTCCCCACCTCTGGAGGTGGGGGGCGAATTGCCCCACAGAACCAGAGAGTATCACGCTCTCTGGCGATGGGGGGCGAATCGCCCCACGCACGGGGCGAAATCACCCCCCGTTTTCTGAGAATATAAGTGCGGGATTTCTCCCCCAATCCTCATTCTCTCATCTTCTTCACCTCTCTTTCTCCAAAACACCAAAAAACTCGAAAAATCTTCTTTGTTCCATAATTTCTTCAATTCTCCATCAAATTTTGTGTTCTTTAGCTTCAATCGAAGCCCATTACGTGCTCTTTAATTCTATCCGAACAACTTTCATCCTAGTGCATTTGTTTTTCAGATCTGAGGTAACTTCACATGAACCCTAATTTTTCAAATTTGGGGGTTTCAGGATCTATGCTTCAATTAAGCTTATATAATGTATGAGTTGATTGTTTATGTGATTAGAATTGATTTTCATTACCAATTGCTTGTCAATTTTGCTTGGTTTGATAAATTGGGAATTTTTGCTTACTTGATATCTATGTCTCATTTTGCATTGCTCCTTTTTCTTCATTCCATATTATATGATGAGGTTATTGGTATGATAAAGGTAGGCACCATGGTAGAACACTTGATTGATGGGGTTTGAGACTTTTTGGTGAAATTTTTGAGTACTATGGTTCGAATGAATCTTGTAATTTGAGGTTACTAGTTATCTAGCATAAAGCATGTTGAGATATGTTACATATTATGATATGTTGATACGTTGCATTGTGGTAGCTAGATTAGACTTGGTGTTTTGAAGATTAGGCGTGATAATGAAGTTACTCGTTTTTTTCACTCTTGCATTTGCATATGCATGAAGCTTTTTGTTGTACGAGGTACTAATGGATGTTTGTAGGTGATGAATGTGTATTTTACACTTTCATTTGAGTCTTTTTCACCTATTTTAGCTATCCTCTATGTTAATTTAGCTATATTTTAGTGCATTTTATTAGAATAGTGTCACGTTTCCCTTTAGTTTTTATTTTACAGGTTTTGGTTGAAAAACGAGGATTTCAGAGCAATTATATTGAAGTTGACAAGGAATTGGTGCTCCAGAGCCTATTTGGAGTATCTGAAGGTTTCTGGATAGGATTTGGAGTCTAGAGGTCGAATCTGGAGGTTAGAAGGCCACTAGAAGTCAGAAACCGAGTCCGAAAAGGGGAAAAAATCCAAAAACGTGTCGAAAACGCGGAATATCCCGAAAAAACCTCCCGGGCGAATCGCCCGGGACGTGGGGCGAATCGCCCCACACAAATTCGAAGCCTATATATAGTTGCTCAGTTTTCTCCGTTTTTCATACTTTTCCAGACCTTCTCTCTCACCTTTCTCTGTAGTTTTAGGTAGGGACTTCCCAGAGCCTGTTCTGCGGGTCCGTAGCTTAGGAGATACTTTTTCATAGCAGTTTGGAGCTTGTAAGATCGCGATTCTTCGGAGACTGACAACCTTCGGTAACATTGTATCTTACAGTTTATTCTACTTATTTTTATATATGCATCAACATGTTTTCTTCTATGATTTCTGTTGATTGCATGACAACTATGAGTAGCTAAACTTATCGTTGGTGGTAGTATGTGAATTCTTAGCGAAGGGTTGATAATCATGCTAATGGCTATATCGCGCATTATACTCCGTGTTATTGCTTTATTTCGTTGATCAGGCGCAACCTATATCTTCGTATGTTGATTAATTATTGCACACGATTGGACCCTTGTCGACCTATGCACATCTATATCTTCGTAGTGTTGAGTAATTACGGAACACAATTGGACAGTAGCGCTTGACCTGTCAGTATCTATCTTCGTAGTGTGTGATAATTGCAACAGGACAATTGATTGATCAAAGATCTCCATGCAAAACCGAGGAATTTACGCATGATTATTAACCCATTATGCTTTGAAGGATCATACTATCACCAATCTCCATTATCTGTTAGAAAAACCTTTGCTATATCGTCTGTTGTTTTATATTCTTTAATTAAATTAGATAAATCTAGTTATAGTCCTTAGAGAACGACACTCGAGGTCATTCTACTGCTACACTACGGTTTTCGTTGTAGTTGTGAATTGCCTTTGGCTAAATAACAAATTTATTTGCTTGATCCGGGACCCGACAAATTCCGGTTCATCAAATTGGCGCCATTGCCGGGGACTATACTCCTTTTCCTGTTTAATTTTTTTATATTTTCAGCATTCAACCCCCAGAACAGCTCTTGGATTGTCTCTCGGAAATTTCACTTTCTTACCCTATTTCATTCCTCCTATCTTCTTCAGTAAATTCATCTAATCTGATCGTGGTTACCTTGCGTGTTTGTGCTCTCGAAATTTTTGGTGATATTGTGTTTGATTACGCTAATAGAACTAATTTTTAGTTTTGAGTTGCTCTTACTATAGAAATACAGATATGATGTCCATGCGCGCTTGCATGACACCCCAATTCTCGCAGGTCAGGAAAGGATCTTCCGTATACCTGGAGGATGAGTTAAGGAGGTGTGAGGTGACGGAGTCCATGGTGAGGTACTTACCAAGGTACGAAGATGGGATAGGGATGGACCCATGGAGTTTCGATCCTATGAGAAGGAAATAGAAAGAATTCCAGCAGAAGGGTTTACTAAGGACCAATTGTGCGGGAAATTATTTTCTTTTACTCTTGGGTATGAGCCGAGGCGTTGGATTGCAAGGTTAGAACCAGGATCGCTGAAAACTTGGGGCCAAGTAGTAGAGGAGTTCTTGGCGCGGTTCATGCCTTATCATGAGACAATTGCCTTACGTGATAGGATCCAATATTTCGAGCAAGGAGAGTATGAGCAGTTTTGTGACGCCTACGAACGTTTTGAGCTGTATAAACGTGAGTGTCCCCATCACCGTTTCGAAGATGGGGAGTTGATTTGGTGCTTCGTTGGTGGACTTCGTGAAGAGGAACGACTTAGAGTGGATAGGTTGAGCGGCGGTCTGGGAGAATGTACGGTCGACGAGGCAGAAGAAGTCCTCCGTAAGTACGCCATAGGTTCAACACAATCTGATGAGGTCATAGCAATTCACATCACTGGAAAGGAAGTAGATCGAGGTGAAGCAGGAAGCTCATCCGAGGAGTATTTTGAAGTAGAAGAAATCAGTGAGGAAGATGAAATTGCACATGCCGAGCAAGTTGAAGATGACCATCTTATAGCAAAAGTTGTTGAAGAAGTTGAAGTAACTGAGCATCTTACGGAGAAATTCAGCTTGTTAAAATGTGAGGAAGTAGAAGAGGAGAAAGGATTGGAAGGCGACACCCCCTGGAGGTGGGGGGCGAGTCGCCCAGCATGGGGGGCGAACCGCCTCCCATGACCAGTGAGCTGGACGACCCCAGCTCCCCTGTTTCTTTACTCCCAGACACTCGCATCAACCCAAAACCACTTCCTTCCGTTACTACTGAGGTTCTTGAGTACAAAGAGGTGAATCTACTCCTCCGAAGTGGAAAGCTTAACAAGCAAGATACACAGGAGTCACCACTAAACAAGCACCTCGATGAAGTCAAAGTGAATGTCCTCTTATTGATGAAGTCTTTATTGGATATGCCTGCTAGGCAAACCAGTCCGTTCACCTTGGTGAGATCTTTGAAGCTTCCTAGGTCTCTTTGCTACATCGGACCAAGAGAATGGCGGCCACCGTGGAGAGGTACTCTTGAGTCCATTCTTGAATACTCAGCCGACCGAGGCCAAACCGTTCGGTAACATCTAGTATCACTTTTTATTTACTCATTCTCTTTTGCTAGGGACTAGCTTAAGTTTCATGAGGGGGATGGGATGTGAACCATGATGTTAAGTATTGTTTGACTTTGTGATGTTGAGTATGGTATCTTGTTTTTTAATTGCATTTGCACGTTTACCGCTTTCTTAGTTTTTTAGGTTGCATTCACTGCATTCATCCCAGGATAGTCTTGCATGTTTTAGGTGGAGTTTATTGCCGAATTGTTTGAACTTTTTTATTGGGTAGATCAACTAACTATGCCATTAATCGTATGCTTCATCTCTATAAATTTGTTTGAGGTTTTTCTCGCTTGGCTTGTCACATTTATGTATTGCACTTAGTTAAGCTTGGTAGTCTCGACATCACTTAGTGGTGTTTTCTCTACTGCGGTTCACGAAGGCCTTTATAATAGGATGATGCATGTTAGGGTCTTATGGTTGTTTTCCCGAGTAATTATGTACCTAAGAGGCAACAAGTCTTCACCATGCTTTGAGATTGCTAAATGCCTAGGAAGGAGGTAGTGTGAGGTTGTGTGATCCTTTATTTGCAACCTATTCTTTCGAATAGGTTTGGGGAGGGGGTTACACTATCATTAGACTTGTTTTTCGTTTTTCATTTCTGTGTTGTGAGTTTATTTTTCCTTTCTCGTAAATTTTGTACTCCAACCTATTCTTTCGAATAGGTTTGGGGAAGTCGTGTGAGTCATTTTGTTTCTTTATGCTACTGCTGGCTAAAAAAAAAAATTTGAAAAAAAAAGGAAAAATTCCAGGAAAAAAGAGAAAAAAAAAAAGAAAAAAGAAACTGGAAGAAAAAAAGAAGGAAAAAAAAGAGAAAAAGACCCCAAAAAGCAAAGAAGGGTCCAAAAAAGAAAGCCAAATAGCAGTTTAGCAAAGTATTCTGTCTCATTTTCCAATTCTTGTAATGTTCGTAATCGTGTTGTAATTTTCTATTTCTTTTCTTTTGTTTTTGAGTGTCATCTGTTCTAGACCACCCTCGTCCTGCCATTCAGGAAGTGGTGAAAATTTTAAGGCTTTGCTTGAGAGATGGGTAGAATAGGGGAGTGTTATCTTTTATAGGGAACCTCCTTCGTTTGATGAGAGCCAGTACTGGTTCGACCTCTTTGAGGGAAAGTCTTAAACTTGGTGAACAGTAGTAAGTCCTCAGTTCCATAGGCACGGAACAACAATTCGTATCTTAGCATGCTTCATTACGTCGTCACTGACTAGGTCCAGGTAGAGAATGTTACGAGAAACTATCTTGTCTTGACATAAGTGCCTATGTGGATGTGTATAAGTCAATCGAGGTATTCTTCAACCTATATTCATGCTTTGATTTATATGGTTTTTGTTCATATGTTTTTTGATAGATTCAGTAGATTAGTTCATTTTATTTGGCATGAGAATCCATTTTATGTGTTGCATTGTTTTTTGCATTACAGTCTAGCTTAGTTGCTTGAGGACAAGCAAAGGTTCGGTTTGGGGAGTTTGATGAATGTGTATTTTACACTTTCATTTGAGTCTTTTTCACCTATTTTAGCTATCCTCTATGTTAATTTAGCTATATTTTAGTGCATTTTATTAGAATAGTGTCACGTTTCCCTTTAGTTTTTATTTTACAGGTTTTGGTTGAAAAACGAGGATTTCAGAGCAATTATATTGAAGTTGACAAGGAATTGGTGTTCCAGAAGCCTATTTGGAGTATCTGAAGGTTTCTGGATAGGATTTGGAGTCTAGGGGTCGAATCTGGAGGTTAGAAGGCCACTAGAAGTCAAAAACCGAGTCCGAAAAGGGGAAGAAATCCAAAAAACGCGTCGAAAATGCGGAATATCCCGAAAAAACCTCTCGGGCGAATCGCTCGGGATGTGGGGCGAATCGCCCTACACCAGGCGAATCGCCCGGTGTGTGGGGCGAATCGCCACTCACAAATTCGAAGCCTATATATAGTTGCTCAGTTTTCTCCGTTTTTCATACTTTTCCAGACCTTCTCTCTCACCTTTCTCTGTAGTTTTAGGTAGGGACTTCCCAGAGCCTGTTCTGGGGGTCCGTAGCTTTGGAGATACTTTTCATAGCAGTTTGGAGCTTGTAAGATCGCGATTCTTCGGAGACTGACAACCTTCGGTAACATTGTATCTTACAGTTTATTCTACTTATTTTTATATATCTTTCAACATGTTTTCTTCTATGATTTCTGTTGATTGCATGACAACTATGAGTAGCTAAACTTATCGTTGGTGGTAGTATGTGAATTCTTAGCGAAGGGTTGATAATCATGCTAATGGCTATATCGCGCATTATACTCCGTGTTATTGCTTTATTTCGTTGATCAGGCGCAACCTATATCTTCGTATGTTGATTAATTATTGCACACGATTGGAACCTTGTCGACCTATGCACATCTATATCTTCGTAGTGTTGAATAATTACGGAACACAATTGGACAGTAGCGCTTGACTTGTCAGTATATATATCTTCGTATTGTGTGATAATTGCAACAGGACAATTGATTGATCAAAGATCTCCATGCAAAACCGAGGAATTTACGCATGATTATTAACCCATTATTCTTTGAAGGATCATACTATCACCAATCTCCATTATCTGTTAGAAAAACCTTTGCTATATCGTCTGCTGTTTTATATTCTTTAATTAAATTAGATAAAGCTAGTTATAGTCCTTAGAGAACGACACTCGAGGTCATTCTACTGCTACACTACGGTTTTCGTTGTAGTTGTGAATTGCCTTTGGCTAAATAACAAATTTATTTGCTTGATCCGGGACCCGACAAATTCCGGTTCATCAGTAGGAACCATGCCACAAAGGGAGAGGAGCACTTTCGTTTGGCTACAATGAAGTAGTGGAGGTGGTTCGATTTCAACCATGTCAAAGGGTTTGACAAGGACGTTCTCCATCAGTTCTATGTTGGGTATATTACTCTTCAAGAGAAGGAGAGTGATCTCGTTAGAGGTGTGTTCGAGCCATGGACTGTTGCAACAACTTCGCGGTTCATCCATGAGGTGGAACGAGACTTCACCGGGAGTGAGCACTCTTATGTATATTCACGTACCACTAAAGGGATTGAAACAAATATTACGGAAGAAATCTGCCACAAGGACTGCAAGGTCCGAGAGACTAGGAAGCAACCGGGGCGGCCTCATCACAACATATTTAGTCTTGAGTCGACAGTGGTGATGAAGTTCCGTATTGCTAACTTGATTCCAAAACATAATGATATGGACACCCAGCCCCTCTTTGGGGTTCCCCTCGACTGCTTATTGAGGGAGCACCATATAGACATCAGGAGCATCAACCGTAGAGAATGTGGGCGATATTGGGCAAAGAAGAAGAAAACCTCTGCGTTTCCGAGTTTCATCGCAGCTTACTATAAGTTCCATGGGGTAGAAGTCATTGGTGAGGGAGACTCTAAGAGCACAACTCTTTCCCCTTCAACAATTCACGGGCTATTAGAGAGATACCGGATGGAAAACCCCATAGTTGCAGCGGCTAATCTTAAGGCTTCTCTTCGACAACGCAATTCTTCTAATGATGATGATGGTGACAATGAAGACAATAGGGACACTACTGATGGAGGAGTTGGCCCTATTCTATCTATTAGTAGAACCACCACCACCACCACGGGCTCCGATGATCACCAACAAAGGCCCTCGAGCAATCTCAATACCTTACATCTTGTGTACTCAGTCGACCGAGGCCAAACCACGCGGTAACATCTAGTATCACTTCTTATTTCCTCATCCTCTTATTGCTAGGGAATAGCTTTAGTTTCATGAGGGGGGATGGGCTTTAAGTGAACTATTGTTGTTAGTTTGGAGCTTGGCATTGGTAGTTGAGTATAGTACCTTGCATTTTGTTGAAATTCATTTGCATTAGCATTTGCACGTTTATCGCTTTCCTAGTAATTTAGTTGCATACACTACATTCATCCTAGTCTAGTCTTGCATGTTTTATGTGGAGTTTATTGCCAAATTTTTTGAACTTTTTTATTGGGTAGATTAACTAGTTATGACCTTTGACCATATGTTTCCTCTCTATGAATTTGTTTGAGGTTTTTCTCACTTGGCTTGTCACATTTATGTTTGTACTTAGTTAAGCTTGGTACTCTCGACATCACTTAGTGGTGTTTTCTCTACTACGGTTCACGAAGGCCTTTATAATAGGATGATGCGTGTTAGGATCTTATGGTTGTTTACCCGAGTAATTATGTACCTAAGAGGCAACAAGTCTTCACCTTGCTTTGAGATTGCTAAATGCCTAGGAAGGAGGTAGTGTGAGATTGTGTGATCCTTTGTTTGCAACCTCTATCTTCGAATAGGTTTGGGGAGGGGGTTACGCTATCATTAGACTTGATTTTCGATTTAAGTGTGTGTTGTGAGTTTCTTTTCCTTTTTTCGTAAAGTTTGTTCTTCAAAGAATAGGTCTGGGGAGGTCGTTTGTGTCACTGTAATTTCTTTTTCGTTCTGCTACTGCTGGCTATAAAAAAAATTGAAAAAAAAGAAGAAAAATTCCAGGAAAAAGAAAAAAAATCTGGAAAAGAAAAAAAAAGGAAAAGACAAAAAGAAAAGACCCCAAAAAAAGCAAAAAAGGGTCCAAAGAAAGCCAAAAAGCAGTTTAGCAAAGTGTTTGTCTTTTGTTTGTTTAAGTGCCATCTGTTCTAGACCACCCTCGTCCTACCATTCAGGAAGTGGTGATTAGTTTATGACTTTTCTTGAGAGATGGGTAGAATAGGGGAGTGTGAACTTTTAGGGAACCCTCCTTCGTTTGATGAGAACCAGTATTGGTTCGACCTCTTTGAGGAAAAGTCTTAACTTGGGGAACAACAGTAATTCCTCAGTTTCATAGGCACGGGACAACCATTCGTATTTTTACATGTTTCATTACGTCGTCACTGACTAGGTCCAGGTAGAGAATGTTACGAGAGACTATCTTGTTTAACATAAGTGCATATGTGAATGTGTATGAGTCAATCGAGGCATTCTTCAACCAATATCCATGTTTTGATTTGTATGGTTTTTGTTCATAAGTTTTTGATAGATTCAATAGATTAGTTCATTTCATTTGGCATGAGACTCCATTTTTTGTGTTGCATTGTTTTTTGCATTAGAGTCTAGCTTAGTTGCTTGAGGACAAGCAAAGGTTCGGTTTGGGGAGTTTGATGAACGTGTATTTTACACCTTCATTCGAGTCTTTTTTCACCTATTTAGCTATCCTCTATGTTAATTTATCTATATTATAGTGCATTTTGTTAGAATAGTGTCACGTTTCCCTTTAGTTTGCATTTTTTAGGTTTTAGGTGAAAAACGTGATTTTCCGGGCAATTATGTTGAAGAGAACGAAGATTTGGTGTTTCGTGGTCATCCTTTGTGTATCTAGAAGGTTCCGGACGAGATTTGAGGTCTAGGGGTCGAGTTTCAAGGCTTAAAGGTCACTAGAAGGTAAAATCCGAGTCCGAAAAGGAAAGAAGACCAAAAACACGTCAAAAACGCGTCTCCACCGACTGAAGCTCCCAGGCGGTTCGCCCCACGCCAGGCGGTTCGCCCGGCGTCTGGGGCGATTCGCCCCACGCCCTCCGAACTCCTATATATAGTAGCACCTGTTTCTACGTTTTTCACACCTTTTTTCATAGTTTTCACATTAGTTTTAGATACGAATTCTCCAGAGCCTGTTCTGGGAATTCTTAGCATAGGAGACTCTTTTTCTTATCAATTTGGAGGATTAAGCATAGCAATTGGACCTCGTTGTTTATCAATTCGTGCTTGTGAGTTCGCAATTCTTCGGAGATTGACAACCTTCGTCGGTAACATTGTATCTCACGATTTTTCTATTCATATTTATATTCTTTCAACATGTTTTCATTCAATCTTGCTTTGATTTCTGTTGATTGCATGTCATCTATGAGTAGCTAAATTTATCGTTGGTGATAGTATGTGATTTCTTAGCTAGGGTTCTTAATTATGCATGATGGCTGTAACGCGAATCAGACTTGAGTTATTGCTTTACTTCTTTGATCTATCTAAGCCCTCTATCTTCGCAGTGTTGAATTGAACGGAACACATTGGACAATTCATGATCTTAGATTTCTATGCAAAACGATCGAGTACTTCATGCATGATTATTAACCTGATGCTTTGAATGATCATACTATCACTAACTTCCATTATTATTGATAAGAAAATATGTGCTAAGTCGTTTGTTGAGTTTATAGTTTAAGTTAAATTAGATAAAGCTAGTTATAGTCCTTAGAGATCGACACTCGAGGTTATTTTACTACTACACTACAGTTTTCATTGTAGTTGTGAATTGCCTTTGGCTAAAAACAAATTTATTTGATTATTGAGTCTTACAAACTTCGGTTCATCAAGCTCCCACTGAACTTGAGTCCAAATCTGAAGATTTAGAGAACTCATGTTCGCGCGTGTCAAAGTCTTGAATTTCTTCAAGTTCTATCATATTATCTAACCTCTCTTCTTCGAGGTGTTCTGCTTCTAAAAACTTGATGTTTCTAGATACTATCACCTTATGATCTTCAGCATGATAGAATTCATAGCCTCTCGTTTGACGAGGATAGCCTATGAAATAAACTTTGACACCCTTCGCATCTAACTTATCAGTGAGCAACAATTTGACTATCGCAGGACAGCCCTAAGGTCTAAGATAGCCCAGTGAGGGCTTCTTTCCTTTCTATAACTCATAAGGAGTTTTCTCCACTGATTTAGATGGTACACGGTTCAGAATGTAGATTGAAGTTTGTAGCGCATATCCCCATAGATATTTTGGAAGAGTCGATAATCCAATCATTGATCTCACCATGTCTAGTAGGGTTCGATTCCTTCTCTCAGACACACCATTTAATTGTGGTGTTCCAGGAGGGGTCCATTGCGATTGAATTACATTCTCCTTCAAGTAGTCGATAAATTCTTCACTAAGGTATTCACCTCCTCGATCTGATCGAAGAGTGACTATCCTTAGGTTCAATTCATTCTCGACCTCATTGCTAAACTCCTTGAATTTCCCAAAGGTCTCAGATTGATTCCTCATAAGATAAATATATCCAGACCTTGAGAAATCGTCAGTAAAGGTAACGAAGTAAGAATAACCTCCACGTGCTTGGACTTTAAAAGGTCCACATACATCGGTATGTATGAGCTCTAAGCAGCGAGTGGCACGAACACCTTGTCCAACAAAGGGTTTGTTCGTCATCTTACCCTTAACACATGATTCGCATGTACCATATGATTCGAAATCAAATGGTTCTAAGTAGTCCAACTTCCTTAGTCTTTGAATCCGTGTTTCATTAATATGGCCTAGTCGACAATGCCATAGATAAGATGGATTATTCTTCCTACTTGAAGACGGTTGTTTGTTATGTATTTGAAATAACGGTAGACTACTTTGCAAAATATATAAACCATTCACTAAGCGAGCTTTTCCATAATACTGGTCGTTTAGCAAAACAAAAGGAAAAACCCAAATTGTCCATCAATGGAATGGAAATAATATTTCTGACAATGGATGGAACAAAATAAACGTTATCAAGTTCTAAACATTGTCCTGATGGTAAATCTATCTTGCAGCGTCCAACGCGTTTGGCTTCAACTGGATTGCCGTTCCCAACATGCAAGTCGATTTCACCTTGCTTGAGTAGCCTGTGTTCAATTAGCCCCTGCACATTATTACAAATGTGTGAGCCACAAGCTGTATCTAATACCCAACCATTGGAGTCAAAAGTAGTCATGTTCATTTCAATAACAAACATACCTGAGCTAGAAGCCGGCGGCTTCTTAGCTTGATCTGCCCTTAGCTTAGGGCAATCTTTCTTCCAATGCCCTTTCTGCTTACAGAAAAGACATTCATCTGTGCGTACCGTTCCGCTCCTCTTGAACTTCTTTCTCTGGTTCAGACGCTTAGGCCTATCACTCGAAGTGTTAGCCTTGGCTCCCGACTTTCCCTTACCCTTAGCACCTTTGTTTCTCGGGTTTGGGTTAGACGGTTGCCCAACATACATGATCGATTTCTCCTTCTTAGGAAGAGTTTGATCATATGTCTTCAGCAGATTATGGAGCTCGGGCAGTGTAACCTCTTTCGCATTCATGGTGTAGTTAATGATGAACTGCGAATACGAACTCGGCAATGATTGAAGGACAAAGATCACCATGATCTTATTCTCAAGTTTGACACTGGCATCGGCAAGCTTCTCAAAGAGACCAATCATCTTGAGAACATGTTCAGACATGTTCCCTCCTTCATTGAGCTTGCATCTGTGTATCTCTTTGATCAAATCAAGTTCAACACTTCTGGCTGTCGTCTTAAAGAGCGACTAAAGATGCTTCAGCATCTCATACGGCAACATGCTTTCATGTTGTCTCTGCAGCTCATTGCTCATTGCTGCCAGCATAATACACTGCGCGGATTTAGCATCCTCTTGATGCTTATCAGCCTTTGCTTTGTTGGCTTGATTCCAAGCAGCAACTTGATCGGCAGTCTGATTCTCGGGACACACGGGAATAGCCTCGTCCAAGACGTACTCAATCTTATCGTACCTCAGCACCAAACGAATATTCCTGATCCAATCTAGGAAGTTTGGTCCGGTCAAAACTTGCTTCTCTAAGATAGCACGGAGCGAGATACTCGCCATTTCTGTTTTCAAAAGGAGAAATAATATAGAACGAAAATAATAAATCAACTATTGACATACTATTTCTAAATACACAATCAACATAACTAAACAACAAGGTCCTTTATCTGTTTAGCTTCCACTATTTTCACATATGATTGCCCCCAAAACAAACATACGGGTAATGTCCAACAAGTTACCGTAGTGGCCATGATCCAAATCCATACTATGCTATACTCCAACGGGGGCTGGTCGCATAACATAATATGACCGGTAGGACTATCCAATTGCGTCACGCAACTCTTGGGTGTTAAATCTAATTTAACCAGACACTCTACATATTGTACCTATCGAGGTCGCTAGATACAATATGCAGTAAGTTATAACCATAGGCTTACTCTAATATGACGATCACTGCGAGTCTGCAAGACGAGGTCGCCAATACAGGGAAACGCAATGAAAGTTCAGAATTAAAGCACCCCATGAAAAGCATCTCAGAAACACATACGTATACATATTTTTGCACTTATATTGGTTGGAGCTTGTAGCTTGAGGGTTGTTATCAGTCATCTACAAACAAATAAGGGTGCCGCCTACCCATCATGCATGAGCGGTCTACACGTAATGGATGCTGCCTATCCATTCTAGTTCTAAACACGGTCAAGCACATAATGGGCGCCGCCTACCTATACATAAAAATATGCGGTCGACAAATAAGAGGGCGTTGTCTACCCTCGCATGCATAGCGGTCGAACGAAAAGTAAAATACGTGGTATTTAAACATGCATTGTCAAACAATAGCATATTGAGCAAACAAACAAGTAGTAGCCTATGTGGATGCCAAATGACTTCATAATTTCATTATGAAAATTATAATCCCATACTTATAATCTCTATGAAAAATTGAAAATTTGGACTAGATTGAAAAATCGAAAATTCTATTGACCAGGTAGTAGTTTTCGAAAACCCAAAGGACTCAATTATAATTTTCCAAACCTTGGAGGTGTTAAATTCAAAATTCAAAAGTAGAAAGACTTATTTATAATAAACAATAAATTGATAAATTACAAATAAGCCCCTCAACTTAATACTAATTAAATTTAACCCCTCTAGTTAATAATAATTACAATTAAATCATATTTATATTTCAAATATAAAATTCAATCCTTAAAATTTCCAAAAATTCGATTTTGGGTCCAACCCGGAAAATTTAAATAAATATATATAATAATATACGGGGATGGGATCGAATCATGTCCCCTAGGGCGCCTGCGGCCGCAGGCGGGATATATATATATATATATATATATATATATATATATATATATATATATATAAATTTCTTTTTTTTTTTTTGAAAAATATAAATTCTAAATTTATATAAAAAATAAAACTTTTGAAAATCGAATTAATCATAGAATCAATTGCATCCACATAAACTACATAATCACATAACATATATACGTATATACATAATCAATTAACCTCGTTGTGATACCACTGTAAGAAAATATGGTCAGAGTTACCTCTAGGGTACGCAGCGGAATTTCAAAAGTTTTCTTAACATGCATATAACGTATATAATAAACACATTAATCAGAAGACTTACAATACTCCAAAAAACAAGAATATGTATTGAACCGATATGCCAATCGATGAAGTCTTCGTAATAGTCCGGTGAATCTTCTCCTTCGCCGAAGTCGAAGATATCTTCAATACTTTGATTATCTGCAAGACAATAAAAGTTAGTTTACAGCTCTTTGAACCTCAACCTTGGATATCTTTATGTGGCCAAGAAGATGTGGATATTCTTTATGTGGCCAAGAAGATGGGGCGGCGATTTTCCTCCGGTGGAGAGTGGCGCGCGTGGCTAGGGTATAGAGGTAGGGGAGAGCTCTTTATTTTCTCTAAGAAAGGTAGAATAATTCTCTAAGAATTCGGCATTGAAAAAGCTCTCTAATGACCTACTTATATAGTAGTCAATAGAAGCCTAAAGAAGATTCTTTTAGACATCATAAAGGAATAAGAACTCTAATTCTTATTGCACAAGGAAACCAATTTAAATCTAGATTCATTCCCAATTAAGCTAGAACTCAATTAGGAAAATCTAACTTAACCCTTGACTTCTAATATGGGAAGGAGTCGAAACTCCCTCCCATACTACTACTACACACGGCCGGCCAAGGGGGGTATGTGGGTCCCAATTTTGGGACCCACTTATAATTCGAAGGCAATTCAAACTCTAAGTAGATTTTACCCATGTGCATATATTAATTCTAAATTAATATATCCTTTCAAATCAAACCTCTATTATATTTCTAAAATATAATCTTTAATTGTATTTTCATAAAATACAATTAATCAATCAATTCAATTAATAATTCCAAATTATTAATTGAGCCACAAATAATTATAATTAATTCCAAATCAATTATAATTCATCAATCACAATTAATTCTAAATTAATTGCGATTCCATCTTCAAGGATATTCGGATAAGCTGAATCACCACATAGTGTGACCGATAGGGCCTCATTGTATTAAGCAAGTGCTACACTAGGCAACATGGAATTTCTGGGACGGTTCCATTTGCAATATTAATACAGAGGACGTTTGAGAGGTTTCTCAAAGCAAACACTTTCGTTGTGAAGTCTGTTGCGCTCAACGCGGCGATGGTAACGTCCCTTCACCTGACTGACTCGAATGCATCTAGGATCGATGATGTGTCTATCCCAATAATACATCCACGAGCGTCTTCAGTGAGTTGCTTGGTGAATCCGATATCTATTATGACTATCATAATAATATTGATACGCTGGCCAGCGGTTTAACCAATCACAACTATGAACGACTATGAGAGTGCTCTCCTGTGTTACACGTGACAGATGAATCCTTCACAGAATCACTTATCACCCCCATTTGTATGTAGCCATAATCCTGGATCGTGTCTTGGGTCAACTGTTTATTCAGAGCTCACATCGACGGGTCCACCAAGGATATGGGGCAACAAATGTGATGATAAAGTCCTGTAAGTCCAAAGGACGACTGGCATCACTTCGACAACTTTCCGGTTCTCATAGACACTTCGGTGTAGAGTATACATCGATGGGAGTTTCCGGTGGGTACTTCCATTGTTCGGTAATCACCCTTCGAACAACTATGCGGAGTTATGGGAACGTTTTTAGATTGTCTAACAATCCGTTCCTTGGCCGTGGGATCGGCTCACACTTGCCCTAACAAGTATAACCTCCACGCATACTAGTCTCACCTGGTTCATTCAGACCCCTACATCCGAGATGAACCTCGACTAGGGACAGTTTGGGATAGATGATAACTCACATAGCTCCCACTATCTTTGTGACCGGTCATCTATCAGAGGGGACATGTTTGATATCAATACAGACAGGAATAGAGATATGACATGTTGTATGCCTGGTGTAATAAAAATATGAAAGCGATACTCAATAGTCAAACAAACAAACATATATTATATTACATTGACCTGTGTAATAGTACATATATGCACTTAATAAGGGTTGTATGCCCTTAATAAAGACTGTCTTGATAGTGTATATGTCATAGAGACAGTCCTTATTAAGGGCATGGAGCCCTTATAGAGGGCATATATGTACTATTTCACAGGTCAACGTAATATAATATATGTTCGTTGCTTTTACTATTGAGTATCGCTTTAATATTTATATTACACCAGGCATGCAGCATGTCATATCTCTATTACTGTCTGTATTGATATTAAACATGTCCCCTCGGATAGATGACCGATCACACAGATAGTGGGAGCTATGTGAGTTATCATCTATCCCAAACTCTCCCTAGTCGAGGTTCATCTCGGATGTAGGGGTCTGAATGAACCAGACGAGACTAGTATGCGTGGAGGTTATACTTGTTGGAGCAAGTGTGAGCCGATCCCACGGCCACGGAACGGATTGTTGGACAATCGAGAAACGTTCCCATAACTGCGCATAGTTGTTCGGAGAAGGATTATAGAACAATGGAAGTACCCACCGGACACTCCCATCAATGTATACTCTACACCGAAGTGTCTATGGGAACCGGTAAGTTGTCGAAGTGATGCCAGTCGTCCTTTGGACTTACAGGACTTTATCATCACATTTGTTGACCCATATCCTTGGTGGACCCGTCGATGTCAGCACTGAATAAACAGTTGACCCAAGACACGATCCAGGATTATGGCTACATACAAATGGGGGTGATAAGTGATCCTGTGAAGGATTCATCTCTCAAGTGTAGCACAGGAGAGTACAACTCATAGTCAGCATAGTTGTGCTGGTAAAGTCACTGGCCAGTGCATTGATATATTATGATGGTCATAAGTATATCTTAGTAACCAAGCAACTCCCTGAGACGCCCGTGGATGTATTATTGGGATAGACACTTCATCGATCCTAGATGCATTCGAGTCAGTCAGATGAAGGGACGTTACCATCGCCGCGTTGAGCGCAACAGACTTCGCAACGAAAGTGTTTGCTTTGAGAAACCTCTCAAACGTCCTCATGTATTAATATTGCAAATGGAACCGTCTAGGAATTCCATGTTGCCTAGTCTAGGACTTGCTTAATACGATGAGGCCCTATGGGTCACACTATGTGGTGATTCAGCTTATCAGAATATCATTGGAGATGGAATCGCAATTAATTTGGAATTAATTGTGATTGATGGATTATAATTGATTTGGAATTAATTATAATATTTGGTGGCTCAATTAATGATTTGGAATTATTAATTGAATTGGCTAAATTAAATGTATTTTATGTAAATACAATTAAAGATTATATTTTGAAAATATAATAGAGGTTTGATTTGAAATGATATGTTAATTTAGAATTAACGTATGCACATGGGCAAAATCTACTTGGCGTTTGAATTGCCTTAGAACTATAAGTGGGAACCAAAATTGGGACCCACCTATCTCCCGTAGGACAGGCGCACGCGCGCGCATAGATGGGATAGGGGAAGGAGTTCGACTCCTTCCTCTATTAGAAGTCCAAGGGATAAGTTAGATTTTCCTGATTGAGTTTTAATTTGATTGGGAATGAATCTAGACTTGATATTGGTTTCCTAGTGCGATAAGAATTATATTCTTATTCCTTTACGAAGTCTAATTGCTTATGCTTTAGGCTTCTATTGACTACTATATATAGTAGACTATTAGAGAGCTTTTTCATGATTCTGAATAATCAATTCTTAGAGATTTATTCTACCTAGTTCTCTTAGAGAAAATAAAAGCTCTCCCCTCCTCTATAAGCCACACGCGCGCGCCCCACCTTGTCGGAGGAATCGCCGCCCCGTCTTCTTGGTCACACAAAGAATATCCTAGCATTCTTCCGATAGGCTGTTCATCCGTGGATACCAAGGTTGAGGTTCTAGGAGCTGGAAACTAACTCTTATTGTCTTGCAGATAATCAGAGTATTGCTGATATCTTCGACTTCGACGAAGGAGAAGATACACAGGATTATTACGAAGACTTGGAAGCTGTTTTGGAAGTAAGGTTAGTGTTCTAATTGACGTGTTTATATATATACGACATATAAATAATCAATTAACCTGTATGTTAAGAAAATTTTTGAAATTCCGTTGCGTACCCTAGGGGTAACTCTGACCGTATTTTCTTACAGTGGTATCAGAGCGAGGTTAATTGATTACGTATATACGTATAGATATTGTATGATTTTGGAGATATGTGGATGCAATTGATTCTATGATTAATTCGATTTTCAAAAGTTTTGTTTTATATATATATATATTTCCGACCGGGGCCGCCTGCGCGACGCAGACGGCGGGCGCCTGCAGCATCACAGGCGCCCGTGCCCGCGGTGCAGGCGCTAGGCGCCCGCGTGCCGCGGGCACCCCTGTGCCTGCGGGACGCAGGGGCCCGTGCGCCTCGGGCGCCGGGCGCGTGCGGCCACGACGCCCGTGCCGCAGGTGCCGGGCGCCCGGGGACGCAGGCACCGTGTGGGCGGGACTAGATCCCGTTTCATGTTTTAATATATATATATTTTCCAGGTTGGACCCAAAATCGAATTTTGAAAATTTTGAGGATTGAATTTTATATTTGGAATATAAATATGCTTTAATTGTAATTGTTTTTAACTAGAGGGGTTAAATTTAATTAGTATAAAGTTAAAGGGCTACTTTTGAATTTTAGATTTAACACCTCCAAAGTTTTAAAATTACAATTAAGTCCTTCGGGTTTTCGAAATTGCTACTTGGTCAAGAGAATTTTCGATTTTTCAATCTAGTCCAAATTTTCAATTATTTCATAGAGATTATAAGTATGGGATTATAATTTTCATAATGAAATTATGAAGTCATTTGGCATCCACATAGGATACTACTTGTTTCGTATGCTCAATATGCTATTGTTTGACAATGCATGTTTAAATATCAAGTATTTTACTTTCCGTTCGACCGCTATGCCTGCGAGGGTAGGCGGCGCCCTCTTATATGTCGGACCGCATATTTTATGTATGGGTAGACGGCACCCATTATGTGCTTGACCGCGTTTAGTACTAGAATGG
The DNA here is from genome assembly GCA_028274465.1 of Plantago ovata. Taxonomy (NCBI): domain Eukaryota; kingdom Viridiplantae; phylum Streptophyta; class Magnoliopsida; order Lamiales; family Plantaginaceae; genus Plantago; species Plantago ovata. The sequence goes on along the minus strand of CM051456.1, from coordinate 38,411,021 downwards.
ATAGGCGGCATCCATTACGTGTAGACCGCTCATGCATGATGGGTAGGCGGCGCCCTTATTTGTTTGTACATGACTGATAACAACCCTCAAGCGAAAAGCCCCAACCAATATAAGTACAGAAATATGTATATGTATTTATTTCTGAGATGCTTTCCATAGGGTGCTTTAATTCTGAACTTTCATTGCGTTTTCTTGTATTGGCGACCTCGTCTTACAGACTCGCAGTGATCGTCAGATTAGAGTAAGCCTATGGTTATGACTTACTGCATATTGTATCTAGCGACCTCGATAGGTACAGTATGTAGGGCATCGGGTTAAATTAGATTTAACAACCAAGAGTTGCGTGACGCAATTGGATAGTCCTACCGGTCATATTATGCTATGCGACCAGCCCCCGTTGGAGTATAGCATAGTATGGATTTGGATCTTGGCCACTACGGTAACTTGTTGGACATTACCCGTGTGTTTGTTGTGGGGGCAAGCATATGTGAAAATAGTGGGAGCTAAACAGCTAAAGGACCTTGTTGTTTAGTTATGTTGACTGTGTATTTAGAAATAATATTTCAATAGTTGATTTATTATTTTCGTTCTATATTATTTCTCCTTAGGATATTAGAAATGGCGAGTATCTCGCTCCGTGCTGTCTTAGAGAAGCAAATTTTGACCGGACCAAACTTCCTAGATTTGATCAGGAATATACGTTTGGTGCTGAGGTACGAAAAGATTGAGTACGTCTTGGACGAGGTCATTCCCGTGTGCCCTGAAAATCAGACTGTCGATCAGGTTGCTGCTTGGAATCAAGCCAACAAGGAAAAGTCTGATAAGCATCTTGAGGATGCTAGATCCGCGCAGTGTATTATGCTGGCGGCAATGAGCAATGAGCTGCAGAGGCAACATGAAAGCATGTTGCCGTATGAGATGCTGAAGCATCTTGAGTCGCTCTTTAAGACGACAGCTAGAAGTGTTGAATTTGATTTGATCAAAGAGATACACAGATGCAAGCTCAGTGAAGGTGGGAACATGTCTGAGCATGTTCTCAAAATGATTGGTCTCTTTGAAAAGATTGTCGATACCGGCGTTAAGCTAGAGAACAAGATCATGGTGATCTTTGTCCTTCAATCATTGCCGAGTTCGTATTCACAGTTCATCATTAATTACACGATGAATGTGAAGGACGTAACACTTCCTGAACTTCATAATCTGCTGAAGACATATGATCAAACTCTTCCTAAGAAGGAAAAGTCGATCATGCTTGTTGGGCAACCGTCTAACTCAAACCCGAGAAACAAAGGTTCTAAGGGTAAGGGAAAGTCGGGAGCCAAGGCTAACACTTGGAGTGATAAGCCTAAGCGTCCAAGTCCAAACCAGAAAAGGAAGTTCAAGAGAAGCAGAACGGTACGCACAGATGAATGTCTTTTCTGTAAGCAGAAAGGACATTGGAAGAAAGATTTCCCTAAGCTTAGGGCAGATCAAGCTAAGAAGCCATCGGCTTCTAGCTCAGGTATGTTTGTTATTGAAATGAACATGACTACTTTTGACTCCAATGGTTGGGTATTAGATACAACTTGTGGCTCACACATTTTTAATAATGTGCAGGGGCTAATTGATCACAGGCTAGTCAAGCAAGGTGAAATCGACTTGCATGTTGGGAACGACAATCCAGTTGAAGCCAAACGCGTTGGACGCAGCAAGATAGATTTACCTTCGGGACAATGTTTAGAACTTGATAATGTTTATTTTGTTCCATCCATTGTCAGAAATATTATTTCCATTCCATTGTTAGACAATATGGGTTTTTCCTTTAGATTTGCGAATAATACTTGTTATTTTTCATTAAATGATCAGTATTATGGAAAGGCTCGCTTAGTGAATGGTTTATATATTTCGCAAAGTAGTCTACCTTTATTTCAAATACATAACAAACAACCGTCTTCAAGTAGGAAGAATAATCCATCTTATCTATGGCATTGTCGGCTAGGCCATATCAATGAAACACGGATTCAAAGACTAAGGAAGTTGGACTACTTAGAACCATTTGATTTTGAATCATATGGTACGTGCGAATCATGTGTTAAGGGTTAGATGACGAACAAACCTTTTGCTGGACAAGGTGTTCGTGCCACTCGCTACTTAGAGCTCATACATACCGATGTATGTGGACCTTTTAAAGTCCATGCGCGTGGGGGTTATCCTTACTTCGTTACCTTTACTGACGATTTCTCAAGGTATGGATATATTTATCTTATGAAGAATAAATCCGAGACCTTTGGGAATTTCAAGGAGTTTAGGAATGAGGTCGAGAATGAATTGAACCTAAGGATAGTCACTCTTCGATCATATCGAGGAGGTGAATACCTTAGTGAAGAATTTATCGACTACTTGAAGGAAAATGGAATTCAATCGCAACGGACTCTTCCTGGAAAACCACAGTTAAATGGTGTGTCTGAGAGGAGGAATCGAACCCTGTTAGACATGGTAAGATCAATGATTGGATTCTCGACTCTTCCAAAATATCTGTGGGGATATGCACTACAAACTGCAATCTACATTCTGAACCGTGTACCATCTAAATCAGTAGAGAAAACTCCTTATGAGTTATGGAAGGGAAAGAAGCCCTCACTAGGCTATCTTAGACCTTGGGGTTGTCCTGCGATAGTCAAACTGATGCTCATTGATAAGTTAGATGCCAAGGGTGTCAAAGTATATTCCATAGGCTATCCTCGTCAGACGAAAGGCTATGAATTCTATAATGCTGAAGATCACAAGGTGATCGTATCTAGAAACATCAAGTTTTTAGAAGTTGAATACCTCGAAGAAGAGAGGTTAGATAACATGATAGAACTTGAAGAAATTCAAGACTTTGACACGCGCGAACATGAGGTCTCTAAATCTTTCGATTTGGACTCAATTTCAGTGGGAGCTTTCGAAGCAGACAAGGGTAATGATATGACACTTGCTAGGCATGTCATAGTCAGTGGGAGTCCTGTGATTAGATCAACAGTTGAAACCACACCAATAGAACCCATTGTCAACCAACCTGTGCAACAAGTTGCACAAGAGCAGCCTCCCGCAAGGGAACAGAGTCGCGCCCCGCGACCAGCTGCATCTGTACCCACTGATACTGTTCGTGTTACACGAAGCCAGAAAGGAAAATCACCAGAACCAGTCGAGCTTTGTAGGTCGAAGAGGATCCTAAAAGGACCTCAGAAGCAAAGCCTTATGATAGAAGACATCAGTGAACTTGATGTCGGCTTATCAGATCGGGAAAATCCCGAGACCTACAAAGAGGCAATAATTGATATTGACTCAGACAAATGGCAAGAGGCCATGGAATTGGAGATGGACTCCATGTACCAGAACCAAGTTTGGAACTTGGTAGACTTGCCCCAAGGGGTTAGACCTATTGGGTGCAAATGGGTCTTTAAACGAAAGAGAGATGCCGATGGGAAGGTACAAACGCACAAAGCTAGGCTTGTGGCGAAATGCTACACGCAAAGGTATGGCATCGATTACGATGAAACCTTTTCACCGGTAGCAAAATTGAAGTCCATTCGAATTCTACTTGCGATAGCTGCCTACTATGATTATGAGATCTGTCAGATGGATGTAAAGACTGCCTTCCTCAATGGCAACCTTGAGGAAGAGGTCTATATGGTACAGCCGAAAGGTTTTATTAGTAAAACCAGGCCAACTGCTGTATGCAAATTACAAAGATCCATCTATGGGCTAAAGAAAGCGTCAAGGAGCTGGAATATCCGCTTTAATGAAGCTGTCAAATCGTTTGACTTCATCAGAAGCAAGGAAGATCCCTGTGTCTTGATGAACGCGGATTTGTCGGGTACCGGTTCAGTCAAATATATTTGTTATTTAGCCAAAGGCAATCCACAACTACAACGAAAACCGTAGTGTAGCAGTAGAATGACTCGAGTGTCGTTCTCTCAGGACTATAACTAGCTTTATCTATTTAACTAGAGAATATAAAAACAGCAGACGTAATAGCAAAGGAGTTTTTCTAACAGATAATGGAGATTGGTGATAGTATGATCCTTCAAAGCATAACGGGTCGATAATCATGCATAAATTCCTCGGTCTTGCATGGAGATCTTTGATCAATCTAATGTCCTGTTGCAATTATTAAGCACTACGAGGATAATGATACTGACAAGTCAATCACTATTGTCCTATTGTGTTCCGTAATTATTCAACACTACGAAGATATAGATGCGTATAGGTCGACGAGGGTCCAATTGTGCATAATAATTAATACAACATACGGGAATTTTGGGCTTAAGCCTGATCAACGAAATAAAGCAATAACACGGAGTATAATGCGCGATATAGCCATTAGCATGATTATCTTCCCTTCGCTAAGAATTCACATACTACCACCAACGATAAGTTTAGCTACTCATAATAGGCATGCAATCAAAAGAAATCATAGAAGAAAACATGTTGAAAGATATATAAAAATAAGTAGAATAAACTGTAAGATACAATGTTACCGAAGGTTGTCAATCTCCGAAGAATTGCGATCCTACGAGCTCCAAACTGCTATGAAAAAGTCTCTCCTAAGCTACGGACCCCCAAAACAGGCTCTGGGAAGTCCCTACCTAAAACTATAGAGAAAGGTGAGAGAGAAGGCTTGGAAAAGTATGAATTTCGGAGAAAAACTGAGCAACTATATATAGGCTACGAAATAGTGTGGGGCGATTCGCCCCACACACCGGGCGATTCGCCCGGTGTGGGGCGATTCTCCCCGGAACAAATCTCGCGGAATTCCGCGTTTTCGACGCGTTTTTGGATTTCTTTCCCTTTTCGGACTCGGTTTCTGACTTCTAGTGGCCTTCTAACCTCCAGATTCGACCCCTAGACTTCAAATCCTATACGGAAACCTTCAGATACTCCAAATAGGCTTCTGGAACACCAATTCCTTGTCAACTTCAACATAATTGCCCGGAAATCCTCGATTTTCAACCAAAACCTGTAAAATAAAATCTAAAGGGAAACGTGACACTATTCTAATAAAATGCACTAAAATATAGCTAAATTAACATAGAGGATAGCTAAAATAGGTGAAAAAGACTCAAATGAAAGTGTAAAATACACATTCATCAAACTCCCCAAACCGAACCTTTGCTTGTCCTCAAGCAACTAAGCTAGACTCTAATGCAAAAAACAATGCAAGACACAAAATGGAGTCTCATGCCAAATAAAATGAACTAATCTACTGAATCTATCAAAAAACATATGAACAAGAACCATATAAATCAAAGCATGAATATAGGTTGAAGAATACCTCGATTGACTTATACACATCCACATAAGCACTTATGTCAAGACAAGATAGTCTCTCGTAACATTCTCTACCTGGACCTAGTCAGTGACGACGTAATGAAGCATGCTAAGATACGAATTGTTGTCCCGTGCCTATGAAACTGAGGACTTACTGCTGTTCCACCATGTTAAGACTTTTCCTCAAAGAGGTCGAACCAGTACCGGCTCTCATCAAACGAAGGAGGGTTCCCTATAAAAGTTAACACTCCCCTAATCTACCCATCTCTCAAGTAAAGTCTTAAGCTATTCACCACTTTTGAATGGCAGGACGAGGGTGGTCTAGAACAGATGACACTCAACAACAAAAGACAGAAAATAGAAAATTACAACACGATTACGAACATTACAAGAATTGAAAATGAGACACAACACTTTGCTAAACTGCTATTTGGCTTTCTTTTTGGACCCTTCTTTGCTTTTTTGGGGTCTTTTCTTTTTTTTTCTCTTTTTTTTTTCTTTTCCAGTTTCTTTTTTCCTGGAATTTTTCTTCTTTCTATTTTTTTTCGATTTTTTTAGCCAGCAGTAGCATAACAAAAAGAGAGAAAACGACTCACACGACTTCCCCAAACCTGTTCGAAAGAATAGGTTGGGATACAAAAATTTACGGAAAAGGAAAAATAAACTCACGATACGGAAATGAAAAACGAAAACAAGTCTAATGATGGTGTAACCCCCTCCCCAAACCTATTCGGAAGAATAGGTTATAAACAAAGGATCACACAACCTCACACTACCTCCTTCCTAGGCATTTAGCAATCTCAAAGCATGGTGAATACTTGTTGCCTCTTAGGTACATAATTACTCGGGAAAACAACCATAAGACCCTAACATGCATCATCCTATTATAAAGGCCTTCGTGAACCGCAGTAGAGAAAACACCACTAAGTGATGTCGAGACTACCAAACTTAACTAAGTGCAATACATAAATGTGACAAGCCAAGCGAGAAAAACCTCAAACAAATTCATAGAGATGAAGCATAAGATTAATGGCATAGTTGGTCGATCTACCCAATAAAAAAGTTCAAAAAATTCGGCAATAAACTCCATATAAAACATGCAAGACTATCCTAGGAAAGCAGTAAACGTGCAAATGCAAAAAATAAGATACCATACTCAACATCACAAAGCCAAACAATACTTAACATCATGGTTCACACCCCATCCCCCTCATAAAACTTAAGCTAGTCCCTAGCAAAAGAGAATGAGTAAATAAAAAATGATACTAGATGTTACCGAACGGTTTGTCCTCGGTCGGCTGAGAGCGGACATGTGAAAAGACTAATTATCGGGATTGAAATCCCCATAATAGTCCCTCCACATGTCGGACAGGAGATCATTACCACTAATGTTATCCATTATTAAATGGAAACGAATCTTGTGCATCCGTTTCATTACTCCTCGCATCCTGGGAACCATCCTTGTCTCCTCTCCGCATCTGCTCAAGCAAGTCCACGATTCCCTGAAAACTAAAATTAACAAAACCAAGAAAAACAAAATCTAAAAAATAACTAAGGGAATCAGATGGAAAATAAAAAGAGTAAAAAGGATCAAAACTCCTTTGGAACTCGTAGGTGGGCTCATGGACCAGAACGTAGGACTCAAGATCAAGAGTATCTGCAGCAATTGATTCAGAGACACCAAAATCTTCAGAGATTGGCTCCTCGACCTCAACACAACTGACGCCTTCACTCTCTGAGTCAAGTGAAGCAATGGATTCAGTTATCACCTCCTCCACGACTTCCTCTTGACCAACAACCTCGACATACGCAAGTAAGGACGTGGAATCCAAGCTAAGCATTGAGGAAACTTCATCAATGGATTCTTCTCCACATTCCTCTTCATCGGCAATGTCGATTTCTGGTGGCTTACTACTGAAGCGAGATGTCCATGCCCCTATCTCGGGAGGTGAGTCCCTATCCCAATGTTCCAAAAACTTGTTGGTTACTTCACCCCAAGTGCGCAACGATTTTTCCGGCGGGATTCTGAGCCATCTTCGAGCGTACCCTTCCAAGGCTCCCATAAATCCTCTCATACAAAGTTTCTCATGTGATAAAATAACCCCCTCCTCATTCTCACGAGGTATCCTCAACACACCTTCCTCGTATGTGTCTAAGAACCCTCTTGGATCATCACCCATTGAAAACGTGGAGAGAATGGAGTAGTACGCAGGATCAAAGTCATAATTCCTGCAATCGTCATCCAATGTTATGCAAGGCCCTCGAGGCATCACATACCGGGGCAACGGTCGTAGACTCATTGATGAATGTGTATTTTACACTTTTATTCGAGTCTTTTTCACCTATTTTAGCTATCCTCTATGTTATTTTAGCTATATTTTAATGCATTTTATTAGAATAGTGTCACTTTTCCCTTTAGATTTTATTTTACAGGTTTTGGTTGAAATTCGAGGATTTCCGGGCAAATATATTGAAGTTGACAAGGAATTGGTGTTCCAGAAGCCTATTTGGAGTATCTGAAGGTTTCCGGATAGGATTTGGAGTCTAGGGGCCGAATCTGGAGGTTAGAGGGCTACTAGAAGACAGAAACCGAGTCCGAAAAGGGGAAGAAATCCAAAAACGCGTCGAAAATGCGGAATTCCGCGAATTTCTCTCCGGGCGAACCGCCGCAGAGGTGGGGCGAACCACCCCACACCGGGCGAACCGCCGGGCGTGTGGGGCGAACCGCTCCACAATAATTCGAGGCCTATATATAGTTGCTCAGTTTTCTCCGAAAATCATATCTTTCCTGACCTACTTTCTCACCTCTCTCTGTAGTTTTAGGTAGGGACTTCCGAGAGCCTGTTCTGGGGGTCCGTAGCTTAGGGGACTCTTTTTCGTAGCAGTTTGGAGCTCGTAGGATCGCGATTCTCCGGAGATTGACAACCTTCGGTAACTTTGTATCTTACAGTTTTATTCTACTTATTTTATTATATTCTTTCAACATGTTTTCTTCTATGATTTCTGTTTATTGCATGCCTATTATGACTAGCTAAACTTATCGTTGGTGGGAGTATGTGAATTCTTAGCGAAGGGAAGGTAATCATGCTAATGGCTATATCGCGCATTATACTCCGTGTCATTGCTTTATTTCGTTGATCAGGCACAACCTAAATTCTCGTATGTTGTATTAATTATTATTCACAATTGGACCCTTGTCGACCTATACGCATGTTTATCTTCGTAGTGTTGAATAATTACGGAACACATTAGGACAATAGAGATTGACTTGTCAGACCAATTATCTTCGTAGTGCTTAATAATTGCAACAGGACACTAGATTGATTCAAAGATCTCTATGCAAGACCGAGGAATTTATGCATGATTATCGACCCGTTATGCTAAGAAGGATCATACTATCACCAATCTCCATTATCTGCTAGAAACCCCTTTTGCTATCTGTCTTCTGTTTTATATTCCAAATTAAATTTGATAAAGCTAGTTATAGTCCTGAGAGAACGACACTCCAGTCATTCTACTGCTACACTACGGTTTTCGTTGTAGTTGTGGATTGTCTTTGGCTAAAAATAAATTTATTTGACTGAATCCGGAGCACGACATCCGCGTTTATCAAATTGGCGCCGTTGCCGGGGACTATACTCCTTTTTTCTGTTTCATTTGTTTATATTTTCAGCTTTAGATTCCTAATTCTATTAGTTTTAGTTTTCCTTTTTAATCTCTCTCTGATACTGCTCCCCTAGTCTGTTTCTAATTCTCCTTTCCTAGCCTTAGTAGTATTCGATATCTAGAAATATTCTCAATTTTCAAAACTTCTAACGAGGCTAATTTTTAGTTTTGAGTTACTCCTGATACAGATTTCCAGGTATGACGACCTTAAAAGCCCGCTTGACACCGACGTTCTCGCAAGTCAGGAGGGGGTCAGCTATATACTTGGAAGAAGAGTTATCGGGGTACGAGGTAACAAGCACCATAGTGAGAAGGATACCAAGATTCGAAGAAGGAGAGGATATGAATCCAATAAGCTTCATCAGGTCCTATGAAGAGGAGATAGCAAAAGTTCCAGCAAAGGGGTTCACCGAGGATCAATTATGCAGGAAATTATTTCCTTTTGCTCTGGGATATGAACTAAGGATATGGATAGCAAGGTTAGCACCAGGATCACTGAAGACCTGGAGCCAAGTAGTAGAGGAGTTCTTGGAACATTTCATGCCTTACCATGAGACGATTGCACTACGGAATCGGATCAAATACTTCAAGCAAGGAGAATACGAGCGGTTCTGTGACACCTATGAACGATTTGAGCTGTATAAACGTGAGTGCCCCCACCACCGTTTCGACGATGGGGAGCTGATTTGGTTTTTTGTTGGAGGACTACGAGATGAAGTTAAGCTTCAAATAGATGGGATATGTGGAGGATTAGAAGAATGTACAGTTGAAGAGGCAGTGAAGGTCTTTCGAACGTACGCCAATGGATCCGCACAATCCGAGAAAATAATGTCGAATGAAGTCGCCAACATATACTCAAATCAAGATAAAACTGACGGGTTATACGAAGGCTATTCTGAGGACGATGACATCAGTGAGGAGGTGGAACTTGCGTTTTACGCAGGGATTAAAGCCATTGAAAGTGTATTCGAGGTAGCACACGCAGGGCAAGCTGAGAACAATCTTCGCATCGAGAAGGCTTTTGAAGCGATCGAAGTAACTGAGCAACTTATCAAAAAAGTTGAGAACAATCTTCGCATCGAGAAGGCTTTTGCACACGCAGGGCAAGCTGAGAACAATCTTCGCATCGAGAAGCCTACTGAAGTGTGGAAGGTGCGGTAAAGAAGTCGAGGATACCCCAGGGGAAGTAGTGAGCAAACCACCCGAGGTGAGGAACGAATCACCCCCCGACTCCAGGGAACCGGTCAATCCTAGTCCTGCCGATGAGACATCTGAAGTTGATCCCGAGCAACCTCCAACTATTGCTACCGAGGAGAATGAGTGCGAAGAGGTGAACCTACTTCTCCGAGGAGGCAAGATGACCAAAATTCCCAACTTTGTACGTCCTAAGCGGGTGGAATCTACTAAGATCGATAATAGAGGGCTAAGCATAGAAGAAGAAGTTAGCGGAAGTTCCCAAGAACCTCAAGAAATTCCGGAAAGGAACGATGAACCGAGACCATCTGTGATAGACATAGATGATGATGAAGTCGAGGTAGGAACTAGTATGCCAGGAGGACTTCACAAATCTTCCAATCCATATGTGCCTCCGAAGCCACATGTGCCATACCCGAGTCGGATCAAACCAGCCAAAGAAGGATATTCAAGATTCACCCCTATTCCAAAGACTGTCAAAGGTGGAAGTCAATGTGCCAGTCTTAGAGTTAATCCAGAATATTCCAGCTTATACGAAATTCTTTCGTGAGATCAAGAACAAAAGGCTTACTTCAGGAAAGGAAGTGAATGGGGTTGAAACTGTCAACTCGATTGCCGGATTACCCATGAAGAAAAAGGATCCTGGCAGCTTCATCATCGACATCGCCTTAGGGAATGGACGAACTACGCAGGCAATGCTTGACTTAGGAGCTAGCATTAACTTAATGCAGTATTCGGTATACAAGGCCCTGGAACTCGGAGAATTGACACCAACTGATATGGTGGTCCAAATGGCAGACCAAAGTGTGAAGAGGCCAGTCGGGATAATAGAAGACATCCTTGTGAAAGTGGACAAATTGATAATCCCAGCTGATTTTGTAGTAATGAAGTCCGCGGACGAGGGAAAGAGCCATATCCGTGAGCACGTAGTACTACTTGGGAGACCATTCATGGCAACTACCAACACATGCCTTGAACTTAAGGGCAAAAAAATAACTATGGAGGTAATGGGCGAAAAGATTGAGTTGGTAGGATGTAGCATCAGAGATAAGGAAGTTGCGGAGGAGTTACAATTTGTCGATTGGTACGAATCCGTAATTCCCGAATTTCATCATAGCCATGGCAACCGCGAACCACTTGAGGAAGCACTAACAATGCAAGCTGAGACGTGCTACATGACCGAAGAAGCAAGGGAACTAGTCGAAATAATGGATAGCACACCAGAAATTCCCGCAGGAGAAGAGGTACTTGAACCTTTAGATGAAGAAGAAGAAGAAAGTGGGTTTCCTGAAGAACCTAGCTTAGAATTGAAACCGCTTCCGGCGCACCTCAAGTACGTGTACTTAGGAGTAAATCAGAGAAAGCCTGTGATTGTTTCCTCACATCTCTCCGACAATGAAGAAAGTAAGCTGATTGAAGTATTAAAGGAAAATTCCGTAGCTATAGGATGGGGGATCAGCGATATCAAAGGAATTAGCCCTACAAGATGTGTGCACAACATCACTCTAGAACAAGATGCCAAACCCGTTAGGCAACCTCAGCGAAGGATAAATCCAGCAATGCAAGAGGTGGTAAAAAAGGAAGTGATCAAGTTTCTAGATGCTGATATGATTTACCCCATTCCAGATAGTCGATGGGTGAGCCCGGTACATGTAGTTCCTAAGAAATCAGGAGTCACGGTGGAAGAGAATGAGAATGGAGAATCGGTACCGGTTAGGAAGACCACTGGATGGCGGATGTGCATTGACTATAGAAGATTAAATGCCGCCACTAAAAAAGACCACTTCCCTTTACCATTTATGATGACATGCTAAACCGCCTTGCGGGGCGGAAGTTCTATTGTTTTCTTGATGGTTTATCAGGTTTCTACCAGATTCCGATTGCACCGGAAGATCAGGAGAAGACGACATTCACTTGCCCATTCGGAACATTTTCCTATAGGAGGATGCCATTTGGACTATGCAATGCTCCCGCCACTTTTCAAAGGTGCATGCTTTCTGTTTTCTCTGACATGGTAACTAAATTTGTTGAAGTTTTCATGGATGATTTTTCACTTTTTGGTGATTCATTTGATGAATGCTTGCAACTTGACCTTAAGCTGGGAGAAGAGTCACTATATGGTTAGAGAAGGCATTGTTCTAGGACATGTAGTTTCTGAAAGAGGTGTTCAGGTAGACAAGGCTAAGATAGAAATCATTGAAAAACTGCCCCCACCTACTTGCGTGAAAGAATTGCAATCTTTTCTTGGCCATGTAGGCTTTCATAGGAGGTTTATTAAAGATTTTTCGAAAATTGCTAAACCTCTAAGTAGCTTGCTTGCTAAAGATGTGGTTTTCCATTTCTCCAATGAATGCTTAGTTGCTTTTAATACCCTTAAGGAAAAGCTTGTTTCTGCTCCCATTGTTGTGCCGCCTGTCTGGAATCTTCCTTTCGAAATTATGTGTGATGCCTCGAATTTTGCTATGGGTGTTGTTTTATGCCAAAAAGTTGATAAGCAGTATCGTGTGATTTATTATGTTAGTAAGACTCTAGACTCCGCACAGGTTAATTATACAACTACTGAAAATGAATTTTTAGCTGTTGTCTTTTCTTTACAAAAGTTTAGGTCTTATTTAATTGGACATCCTGTGAATGTCCATACTGATCATGCTGCCTTGAGGCATTTGATAGCTAAGCAAGATTCTAAGCCTAGATTAATCCGTTGGGTCCTGTTGCTGCAAGACTTTGATTTGACCATAGTGGATAGAGCTGGTAGGGAGAATTTAGTAGCAGATCATTTATCCAGAATACCTAATATTCCTGTTGATCCGATACCCATCAATGAAGACCTCCCCGATGAGCACCTAATGAAGGCTAATGAAGAGCTATGGTATGCGGATATTGTAAACTATTTGGCTATGAATATTTGCCCCACTAACTTTTCAGCCTCGGGCAAGAGAGCTCTTGCCAAGCAATGCATGACTTACATATGGGACGATCCGCATCTATTCAAGGAAGGAGATGATGGGATTCTAAGGAGATGCGTGCCACAAGAAGAGCAGCAAAGTGTACTAAGCCATTGCCATGAGCTTAACTATGGGGGGCACTACAGTGGATTAAAGACAGCGCACAAGGTACTGCAGGCAGGATTTTTCTGGCCAACAATATACAAAGATGCTCGAAGTTTTGTGAAGAATTGTGACCCATGTCAACGAGGTGGTGGTATCGGCAAGAAAGATGAAATGCCCCTTCAAGGGAATCTAGTGGTAGAACCTTTCGATGTATGGGGCATTGATTTTATGGGACCATTTCCAAACAGTGGAGGCTACGAATACATTCTTGTTGCAGTGGACTACGTGACTAAATGGGTAGAGGCAATTCCTACATAAACAAATGACGGCGCAGTGGTTATGAAGTTCTTGAAGGAAGTAATATTCTCGAGATTTGGGTGCCCTAGGACAATCATCAGCGATGGAGGGTCACACTTCGTCAATAGAACGTTTGCCTCCCTTCTTAAGAGATACAGTGTCGCTACACCTTATCACCCACAGACATCGGGGCAAGTCGAAGTCAACAATCGTCAAATCAAGAAGATCCTGGAGCGAGTAGTAAAGCCTAGCAGGAAGGATTGGGCAGGAAAATTGAATGATTTACTTTGGGCATACAGGACTAGCTACAAGACGGTGATCGGAACCACTCCGTACAGACTTGTGTATGGGAAAGCATGTCATCTTCCCGTAGAATTAGAACGCAAAGCATATTGGGCCATTAAAGCACTCAATCTTGATATGGAAAAAGCTGGCGAGGAACGATTGTTGCAACTAGATGAACTTGATGAATTACGACTAGGAGCTTATGAAAATGCCAAGATCTACAAGGAACGTACTAAGAAGTATCATGATCGTGGTATAGTACGTAAGGAATTGATTCCTGGACAAAAAGCTTTGGTATTTAATTCTCGCCTTCGACTATTTCCTGGAAAGCTCCGTACTCGTTGGGATGGACCGTACAAAATTATCGAAGTTGCTCCCCGTGGAGCTGTTAAACTCTTCGATCCAAAGACGGGCAATACCTTCAAGGTGAACGGCCAGCGAGTGAAGCCGTACTTCGAGATATCTAGTGATCAAAGGGAGGTTGATCACCTTGAGCTTACCCTTACCGCCTCCACTGAAGGTTAGTGTGTTTTGTTGTTTTGTTTTCTCACGAGTTTGATTGAGTATTATAGGTCACTTATACAAGCATTAGCTCTCACCTTGGATCCACTTTCGGCGTTCGGGACGAACGACGAAGTTCAGGTTTGGGGAGGAGGTTATCGCTAGTTATCTCTATACTTATCTTGCTTATGAAAAACTCGTGAAATTTTTTGCATTTGCACGTTTACTGCTTTCCTAGGATACTCTTGCATATTTTATATGGATTTTATTGCCGAATTTTTTGAACTTTTTATTGGGTAGACTAACTAACTATGCCATTAATCTCTATGAATTTGTTTGAGGTTTTCCTCGCTTGGCTTGTCACATTCATGTATTGCACTTAGTTAAGCATGGTAGTCTCGACATCACTTAGTGGTGTTTTCTCTACTGCGGTTCACGAAGGCCTTTATAATAGGATGATGCATGTTAGGGTCTTATGGTTGTTTCCCGAGTGATTATGTACCTAAGAGGCAACAAGTCTTCACCATGCTTTGAGATTGCTAAATGCCTAGGAAGGAGGTAGTGTGAGGTTGTGTGATCCTTTGTTTATAACCTATTCTTCCGAATAGGTTTGGGGAGGGGGTTACACCATCGTTAGACTTGTTTCTATTTTTCATTTTCGTATCGTGAGTTTATTTTTCTTTTTCCGTAAATTTTGTACTCCAACCTATTCTTTCGAATAGGATTGGGGAAGTCGTGTGATTCATTTTGTTTCTCTCTTTGTTATGCTATTGCTGGCTAAAAAAAATCGAAAAAAAGAAAGAAAGAAAAAAGATTCCAGGAAAAAGAAAAAAAAATCTGGAAAGGAAAAAAAAAGAAAAAAAAGAAAAAACCCCAAAAAAAGCGAAAGAAGGGTCCAAAAAAGAAAGCCAAATAGCAGTTTAGCAAAGTGTTGTGTCTTTTCCAATTCGTGTATTGTTCGTAATCGTGTTTTTCTATTTTTTAACTTTTTTGACTTGAGTGTCATCTGTTCTAGACCACCCTCGTCCTGCCATTCAGGAAGTGGTGAATAGCTTAAGACTTTACTTGAGAGACGGGTAGAATAGGAGAGAGTTATCTTTTATAGGGAACCCTCCTTCGTTTGATGAGAGCCAGTACTGGTTCGACCTCTTTTGAGGAAAAGTCTTAACATGGTGGAACAGCAGTAAGTCCTCGGTTTCATAGGCACGGGGCAACCATTCGTATCTTAGCATGCTTCATTACGTCGTCACTGCTAGTGTTGAAATATGTCCAGTCCGCATGTATGAACTGGAGCGGTCTAAGAGCGCGACAAAGCATCATAGGTCGTCCCTCAAGGGGCACGACCACACCCAAGTATGTCACTAAGGTGTGGACCGACCAACATAGGGTCCGACCATCACTGGGAGGACAACCCTCAAAATAAGCTCATCACAAGGACAAAGCTGCCAGTGAGATCGAGGAGCATCTCTATGGCTCGAGGAGGCCTTACGTCAAGGTAACGCTCCTTTAGAGAAACTGAGCAGGACACCACTCGCACCTACCACGTACAAGGAAGGCTCGAGGACCTTGAGCGACCAGCCATGGTTGCTCCTTTGGGCCAAGGCCCACGGACCTCCTTAATGGGCCTGGGCCGAGGAAGGCCTCAATCCTAGCCGTACACGTGTCGCGATCCTACACGACCGGAAGGTGAAAGGCCACAAGTATATAAAGGCCTCATTTACTCCTCAACAGTAAGCATTAATAACACCTCTCAACCATCACATTTACTACTCGTACTAGGGAAGCCTCACAACTCCCTACTCGTAAAGTCGCCTCTCCGGTCTGATACCTTACAGACCGGGCAAGAGACACTAACCCCCCCCCCCCTCTAGTCTATTTCAGGTACGAGGAAGCTACAAGAAGGCTCACTTCCTATCTTAGAGGAACACTACATGAAGAAGAACTAGAATGACTTAGATTAGTGATTTACTGCGAACTTAGAAAGAAACACGAATTACCCTTCAACATTTGGCGCCGTCTGTGGGAACTGACACGAAAGGTCATTCCTTGCCCTACTGGTCGAGCCATCTACCTCCTCGTGACACTTCACGAATATGCCTCCCAGAAGAAGCAACCGTCTTGCTAATGCACCACCCAGGAACCCTCCTCGACCTAGAGGCCGTCCCTCTAGTAACGGTCGCGGAGGAGGAACGGAGGGTGCTCCGAGGGAACCAAGAAACAACAATGTTGCAAGGAATCGGGATTACACAGAGGGGGCATTTACTAATGTCACCAACTCCCAAAATGAAAGATCGGGAGAAAACAACCTGCAAGGAATCCCGGTAGGAAATGCCTATGGAGCGTTGAGAGTCACGAACAACGCCGAGCCTAGGGGGCAGCCTCCTCCAGTAGCAATCAACCAACCTCTCGTAGCAGCTAACCCTCCTCAACCGACCGCATTGACCTTCACCCTTCCCGATGGACGTGTAGTCCGACCATCAGACTTCGGGATGGGCGAAGCTCAATACGGTCTATTCCTTCTTACTCTACAAGGATACGTCGGGGGTAATGAGGCTGTTAGGGTTAATGCTGAGATACAAGCTCAGGGAGCACAACCAGCGTCGGTACAAGAGCAACCTCGTGACACCCTGGTCGCTCCTCGTCAATCCCAAGGAAGAGCACCAGTTGCACAAGATGAAGCACATTCGAGAGCCAACACAAGGCCGATCCAATCTCGACTTGGACCATCGAGAGTTCAATCGAGGTTAGGACCCCAAGGTGCCCCGGAAGACTTGAGAGACCTGATTGATAGAAGAATACGGGCATCGTTACAAACGTAGCTCAACAAGAAAATAGAGCTCAGGTGGTCGATACACCACCCGCTCTCCCCAATCAAGTTACCCCCAACCAGGTAACTCCTCAAAACCAACAAGAAGCAGTGGAGGAGAATCAAGCATTGAGAACAGTAGTTGAGGTAACCCCCCTGATCAACCCGATCACGGGGAGGAGGCTCACTCTGGAGGAACTCAACGCGAGGAAATCCGCACTGGATGCTCAGATAGAGACTCTATGAGGAACTGTCCAAGAGAAAGAGCAAGACCAAGATCCGAGCCCTTTGTGCGATGAGATTAGAATCCACCAGGCCAAAATCGAAAGAGGGTTCCCCACCTTCGAAAGCTATGATGGCACAAGTTGTCCAAAGGACTACTTGGTAAGATTTGGCACTAAAATGGACGCTTACGGTCATGATTCAAGGACCAAAGCACTCCTCTTCCCGGCTAACCTCTCCAGAGAAGCCATGAAGTGGTGGTCGCGCCTCCCTCACCGATCCATCAAGTCATATAGAGATCTCTGTAAGGAATTCTCTAAGCGTTTCGAGAAGGTGATGAATGCCAAGAGACGGGTGAGGTACTTGGCCGAAATTGTTCAGAAAAGCAACGAAGACTTGAGGGACTTCATCAATCGCTTTCATGAAGCAGCCCTCCAAGTCGAAGATCACTCGATCAATGAGAGGAAAGAATATTTGTATGGTAACACTACCAACATCAAATTCCAAGATGTACTCTCAGCATCGTGTGTGGAGAATGAAGCACAACTTACCAAAGTTTGCAAGGATTTCCTCGAGGCCGAGGAGTTCCGAAAAACTGTCACCGTGAGAACCAATCTTCCCAAGGAAAAAGGGAAAGAAAAAGAAAAAGAGAAGGAGTACCCTCCCCGCCCCCAAAATCCCGGGAAGCAAAGGAAAGATCAAAAATTCGGGTTGATCAAGGAGGGCAACTCTAGAAATGATTTCAGAGACAAGAGGTCTCCTCCTAGAAGGTCACCGCCAAGACGATATAGCAACTACACAGACTTAAATAGGCCAAGATCCGACATCTAGAACTATATAGTCTCGAGGAAGCTAGACGTCTCCTGGCCACCCCCGATCAAGGAAAATCAAAGGAACAAGAGCTCGGAAAATTTTTGCAAGTTTCACAAGGGGAAAGGGCACACCTCCGATGAGTGTGTCGAGCTCAAGAACGAAATTGAGAGGATGATACGCAACGGTCAATTGGTTAGCTACATCCGGAAGGAGGAACCCCTGACACTCCTGCCCCCACCGCCTCGAAGTGGGAGCGAGCACCTTTACCAAGGAAACCCTCAGGACGATGACATTCATAATTACAACAATTATGAGAACCGCCCGTGAATGGAAGCATCCACACTCTCACAATTGCGGGAGGACCCGCAGGCGGCGACACTCGTAATCAGAGGGAGATTACGGCGGACAACCTCAGAGTCCGAGATGTGAAGTATGCTCAAGCCGCACGACCGGGAACCAATGTTATCTCTTTCGATGATAGCGAGATACCTCTGAAGCATGCCGGAGGAGGGAACATCTATGACCCGTGCGTCCCACTTCTAGTTTCCTTGGATGTTCAATCGTACAAGTTAGGAAGGATCCTCGTCGACACCGGGTGCTCGGCAAACTTGATTTTCACAGGAACCTTGAAAAGGATGCAAATGAACCCAAGGGAAGGGCTCAGAGAAGTGAGGAGAGCATTGGTAGGATTTGGAGGACAACCTATCATGCCACTCGGAATGATCAACCTCACGGTGTCAATGGGTAGCGCTCCTAGACGAGTGACGCAACAGGTTCCTTTCGTGGTCGTCGATATGCCGTCTGATTATTTTGCAGTCCTAGGCCGACCCGGTCTCTCTCAATTCCGAGCCGTAGTATCCACAGTCCACAACAAGCTAAAATTCCCCACTCCTTTGGGAATTGGACAAGAAGTAGGAGACATACGAGAAGCATGGGAATGCTACACCATGTCAGCCAAGTTCACTTCGAGGGTTGCCATTGGAGAACCCAACCCCGGGCAGTCATCTGAGGAGACACCCCTTGTTCACAATGCGCCTTATCATTTCTACACGGTTCGGCGAGTGAAGAGAAAGTCAAAAAAGCCAAGTCCGTCACTTAGGCGAAGGAAAGCAATCATGAAGAAAGACAAGGATACTCTAGTAGGAGCTGTTAAAGAGCTCGAGGAGTATCAAGTGATCCCACCAGTCCCATCCTCTTCCAAAAAGAAGAAATTCTTTGAGGAAAACAAAATTGAAGCAAGAGAAGCTCTAGAAGAAATCCAAATTGTCGAAGGAAGTGCCGACAAGGTCACAAAAATTGGCACCGAGATGACTACTGAAGTCAGGATGAAACTCATCCAATGTTTGAAGGATAACAACGACATCTTCGCGTGGAGTACCGAGGACCTCAAGGGGATCGACCCACGTGTCGCCGTTCACTGATGAACTTGTCAGATTCAGTCAAATAAATTTGTAATAAGCCAAAGGCAATCCACAACTACAACAAAAACCGTAGTGTAGCAGTAGAATGACTCGAGTGTCGTTCTCTCAAGACTATAACTAGCTTTATCTATTTAATTAAGAGAATATAAAACAGCAGATAGAAAGCAATAGGGGGTTTTCAAGCAGATAATGGAGGTTGGTGATAGTATGGTCCTTCTTAACATAATGGGTCGATAATCATGCATAAATTCCTCGGTCTTGCATAGAGATCTTTGAATGAATCTTGGGTCCTGTTGTAAGTATTGTGCACTACGAAGATAATATGGGTCTGACCTGTCAACAACTAACGTCCTATTGTGTTCCGTAATCATTCAACACTACGAAGATAATTTGGTCTGATTGGCCGACAAGTGTCCTAGTGTGCATAATGATCAATACAACATACGAGAATTTTGGTGTTCAACTCATCAACGAAATAAAGCAATGACACGGAGTATAATGCGCGATATAGCCATTAGCATGATTATCTTCCCTCGCTAAGAATTCACATACTACCACCAACGATAAATTTAGCTACTCATAATGTGCATGCAATCAATAGCAATCATAGAAGAAAACATATTGAAAGAATATAAAATAAGTAGATAAAAGTTGTAAGATACAAAGTTACCGAAGGTTGTCAATCTCCGGATGATTGCGATCCTACGCGCTCCAATCTGCTATGAAAAGTATCACCTAAGCTATGGAACTCCCAGGACAGGCCCCGGGAAGTTCCTACCTAAAACTATAGAGAGAGGTGAGAAAGTAGGCTTGGAAAGATATGATTTTCGGAGAGGAAACTCGCAACTATATATAGGCCCGAAATTCCTCTGGGGCGGTTCGCCCGAGGCACGGGGCGGTTCGCGCCACAGTGTAAACGCAGAATTTTCGCGTTTTCGACGCGGTTTGTGATTTCTTCACCTTTTCGGACTCGATTTATGACTTCTAGTAGCCTTCTAACCTCCAGATTCGGCCCCTAGACTCCAAATCCTATCCGGAAACCTTCAGATACTCCAAATATGCTTCTGGAACACCAATTCCTTGTAGACTTCAATATAATTGCCCGTAAATCTCCGAATTTCAACCAAAACCTGTAAAATAAAATCTAAAGGGAAACATGACACTATACTAATAAAATGTACTAAAATATAGCTAAATTAACTTAGAGGATAGCTAAATTAGGTGAAAAAGACTGGAATGAAAGTGTAAAATACACATTCATCAAACTCCCCAAACCGAACCTTTGCTTGTCCTCAAGCAACTAAGCTAGACTCTAATACAAAAAACATGCAAGACTCAAAAATGGAGTTTTATCCCGAATAAAATGAATTAAATTACTGAATCTACCAATTAACATATGAACAAAAACCATATAAATCAAAGCATGAATATAGGTTGAAGAATACCTCGATTGACTTATACACATCCACATAAGCACTTATGTCAAGACAAGATAGTCTCTCGTAACATTCTCTACCTGGACCTAGTCAGTGACGACGTAATGATGCATGCTAAGATACGAATTGTTGCCCCGTGCCTATGAAACTGAGGACTTACTGTTGTTCCACCATGTTAAGACTTTTCCTCAAAAGAGGTCGAACCAGTACTGGCTCTCATCAAACGAAGGAGGGTTTCCTATAAAAGATAACACTCCCCTATTCTACCCATCTCTCAAGTAAAGTCTTAAGCTATTCACCACTTCCTGAATGGCAGGACGAGGGTGGTCTAGAACAGATGACACTTAAGACGAAAAAGATAAAAAATAGAAAAACACGATTACGAACAATACGAAAAATGGAAAAGACTCAAACTTTGCTAAACTGCTATTTGGCTTTATTTTTTGGACCCTTCTTTGCTTTTTTGGGGACTTCCTCTTTTTTTTCTTTTTTTTCCTTCCAGATTCTTTTTTCTTTTCTTTTTCTCTTTTTTCGGGAATTTTCTTTCTCTTTTTTTTCGATTTTTTTCTAGCCCAGCAGTAGCATAACAAAAAGAGAAACAAAACTGACTCACACGACTTCCCCAAACCTATTCGAAAGAATAGGTTAGAGTACAAAATTCACGAAAAAGGAAAAATAAACTCACGATACGAAGAATGAAAAACAGAAACAAGTCTATGATGGTGTAACCCCCTCCCCAAACCTATTCGGAAGAATAGGTTATAAACAAAGGATCACACAACCTCACACTACCTCCTTCCTAGGCATTTAGCAATCTCAAAGCATGGAGAAGACTTGTTGCCTCTTAGGTACATAATTACTCGGGAAAACAACCATAAGACCCTAACATGCATCATCCTATTATAAAGGCCTTCGTGAACCGCAGTAGAGAAAACACCACTAAGTGGTGTCGAGACTACCATGCTTAACTAAGTGCAATACATAAATGTGACAAGCCAAGCGAGAAAAACCTCAAACAAATTCATAGAGATGAAGCATACGATTAATGGCATAGCTAGTTGATCTTCCCAAAAAAAAGTTCAAAAAATTCGGCAATAACCTCCATATAAAACATGCAAGACTATCCTAGGATGAATGCAGTGAAATGCAACCTAAAAATCTAAGAAAGCAGTAAACGTGCAAATGCAAATGCAGACAAATAATGCATGCGAGGTACTACACTCATCCTACCAATTCCAAGCTCCAAACTAACAACATCAGATTACTTAAATCCCATCCCCCCTCATGAAATTAACGCTAGTCCCTAGCAGTAAGAAAATGAGGAAATAAGATGTGATACTAGATGTTACCCCATGGTTTGGCCTCGGTCGGCTGAGTATACTGCTTGTGATTTATTGGGCCTCCTCTGTGAGTTTCATAGTGTGACATCAGGTCTTCTGATGGTTGCGGTAGTTCCATTTTTAGGCCGGTCAGGATCAACTCCTCTATCAGAGTCATCATTGCCCGTATGGCCTTCATTGTCACTACTGGCACCATCATCATCGCCAGTAGAGTTGCAGTGGCAGGTAGAATTCTCAAGATTAACCGCCTCTGCTATGGAATTCTCCATCAGGTAGCCCTCCAATAAGATGTAAACTGTTGAAGGGGAAAGGGCAGTGGTATCAGGACCTCCCCCTCCAACGGTTCACTCCACAAGAAGGTTTCAGTTAGCTGTTCGGATACTCAGAAGTCTTCTACCTTTTTCTCCAATTTTGTCCACATTCTCTACAGTTGATGCTCCCAATATCAATGTTATGCTCCTTTTAGAGGCAGGCAAGGGGCACCCCAACAAGGTGCTGGGTACCCATGTCATTACGTTTTGGAACCAAGCTAGCGCTTCGGAACCTTCGAGCAACTTCGGACTCAAGATCGAATCCGTCGTGGCAAGACTGTCCCGGTGCCTTCCTATTCACTTGAACTCTGTAGTCCTCGTGATGGAGTGCTGACATAATAGTGGTTTCTGACCCTTCGGTGGTGCATGAATAGGCATAGGAGTCCTTACTCCATGTGTACTCTACCTCCTCCTCTTGGTTAATCCACGACGTTGTTGCCAAACACCTTGGCTCGAACGCACATCCAGCGAGATCACCTTCCTTGACATGGTTCTTCACAACAATCATACGGGAATGCTCCCTTCCTTTAGTATGGTACCTACAAACAGCGGTTAGCACCTCGTATGACTCAAAACAGACTCAAATATATATGCTAGTGTAAAAGCGAAAAATACGAGTGATAGAATCAACAATCAAACTCCCCAAACCGCAATGTCTAGCCTAACTTCATCATCATGCAACATATCAACGTAACTACTACATGCAATACATCACATCATGCTCTTACTAGACAACCAATATCCTTGATAACAAGGCTCAATTCATACCATAGCAGCGCAAAAATTCTATCAACATAAATCCTCATACTCAACAATTAAGCATTCTAATGCCAAATCCACCAACATTACACCAATAAACACACTTATATGCAAGAATCCAAAGATAAAGACGTATTGCAGAACATGATATATCATCTAGCAGCAATATACCCAAATCAACAATTCAAGCGAGATTGAGCATGCAATTGATAGTAAATAACATGTCGAATCATACAAACAACATACTCATGCATCAAATAAGCATAATTGAAGCTCAAATCAAAAACCCCCAAATTCGAAAATTAGGGTTCTAAAGATAATACCTCAGATCTGCAAATCTAACGAGTTAGGATGAAATCTGATCGGATAGGATGATAGATCATGTAATAGGCTTCGAATTAAGCTAAGAACACTCAATTTAGCCAAGAAATGAAGAAGTTATGAAGATTTAGAAGCAAAATCGCACTTTTTCGGGTTTTTTGGGAGTATGGATGATGATGAATGAAGAAAATATGGTTTTGGGGTTCAAATCCGCGTTTTTTAAGATTTGGGACTGTGGGGCGGTTCGCCCCGTGCTCCCCAATGCGGGGAGACGGGTCCCGATGTCAGAAAATGCGATTTTAATCCCGAAACTAATTTTTTCAAAAAAACCACTCGAAAAATCTCACTCGAACAAAAGCATATACGACACACACATGAACAATTTCGCATATGAGAAGCAAATAATTCATGAATGAATGCATGCAGAAAAGCAGTAAAGAAAGCGGTAAAAATTCCGGGTTGCCTCCAGGATAGCGTCATTGTTTAAAGTCTTTGACTCGACTCCTGTCTGCGCCTATCTCTTCTTTTTGCGGGTACTAGCCTTCCCCTTCATTGATCTCCTTTCCATGCCACGAACCTGTGAATAAGAAAGAATATAGGTTGCAAGACCACAGTAGTGAGTAGTAATATCAGGTGGATCAGGTATGGCTTGCAATACGTGTTGCTTGCCATTCACTTCAATGGTGCAAGTTCTTTGGTATATATCCATCACCGAGCGTAGTTTAGTCAAGAATGTTTGCCCTAAGAGTATGACATCCCCCGTTCTAGGTGCAGACGCCGGCATAACTACAAAGTTGGTGTATATAGATGCTTCACCAATCTTGACCAACACGTTTTTCACAACGCCCTCCGGTCTCATAAAGCATCCATCCGCCAGTTGTACAATAGCCCTTTGCTCAAATAGTTTTCCGATGTTGCTCTTTTCAAACACATTCAAAGGAATTATGTTTGAGTAGGATCCCGTATCTAGTGTGGCACGGACATCTTCAAGCTCATTAATCCCTACCTTAACGTCAAAACTTTTAGGGAGTGGTTCGGGATCCTCTTGCTCCTCATCACTCGTGTCAGAACCAAGGCACTTCTCTTCCTCCTCAGCCTGTAGGAGTTCTTCCTTAATGCATTTCTTGCACCTAACAACCTTCCTGATGGCGATTTCGTCAGGTACATCTTCAGCCAATGTAATGGCATTCGACTTTACAGTGCTGCTAGGCAATTTCCGGTCGATCAACTCTTGCATCTTTTGATGGGTAAGCCTAGTGCTCTCTTCCAACTTATCGAGCCTTGCCCTAGTCTTCTCTGAATCTTCTTCATAACGTTTGAGAAAATTTGTGTGTGATCAACCATCTTCTGCAAGTTCTCCATCAGTAGAGCCGTCTTCGACTTTGGTGGCTCTTTCGGAGCGGGGTTTTCGCAGTGATCATTACCATAGTTTAGCCTACTACGGTCTTGGTTAGGTCCATAAGTCTGGTTAGCCGGTGCATATCCTTGATTGTTACGGTATCCTCTTCTCCAAAATCCGCCTCGAGGATTCCTACCGTCTTGTCCGTAGCTAACTTCTTGAGTACCAAACTCCGTAGCGAAGGCTTCTTCTTCGCCTCCTCGAGCCCAGTTGCCATCTTCGTATGCCAGCACCGTTCTACACATATGAGCTCCATGCCCATAGTTCTTGCATATTCGGCATACTTCGTTTGAAACAGTTGTTCCGGTGGCGCTCTTGAGGACTTGCTTCAATTCGTTGGTAAAGCACTCGAATTGATCCCCATTCCCCCTGTACATAGGGGCTTCTTGAGTCGGTGGAGCTTCAGGTCCATGTCTCCTAACCATTGCTCTTGGGTCCTTGAACTGCGAACCCTTAGCAAGCCTTTCGAAAACTGCCCAGACGGCTTCTGCGGTTTCCTCCCAAATATTGCCTCGGCATTGGAAATCCACCACTTGTTGGTTCTCGAAGGTTAGTCCATTGTAGAAGTGTTGGACTAGGTCGGAGATTTCAAAACCATGGTGAGGGCACTTGTTCATGAGATCTTGGAACCTCTCGAACGCGGTGTAGATGGTCTCATCATAGTCCTGCTTGAATCCAGTGATCTGCGCCTTTAGCGCGGTAGTCAGAGTGTGTGGGACGTATTTCTCCATGAAAGCTGAAAAAACCTTTTCCCAAGTGTCCAGCGAGCCTGCTGGAAGAGAGCTCAGCCATGACTTGGCTCTGTCGCCAAGTCCCATTGCAAAAACCTTCATCCTTAATTTATCCGTGGTTATGTCAGCTCCGGGTCGTGGAAATTGGTTGACGAAATCATCGATATCGTGCAAGTACCCCATCACATCTTCCCTTGATAAGCCATAGAACCTCGGAAGTTGTTGGAATGCGTGGTTCTTGATCTCCAGATCTCGGGTTGCAGACGAAAGAACTATCGTCGGTCCCCTCATACGATCCTTGGTGGGTTGTACCCATGCCTTCAGTGGTCTATCTTCTGCCATTCCGTCGATTTCCTTGGAAAGGAGTCGCCTTCTTTGGTGGTAGACTCTATCGATCTCAGCAATTGAATCAGCAAGCGGTATTCCTGCAGAACGTGTATGCGGCATACACTATCTGTGACAGACTAGAAAAGGTGATTAGAAACAAATAGGAAAGCAGAGAGAGAAATTAAAAAGGAAAACTAAAACTAAAAGAATTAGGAATCTAAAGATGTAAATATAAACAAATTAAACAGAACAAAGGAGTATAGTCCCCGGCAACGGCGCCAATTTGATGAACTTGTCACATTCAGTCAAATAAATTTGTAATAAGCCAAAGGCAATCCACAACTACAACGAAAACCGTAGTGTAGCAGTAGAATGACTTGAGTGTCGTTCTCGCAGGACTATAACTAGCTTTATCTATTTAATCAAAAGAATATAAAACAGCAGATAGAAAGCAATAGGGGGTTTTCAAGCAGATAATGGAGGTTGGTGATAGTATGGTCCTTCTTAACATAATGGGTCGATAATCATGCATAAATTCCTCGGTCTTTCATAGAGATCTTTGAATGAATCTTGGGTCCTGTTGTAAGTATTGTGCACTACGAAGATAACATGGGTCTGACCTGTCAACAACTAACGTCCTATTGTGTTCCGTAATCATTCAACACTACAAAGATAATTTGGTCTGATTTGCCGACAAGTGTCCTAGTGTGCATAATGATCAATACAACATACGAGAATTTTGGTGTTCAACTCATCAACGAAATAAAGCAATGACACGGAGTATAATGCGCGATATAGCCATTAGCATGATTATCTTCCCTCGCTAAGAATTCACATACTACCACCAACGATAAATTTAGCTACTCATAATGTGCATGCAATCAATAGCAATCATAGAAGAAAACATATTGAAAGAATATAAAATAAGTAGATAAAAGTTGTAAGATACAAAGTTACCGAAGGTTGTCAATCTCAGGATGATTGCGATCCTACGCGCTCCAATCTGCTATTAATAAGTATCCCCTAAGCTATGGAACTCCCAGGACAGGCCCCGGGAAGTTCCTACCTAAAACTATAGAGAGAGGTGAGAAAGTAGGCTTGGAAAGATATGATTTTCGGAGAGAAAACTGAGCACTATATATAGGCCCCGAATTATCACGGGGCGGTTCGCCCCAGGATCCGGCGGTTCGCCCCAGTAATTTCGCGGAATTTCCGCGTTTTCGACGCGGTTTTGAATTTCTTCACCTTTTCGGACTCGGTTTATGACTTCTAGTAGCCTTCTAACCTCCAGATTCGGCCCCTAGACTCCAAATCCTATCCGGAAACCTTCAGATACTCCAAATATGCTTCTGGAACACCAATTCCTTGTAGACTTCAATATAGTTCCCCGTAAATCTCCGAATTTCAACCAAAACCTGTAAAATAAAATCTAAAGGGAAACGTGACACTATTCTAATAAAATGTACTAAAATATAGCTAAATTAACTTAGAGGATAGCTAAATTAGGTGAAAAAGACTCGAATGAAAGTGTAAAATACACATTCATCATTCACCGTCTGAACGTAGACCCGTCGATCACCCACATCAGAGAAAAGCGAAGAGACTTCAGTGCGGAAGATAATGCCATCATAGAAGCGGAAGTCCAAAGACTTCTTAAGGCCGGCCACATCAAAGAGGTGAGATACTCCGATTGGGTATGCAATGTGGTCCTCGTGGAGAAAGGTCCGGGAAAATGGAGAATGTGCAACAATTTCACAAGGCTCAACAAGTTTTGCCCAAAGGATCCATACCCTCTCCCACGGATCGACCAGCTGGTCGATTCCACCGCTGGATGCGCCCTCCTGAGTTTCATGGATGCATACCAGGGCTTCTACCAGGTTAAAATGGCCAAAGATGATGTGCCTAAGACTACCTTCTTCGCTAATGGCAATGTGTATTGCTTCAACGTGATGCCATTTGGTCTTAAAAACGCCGGAGCGACCTACCAGAGGTTGGTTAACAAGATGTTCAAAGAAGAGCTGGGTAAAACAATGGAAGTATATGTCGATGACATGCTCGTCAAGAGTAAAACCGAGGAGCAACATGTAGGTTACCTGGCAAAATGCTTCTCAATCTTGAGAAAGTATGGCATGAAGCTCAACCCGGCGAAGTGTACCTTTGGGGTCAAAGGGGGGAAGTTCCTCGGTTACATGGTAACAGAGAGAGGAATAGAAGCAAACCCCGAAAAGATAAAGGCCATCCTCGATCATCCACAACCTCAATCCATCAATGAGGTGCAACAATTGGTCGGAAAGTCAATTGCATTGAGTAGATTCATCTCGAGGTCTGCCGAGAAAAATCTACCTTTTTTCAAGGTGTTAAGGAAGAGCAGCCACTTCGAGTGGACGAAGGAGTGCGAGGAAGCCTTCGAGAAGTTGAAAGAATATCTACTCGCTCCCCCATTATTGTCAAAACCCGTAGAAGGAGAGGTACTTTATTTGTACCTAGCAGCAACTGGGGAAGCTATCAGCTCGGTCTTGGTACGAAGCCAAGGAAACGACCATTTGCCCATCTACTACTTGAGCAAAGTACTTGCCGGGGCTGAAACGCGGTATATGGATATCGAGAGGCTTTCCTTTGCCCTCGTTTATACGGCAAGGAGGTTAAAGCCCTACTTTGGTGCTCACAAGGTTGTAGTCTTGACAAAGCAACCTCTTAAGCAAGTCCTCGGAAAACCCGAAAATTCGGGAAGAATGGCAAGATGGGCGATTGAATTAAGTGAGTACGACATCGACTACCAAGCACCCGTGGCCATGAAAGCACAAGTCATCGCCAACTTCCTCGTAGAGTATCCCTCAAAAGGAACTTCAGAGCAAAACTCTTTGAAAACACAGAGTGCTATGATGATGGTCAAAGAGCAACCCCAGCAAAACAACCCCATGCAAGCTCTGGAAGACGCTTTAAAAGAGCTTAAGGCGATGTCCCAAACCAAAAGAAAAAGGCATGAAGTGTTCCTGGCAGAGAAAATCGACGAGCCAAAGGGTACGGAGACCGTCTCTCCAAAACCCAAAGAATTAGTCGACCATGGAGACGTCTGGATTCTTCATGTTGATGGATCCTCATCAGAAAAAAATGGTGGGATAGGAATATACTTCAAGAGTCCCGGTGGGGCCGAACTCGAGTACGCCGTTACTCTTAGTTTCCCGGTCTCCAACAATGAAGCATAATATGAAGCCATCCTCATAGCTCTACGTATGGCAAAGTCATTGGAAGTGAAGAAGCTACATCTCTTCACTGATTCCCAACTGGCCGAGAAGCAAATCTCGGGGAAATTCAGAACCAAGAAAGACTCCCTGGCTGAGTACAAAAGCACCATCACCGAAGAAATCCAAAAATTTGAAAGTTGTGAGATTGAAAAATTCTCGAGAGATCTCAATCAAAGGGCAGATGCCCTATCAAAGTGTGCTTCAGCTTCCGGAGGAGTTGACACCCGGAACGTGATACTTATGAGAATCAACACATCATCTCTGTGGTCATCAAAGCCAAATGTCTTGGCAATTGACGCTCAATCGAGTTGGATGCAAGAGATAACAACATATCTCAAAAATGGAAGCCTTCCTTGTGACAAGGCCGAAGCGAGGAGGATCAAGGGAAAAGCTCCCCGATACATCATGCAAGGAGAGTACTTGTACAAAAGGTCTTTCGAGGGAGTCTACTTGAGATGCGTCGCCGAGCATGAAGTCCAAAAACTTCTGGGAGAGATGCATCGAGGAAGTTGCAGAGATCATGCCGGAGGAAGAACCCTCGCACAAAAAGTCATCCGACAAGGATACTACTGGTCCACTGTTCGAAGACGCTGCCCAATTTGTGAGAAAGTGCGAGGAGTGTCAAATGCACGCCAATTTGATCAACGTCCCAGCGAAACCTCTCATGCCCATCACCTTCACTTGCCCTTTCGACATATGGGGTATCGACATAGTCGGTCCTTTCCCAAGAGGCACGGGTCAAAATAAGTTCATCATTGTTGCGGTCGAACACTTTAGCAAGTGGGCGGAAGTTGAGGCAGTATCTACCATCACCGAACAAAGAGTGATGAACTTCGTATGGAGAAACATCGTGTGTCGATTTGGCTTGCCGAGAGTCCTCATCTCGGATAATGGTGCTCAATTTTGTGGCCAAAGATTCAACGAATGGTGCAAGGAAATGAAGATTGAGAGGAGGTACACCTCTGTAGGACATCCTCAATCCAATGGGCAAACAGAAGCCGTCAACAAAATCCTCGTCAACAACTTGCAGAAGAGGTTCGCCACCAACAAGGACTGGGTCGACGAGCTTGATGGAGTGGTGTGGG
Source organism: Plantago ovata (assembly GCA_028274465.1). Lineage (NCBI taxonomy): Eukaryota > Viridiplantae > Streptophyta > Magnoliopsida > Lamiales > Plantaginaceae > Plantago > Plantago ovata. Next base: position 38,380,520 of record CM051456.1, on the reverse strand, counting down.
CATACCGCACTACTTCAAAGACAGCTACAAGAGAGACTCCCTTCTCGTTAGTTTATGGGTCCGAGGCGGTCATACCAGCAGAAGTCGCTGTAGAAACCCTCAGAATCCAAGGGTATCAACCCGAGGACAATCATACAGAGAGACTCTTCGACCTGGAGACAGTCAGTGAAGCGAGGACCAACGCCTTGGCCAACATCCTCATATATCAAGCACTCATCGCGAAGACCTACAACAAAGGCGTAAGAGAGAGAGACTTCCAAGTAGGAGACCTAGTACTCCGAAGAGCGGACATCCTGGGCAAAGTTGGGAAGATGCAACCCAATTGGGAAGGCCCCTACAAGATAATAGAAGCAAGGTCCAATGGAAGTTATCGTCTTCAAGACATGGAGGGAGGAGTATTAAAGAACCCATGGAATACTTCTAACCTCCAGAGATTCTACGCTTGAGTTGTTGGGAGAAAAAGCTTTTTGAAAAAACCCATGTGAACGGCCCATAGACCGAGAAGGATTCCTCACTGGTTCAAGTGAGAGGTACCTCTTGTTTTTGTTAAGAAAAGGTTGTAAGAAAGCTGGCAGCAAAGCCCCCCATTGTAATTGAATTTCCGACAAATCAATACAATGTCTACCTTTCAACAAGAAAATGTTCAAGTATAGAGCTACTATACTCAAAAAATAGGGCTACTCGATCAAGAAAGCTTACTTGACCTACATAAAAGCTATTCGATTTCCATGATTAAGGGGAACCCTCCCCGCTCTCTAATCTCTATGAGAGAATTAATCAGGAAACCATTTAAAGGAGAAAAGGCGGGGAGAAGAAGGTAATCGAGGAGAATAATCTCCATTCTTTCTAACTCAACACTTGGAATTTTTTCTAAGTTCAACACTTAGAATTCTTTCTTAGTTGTCAAGACGAACGAGAAGCGCGGAAACTACTTTGACAGATCGAGGAGCTCGTAGCGAAGAACATTGGTTCTCGTTTCTAACTTATACATGTTTAACTACTTTATCCAAGTTATACGTCATAACAAAAAATTGGAGTTAGTAAAAACACAAGTGTAAGTAAGAAAGCGAAGAAAATCAAATTTTATTGAAGAAAATAAAAAGCGATGAGACAACAGCAGAAAAACATATATTACAAATGGATATGTTTCGAAGAGCGCCACAAAGGGCCGAATGAAAGTTGTTCGGAAATAAGTGCAAGTACGGAAATGGAAAAATTACAACATGCCCGAGCATACTCGGTCTTCAGGAGGATCCCCGGTCCTAGCGAGTTCGGCTATCGGTGAAATCAGTGACCGGGGTGGTCGCGCTTGTAGCTCCTCGTGCAGAGCTCAGTTCATGGACCTCAGCATTGTCTCGCTCCTGAGCTTGAGCCTCTTCGATGGCCTTTTTGTACATAGTCAGCTCAGGCTCGACAAAGTCAACTGCCCTCCCGATGACCGGATCACTCAGCTTCACCCAAGCAGCGTTCCGAAGAGCTGCCTTCTCAAACGGATAAATGATCCCGCTCCTTAAGCAGTCGGGCACCCAGGCAGGAAGGTAGGCTGGTTTGCTAGGATATGGAACTTCAGGGTCGGTCACCAGCTCACCAAACTCGCATGCCTCGTGCATCTCCTCGGTAATCTCCTCGTCAGGATAAGGAGTAAGGTCCTCGCGACGCCCGGGATGCAAGTCCTCGCGATCATCAGGATCGAAGTCAGCAGGGAGCAAGTTAACCCTCTTCTGCTGGCCAACGCATGAAAGAAGCCCTCCTCGCGAGACGCCACTTGCACGTCTCTTTGAGCCATCTTGTAAGTGGCAGAGGACATGAAATCGCGAGCAGCGGCGACTCGGCTACCCTTCAGGAAAGAAAGGATGCTTGCCTTAAACTTTTCCTTGCAAATGGATAAAGTAGCATAGGCACCCTTGAAGCTCTTACTCCTCGCCTTCTCCCGGGACAGCTCCTTCTCGAGCTAGTCCACCTTAGCTCGTAGCTTCCCGGACTCAGTCTCCGAGACCTTCACTTTCGACTCTGAAGCAGCAAGCTTCTTTTCCAACTCCTCGATTACTACCCCAATATCGGCTCGATCAGCAGCAACTTGACCATAGGCCCCCTTCAAGTTCTCGAGCTACAAAAGGAAGACACAGTTAGCGAGGAGAAAAAATTTTACACTCAGAAAAATTTACAACGAAAGGAAAATGAAGAAAAGTACCTGAAGCGAGCACATGCTCAACTCGTGTGCCCGATCGAGATCGCTCATCTGGATGAGCCGCTTCACTTCATCACCAGAAGCGGCCACCTTACCCTTTTTTCGGGCAGGTTCGTTATTTCCCCCGAGGGTGAGCTTCCTCGCTCCCTTCTTGGCCACTGGCTTCTCGGGCCTCTTTTCAGTCTCTATCGTGTTGCGCGCCTCCTCCTCGGCCTCTTTGGCCTCCTTAGCCTTCTTTGCCGCAGCCTCCTCCTCGGCCCTCTTTATAGCCTCCACGGGATTCTCTCATGTATCGAGCCCCTCTTGCACTAAAGCATCCCGGTGATGCGCGGCGTTTCGGGGAGGGGTCAAGTTCAGAGAGCCAAGGATCTTGGTTTCCTTGTTTGCCAGCCTTTGCTTTCGCCTTTGTTCCTCTTTCGCGGCTAGAGTCTTCGACATGATCCACTGGAACCAATAGGCTGCAAGGGAAAAAGCACAAGTTAGTAAGATCGAGGAGCTCGAAAATCGAAGAGGAAAGGAAAAAAGCGAAGAACATACTCAAAACGCGTAAAGCAAGCAAAAGAAAAATACAAGTCTAAAGGCTATTTTTCTAGCTTACCGAAGAGGACTTTCTTTGTATATCGGTTCCCGATATACCCCGTGTACGAGTAAGGCGAAAGGCCCGCCAAGAACGGAAGTGGCTGGAGGACCAGTCCCCAATAAAAGTACTTCTCGGGATGGGGTCCCCGATTCTGCTCCTCGAGCTCCATAACCCAAGGATCGGACTCCTCGGGCAGGGGATGCTTGTCCGCAATCTTTCCCCTAAACATAAGCTTGGGAACTCCCCACTCCGCCTCCTCCTCGCTCATGTTAAGCAACCTTCTCTTCTTGATGTAGAAGTACCTATGGAACCACTTATACCCGGAGGAGCTGGGAGCGTCCATGATGAAGCCCAATCCTGGTCGAGCATTAAAATAGTAAAAGTACTTGTTCCCAAAGCTCATCGAGACTCGGAACAGTTGGTTGAAGTTATGGAAATTCAGCTCGATCCCTCTCTTCATGCAAAAGACTCCAAAGCAGACCAAAGTGCCGAAGGCACTCGGTACCAGTTGCCAAGGAGCGATCCCCAACGTGTTAAAGATGTCGCGGAAAGCATCGCAGAACGGAAGTATCAATCCTCGATCCAAGCTCAGGCAATGAACGACCATGTACCCAGGAGGAGCATTGTAAAAAGTCTGGTCCTCCTTGGGCACGAGGATGTCAAATTTATTCTCAGGAAGAGAATACTTCCATCTGAGGGTAGCAACCTCCTCGACCCTGACAGTGGAAGAGGTGGTCGGGATGATACCATCTTCGTTCTTCTCACCCTGTGGATCGGGGAGGTCAACGGTGCGGGCACTCTTAGTAAACTTCTTCTCAGCAGCCTTAGTGGCTTTAGGCTCAGGCTCCTCGGCAACCTTGGCCTTTTTAGTCTTACCAGAGCGAGAACGCTTGCTCGCTCTCTTCTTCGCCTTCTTCTCATCAGCAGCCATTTGAGCAAGACGCATTTCGTATTCCTGCTTCTCGAGCGGATTAGGTGCTCGAGTCTCACTCGGAAAGGTAAAATCTATTGTGGTCGGATCAATGGAGTGATAGCTGGTCTCCTCCTCGCGTGCGAATCTTTTCGCATCTCTGATAGCCCGTCTTTGCCCTTCCGAGAAGGAAGGAGACCTAGTGCTCGGACCAGCTTCATCCCGATGGGCATCTCCCATCGCCAAAGGAACTTCCTCCTCCTCCTCGTCGGTAATAACGGCCCTCCTAGTGGTTTGAGGGGGGAAATCTGACCCTCTTCGGTGGAGGACTAGTCCGAGGAGAAGTAGCTTCATCATCCTCCTCACTCTCCTCTTCAGTCTCATCGCTATCGACGATCTGCACTGGGATAGGGGCCTTCCCGCGTTGGACCGAGTGTTCACCCTCCTCATAAAGGGACAAGGCTAACTCCGGCCTCTCTGTATCATCCATCTCCTCGATCCTTACTTCTGCAGGAGGGACCACATTAACCGCCCCATAGTTGCGGCCATGAACTTGGGCAGCGCGAGTAATCAACTCCTCGGACACCCCAGGGTTTGAAGGACCACCCTCCGCCTCCGTCCGATCGTCTATGAAATCATCATCCTCGGTGCGGCGCCTTTTACAGACAACCAGTTGGTAGAGATCCTCCTCGCTCTCGGTCTCTTCATCCTCTTCCTCGGTAGCTTGCTCGCCACCTTGCTCGACATGAGGCTCCTCGGCAGCCTGCTCCAGGGTGTCATCCAGAAAGGTCGCCGATATGTCTGACGTATCAGGCGACGTAGTATGGTCGCTCCCATACTCTCCAGCGGCCGACTGGTTCTGGCTGTCGTCGCTCCTCTCGGACATCCTAAAGGTGGGCAAAGAAGAAATTAGGATGGTTTGTGATAGTCCGAGAGGTCCGTTTAGGTGTGTTCATTACGTTCGACCTCCCGAACGGAGAATAATCTCAAACGCAAAAGGAAAAAGATAATGCTGAAGAAGTTAACTACGGAGCGACCAACCGCTCGAAGCATAAGTAAAGCGAGCAGCATGCAAACATGTATATAAGCAGTACAGTGAGCATGCTAACAAGCGAATCGAGGAGTATATGAGCGACCAACCGATCGAAAAAAGACAAAGGGTTCCTACAGTTATAGCTAAGGAGGAAGCAACAGGGGTTACAGCAAAGAAAAGAAGCATAACTAAGGGGGAACTACTCTACGGCCATGCAAGTCAAATCAACACAATTCAATTCAATTACAGTCCATCTACAAGTCAATTTAGTGTCTTTTAAGTCCAATGCCGTTCACAGGCCGCCGTCCACCGGCAAATTTTCAGGTGACCATTCCGGGAAGCAAGTAAAAAAGGCGAAATTGAAAAAGATGAAACCGAAAGCAAAATAAGGGCAAATTCAAGCACAAGAAGAGGAATTAAAGATAAAGGATCAGAAACTTACTTGTTTTATAAGTCGGTAGAGACTAGAAACCGGAAAGGAAGCTGGAAAAAGAAGATCTTTGCCTGAAAAAACGGATTCTGGACGCAGAAAACTCTCCTCGCGCGTTGCATGTCTCGACCACCTTGCTTGTCGATCACAGAAAACTCTCCTCGCTCTCTCTTTTTTGCTCTGAATATTCGGATTGCGAAAAGTGTGGAATGACCGAGTATCGAACTATTTATAGAAGGGTATCTCGGGGATATGAAACGACGCATGCCCTCGCTCCATCCGGATCGACCACGTGGCCATGATCAACGGCCCAGATTACGGCCGCCTGGTGAATTACCTATTTTTCCCTCCACGCTCCCGCTCGGCCTCGGGCACACTTTCCAATGCCGGCGCGAATTACCTAATCACAGTAGGTAATTCGTAGCGCGAGCACCGCACAACTTGGATCAGAGATAGATCGACGACCAAAATCTTTCCTCCTCGAGACCTCACAGAGAAAAAAGGATGGCAAGACAAAAAATCGACGGACATGTGGCAATGGTTCAAGGAGCCACTCTCACAAGTATCTCTACTCGAGATATTTTGCAAATAAAAAGCGGCAGGAAGTCATTCCATTCCACTCTCACAAGTATCTCTACTCGAGATATTTTGCAAAGAAAAAACGGCTGGAAGTCATTCCATTCCACTCTTAGAAGTATCTCTACTCGAGATATTTTGCAAAGAAAAAGCGGCAGGAAGTCATTCCATTCCACCAAGGAATACTTACCCGGATCCGATCTCTGCCAGCAAACATACCTCTTTTCATAAGGTCCGAGCAACGTCTGCTCGCACCCTATAAAAAGGGGGGGGAGGGAGAGATAGGAGGAGGGATAGATACCAAGGTGCGAATACGGAAATCTTTTTTCGCCCACTACTAGTCGAGGCTCTGCTCGACCTCTACTTCAACATAGTTCCTCAACTATCTTCTACAAAGATACTTGGAAACTAGGGGGACATATGTTAGTGTTGAAATATGTCCAGTCCGCATGTACGAACTGGAGCGGTCTAAGAGCGCGACAAAGCATCATAGGCCGTTCCTCAAGGGGCACGACCACACCCAAGTATGTCACTAAGGTGTGGACCGACCAACATAGGGTCCGAACATCACTGGGAGGACAACCCTCAAAATAAGCTCATCACAAGGACAAAGCTGCCAGTGAGATCGAGGAGCATCTCTATGGCTCGAGGAGGCCTTACGTCAAGGTAACGCTCCTTTAGAGAAACTGAGCAGGACACCACTCGCACCTACCACGTACAAGGAAGGCTCGAGGACCTTGAGCGACCAGCCATGGTTGCTCCTTTGGGCCAAGGCCCACGGACCTCCTTAATGGGCTTGGGCCGAGGAAGTCCTCAATCCTAGCCGTACATGTGTCGCGATCCTACACGACCGGAAGGTGAAAGGCCACAAGTATATAAAGGCCTCATTTACTCCTCAACAGTAAGCATTAATAACACCTCTCAACCATCACATTTACTACTCGTACTAGGGAAGCCTCGCAACTCCCTACTCCTAAAGTCGCCTCTCCGGTCTGATAACTTACAGACCGGGCAAGAGTCACTAACCCCCCCTCTAGTCTATTTCAGGTACGAGGAAGCTACAAGAAGGCTCACTTCCTATCTTAGAGGAACACTACATGAAGAAGAACTAGAATGACTTAGATTAGTGATTTACTGCGAACTTAGAAAGAAACACGAATTACCCTTCAACAGTCACTGACTAGGTCCAGGTAGAGAATGTTACGAGAGACTATCTTGTCTTGACATAAGTGCTTATGTAGATGTGTATAAGTCAATCGAGGTATTCTTCAACCTATATTCATGCTTTGATTTATATGGTTTTTGTTCATATGTTTTTTGGTAGATTCAGTAGATTAGTTCATTTTATTTGGCATGAGACTCCATTTTGTGTCTTGCATGTTTTTTTTATTAGAGTCTAGCTTAGTTGCTTGAGGACAAGCAAAGGTTCGGTTTGGGGAGTTTGATGAATGTGTATTTTACACTTTCATTCGAGTCTTTTTCACCTATTTTAGCTATCCTCCATGTTAATTTAGCTATATTTTAATGCATTTTATTAGAATAGTGTCACGTTTCCCTTTAGATTTTATTTTACATGTTTTGGTTGAAATTCGAGGATTTCCGGGCAAATATATTGAAGTTGACAAGGAATTGGTGTTCCGGAAGCCTATTTGGAGTATCTGAAGGTTTCCGGATAGGATTTGGAGTCTAGGGGCCGAATCTGGAGGTTAGAGGGCTACTAGAAGACAAAAACCGAGTCCGAAAAGGGGAAGAAATCCAAAAACGCGTCGAAAACGCGGAATTCCGCGAATTTCTCTCCGGGCGAACCGCCGTAGAGGTGGGGCGAACCGCCCCACACCGGGCGAACCGCCGGGCGTGTGGGGCGAACCGCCCCACAATAATTCGAGGCCTATATATAGTTGCTCAGTTTTCTCCGAAAATCATATCTTTCCTAACCTACTTTCTCATCTCTCTCTGTAGTTTTAGGTAGGGACTTCCTAGAGCCTGTTCTGGGGGTCCGTAGCTTAGAGGACTCTTTTTCATAGCAGTTTGGAGCTCGTAGGATCGCGATTCTCCGGAGATTGACAACCTTCGGTAACTTTGTATCTTACAGTTTTATTCTACTTATTTTATTATATTCTTTCAACATGTTTTCTTCTATGATTTCTGTTGATTGCATGCCTATTTTGAGTAGCTAAACTTATCGTTGGTGGTAGTATGGTGAATTTTTAGCGAAGGGAAGGTAATCATGCCTATATCGCGCATTATACTCCATGTCATTGCTTTATTTCGTTGATCAGGCACAACCTAAATTCTCGTATGTTGTATTAATTATTATGCACAATTGGACCCTTGTCGACCTATAAGCATGTTTATCTTCGTAGTGTTGAATAATTACGGAACACATTAGGACAATAGAGATTGACTTGTCACACCAATTATCTTCGTAGTGCTTAATAATTGCAACAGGACACTAGATTGATTCAAAGATCTCTATGCAAGACCGAGGAATTTATGCATGATTATCGACCCGTTATGCTAAGAAGGATCATACTATCACCAATCTCCATTATCTGCTAGAAACCCCTTTTGCTATCTGTCTGCTGTTTGATATTCCAAATTAGATTTGATAAAGCTAGTTATAGTCCTGAGAGAACGACACTCAAGTCATTCTACTGCTACACTACGGTTTTCGTTGTAGTTGTGGAGTGCCTTTGGCTAAAAACAAATTTATTTGACTGAATCCGGAGCACGACATCCGCGTTCATCACTCATCCTTCATATAACTAGTTTCTGCATAGGAGGAAACAAGAAACCAAGGAGCAGAATCCACAAAAGAAAAACAAAAACTTGCAAAGAAAAACACAAAGAGTGCAAACAAACACAATGTAACCGAGAACTACGAGAGCGCAAGCACGTAAGGTAACCGAGATCAGATTAGATGAGTATTCTGAAAAAGATAGGGGGGAAGAAATAGGGTAAGAAATTGAAATTTTTGAGAGACAATCCAAGAGCTGTTCTGGGGGTTGAGTGCTGAAAATATAAACAAATTAAACAGAAAAAAGGAGTATAGTCCCCGGCAACGACGCCAATTTGATGAACGCGGGTTTGTCGGGTCCCGGTTCAGTCAAATATATTTGTTATTTAGCCAAAGGCAATCCACAACTACAACGAAAACCGTAGTGTAGCAGTAGAATGACTCGAGCGTCGTTCTCTCAGGACTATAACTACCTTTATCTATTTAACTAGAGAATACAAAAACAGCAGACGTAATAGCAAAGGAGTTTTTCGAACAGATAATGGAGATTGGTGATAGTATGATCCTTCAAAGCATAACGGGTCGATAATCATGCATAAATTCCTCGGTCTTGCATGGAGATCTTTGATCAATCTAATGTCCTGTTGCAATTATTAAGTACTACGAAGATAATGATACTGACAAGTCAATCACTATTGTCCTATTGTGTTCCGTAATTATTGAACACTACGAAGATATAGATGCGTATAGGTCGACGAGGGTCCAATTGTGCATAATAATTAATACAACATACGAGAATTTTGGGCTTAAGCCTGATCAACGAAATAAAGCAATAACACGGAGTATAATGCGCGATATAGCCATTAGCATGATTATCTTCCCTTCGCTAAGAATTCACATACTACCACCAACGATAAGTTTAGCTACTAATAATAGGCATGCAATCAACAGAAATCATAAAAGAAAGCATGTTGAAAGATATATAAAAATAAGTAGAATAAATTGTAAGATACAATGTAACCGAAGGTTGTCAATCTCCGAAGAATTGCGATCCTACGAGCTCCAAACTGCTATGAAAAAGTCTCTCCTAAGCTACGGACCCCCAGAACAGGCTCGGGGAAGTCCCTACCTAAAACTATAGAGAAAGGTGAGAGAGAAGGCTTGGAAAAGTATGAATTTCGGAGAAAAACTGAGCATCTATATATAGGCTACGAAATAGTGTGGGGCGATTCGCCCCACATCTGGGGCGGTTCGCCCCGGAGAAAATCTCGCGAAATTCCGCATTTTCGACGCGTTTTTGGATTTCTTCCCCTTTTCGGACTCGGTTTCTGACTTCTAGTGGCCTTCTAACCTCCAGATTCGACCCCTAGACTCCAATCCTATCCGGAGACCTTCAGATACTCCAAGTATGTTAATTGCCCGGAAATCCTCGATTTTCAACCAAAACCTGTAAAATAAAATCTAAAGGGAAACGTGACACTATTCTAATAAAATGCACTAAAATATAGCTAAATTAACATAGAGGATATCTAAAATAGGTGAAAAAGACTCAAATGAAAGTGTAAAATACACATTCATCATGTCTACGCTAGGCACAGCGACAAGGGAGTCGTTTTCATGATCATTTATGTTGATGACATTTTGATCATGGGAAACAATGTCTCTATGTTAGAAGAGACTAAAGTTTGGTTATCAAGTGTTGGTCCCTTTAAACAACAAGAAAAGACTAGAGGGGGGGGGGGTGAATAGTCTTTTCAAACTTTTGTCGTTTAAAACTTTCTCAGCAAGTACTTATTACTTTACAGTAATGAGGTTGCTGATACTTAACTTTCTCAGCAAGCGTAAGTTACTTTACAGTAGCTTGGTTTGCTAATACTTAAAATCAGAGAGCGGAAGTCTTTGAAACGATAAGTGCTTTTTCAGCAAGTAAAGAGTTTCAGTAAGTGATGTGAGTGACTGTGTACAAACAGATATAATTTGCTGAAAGCTAAATGCAGTAAGTAAATCACACAAACACTTTTAGAGTGGTATCTGAGAGTGGCGTAATCTCCCAACTAATCCACTTCGTCCTTTCTAGGACTGAATCCACTAAGATATGATTGAGGTTCCTTGCAATCTCCTATCTAAAGCGATTCAACAGAAACCAAAGCACACTTGCTTTGTCTCATATCCTAAACTAGAGAACTCAACCTTGTTCTCCACCAAACTTGGTACTTTTAATCAGCAAAAGCTTGCTCGATTAAGTTCCCCCTGAATATCACGCCTGAAAGGGTGTATTTTCAGTTAGAGAGTTTTGGGGTGAGATAACTTAATTATAACTTATTCAGTTACAACAAGTAATCTAAGAAACACAACTTGGAATACTTTGCAGTAAACAAGTTTGATTGTTTCTGGTGTCAAGACTTGTTCTTGTTCGAAAGAAAGAACACTTAACTAATTTCTTAGCCGAGTTTGTTCTACTTCTTCACAAGTAGCTTTTTCAAGCTTTAAGTCTTGGAACGGATCAATGGCAGTAAGAGTGTTTGAAGGTTTGTGAATTTTAAGCACAAGTGAGAATTTGATCACGTTGTTGACACACTTCAACTCTTTGCCGGATGACCTCTATTTATAGTGCAAGTAAGGAGCCGTTTGAATTTCAAATCCTAAGGCTTTTGTTCCTTAACATGTCACTATCTTGCTTTTGTACTTTCAGCAGCAACCTTTGTTTGTCTTCTAGTCTTCATGTCCTTCGCGTGTAAGCTTTGCATTAAATGCACTTTTGAATAGAATTCAAACAGTAACATTGGAGCGCAAAATCACGTACATTCAGCAAGAGGTCACATATGTTCATCAGCAAGTGTTCATTCTCAGTTTCAGCAAGCACAACCTACTCTGTCTTTCAGATTTTCACTTATGCAATGCTGTTGCTGAAAATTTCACTTTCTGAGCAACACGTGCCTTACCAGTCTTCAACAATCTTCAAGTCTTCAAGTCTTCAAGTCTTCAGATCTTCAAAAGTCTTCAAGATTCTGACCGGTTTCTTATTTGCTTCAATAATTTGTTTGTAATAAACAAAATACATCTTCAGCAAATGCTTCAATAGGTCATTTTCTTTTCAGAAAATAAGATTAATTAAAGCTAAGCATCAATAAGATATTTTCTTTTCAGAAAATAAAATACATCATACGCTAAAGTGTCAATAGATTAATTTCTTCACAGAAATTAAAGTACGTCATCCACAAAAGAAATAACTTATCTAACACCTATCTAAGTCATCAGCAAACGTTCCTCTTTCACAATGTCCTTAAAATTCTAAATTCCTATGGACCTTAAGAGTACTAGTTACTGGACTGTTCTTAATTTAGCATGGTTAATTGCTCATCAAAATTACAAGTTTCCTAACAAATTTCCCCCTTTTTGATGATAGCAATCCATGGCTAAATTAATTGTTACCCTTTTAGAGGTTTCTGATGTTGAATAAATCAGATGATTAATGCAAGCATACTTGAAATAATAAACAGTAAGCATAAGTAAGTTGCATAATCAAAAACCAATAAGAGTCAAAAAGAATTCATTGCTGAAAGTTATCATTCAGAAGTTTACAAGAAAGCATAGATAACAAAGAATCAGCAAACAAAAACTTTAACAAGAAACTATTGCAGGGGCTTAAACTCTTTCAGAGGATTTTCTCAGAATCTCTCTTACACTCTTCTCAGCAAGAGCAGTGAATTCAACACAATCCTTCTCGTAGTTTTCCAGAAGCCTACGGACTTGTAGTTGAAGAATTCTTGCATTTTTGCAGGCAGTATGATGATGCTTTTCAGCATTCATTTCCATGTAGTTAACTACCCACAAATGCATGCCCCAATTGCTGGCATGGAGAAGCTGTGTATCTGAAATGTTTCTCGGATGAATCTTTCTTAACCAGAGAAGATCTTCTTCTTGATCCTGAGTAGTAAGATAGAAGTACTCATAAGGAATCAATCTAAGTTTCTTCTTAGGTTTCTTTGTTACCGGGTCAGCATAGTAAGCGATGCCAGGTGGTTTGATCAGATTTGGTTCTTGCTTGTATGTCTTACCAATGGCAACTCTTCTTACATGGACCTCCAGATTCAACCATTTCCCAGCAATATTTCTTGGGAGGGATTCTTCCCTTTGCTTTCTTTGGACCTTGAGTTCAATCCATTTGAACATCTGATTCAAAATGGCTGTAGGAAAGAACTCATTTACCAGCAAGTCTTCCAGCTTTAGGATCCAGCAACCATGAATGTTTCTGATCACATTCTGAGTGGTTTCATCATTGCTGGTCTTTGTATATTCAATGCCGGAGCCAATAGCAATGCTGGCCAGCCTTTTCTCTTCCTGTCTTTGCCTTCTTCTTCTTGATTTAGCATTGTCTTGATCTCTTGCTGAAGAGTCAGACGAAAAATGCCTTGAGTGGCCAGACGGAGTTATGGCTGTTAGGGGTCTAGCTCTTATGGCTTGAGCTATTGTTTGATTGTCATCATCTTCTTCATCATCTTCATTCAGATTGTGATGACTTTCATTGTGACAGAAATCTTGAGTTTCAGCAGCGGTTTTTCTCTTTTGGTACTTGCTGAATTTAACTCAGTTTCTGCTTGTCTTTTAGAACTTTGCTCTCTTTCAGCAAGAGGTTCTAGTGGAAGTGGCACATTAGCAGCAGGAGTAGGAGGGGTTTGATTGCTTTTTCTAGTCTTCTTTTCCCCCTTAGACATGGATTGCAACATCGGAGTGATGTGCAGAGAATAAAACTCATTGCAATTTTAAGCAAGAGTGTTGAGGCTGTTATACTTCATGATGATTCCTGTTGGTCAGAGTTCATTGTTGCTAACTCTTTTTGAATATTCATCATGTTCTCTTCATGTCTTTTCTCTGTTGCGGCCTTCTCATCCATAATATTCTGAGCTTTGACGAGAGCAGTCTTTGCAAGCCTGAGCGCCTGACTTACATCTTCTTCATAGCTCTTGTGATAAAGACTTATGTCTCTCTGAGCTATTGTCAAAGTTGTAGTGCGTCTCAGCACTGTAGCCAATATCTTTCCAATGTCAAGTGGGCTCTCAGCAAGCAATGCCTCATCTTCAGCTTTGCAGGCATCATGGACTTGCTTTAGTGCTAGAATTCTGGGAGTAAACTCCTCAACTCTTGGGAACGGCACTAAATGCGGTGTTAAGGAATGAACCTTAATTTCAGAAGCAAACTGATCATCACGCGTCAGCAATTCGGCTCTTAGTCCATCGTCTAAGTCATCGATGTAATCAGGAGGAGGAATCTGAATGACTTTTGGGTCTCTTTTGGATTGTTCATCATCATTTCCTGACAAGTCGTCATCATCCTCTGATTCATCAAGTTGAGCGACTTTGGAGCCTTTGTCAGTAGCTTCACTTCCTTTTTGTTGAGTGGTTGCTGATGGCAACACTTCAGACTCAACGACTGGAGTTTCACCAGTAGATAGTTGTTTGAATTGAGTGTGGGGCTCAATTACTGGAGTTTCGCCAGTAGTTAGTTTTAATTGAGTAGTTGCTGAGGGCAACGTTTGAGACTCAATAACTGGAGTTGCGCCAGTAGTAAGTGGAAGGGATGGAACTTCCTTCGATTTTGGTCTTGAAGATTCACCAATTTCCAGATCCTGCGTATGCCTTGCATGGATCACGAGTCTATTTTGTAGAGCTCGTTGGTAATCTTCATCTTCTTCATCCTCATCTTCAAGGTTTTCTGCAGTAACCTTGGCATCAGAAACTGGACTCTTGCCATTTTTCAAGGCAGCCCTTTTTCTGGCGTATTCTTCTTCAGTATCAGCACCTTGTACAGGTGCTTGATTTTCAGCAGCAGCAGGAGGAGGTTGAGATTCTTGCTGAGATTGTTGTTGATCAGCTTGCTGATTGTCAGAGGGATTAGTTTCAGCAGCTGTCAACTTTAATCCACCAGCACCAGGACTTGGACCTTGATTGTCATCATCGTCATCCTTTTTGTCCTTAGAATCTTTCCCTTCATCATCACTGGGATCAGTGGGAATGTTCTCATCTTCTTCTTCTTCTTCATCATCTGTCAAAATGACTAGCTCAACGTGCTTATATAAAGCAACACTTGTCACTTCCTCTTCCTCAGTTAGTTTGTGCGGATCAGCCACCACAGGAACAAAGGAGCCATTGAGCATCACAGCTTGTTCAGCTGGAGAGGCACTCTTAAATTTGGCCTTCATATTCTCTCTGATTTGAGCAATCAGATTTGAACTCATTTGCTGAGAATATGTCATTTCGTCAGGAAGGATGGAGTGGACAAATGTTTCGAGCTTCAGCAGTGAAGATCTCTTTTTCTCATTTGAGAGATGAAGGTGAAGATCTGAGAAGTCCATTCTCTTATATCTTTGCGAGTTGCTGACGGACTTAGCAACTCTTGACAAAGTTGTCCTTTGAAGCTCAAGTAAAGTTCGTCAGAACTTACTTGCTGATCTTCAGTGATGAGTACCACTTCAGTGGTCTCCTTTTGAGCCTGAAAAAGAATTTTATTTAGATCAGGATTGGTTTGGAGAATTGTTTTAGAGTTTAAATCTGAAACATGATTTACCTGCTGAGAGTCAGCATGCTCATGTAGTACAATTTCCATGAGGAGCTGGAGTAGCATCCTCCATTTGTTCATCCTGAAATAAATTAAAATTAGACACAAGTACTAAGCTGTCAAACTTAGTTTTATACCAAAATTATTAACTACCTGCTGAGCAGGGAGTGTTGGTTCTGGTGCAGAGGCTTCAGCAACCTTCTGACTTGTATCTTGAGAAGTCTGTAGAGAAAGAATAATTTTAGCAAAAGAACAATTTTCAGAATTTGAAGTTTTACTGATGGTTGAATTAACTACCTGCTGAGGAAGGACAGGTTGTGGCTCAGTCCTTTCAGCATTAACAGTTTCTTCAGCTTCTTGGACTGTTTCTTCAGCAGACTTCTGAGTTTGCTCTAACTGAGAAAGCTGTGCGGTTTCAGCAATCTCCCTTGTCTCTGAATTGACAAGTTGAGCAGAAGCGACTTGACCTTTAAGCTCACTGCTTGTCATGAAGAGATCAATTGACTTGTTGGATGATTCTTCAATCTCCAACTCCATTTGTTGCTTAAATCTTCCAGTACAAGCTGGACTTTGTCAATTGAAGTCTTGGGTGAACTTCGACCAGTATTCTCAGCATCAAGAGATGTGTCTTTGAATAATGCTTCTTGAGTTTCAGCAACTTCAGGAACAGGAACCATTGCTATCTCAGCAACTGGTCCATCAGCAAGCTAGGCTTCAGCAACTTGATGAGTTGCTTGTTCAGCAATCATCTGTTCAGCAGCATCAGCAAGTGCCTCTCTTTGCAGATCAGTAGCAATGTTGCTTACTGGTTCCATGGTTTGATTATCTAGATTATCTACAAAGTAGATATCTGGGACTTGGGCAGGAATTTCATTTCCACTGCCTTGTGGTCTATTCTCAGTAGAATTATCAATGTTAAGTTGATTGTTGAAGGCTTCCGCAAACACTTCAACATTGCTGATGTATGTTTCAGTAATTATTTCAGCAACATCTACTGGCAAATGCGTTTCAGCATTTGTCTGGGAATTGACTGAGGAGTCTTGGACATTGTGGACTGACTGAGAAGCCAATGTCTTCTTTCTTTTGTTACTTGTCCATCTCCTCTTAGGTACGGGATTTGCTGATGACGCTCCAGTCTGAGTGTCATCATCAGCTTTCCTCTTTTTCTTTTTAGATTTCTCCAGTTTCCCAGAGTCATCTATTGTTGCATTTTCAGCAACGGCTCTTGTACACGTACCTTGTTGATTTTCTACAGCAGTTTCATTTGTGTTACCACCTCCAAAGCAGTTCATCTCTAAGTTGCTGAGTGGTAACATCTGCAGCTGTTGTATACCTTTCTTGCTGGCTTGTGCTGACAACATTTGCAGTTGTTGTCTTCTTGGTTTTCTTTCCAGCAATCTTAGGTACATTCTGCTTGTAGAAAGATCTTCCCACATTGCACACAGATTTCTTGATTGGCAATGGGTTTCTTAGCTGAATCCTGAAATGTTCAAGGATATAGCATATCTTGATTCCATACATAACTGGAAAGGAAGGTGAGACCTTGTTGTCTTCTACCTTTACCTTAAACTTAGTAACACAATCAACAAGCCTGTTGAAAATGTACTTAGCCCAGTTAAGTTCCGATTTATTCTCATGGATATGCATCAGCAATGGCCATCTTCTCAGGCCTACTTGGTCAATTCCTCCAACTTGGGAGTCAAGAACTTTAATCAGTAGCAGAGCTACTAGACCAAGTGAAGGGCAGAGATGCTTTCTCTTAACGTGCTTTGTCCAAGTCACGGGAGCTATCTCGCCTTTCTTCATTTTTGCATTTCTGACGTCACTGTAGAAAGCTTCAATTTCTTCGTCAGTGGCAGTGACGTCATCTTCAGTTCCAGTGGTTGGAATCTGAAAAATCTCCGCTAAATCAGTCCATTTCAGGACGATTTGCGTGTTCTGAACATAAGTAAGGATCACTTTTTCAGTGACTCCATTACTGTCTGTAAGGGACTGGATTTCTGCATTGTTGTAGAACTCCATGGTATCAATCATGCTCACTTGCTTAGTGCGAGCAGAGATAAAGTTCATGAGGCCTTGCTGCTTGATGAACTCAAGCGCCTCTTCATTTTGGTCATCAAGTTCTTGTTCATAAAAGTACCTAATGTACTTTTCTTTTGCAAACCCTCCCCATTGCATCAACATCTCACACTTTGCAGTGTCAAGATATGACGGAGGCATAGGTTTTACAGTGATTCGGTCGTTTTTCAACACAACTTTCGCTGTGTCTTGGGTCAGAGAAGTCCCGGAGCAGTCACCGGAGCAATGCGTGTGTTCAGCACTGTCAACCTTTGACGATTTTGAGGACTTAGATGACTGTCTCTTGGGAGCCATTTCTTTATATAGAGCAAGAAATGTACGAAAAAGATAGTTTGCTTTTTGACCGGAGGTACAGTAGTTTCAGGCTAGAAATTGCAGAGAAAGGAAATGTGAGTTAAAGAATTTTGTCATTTCTCTAACTCCTTCTTTATATAGTGTCTCTGGTGTGTGAGAAACTCAATCGATTTGAGTTCTCAGCAAGGGTAAAACAGAGAAACACTGGAGATAGTGGAGCCTTTGCATTGAATGCGTAGTGGCCCACTAACTAAAACCGTCAGAGCACTCTCTCTCTTTGTTTTGTTAGCCGTTAGATTAATAACTCCTTTTAATCAATGGCCACGATTGAATTTCATGTCATGATTTAT
Source organism: Plantago ovata (assembly GCA_028274465.1). Lineage (NCBI taxonomy): Eukaryota > Viridiplantae > Streptophyta > Magnoliopsida > Lamiales > Plantaginaceae > Plantago > Plantago ovata. Next base: position 38,362,788 of record CM051456.1, on the reverse strand, counting down.
TGCGAGTTTATCTGTGCCAGCTTAACGTCACAAATTGATTTTACCGAGTAATAAGGGATAGATTGCTTGCTGAAATAGACAAGAATCTTTTCAGCGAGTTTGAATTAACAATCTAGCTACTTGCTGAAAGTTCCCCCTTACTTAGATATCTCATAATTTCTAAGTTTAAAAGATATTTCTGATTTCCCGTATCAGTAAATTCTTTTTGCATTTGAGACATCCTTTGGTAAAATCTGAGAGATGAGATTTTGCTCTTTTTCTGAATTCCGTTTCAGAAAATTCCTTTGATACTTGAATACCTGTTTCAGTATCTTTTGATTGTCTAAGTACCCGTCTCAGCAATCCTTAAGTTCTTTCACTTACTGAGTTCCTGTCTCAGCAAGTGATCAAGTTTCCTAACAAATACCTGTTTTGAAGGAATTACTTGCTGAATGCCTGTTTCAGCAATCATGTTGTGACTTATCATTTCTTAGAAGAAATCAGTGACTTGGTCTTTTGGACAGGAATACTTTGGCTTGCTGAATACCTGTTTCAGCATTCTGCCAAGTGTATCCTTTATTGAGGTAGTTCAATCAATCCAAGGTTATACCTTAGCATTGCGAACCTATTATCCGGTAGGGGCTTGGTAAAGATGTCAGCAAGCTGATCTTCAGTACCTACTTTCACAACCTCAATATCACCTTTTTCCACATGATCTCTAATGAAATGATGTCTAATATCAATGTGCTTGGTCCTAGAGTGAAACTTAGGATTTTGCGTAATTGCAATAGCACTTGTATTATCACAAAAGATTGGTGTTTTCTTTGCAGAAATACCATAATCTCTTAATTGTTGCTGAATCCATAGGATTTGAGCTGTGCAACAACCAGCTGCAATGTATTCAGATTCAGTAGATGAATTGGCGACACACGTTTGCTTCTTGCTGAACCATGATATTAATCTAGTACCCAAAAACTGACAAGTTCCAGAGGTACTTTTTCTATCAAGAGTTGATCCACCATGATCAGCATCAGAATAGCCAACCAATTCAAGTCCAGAATCTTTTGGATACCATAATCCAACATTGACTGTACCTTTAACATATTTCAGTATTTTATTGCCTTTTTTGTAGGTGATTCTCTTGGATCCGATTGGAATCTTGCACACACACAAACAGCATACTGAATGTCAGGTCTACTTGCTGTTATAATACAACAGGAACCAATGAGCTTCCTATATGTGTTCTTCAACACTTTTGTCCTCTTTAGTATAGCCCAATTTGGTACCAACACTCATAGGGATCTTTTCAGGTTTTTCATCCTCTTTGATCCTAAACTTTATGACATTTCTTTCGCATACTTTGCTTGATTATGAATATTCCATCTTTGAGTTGCTTGACTTGAACCCTAGGAAATAATTTCA
>CM051456.1:38112960-38361287 GCA_028274465.1 Plantago ovata | reverse complement strand
GCCTTTATCCATTCAGAATGCTTCAAAGCTTCTTCATGGTTTTTAGGTTCATTTCTGAAACAAAGCAGAGAATAAAGATTCTACTTCTACGACAGTTGCTTCTTCAGCAAGTCCTTGAGTAGCTTTGGATCTAGTCACTTGGCGTTTATTAATATCGCCAATCATATCCGTAGAGGGATGATCTCTAATCCATTTATTAACAGGTTTCCTGTTTGTTGGATCAGGATATGTTTGCTCATCAGCATGTGACTCTTCAGTATGTACTTGTTCATACTACTGGGAATTTGTGTCTCTGCTGAGATTTGATCGTCAGCAACTGCTTGCTCAGCATTGCTGGGTTGAGATTTTCATCAGCAGGCACTGGAGATTGCGTAATTTCAGCACTTCCGGAGCAACCGCATCTTTTGCTGGAAATTCTTGTCGTGAACTATATTTATCTTGTCATGACTCGGGGAGGAGAATCATTGTCAGAATCATCATTTAGTTCAATTGACTTGATTTGCCTAGCATCAGATTCAGTTCTTTGCTCATGTATGATTAGCTTTTTCATACATTCTGATATTTCTTCTTCAGCAGGCACACCTTGTGTCTTTTCGTAGAATACAACATGCACAGATTCTTCAATCTTTTGTGCCTTTTTGTTGTAAACTCTGTAAGCTTACTATGCAAGGAGTAGCCAAGAAATATCGCTTCGTCTGCCTTTGGTTGAAATGTTCTTAGGTATTCTCTACCATTGTTAAGAACGAACACTTGCAACCAAATACTCTTAGATGAGTGATGTTAGGAGGTCTTCCAACAAACAATTCATAAGGAGTTTTGTTGTATTCCTTAGTAATCAAACATCTATTCTGAGTATAGCAGGCGGTATTAATCGCTTCAACCCAGTAAGCCTCACTTATCTCAGTGTCAGCAAGCATTGTTCTTGCGGCTTCTTTCAGGGTACGATTCTTCCGTTCAGCAACACCATTTTGCTGTGGTGTCCTTACTGAGGATAACTGATGTTGAATACCTTTGGAGGTACAATATTCAGTTATGTACTGGTTTACAAACTCAGTACCATGGTCTGTCCTTATGACTCTTACCTTGTCATTTTTCATGACTTCAAGCTTATTCAGCAAGTAGGTATTTCAGTCTTGGTTTCAGATTGTGTGCTTGATGAATACTACCCAAGTGAATCTTGAATAGTCATCTACCACGACTAGACCATACTTCTTACCAGCATAGCTTGTTGAAGAAGATTCAAACAAGTCCATGTGTAAGAGTTGTAAAGGTTTTGTAGTTGACGGTACTGCCTTGTTCTTGAAAGAAGATTTGGTTTGCTTTCCTTGCTGACATGCATTGCAAACACCATCCTTCTTAAAAGTAACCCTAGGTAATCCAACTACAAGTGCCTTTTTAGACAGCTTATTCAGCGTCTTGAAGTTTAGATGACTTGTTCGTTTATGCCATAACCATGCTTTTTCAGCAAGGCAATCATGATCTGAGACAAGGCATTTTTCAACGTTTGCTGAAGACCAATCAACGGTGTACAAGCCTCCTGATCTTCTTGCAATCATTATAACCTTTTTAGTCTCAAAATCTACAAGTTTACATTCATCACTTTTAATTTCGATGAAGTATCCTTTGTCAGCAAATTGACTCATGCTGAAAAGGTTAAACTTAAGATTTTTGACATAAAGAACTCCAGAAATGGTTATGCATCCCAACTTCACATCACCATAGCCTTTTGTAGATCCGGAGCCTCCACCAGCAAACCTTATTGTTGGACCTTTAGACCACCGTCTATAGTTTATAAGGTTATTCTTGTTGCCCGTCATGTGCTTTCCACAACCACTATCAAAGTGCCAGATTGCATCGTTTGTCTCCGTGGCTGCAGTCTGCACAATCAAGAGCAAACAAGTTAATTATCCAATGATGGATGTCCATTAACATGTTCAAGAATGCGTCCAGTGGAAACCCAAGTCTGAAGTTTTTCAACTTTGACTTGTTTTCTACTTGCTGAGGAACTAGGAGGTTTTGAGCTGAAAGACTTTTGACTCGTGCTGGTCAAATCCACTTTCTGATGTGGTGTCTTACTCTGTTGACCTTTTGCTGAACATACTTTTCAGTAAGTTCTTTTCTAGCAAGGTTCCTTCTAGTCCTAGCATTGGGAGTCTTTTCAAAACTCTTAGGCTTGGTTTTCTTCATCTCTTTGAAGTATCTTTGCTGACTTTGCTTATACTCATGAAAGAGTTGACTTTGCTTGGTTTTGAAACCGAGTCCACTCTTTGGAGAATGCTGAGCTTTAGCATCAGCAACCTTACTTGATTCAGGTTTGTCAGCAAAGGACTTCTGATTACTTTTGGTAATCTTTCCTTTAGACTTAACAACTTGCTTTTCAGCAACTTGTTTGGCGGAATGCTTCACGGCATTCTTTTTCTTTCCAGTTTGCTTCACAGCAACCTGTTTTCCTTTTAAAGTCTTGTTACTTTGAGTAGCAACAGCGGGCTTTATGGTCATAGGTACTTGATTGCATGTTTCAGCAATCTTAGTTTGACCAAACTGATAGATCACTGGTGGACTACTATCAGTAGCACGTACAAAGGAGATCGGTGATTTATCTTTTCTCAAGATTTCTACGTTATCACCTTCACACGTTGCTCCTAAACCTTCTTTCTGAGATGGATCTCTCAAATAAGAGTTTAGTTCAGTCAGCGTATTACTTGCTTCCACATAGGATTTGAAATTGATTTTCATCTTTTTCATTTCTTGAATTTCAGCAAGTAACTTTAGAATTGAGGACTGATACTCTTCCACTTCTAATGCCATTTGAGAATTTTTCTCTGCAGCCTCAGCAATCAATTTCTTAAGACGCCTTATTTCAGCATCTTTTTCTTCTGTCTCTTCCTTCAGCAAAGCGTACTTTTCAGTAGTTTGCTTGGTCAGAGTTTCAGCAAATTGAAGTTTTTCTTGCTGTTGGCTGAGAGTTTTCTCAAATCTTTCGATTTCTCCTTGAATCTTGTCAAGATCAATCTCGTCTTCACTTTCTGAATCAGAGTCAGAGGTAGAATTATTTACCTGACCGGCCATGAGGCAGAATTCGTAGTTCGACACATCTGGATAAGCTTCCATAGCTATCCCACACACTTCTTTGCCAATCTCCACGTCTAGAGTGGCTTCCTCATCGTCGGTGTCTGAACTTTCATCCTCACTGTCTTCGGAGCTTGTCTCAATGCACAATGCATCGATTTTTGCTTGAAGCTTCTTCTTTTCTTCAGCAATGAAAGCTCTTTTGAACTTCTTCTTCTTTTCAGCAGATTTGCCTTTCAGCAAAGGGCAATTAGCTTTGAAGTGTCCAGGCTTTTTGCAGTAAAAACATAGATCATTTCCAACTGTTGGTTCTTCTGATGATGTAGCTTGCTGAGCTTGCTTGTTCACCGAGCTAGTATCATTCTTGTACTTATGGTAGTTATTACCAAGATGCTTTTTCAGCTTCTCTTTTGCTTTTCGCCTTTCAAGTTCCTTACTGATGAATTTCTTCATGTTTTTAACAACTAAAGTATTTTCATCAGCAGGCTCTTTATCATTCTTCTTTTCAGAAGATGACGGCTTTGCAGCAAGAGCAATGTTTTGCGATTTTTCAGCAAACACATTTTCTCTTTGCTTTGTCTCATAATTGACAGTAGCAAGATGAGAGAACAACTCAGTTGATGTAATGTCAGACATTCCTTGATTATAATAGAAATTCTGAGTACGGATCCATTCTTGATTCAAACTTCTGATGATAGTTTTCACTTTCTCAGAATCTGAATAAAGATTTCCAACACCCAGCGCTGCCATTTCACTAACAAGAGTTGTGAATCTGATGTCCAAGTCTTCCAGTGACTCGTTAGCACCTTGCTTAAAGTTTTGAAACTTTAGCTTAAGTACTTCAAGTTTGTTTTCCTTGGTCTTGTCAGATCCAGCACAAAGATCTTGAACCATTTTCCAAGCCTCCTTAGCAGTCTTAGCACCCCACAGTTTGCACTGTATGGTATCCGGAGTTGATCTGATGATGATATTTCTTGCCTGGCCATCAAGACGGAATCTCTTGGCTTCGTCAGAAGTCCATTCCTCTCTTGGTTTTGGCACAACCGTATCTGATGGTTCGCCTTGGATGGTTTCCTTTCCAGCTTCAGTGGTTCTATGAGGGAAACTCCTTTCAACCTTGGTGATCTTGATAGGTCCATCATTAATGACGGTGACCATCTCATCACTAAAGGCCTCAAGATGTAACATCATGTTGTTTCGCCATTTCTCGTAATTTTCTGGCTTCAGCAAGGGAGCATCTCCTAAAGACATCCTGTCAGCAAAGCACTACCAAACTGATCAAGTGAAAGAGATTGACGGAAAGCACTTAAGGGGATCTAGGTTCAGTGCAGAAGGCTAAAGAACCTCCTGCTCTGATACCACTTGTTGGTCCCTTTAAACAACAAGAAAAGACTAGAGGGGGGGGGGTGAATAGTCTTTTCAAACTTTTGTCGTTTAAAACTTTCTCAGCAAGTACTTATTACTTTACAGTAATGAGGTTGCTGATACTTAACTTTCTCAGCAAGCGTAAGTTACTTTACAGTAGCTTGGTTTGCTGATACTTAAAATCAGAGAGCGGAAGTCTTTGAAACGATAAGTGCTTTTTCAGCAAGTAAAGAGTTTCAGTAAGTGATGTGAGTGACTGTGTACAAACAGATATAATTTGCTGAAAGCTAAATGCAGTAAGTAAATCACACAAACACTTTTAGAGTGGTATCTGAGAGTGGCGTAATCTCCCAACTAATCCACTTCGTCCTTTCTAGGACTGAATGCACTAAGATATGATTGAGGTTCCTTACAATCTCCTATCTAAAGCGATTCAACAGAAACCAAAGCACACTTGCTTTGTCTCCAATCCTAAACTAGAGAACTCAACCTTGTTCTCCACCAAACTTGGTACTTTTAATCAGCAAAAGCTTGCTCGATTAAGTTCCCCCTGAATATCACGCCTGAAAGGGTGTATTTTCAGTTAGAGAGTTTTGGGGTGAGATAACTTAATTATAACTTATTCAGTTACAACAAGTAATCTAAGAAACACAACTTGGAATACTTTGCAGTAAACAAGTTTGATTGTTTCTGGTGTCAAGACTTGTTCTTGTTCGAAAGAAAGAACACTTAACTAATTTCTTAGCCGAGTTTGTTCTACTTCTTCACAAGTAGCTTTTTCAAGCTTTAAGTCTTGGAACGGATCGATGGCAGTAAGAGTGTTTGAAGGTTTGTGAATTTTAAGCACAAGTGAGAGTTTGATCACGTTGTTGACACACTTCAACTCTTTGCCGGATGACCTCTATTTATAGTGCAAGTAAGGAGCCGTTTGAATTTCAAATCCTAAGGCTTTTGTTCCTTAACATGTCACTATCTTGCTTTTGTACTTTCAGCAGCAACCTTTGTTTGTCTTCTAGTCTTCATGTCCTTCGCGTGTAAGCTTTGCATTAAATGCACTTTTGAATAGAATTCAAACAGTAACATTGGAGCGCAAAATCACGTACATTCAGCAAGAGGTCACATATGTTCATCAGCAAGTGTTCATTCTCAGTTTCAGCAAGCACAACCTACTCTGTCTTTCAGATTTTCACTTATGCAATGCTGTTGCTGAAAATTTCACTTTCTGAGCAACACGTGCCTTACCAGTCTTCAGCAATCTTCAAGTCTTCAAGTCTTCAAGTCTTCAGATCTTCAAAAGTCTTCAAGATTCTGACCGGTTTCTTATTTGCTTCAATAATTTGTTTGTAATAAACAAAATACATCTTCAGCAAATGCTTCAATAGGTCATTTTCTTTTCAGAAAATAAGATTAATTAAAGCTAAGCATCAATAAGATATTTTCTTTTCAGAAAATAAAATACATCATACGCTAAAGTGTCAATAAATTAATTTCTTCACAGAAATTAAAGTACGTCATCCACAAAAGAAATAACTTATCTAACACCTATCTAAGTCATCAGCAAACGTTCCTCTTTTACAATGTCCTTAAAATTCTAAATTCCTATGGACCTTAAGAGTACTAGTTACTGGACTGTTCTTAATTTAGCATGGTTAATTGCTCATCAAAATTACAAGTTTCCTAACATCAAGTACCTTCTCGATGAAGGACTTGGGTGAAGCGAACTACATCCTAGGGATCAAGATCTTTAGAGATAGATCCAAGAGGATGTTAGGAATGACACAGTCTACCTACATCGACAAAATACTGAAGCGTTATAAGATGGACGACTCAAAGAGAGGCTTTCTCCCAGCTAGGCATGGGATTGTCTTATCAGTTAAGGATGGTCCTAAAACTGATGAAGAAAGAAACGCAATGAGTCGTGTGCCCTATGCTTCGGCAGTAGGGTCTATAATGTATGCAATGAATTGCACAAGGCCCGATGTGGCATATGCGCTTAGTGTCACTTGTCGACACCAACAGAATCCAGGAGTACCTCACTGGACTGCTGATTAATGTGTATTTTACACTTTCATTCGAGTCTTTTTCACCTATTTTAGCTATCCTCTATGTTAATTTAGCTATACTTTAGTACATTTTATTAGAATAGTGTCATGTTTCCCTTTAGATTTTATTTTACAGGTTTTGGTTGAAATTCGAAGATTTCCGGGCAATTATATTAAAGTTTACAAGGAATTGGTGTTCCAGAAGCCTATTTGGAGTATCTGAAGGTTTCCGGATAGGATTTGAAGTCTATGGGCCAAATCTAGAGGTTAGAAGGCTACTAGAAGTCATAAACCGAGTCCGAAAAGGTGAAGAAATCCAAAAACGCGTCGAAAACGCGGAATTCCGCGAAATTTTCTCTGGGGCTAACCGCCCCAGACGTGGGGCTAACCGCCGCACACGGGGCGAACCGCCCCACAGTTTTTCGGGGCCTATATATAGTGCTCAGTTTTTCTCCGAAAATCATATCTTTCCAAGCCTACTTTCTCACCTCTCTCTATAGTTTTAGGTAGGAACTTCCCGGGGCCTGTCCTGGGAGTTCCATAGCTTAGGGGATACTTTTTCATAGCAGATTGGAGCGCGTAGGATCGCAATCATCCGGAGATTGACAACCTTCGGTAACTTTGTATCTTACAACTTTTATCTACTTATTTTATATTCTTTCAATATGTTTTCTTCTATGATTGCTATTGATTGCATGCACATTATGAGTAGCTAAATTTATCGTTGGTGGTAGTATGTGAATTCTTAGCGAGGGAAGATAATCATGCTAATGGCTATATCGCGCATTATACTCCGTGTCATTGCTTTATTTCGTTGATGAGTTGAACACCAAAATTCTCGTATGTTGTATTGATCATTATGCACACTAGGACACTTGTCGGCCAATCAGACCAAATTATCTTCGTAGTGTTGAATGATTACGGAACACAATAGGACGTTAGTTGTTGACAGGTCAGACCCATATTATCTTCGTAGTGCACAATACTTACACCAGGACCCAAGATTCATTCAAAGATCTCTATGCAAGACCGAGGAATTTATGCATGACTATCGACCCATTATGTTAAGAAGGACCATACTATCACCAACCTCCATTATCTGCTTGAAAACCCCCTATTGCTTTCTATCTGCTGTTTTATATTCTCTTGATTAAATAGATAAAGCTAGTTATAGTCCTGAGAGAACGACACTCGAGTCATTCTACTACTACACTACGGTTTTCGTTGTAGTTGTGGATTGCCTTTGGCTATTACAAATTTATTTGACTGAATCTGACACGTTCATCAACTGCTGTAAAGAACATTCTTAAGTACCTTCGACGGACTAAAGAGATGTTCTTGGTGTTTGGTGGAGAACCAGAATTAAAGATGTTTGGGTATGTCGACGCTGGATTTGAATCAGATCCTGATGACTTTAAGTCACAAACAGGATACGTATTCAAATTGAACGGGGGAGCTGTCTGTTGGAAGAGTTCTAAGCAAGCCACGGTTGCTGACTCATCCACAGAAGCCGAGTACATTGCTGCATCAGAAGCATCGAAAGAAGCTGTCTGGATTTCAGAGTTCTTGAAGGAATTGAGGGTTGTTCCTGCACCCAAGTCCAATAACGATTTATTGTGACAATACGGGCGCCGTCGCTCAAGCTAGGGAGCCTAGATCTACAAACAAGAACAAACATGTACTTAGAAAATATCATGTTATACGTGAGATTATTGATAGAGGAGAAGTTAGTATCGAACGTGTCTCTACCACGGACAACGTGGCAGATCCTTTCACCAAGGTCTTATCAGTGGAAGTCCACTTAAGACATTATGCTAATCTGGGTATTAGGCATAAAGGTGACTGGCTCTAGTCCAGTGGGAGATTGATAGTGTATATGTCGTAGAGACAGTCCTTATTAAGGGCATGGAGCCCTTATAGAGGGCATATATGTACTATTACACATGTCAACGTAATATAATATATGTTTGTTGCTTTTACTATTGAGTATCCCTTTCATTTTTATATTACACCAGGCATGCATCATGTCATATCTCTATTACTGTCTGTATTGATATTAAACATGTCCCCTCGGATAGATGATCGATCACACAGATAGTGGGAGCTATGTGAGTTATCATCTATCCCAAACTCTCCCTAGTCGAGGTTCATCTCGGATGTAGGGGTCTGAATGAACCAGACGAGACTAGTATGCGTGGAGGTTATTCTTGTTGGAGCAAGTGTGAGCCGATCCCACGGCCACGGAACGGATTGTTGGACAATCGAGAAACGTTCCCATAACTGCGCATAGTTGTTCGAAGAAGGATTCTCGAACAATGGAAGTACCCACCGGACACTCCCATCGATGTATACTCTACACCGAAGTGTCTATGGGAACCGGTAAGTTGTCGAAGTGATGCCAGTCGTTCTTTGGACTTTATCGTCACATTTGTTGCCCCATATCCTTGGTCGACCCGTCGATGTCAGCTCTGAATAAGCGGTTGACCTAAGACACGATCCAGGATTATGGCTACATACAAATGGGGATGATAAGTGATTCTGTGAAGGATTCATCTCTCAAGTGTAGCACAGGAGAGTACTGCTCATAGTCTGCATAGTTGTGTTGGTAAAGTCACTGGCCAGTGCATTGATATATTATGATGGTCATAAGTATATCTTAGTAACCAAGCAACTCCCTGAGACGCCCGTGGATGTATTATTGGGATAGACACTTCATCGATCCTAGATGCATTCGAGTCAGTCAGATGAAGGGACGTTACCATCGCCGCGTTGAGCGCAACATACTTCACAACGAAAGGGTTTGCTTTGAGAAACCTCTCAAACGTCCTCATGTATTAATATTGCAAATGGAACCGTCTAGGAATTCCATGTTGCCTAGTCTAGGACTTGCTTAATACGATGAGGCCCTATGGGTCACACTATATGGTGATTCAGCTTATCAGAATATCCTTGAAGATGGAATCGCAATTAATTTGGAATTAATTGTGATTGATGGATTATAATTGATTTGGAATTAATTATAATATTTGGTGGCTCAATTAATGATTTGGAATTATTAATTGAATTGGCTAAATTAATTGTATTTTATGTAAATACAATTAAAGATTATATTTTGGAAATATAATAGAGGTTTGATTTGAAAGGATATGTTAATTTAGAATTAACATATGCACATGGGCAAAATCTACTTGGAGTTTGAATTGCCTTAGAACTATAAGTGGGTCCCAAAATTGAGACCCACCTATCTCCCGTAGGACAGGGGCGCGCGCACGCATAGATGGGATAGGGGAAGGAGTTCGACTCCTTCCTCTATTAGAAGTCCAAGGGATAAGTTAGATTTTCCTGATTGAGTTTTAATTTGATTGGGAATGAATCTAGACTTGATATTGGTTTCCTAGTACGATAAGAATTAGATTTTTATTCCTTTACGAAGTCTAATTGCTTATTCTTTAGGCTTCTATTGACTACTATATATAGTAGACTATTAGAGAGCTTTTTCATGATTCGGAATAATCAATTCTTAGAGAAGTATTCTACCCAGTTTTCTTAGAGAAAATAAAAGCTCTCCCATCCTCTATAAGCCACACGCGCGCGCCCCACCTTGCCGGAGGAATCGCCGCCCCGTCTTCTTGGTCACACAAAGAATATTCTAGCATTCTTCCAATAGGCTGTTCATCCGTGGATACCAAGGTTGAGGTTCTAGGAGTTGGAAACTAACTCTTATTGTCTTGCAGATAATCAGAGTATTGCAGATATCTTCGACTTCGACGAAGGAGAAGATACACATGATTATTACGAAGACTAAGAAGCTTCTTTGGAAGTAAGGTTAGTCTTCTAATTGACGTGTTTATATATATACGACATATACATAATCAATTAACCTGTATGTTAAGCAAATTTTTGAAATTCTGCTGCGTAACCTAGGGGTAACTCTGACCGTATTTTCTTACATGTCTCTAGGACATATACACTATCATTCCAACAAATAACTCATAGGGTGTTTCGTTGTATTCCTTAGTAATCAGACATTTGTTTTGAGTATAGCAGGCGGTATTAATCGCTTCAACCCAGTAAGCTTCACTTATTTCAGTGTCAGCAAGCATTGTTCTTGCAGCTTCCTTTAGAGTGTGATTCTTCATTTCAGCAACACCATTTTGTTGTGGTGTCCTTACTGAGGATAACTGATGTTGTATGCCTTTTGAAGTGCAATACTCAGTTATGTACCGGTTCACAATCTAAGTACCATGGTCTGTTCTTATGACTTTTACCTTGTCATTTTTCATGACTTCAAGCTTATTCATCAAGTTATGTATTTCAGTCCTTGTTTCAGACTTCTGCTTGATAAATACTACCCAAGTGAATCCTTAATAGTCATCTACCACCACCAGACCATACTTCTTACCAGCATAGCTTGTTGAAGAAGATTCAAACAAGTCCATGTGCAAGAGTTGTAAAGGTTTTGTAGTTGACGGTACTGCCTTGTTCTTAAAAGAAGATTTGGTTTGCTTTCCTTGCTGACATGCATTGCAAACACCATCCTTCTTGAAAGTAACCTTAGGTAATCCAACTACAAGTGCCTTTTTAGACAGCTAATTCAGCGTCTTGAAGTGTAGGTGATTTGTTCGTTTATGCCAGAACCATGCTTTTTCAGCAAGGCAATCATGATCTGCGACAAGGCATTTTTCAACGATTACTGAAGAACAATCTACAATGTACAAACCTCCTGATCTTCTAGCAACCATAATAACCTTCTTGTCTCAAAGTCTGTAAGTTTACATTCATCACTTTTGATTTTGATGAAATATCCTTTGTCAGTGAATTGACTCATGCTGAAAAGGTTAAACTTAAGATTTTTGACATAAAGAACTCCCGAAATGGTAATGTATCCTAACTTCACGTCACCATAACGTTTTGTAGAACCAAAGCTTCCACCAGCAAACCTTATTGTTGGACCTTTAGACCACAGACTATAGTTTATAAGGTTTTTCTTGTTGCCTGTCATGTGCTTTCCACAACCACTGTCAAAGTGCCAGATTGCATTATTTGTCTCCGTGGCTGAAGTCTGCACAATCCAGAGCAAACAAGTTAATTATCCAATATTGGATGTCCATTAACATGTTCAAGAATGCGTCCAGTGGAAACCCAAGTCTTAAGTTTTTAAACTTTGACTTGTTTTCTACTTGCTGAGGAACTAGGAGGTTTTGAGCCGAAAGACTTTTGATTTGTGCTGATCAAATCCACTTTCTGATGTGTTGTCTTGCTCGGTTGACCTTTTTGCTGAACATACTTTTCAGTAAGTTCTTTTCTGGATAGGTTCCTTCTAGTCCTAGCGTTTTGAGTTTTGTTAGAACTCTTAGGCTTGGTTTTATTCATCTCTTTGAAGTATCTTTGCTGACTTTGCTTATACTCATGAAAAAGTTGACTTTGCTTGGTTTTGAAACCGAGTCCACTTTTTGGAGAATGCTGAGCTTTTGTCTCAGCAACCTTACTTGATTCAGGTTTGTAAGCAAAGGTCTCCTGATTACTTTTAGTAATCTTCCCTTTTGACTTAACAAATTGCTTTTCAGCAACTTGTTTGGCGGAATGCTTTACAACATCTTTTTTCATAACAGTTTGCTTTTCAGCAACCTGTTTACCTTTTAAAGTCTTGTTACTTTGAGTAGCAAGAGCGGGCTTTACGGTCGTAGGTACTTGATTGCATTTTTCAGCAAAACCTTAGATTGACCAATCTGATAAAGTTCTGGTTGACCACTATCAGTTGCGCGTACAAAGGTAATTGGTGATTTGTCTTTACTTAAGATTATTACATCATCACCATCATACGTTGCACCTAAACCTTCTTTCTGAGATGGATCTCTCAGATAAGAGTTTAGTTCAGTCAGCGTATTACTTGCGCCAACATAAGATTTGAAATTGATTTTCATCTTTTTCATTTCTTGTATTTCAACAAGTAACTTTAGAATTGAGGACTGGTACTCTTCCAATTCTATTGCCATTTGAGAATTCTTCTCTGTAGCTTCAGCAATCAACTTCTTGAGATGCAATATTTCAACATCCTTCTTTTCTGACTCTTCTTTCAGCAAGACGTACTTTTCAGTAGTTTGCTTGGTTAGAGTTTCAGCATTCTGTAGTTTGTCTTGATGTTTGCTCAGAGATTTCTCAAATCTTTCTATTTCTCCTTGAATTCTATCAAGGTCAATATCATCTTTACTTTCTGAGTCAGAGTCAGAGGTAGGACTGTTTACCTGACCGGCCATGAGGCAGAATTCGTAGTTTGACACATCTTGATAAGCTTCCATAGCTATTCGACAAACTTCCTTGCCAATCTCTACATCAAGAGTAGCTTCTTCTTCTTCAGTGTCTGAGCTCTGTACCTCACTGTCTTCAGAGCTAGTACCAATGCACAACGCATCGATTTTTGCTTGAAGCTTTTTCTTTTCTTCAGCAATAAAAGCCCTTTTGAACTTCTTCTTCTTTTCGGCAGATTTACCTTTCAGCAAAAGAAAATTTGCTTTGAAGTGTCCAGGCTATTGCAGTAAAAGCAAAGATCATTTCCAACTGCTGGTTCTTCAGAGGAATTTGCTTGCTGAGCCTGCTTGTTCAGCGAGCTAGCCTCATTCTTGTATTTATGGTAGTTGTTACCAAGATGCTTTTTTAGCTTCTCTTTTGCTTTTCGCCTTTCAAATTCCTTACTGATGAATTTCTTCATGTTTTAACAACTAAAGCATTTTCATCAGCAGGCTCTTTATCATTCTTCTTTTCAGAAGATGACGGCTTTGCAGCAAGAGCAATGTTTTGCGATTTTTCAGCAAACACATTTTCTCTTTGCTTTGTCTCGTAATTGACAGTAGCAAGATGAGAGAAAAACTCTGTAGGTGTGATGTTTGGAATTCCTTGATTATAATAGAAATTCTGAGTATGGATCCATTCTTGGTTAAGACTTCTGATAATGGTTTTCACCTTCTCAGAAGCTGAATAAAGATTTCCAACTCCTAAGGCAGCCATCCCACTTACTAGGGTTGTGAATCTGAAATCCAAGTCTTCCAGTGACTCACTTGTACCTTGTTTAAAGTTCTGGAACTTTAACTTCAGCACTTCGAGTTTGTTTTCCTTGGTTTTGTCATATCCACCGCAAAGATCTTGAACCATTTTCCAAGCTTCCTTAGCAGTTTTGGCACCCCAAAGTTTGCACTGTATAGTATCCGGACTTGATCAAATGATGATGTTTCTTGCTTGGCCATCAAGACGGAATCTTTTGGCTTCGTCGGAATTCCATTCTGATGAACGCGCTGGTGTCGTGTTCCAACGCGAACGAATCAAATAAATTTGTAATTTAGCCAAAAGCAATCCACAACTACAACGAAAACTGTAGTGTAGCAGTAGAATGACTCGAGTGTCGTTCTCTCAGGACTATAACTAGCTTTATCTATTTAACAAGAGAATATAAAAACAGTAGACAGATAGCAAAAGGGGTTTCTAGCAGATAATGGAGATTGGTGATAGTATGGTCCTTCTTAGCATAACGGGTCGATAATCATGCATAAATTCCTCGGTCTTGCATAGAGATCTTTGAATCAATCTAGTGTCCTGTTGCAAATATTAAGCACTACGAAGATAATTTGGTCTGACAAGTCAATCACTATTGTCCTAATGTGTTCCGTAATTATTCAACACTACGAAGATAATTGGCCTGATGGTCGACAAGTGTCCAATTGTGCATAATAATTAATACAACATACGAGAATTTAGGTTGTGCCTGATCAACGAAATAAAGCAATGACACGAAGTATAATGCGCGATATAGCCATTAGCATGATTATCTTCCCTTCGCTAAGAATTCACATACTACCACCAATGATAAGTTTAGCTACTCATAATAGGCATGCAATCAACAGAAATCATAGAAGAAAACATGTTGAAAGAATATAAAATAAGTAGAATAAAACTGTAAGATACAAAGTTACCGAAGGTTGTCAATCTCCGGATGATTGCGATCCTACGAGCTCCAAACTGCTATGAAAAAGCATCCCCTAAGCTACGGAACTCCCAGGACAGGCCCCGGGAAGTTCCTACCTAAAACTATAGAGAGAGGTGAGAGAGAAGGTCTGGAAAGATATGATTTTCGGAGAAAACTGAGCAACTATATATAGGCCCCGAAATACCATGGGGCGGTTCGCCCCAGCTGTGCGGCGGTTCGCCCCCGGCTTTTCTCGCGGAATTCTGCGTTTTCGACGCGTTTTTGGATTTCTTCCCCTTTTCGGACTCGGTTTCTGACTTCTAGTAGCCTTCTAACCTCCAGATTCGGACCCTAGACTCCAAATCCTATCCGGAAACCTTCAGATACTCCAAATAGGCTTCTGGAACACCAATTCCTTGTCAACTTTAATATAATTGCCCGGAAATCTTCGAATTTCAACCAAAACCTGTAAAATAAAATCTAAAGGGAAACGTGACACTATTCTAATAAAATGTACTAAAATATAGCTAAATTAACATAGAGGATAGCTAAAATAGGTGAAAAAGACTCGAATGAAAGTGTAAAATACACATTCATCACATTCCTCTCTTGGTTTTGGAACGGCGGTGTCAACCGGTTCTCCTAAGATAGTTTGCTTACCAGCGGGATCCGTGGTTTTGTGAGGAAAGCTTCTCTCAAGTTTAGTGATCTTGATGGGTCCATCATTTATGACAGTGAAAATTTCATCACTAATGGCCTCAAGATGTAACATCATGAGTGATTTACGGAAAGCACCTAAGGGGATCTAGGTTCAATGCTGAAGGTTAAAGAACCTCCAGCTCTGATACCACTTGTTGGTCCCATTAAACAACAAGAAAAGACTAGAGGGGGGGTGAATAGTCTTTTTCAAACTTTCGTCGTTTAAAAACTTTCTCAGCAAGAGCTTATTACTATTCAGTAATGAGTTTTCTGATACTTAACTTTCTCAGCAAGTACTAGTTACTTTTCAGTAACGAGTTTTACTGGTACTTTAAAAACAGAGTGCGGAAGTCTTTATACAATAAGTGTTTTTCAGTAAGTGCTTGTTTCAGCAAGTGAGCAGAGTAACAATGTACAGATAGATAAGCTTGTTGAAAACTAAATGCAGTAAAGTAAATCACACAAACACTTTTTATAGTGGTATCTGAGAGTGGCGTAATCTCTCAACTAATCCACTTTGTCCTTTCTAGGACTGAATCCACTAAGATAAGTTTGAGGTTCCTTACAACACCTATCTAGAACGATTCTTCAGAAACCAAAGCACACTTGCTTCGTTTCCAACCTAACTAGAGAATGAAACCTTATTCTCCACCAAACTTGAGACTTATAATCAGCAACACTATGCTTGATTAATTTCCCCCTGAATTTCACGCCTGAAAAAGGGTGCTTATCAGTTAGAGACGATTGGGATGAGATGACTTGAGTATAACTTATTCAGCTATAGCAAGTAATCTAAGAAACAAAACTTGGAATACTTTGCAGTAAACAAGTTAAGTTGTTTCTGGTGTCAAGATTTGTTCTTGTTCGAAAGAAAGAACACCTAACTAATTTCTTAGCCGTGAATGTTCTACTTCTTCAAAAGTAGCTTTTGTTTCAAGCTTTAAGTCTTGGAACGGATCACTAGGCTGTAAAGAGTGTGAAAGATGGGTGTTTAAGCACAAGTGAGAGTTTGATCACGTTGTTGACACACTTCAACTCTTTGCCGGATGACCTCTATTTATACTGAATCAAGGGAGCCGTTTGAATTTCAAATTCTAAGGCTTTGTTCCTTAAGATGTCATTGTCTTGCTTTTATACTTTCAGCCGTGTCCTTTATTTGTCTTCTAGTCTTCATGTTCTTCGCATGCTTACTTTTGCATTTAATGTTCATTTGAATGAAATTCAAATGTGAACGTTGGAGTGCAAATGCAAGTACTTTCAACAAGGAGGTCACATATATATTTCAGCAAGCGGTCAGTCTCAGTTTCAGCAAGCACAATCTAATCTGTCATATAGAATTTCACTTATGCAAGTTGTTGCTGAAATTTCCACTTTCTGAGCAACAGGTGCCTTTGTAGATACCATCTTCAGAAATCTTCTTAAGTCTTCAGTCTTTGAAATCTTCAAGTTTCTGAATGGTTCTAGTGCTTCAATAGTTCATTTGTAAAAACAAAGTACATCATCAACTATCTAAAGCACCTAACTAGTACCTACACTAAGTCTTCAGCAAACGTTCCTCTTTTACAATGTCCTTAAAATTCTAAATTCCTATGGGCCCTAAGAGTACTAGTAATTGGATGATGAACGTGTATTTTACACCTTCATTCGAGTCTTTTTTCACCTATTTTGTTATCCTCTATGTTAATTTAGCTATATTATAGTGCATTTTATTGGAATAGTGTCACGTTTCCCTTTAGTTTGCATTTTTCAGGTTTTGGGTGAAAAACGTGATTTTCCGAGCAATTATATTGAAGAGAATGAAGAATCGGTGCTCCGAGGGCATTCGTGGAGTATCTAGAAGGTTCCGGATGGGATTTTAAGTCTAGGGGTCGAGTTTCAAGGCTTAAAGGTCACTAGAAGGCAAAATCCGAGTCCGAAAAGGAAAAGAAATCCAAAAACGCGTCAAAAGCGCGTTCCTCGCCGACCGGAGCTCCCGGACGGTTTGCCCGGGATGTGGGGCGGTTCGCCCCACACCAGGCGGTTCGTCCGGTGTCTGGGGCGACTCGCCCCACGCGTTCCGAACTCCTATATATAGTTGCAGTTTCTCTACGTTTTTTCATACTTTCTTAGACCTATTTTCATACCTTTCTCATTAATTTCAGGTAGGAATTCTCCAGAGCCTGTTCTGGGAATTCTTAGCATAGGAGACTATTTTTCTTATCAATTTGGAGCTTGTGAGTTCGCGATTCTTCAGAGATTGACAACCTCGACGGTAACATTGTATCTCACGATTTTTCTATTTATATTTATATCTTTCAACATGTTTTCATTCAATCTTGCTTTGATTTCTGTTGATTGCATGACATCTATGAGTAGCTAAATCTATCGTTGGTGATAGTATGTGATTTCTTAGCGAGGGTTCTTAATTATGCATGATTGCGGTAATGCGAATCAGACTTTGAGTTATTGCTTTATTTCTTTGATCTATCTAAGCCCTCTATCTTCGTAGTGTTGAATTGAACGGAACACATTGGACAATTCATGATCTTAGATTTCTATGCAAAACGATCGGGTACTTCATGCATGATTATTAACCTGCTATGCTTTGAATGATCATACTATCACTAACCTCCATTATTATTGATAAGAAAATCTGTGCTAAGTCGTCTGTTGAGTTTATAGTTTAAGTTAAATTAGATAAAGCTAGTTATAGTCCTTAGAGATCGACACTCGATGTTATTTTACTGCTACACTACGGTTTTCGTTGTAGTTGTGAATTGCCTTTGGCTTAAAACAAATTTATTTGATTAATTGAATCTGACAAATTCCAGTTCATCAAATTGGCGCCGTTGCCGGGGACTATACTCCTTTTTTCTGTTTAGATTTTATATATTTTCAGCATTCAATTCCTAGTTTTAGTTGTTTTCTTTTATTTGATCTCTCTGATACTCCTTTCATAGCTTGTTACAGATAGTGTATGCAAAGTACACGATCTAGGGAAACACCGCTTGCTGAACCAATCGCTGAAATTGACAGAGTCTACCACCAAAGAAGGCGACTACTTCGACGACGTGAACTAGAGGAAATAGAGGATGCCGATTTCTCTGAATCTCTACACAGTCTTTTTAAGGAAATCGTCGGAATGGTAGAAGCTAGACCACTGAAAGCATGGGTTCAACCCACCAAGGATCGTATGAGGGGACCGGCGATTGTTCTTTCACCTGCAACTCGAGATCTGGAAATAAAAAACCACGCGTTCCAACAACTTCTGAGGTTCTATGGCTTAGCAAGGGAAGATGTGATGGGGTACTTGCACGATATCGATGACTTCGTCAACCAACTCCCACGACCCGGAGCTGAAATAACATCGGATGAGTTGAGAATGAAGATTTTTGCTATGGGGCTTGGTGACAGGGCCAAGTCATGGTTGAGTTCTCTAACGGCGGGTTCGCTGGACACTTGGGAAAAGGTTTTTTCAGCATTCATGGAGAAATACTTCCCTCACACCTTGACTACCGCGCTTAAGGCGCGAATCACTGGATTCAAACAAGACTATGATGAGACCATCTACACCGCGTTTGAGAGGTTCCAAGACCTCATGAACAAGTGCCCTCACCATGGTTTTGAGCTTTCTGATCTTGTCAACCACTTCTACAATGGACTGACCTTTGAGAACCAACAAGTGGTGGATTTCCAATGCCGTTGCAATATTTGGGAGGAAACCGCGGAAGCCGTCTGGGCGGTTTTCGAAAGGCTTTCTAAGGGTTCGCAATTTAAGGATCCAAGAGCAATGGTTAGGAGACGTGGACCTGAAGCTCCACCTACTCAAGAGGCCCCTATGTATGGGGGGAATGGGGATCGATTCGAGTGCTTTACCAATGAGTTGAAACAAGTCCTCAAGAACTCCGCTGGAACATCCATGTCAAATGAGGTTTGCCGAATATGCAAGAACTATGGGCATGGAGCTCATATGTGTAGATCGGAGCTTGCCTATGATGATGGCAATTGGGTTCAAGGAGGCGAAGAGGAAGCCTTTGCCTTGGAATTTGGTACTCAAGAAGCTAGCTACGGACAAGATGGAAGGAATCCTCGAGGTGGATTTTGGAGAAGAGGATTCCGGAACAATCAAGGATACGCATCGGCTAGCCAAACTTATGGCCCTAACCAAGACCGTAGTAAGCTTAGCTATGGTAATGATGACTGCGACAATCCCGCTCCCAAAGAGCAACCGAAGTCGAAGACAGCTCTACTCATAGAAAACTTGCAAAAAATGGTTGATCACACCCAAAGTTTTCTTAAGCGTTATGAAGAAGATTCTGAGAAGACTAGGGCGAGGCTTGATCGTTTGGAAGAGAGCTCTAGGCTTGCCCATCAAAAGATGCAAGAGTTGATTGACCGTGGAGCAAGTAGGGAGCAAGGGAAGTTGCCTAGCAACACTGAGAAGTCGATGTCCATTACCTTGGTGGGTGATCTTCTTGTTGAAATCACCACCAAGAAGGTTGCTAAATGTGAGCGTTGCAAGGATGAAGAACCCCCACTAGCCAAGAAAGAAGAGAAGGACCTTGGTTCTGATGTGAGTGATGAGGAGTAAGAGGATCCCGAGCCAATTCCTCAGAGTTTCGATGTTAAGGTCGGGATTGGTGAACTTGAAGATGTTCGTGCTACACTAGATACAACATCTTACTCTAATGTGCTCCCAATGAATGTGTTTGAGAAGAGTAACCTTGGAAAACTATCCGAGCATAAGGCTATTGTGCCATTGGCGGATGGATCCTTTGTGAGACCCGAAGGCGTTGTGAAGAACGTATTGGTTAAGATTGGTGAAGCTTCTGTGTACACCAACTTTGTAGTTATGCCGGCGTCTACACCTGGGATGGGGGATGTTGTTCTCTTGGGACGAACGTTTTTTACTAAACCACACTCCGTGATAGACATCTACCGAAGAACTTGCACCACTGAGGTGGATGGCAAGCGACATGTGTTGCGAGCCATATCTGATCCAAATATTTACTTCCATGCTTCTCACACAACTAACTACATTGGTCTTGTTGTCAATGTTCATTCTCATTCACAGGTTCGTGGCATGAGGAGGAGATCCATGAAGGGGAAGTCTAGTACCCTCAAGAAGAAGGACTAAGAGCAAGGAGAAGTCGAGTCAAAGAGTATAAACAATGGCGCTATCCGGGAGGCAACCCGGAGTTTTTATCGCTTTTTTACCACTTTCTTAGTATTTAGTTGCATACACTACATTCATCCTAGTCAAGTCTTGCATGGATTTGCACGTTTACCGCTTTCTTAGTATTTAGTTGCATACACTACATTCATCCTAGTCTAGTCTTGCATGTTTTATGTGGAGTTTATTGCCAAAATTTTTGAACTCTTTTATTGGGTAGATTAACTAGTTATGACATTAATCATATGCTTCATCTCTATGAATTTGTTTGAGGTTTTTCTCGCTTGGCTTGTCACATTTATGTTTGCACTTAGTTAAGCTTGGTAGTCTCGACATCACTTAGTGGTGTTTTCTCTAATGCGGTTCACGAAGACCTTTATAATAGGATGATGCATGTTAGGATCTTATGGTTGTTTTCCCGAGTAATTATGTACCTAAGAGGCAACAAGTCTTCACCTTGCTTTGAGATTGCTAAATGCCTAGGAAGGAGGCAGTGTGAGATTGTGTGATCCTTTGTTTGCAACCTATTCATTCGAATAGGTTCGGGGAGGGGGTTACGCTATCATTAGGCTTGTTTTTCGATTTGAGTGTGTGTTGTGAGTTTTCTTTCCTTTTTCGTAAAGTTTGTGCTTCAACCTATTCTTTCGAATAGGTTTGGGGAGGTCGTTTGTGTGTCATTGTGATTTCTTTTCCGTTTTGCTACTGCTGGCTATATAAAAAAATCGGAAAAAAAAGAAAGAAAAATTCCAGGAAAAGAAAAAATCTGGAAAAGAAAAAAAGAAAAGACCCCAAAAAAAGCAAAGAAGGGTCCAAAAAAGGAAGCCAAAAAGCAGTTTAGCAAAATGTTTGTGTCTCGTTTTTCAATTCATGTATTGTTTGTAATCGAGTTGTAATTTTTTGTCTTTTATTTGTTTCAGTGTCATCTGTTCTAGACCACCCTCGTCCTGCCATTCAGAAAGTGGTGAATAGCTTAAGGCTTTGCTTCAGAGATGGATAGAATAGGGGAGTGTTATCTTTTTTAGGGAACCCTACTTCGTTTGATGAGAGCCAGTATTGGTTTGACCTTTTTGGGGAAAAGTCTTAACTTGGTGAACATCAGTAAGTCCTTAGTTTCATAGCACGGGACAACCATTCGTATTTTAACATGTTTCATTACGTAGAGAATTCTACGAGAGACTATCTTGTTTGACATAAGTGCATATGTGAATGTGTATGAGTCAATCGAGGCATTCTTCAACCAATATCCATGTTATGATTTGTATGGTTTTTGTTCATAAGTTTTTTATAGATTCAATAGATTAGTTCATTTCATTTGGCATGAGACTCCATTTTTTGTGTTGCATTGTTTTTTGCATTAGAGTCTAGCTTAGTTGCTTGAGGATAAGCAAAGGTTCGGTTTGGGGAGTTTGATGAACGTGTATTTTACACCTTCATTCGAGTCTTTTTTCACCTATTTTGCTATCCTCTATGTTAATTTAGCTATATTATAGTGCATTTTATTAGAATAGTGTCACGTTTCCCTTTGGTTTGCATTTTTCAGGTTTTAGGTGAAAAACGTGATTTTTCGAGCCATTATATTGAAGAGAACGAAGAATCGATGTTCCGAGGGCATTCGTGGAGTATCTAGAAGGTTCCGGATAGGATTTGAAGTCTAGGGGTCGAGTTTCAAGGCTTAAAGGTCACTAGAAGGCAAACTCCGAGTCCGAAAAGGAAAAGAAATCCAAAAACGCGTCAAAAACGTGTTCCTCGCCGACTGGAGCTCCCAGGCGGTTCGCCCGGGATGTGGGGCGGTTAGCCCCACACCAGGCGGTTCGCCCGGTGTCTGGCGCGACTCGCCCCACACGTTCCGAACTCCTATATATAGTTGCAGTTTCTCTACGTTTTTTCATACTTTGTCAGACCTTTTTTCATACCTTTCTCATTAGTTTTAGGTAGGAATTCTCCAGAGCCTGTTCTGGGAATTCTTAGCATAGGAGACTATTTTTCTTATCAATTTGGAGCATGTGAGTTCGCAATTCTTCGGAGATTGACAACCTTCGACAGTAACATTGTATCTCACGATTTTTCTATTTATATTTATATCTTTCAACATGTTTTCATTCAATCTTGCTTTGATTTCTGTTGATTGCATGACATCTATGAGTAGCTAAATCTATCGTTGGTGATAGTATGTGATTTCTTAGCGAGGGTTCTTAATTATGCATGATGGCGGTAATGCGAATCAGACTTTGAGTTATTGCTTTATTTCTTTGATCTATCTAAGCCCTCTATCTTCGTAGTGTTGAATTGAACGGAACACATTGGACAATTCATGATCTTAGATTTCTATGCAAAACGATCGGGTACTTCATGCATGATTATCAATCTGCTATGCTTTGAATGGTCATACTATCACTAACCTCCATTATTATTGATAAGAAAATCTGTGCTAAGTCGTCTGTTGAGTTTATAGTTTAAGTTAAATTAGATAAAGCTAGTTATAGTCCTTAGAGATCGACACTCGAGGTTATTTTACTGCTACACTACGGTTTTCGTTGTAGTTGTGAATTGCCTTTGGCTAAAAACAAATTTATTTGATTAATTGAATCTGACAAATTCCAGTTCATCACTGGACTTTCCTTAATTTAGCATGGTTAATTGCTCATCAAATTTTACAAGTTTCCTAACAGTCCCCGAGTGTCGTTCTCTCGGGACCTAACGTGGCTTTGTTTGAGGTTTTTGTATGAAATTTCAGTCAACGAAATCAGAGTGGTTTTTGAAAATAGTTTTCAACTACAACAAACTAGAAGCGGACTTGTTTGTAATCAAAGATGGAAAACGGTTGGTGGTAGAAATCGAATTAATATGTATGGATTACGAATATGCTCACAAGTTCATTGCATAAAACCTTAGACTAAGTCTGCTAAGCAACCGTCTAGGTAACGTTCAAGACACACATCATAAAAGATCACTATCAATACTTTAGAGGTGTTGGTCACTAACACCATTTATCTAGCATGCTGCAAATCAGAAACATACAATCCCATAGCTTCCATTAACCACGAGTTTGTCACATACTCTATTCGAATATATTTTATAGGCAACTATGAATCATATGAAGCACTTTGCAGCAAGATTGAATCACAATATCATGTAAGCATAAACATAATCCAACACATGTATATTCTACATTCTACCACCAACACAAAGGATTTAGCTAGTCATATTCAATAATGAAAACATCAAATGATATGAATTGTTAAAGAAAGACATTAGATCAAACTACTAGACAAGAGATTGATACAAAGTTACCACCAAAGTTGTCACTATTCGGTGGAAATTGATAGAAACCTCTCCGTAGATGAAAATAGCATGCAATCCTATGGCCAAATCCTCAATCCAATGTGAATTACAATGTAAATCTGAGTTCTAGGGTGAAAATTGGGGCTCAGAGCTCTCCAAAATTCGAATGCTGAAGTCTGAATGTGAAAAAAGTATCTGAAAATGTGTTTTAAACACAGAATCCCGATTCTGTAACAGCAGCCAAGCGGACCTCTTGGGCTCGGCCAAGCGGACCGCTTGGCAAGTGAACCACTTGGCTGCTACAAAGCGGACCGCTTGAATACTGGGCAGATTCTCAGGAATTCCAGAGATTTTCAAGCGGAGGGCTTGGCTTCCGGAAGCGGCTCACTTGCTCTATTTGGCAGATTTTGACTTGGAAGCTCAATCCTTTACCCATGATCGGCCCTCAGGTGCCTTGGACTCGTTCTTCTCAACACTTATTGGGGTTCAAGCACTCACGAAAAAAGCCACGGAGGTCGAGGAACTTTAATGGGGCCATTTTTCATCAAAAATGCTCGTTTTTAGCTCCAAAACTACCGTTTCGTACCTAAGTGCCTGAAAATGCAGAAAACACAAAATGTGACACTATTCTACAAAACTAACCAAAAAACAAGGCAAAAGGATAGCAAAAGAAAGCAAAAAAGACAAGATGAACGCGTAAAAAATACGTTCATCAAATAGCATCTTCTGCTCTGAAAATCTATGTCCCTTCGGTCAATCTCTTCGGTCAATTTATGAGAAAGATTTGGTGGTAGTAATCTGGAAACAATCATGCAATGAATCACGTAAATACTTGTAAGATCGGTGCATAAAGCCTTCACCAAGTTCTAGAAAGTAAACAGCCTGGACAAGTTTAAGACACACGTCTTGAAAGGATCCTATCGATACTTTAGTAGTGCAATCTCTTACACTATTTATCTAGCATGCTTGCATGTTTTCAAATAATAGATCATAGCCTTAATTGAGTAAGAGTTTGTTACATACTCATATTCGAAGGTATTTGATTGGCAACTATGTCAAATGAGATAAAACATACAGCAAGATCGACTCGGAGCCTCATATAAGCATAACGTAATTCATATTATGATCGAATCCTTATACTACCACCAACGCAAAGGAATTTAGCTACTCATACTCATAACACAAAGCATCATTTCATATGAATATTCAGAAGAAAACATGAATTCAAAATACAAGAAATGTATTGATACAAAGTTACCACCAAAGTTGTCACTATTTGATGGAGTGATCTAGAAACCTTTCCGTAGATGAATGTAATATGCTCTCCAATTGCCAAATATTCAATCTCTAATGTATTACAATGGTTAAATTATCTAAAACTAAGAATTAGGGCTAGAGAAAGCTCCCAAAATGCATGTACAAGGTCTGATGATCTGAGAAATGTAACTGAAAATGTGTATTTAATGATGAAATTTGCTGCTGTCTTTTGAACTGGGTGACGCCTGGCAGAGCTGGGCGATTCGCCCAGCCAGGCACTTCACCCAACAACACTACAGGAAATGATCATATTCTGCTCCCATTATACTCCTGGTCTCTGTTCTAGGCGCTTCACCTGGAACAAAAATGCAGCTCCGGCTCTTTTTCTTCAGCTCAAAGCCTCCGAATAACCTCCTAACCCCTAGGAAACACACATACAGTCACTTACTAGGTCCCGGGCACTAGAAAGCACGTCCATGAAGTCGTGGTGCTCAAACATGATCCAAATGCATCCAAAATTCTTCGTTTGAGCTCAAAACCGCCACTTTGTACCTAAGTACCTCAGAAGTGCAAAACAAACAAAACGTGACACTATTCTATACAACTAACAACAAAACTAGACTCAATGATAGCAAAAGGAGGCGAAAACGATAAGATGAACGTGCTAAAAATACGTTCATCAAACTCCCCAAACCGAACCCTTGCTTGTCCTCAAGCAACAAACTAACTAAATGCAACACAAAAAGGAGTGTCATGCCAAGAGAGAAGAACTAATCTATTGAATCTATCAAGTGCTTATGAACAAAGACCATACAAATCATAACATGCGAGTAGGTTGAAGAAAGTCTCTGATGAATGTGGATTTTACACTTTCATTCGAGTCTTTTTCACCTATTTTAGCTATCCTCTATGTTAATTTAGCTATATTTTAGTACATTTTATTAGAATAGTGTCACGTTTCCCTTTAGATTTTATTTTACAGGTTTTGGTTGAAATTCGGAGATTTCCGGGCAATTATATTGAAGTTTACAAGGAATTGGTGTTCTAGAAGCCTATTTGGAGTATCTGAAGGTTTCCGGATAGGATTTGGAGTCTAGGGGCCGAATCTGGAGGTTAGAAGGCTACTAGAAGTCATAAACCGAGTCCGAAAAGGTGAAGAAATCCAAAACCGCGTCGAAAACGCGGAAATTCCGCGAAATAACTGTGGGGCGAACCGCCGCACTGAGGGGCGAACCGCCGCGGGCTATTTCGGGGCCTATATATAGTGCTCAGTTTTCTCTCCGAAAATCATATCTTTCCAAGCCTACTTTCTCACCTCTCTCTATAGTTTTAGGTAGGAACTTCCCGGGGCCTGTCCTGGGAGTTCCGTAGCTTAGGGGATACTTTTTCATAGCAGTTTGGAGCTCGTAGGACCGCAATCATCCGGAGATTGACAACCTTCGGTAACTTTGTATCTTACAGTTTTAACTACTTATTTTATTTATCTTTCAATATGTTTTCTTCTATGATTTCTATTGATTGCATGCCTATTATGAGTAGCTAAACTTATCATTTGTGGTAGTATGTGAATTCTTAGCGAGGGAAGATAATCATGCTAATGGCTATATCGCGCATTATACTCCGTGTCATTGCTTTATTTCGTTGATCAGTTGTAACCAAAATTCTCGTATGTTGTATTGATCATTATGCACAATTGGACACTAGTCGACCATCAGACCAATTATATTCGTAGTGTTGAATAATTACGGAACACATTAGGACAGCAGTGATTGACTAGTCAGACCCAATTATCTTCGTAGTGCTTAATACTTGCAACAGGACACTAGATTGATTCAAAGATCTCTATGCATGACCGAGGAATTTATGCATGATTATCGACCCATTATGCTAAGAAGGACCATACTATCACCAATCTCCATTATCTGCTAGAAACCCCCTATTGCTATCTGCTGTTTTTATATTCTTAATTAGACTTGATAAAACTAGTATAGTCCTGAGAGAACGACACTCGAGTCATTCTGCTACTACACTACGGTTTTCGTTGTAGTTGTGGATTGCCTTTGGCTAAATAACAAATTTATTTGCTGAATTAGAATCTGACAAATTCCGGTTCATCAAATTGGCGCCGTTGCCGGGGACTATAGTCCTTTTTTCTGTTTAATTTGTTTTTATTTACAGCTTTAGATTCCTAATTGTATTAGTTTTAGTTTTCCTTTTTAACCTCTCTCTAATACTGCTTTCCTAGTTTGTTTCTAATCACCCTTCCTAGTCTGTTTCAGATTGTGTATGCCGCATACACGTTCTGCAGGAACACCGCTTGCTGATTCAATTGCTGAGATCGATAGAGTCTACCACCCGAGAAGGCGACTACTTGAAAGGCGACTCCTTTTCAAGGAAATCGACGGAATGGCAGAAG
Source organism: Plantago ovata (assembly GCA_028274465.1). Lineage (NCBI taxonomy): Eukaryota > Viridiplantae > Streptophyta > Magnoliopsida > Lamiales > Plantaginaceae > Plantago > Plantago ovata. The sequence continues at coordinate 38,334,048 of CM051456.1, read as the reverse complement.
CTAGACCACTGAAGGCATGGGTACAACACACCAAGGATCGTATGAGGGGATCGGCGATTGTTCTTTCGCCTGCAACCTGATATCTGGAGATCAAGAACCACGCATTCCAACAACTTCCGAGGTTCTATGGCTTATCAAGGGAAGATGTGATGGGGTACTTGAACGATATCGATGATTTCGTCAACCAACTCCCACGACCCGGAGCTGACATAACAACGGTTGAGTTAAGGATGAAGGTTTTTGCTATGGGACTTGGCGACAGAGCCAAGTCATGGCTAAGTTCTCTACCAGCCGGCTCACTGGACACTTGGGAAAAGGTTTTTTCAGCTTTCATGGAGAAGTACTTCCCACACACTCTGACTACCGCGCTTAAGGCGCAAATCACTGGATTCAAACAGGACTATGATGAGACCATCTACACCGCGTTCGAGAGGTTCCAAGATCTCACGAACAAGTGCCCTCACCATGGTTTTGAACTTTCTGACCTAGTCCAACACTTCTACAATGGACTAACCTTCGAGAAACAACAAGTGGTGGATTTCCAATGCCGAGGCAATATTTGGGAAGAAACCGCAGAAGCCGTCTGGGCTGTTTTCGAAAGGCTTGCTAAGGGTTCACAGTTCAAGGACCCAAGAGCAATGGTTAGGAGACGTGGACCTGAAGCTCCACCGACTCAAGAAGCCCCTATGTACAGGGGGAATGGGGATCAATTCGAGTGCTTTACCAACGAATTGAAGCAAGTCCTCAAGAGCGCCACCGGAACAACTGTTTCAAATGAAGTATGCCGAATATGCAAGAACTATGGGCATGGGGATCATATGTGTAGATCGGAGCTGGCATACGATGATGGCAACTGGGCTCGAGGAAACGAAGAGGAAGCCTTTGCAACGGAGTTTGGTACTCAAGAAGTTAGCTACGGACAAGACGGTAGGAATCCTCGAGGGGATTCTGGAGAAGAGGATACCGCAACAATCAAGGATATGCACCGGCTAACCAGACTTATGGACCTAACCAAGACCGTAGTAGGCTAAACTATGGTAATGACCACTGCGAAAACCCCACTCCGAAAGAGCCACCGAAGTCGAAGTCGGCTCAACTGATGGAGAACTTGCAAAAGATGGTCGATCACACACAAAGTTTTCTCAAACGTTATGAAGAAGATTCTGAGAAGACTAGGGCAAGGCTTGATAGGTTGGAAGAGAGCACTAGGCTTGCCCATCAAAAGATGCAAGAATTGATCGACCGAAGGGAACAAGGCAAAACACCTAGCAACACTGTGAAGACGAATGCCATTACATTGGCTGGTGATGTACTTGACGGAGTCACCATCAAGATTGTTGTTAGGTGCGAATGTTGCATGAAGGAAGAACTTCTACAGGCTGAGGAAGAAGAGAAGGGCCTTAGTTCAGACACAAGTGATGAGGAGGAAGAGGATCCCGAACCACTCCCTAAAAGTTTCGATGTTAAGGTAGGGATTGGTGAGCTTGAAGATGTCCGTGCCACACTAGATACGGGATCCTACTCAAACATAATTCCTTTGAATGTGTTTGAAAAGAGCAACATTGGAAAACTATCTGAGCAACACTGCTTTTCTGCATGCATTCATTCTTGAACTACTTGCTTCTCATATGCGAATTTGTTCATGTGTGTGTCGCATATGCTTTTGTTTGAGTGAGATTTTTCGAGTGGTTTTTTGAAAAAATCAATTTCGGGGATTAAAACCGCAATTTCTGACATCAGAGACCGTCTCCCCGCATTGGGGAGCACGGGGCGAACCGCCCCACGTCCCCAGATCTTCAAAAACGCAGATTTGAACCCCAAAACCTTATTTTCTTCATTCTTCTTCATCCATACTCCCAAAAAACCCGAAAAGTGCGATTTTACTTCTAAATCTTCATAACTTCTATGTTTCTTGACCAAATTGAGTGTTCTTTAGCTTAATTTGAAGCCTATTACATGATCTATCATCCTATCTGAACAGATTTCATCCTAATTCGTTAGATTTGCAGATCTGAAGTATCATCTTTAAGAACCCTAATTTTCGAATTTGGGGGTTTTCTAATTTGAGCTTCAATTATGCTTGTTTGATGCATGGGTATGTTGTTTGTATGATTTGACATGTTATTTACTATTAATTGAATGCTCAATTATGCTTAAATTGTTGATTTGGGTATTTTGCTATTAGATGATATATCTTGTTATGCATTATGTCTTTATCTTTGATTTCTAGCATATGGATATGTTTATTGGTGTAATGTTGGTGGATTTGACGATAGAATGCTTATTAATTGAGAATGAGGATTTGTGCTGGTCGAATTTTTGCGCTGCTATGGTATGAATTGAGCCTTGTTATCAAGGATATTGGTTGTCTAGTAAGAGCATGATGTGATGTATTGCATGTAGTAGTTACGTTGATATGTTGCATAATGAAGAAGCTAGGCTAGACATTGCGGTTTGGGGAGTTCGATTGTTGATTTTATCACTTGTGTGTTTCATTTTTACACTAGTATGTATTTGAGTCAGTTTTGAGTCATTCGAGGTGCTAATAGCTGTTTGTAGGTACCATACCAAGGGGAAGGAGCATTCCCGTATGATCGCTGTGAAGAACCATGTCAAGGAAGGTGATCTCGCTAGATGTGCGTTCGAGCCAAGGGGTTTGGCAACAACGTCGTGGATTATCCAAGAGGAGGAGCTAGAGTACGCCTGGAGTAAGGACTCCTATGCCTATTCATGCACCACCGAAGGGTCAGAAACCACTATTATGTCAGCACTCCATCACGAGGACTGCAGAGTACGAGTGAACAGGAATGCACCGGGACAGTCTTGCCGCGACGGATTCGATCTTGAGTCCGAAGGTTCCGAAGCGCTAGCTTGGTTCCAAAACTTAATGACATGGGTACCCAGCACCTTGTTGGGGTGCCCCTTGCCTGCCTCTAAAGTGAGCATCATATAGACATCGGTCGGATCCACGGTAGAGAATGTGGACAAAATTGGAGAAAAAGGTAGAAGACTTCTGAGTGTCCGAGCGGCTTACTGTAACCTTCTCGTGGTGTAAATCGTTGGAGGGGGAGGTCCTGATACCACTGCCCTTTCCCCTTCAACAGTTCACATCCTATTGGAAGGCTTCAGGATGGGGGATTCCATAACAGCGGCGGCCACTCTTAAGAATTCTACTTGCCACTACAACTCTACTAGTGAGGATGTGCGTGACAGTAGTGACAATGAAGGCCATACGGGCAATGATGACTCTGATAGAGGAGTTGCTCCTGTCCGGCCTATAAATCAAACTACTACACCTGCCAGAAGACCTGATGACCACCTATGAAGCTCACAGAGGAGGCCCAATAACACACAAGCAGCATACTCAGCCGACCGAGGCCAAACCATGGGGTAACATCTAGTATCACATCTTATTTCCTCATTTTCTTACTGCTAGGGACTAGCGTTAATTTCATGAGGGGGGATGGGATTTAAGTGATCTGATGTTGTTAGTTTGGAGCTTGGTATTGGTAGGATGAGTATAGTACCTCGCATGCTTTATCCGTCTGCATTTGCATTTGCACGTTTACCGCTTTCTTAGATTTTTTAGGTTGCATTTCACTACATTCATCCTAGGATAGTCTTGCATGTTTTATATGGAGTTTATTATTTGAACTTTTTTATTGGGTAGATCAACTAGCTATGCCACTAATCGTATGCTTCATCTCTATGAATTTGTTTGAAGTTTTTCTCGCTTGGCTTGTCACATTTATGTATTGCACTTAGTTGAACTAGGTAGTCTCGACATCACTTAGTGGTGTTTTCTCTACTGCGGTTCAGGAAGGCCTTTATAATAGGATGATGCATGTTAGGGTCTTATGGTTGTTTTCCCGAGTAATTATGTACCTAAGAGGCAACAAGTCTTCACCATGCTTTGAGATTGCTAAATGCCTAGGAAGGAGGTAGTGTGAGGTTGTGTGATCCTTTGTTTATAACCTATTCTTCCGAATAGGTTTGGGGAGGGGGTTACACCATCGTTAGACTTGTTTCTGTCTTTCATTTTCGTATCGTGAGTTTATTTTTCCTTTTTCCGTAAATTTTGTACTCCAACCTATTCTTTCGAATAGGTTTGGGGAAGTCGTGTGAGTCTTTTTTCTCTTTTTGTCATGCTACTGCTGGCTAGAAAAATCGAAAAATAAGAGAAAGAAAAAATTCCAGAAAAAAAGTGAAAAAGAAAAAAAGAATCTGGAAGGAAAAAAAGAGAAGACCCCAAAAAAGCAAAGAAGGGTCCAAAAAAAAAAGAGAAAGCCAAATAGCAGTTTAGCAAAGTGTTGAGAGTCATGATGTTCGTATTCGTGGTTTTATTTTTTTTTTATCTTTTTTGTCTTGAGAGTCATCTGTTCTAGACCACCCTCGTCCTGCCATTCAGGAAGTGGTGAATAGCTTAAGACTTTACTTGAGAGATGGGTAGAATAGGGGAGTGTTATCTTTTATAGGGAACCCTCCTTCGTTTGATGAGAGCCAGTACTGGTTCGACCTCTTTTGAGGAAAAGTCTTAACATGGTGGGACAGCAGTAGTCCTCAGTTTCATAGGCACGGGGCAACCATTCGTATCTTAGAATGCATCATTACGTCGTCACTGACTAGGTCCAGGTAGAGAATGTTACGAGAGACTATCTTGTCTTGACATAAGAGCTTATGTGGATGTGTATAAGTCAATCGAGGTATTAAGTAGATTAGTTCATTTAATTTGTCATGAGACTCCATTTTTGTGTCTTGCATGTTTTTTGTATTAGAGTCTAGCTTAGTTGCTTGAGGACAAGCAAAGGTTCGGTTTGGGGAGTTTGATGTCCTCAAGCAACTAAGCTAGACTCTAATGCAAAAAACAATGCAACACATAAAATGGAGTCTCATGCCAAATAAAATGAACTAATCTACTTAATCTATCAAAAACCATATGAACAAAAACCATATAAATCAAAACATGAATATAGGTTGAAGAATGCCTCGATTGACTCATACACATCCACATAAGCACTTATGTCAAGACAAGATAGTCTCTCGTAACATTCTCTACCTGGACCTAGTTAGTGACGACGTAATGAAACATGTTAAGATACGTATGGTTGTCCCGTGCCTATGAAACTGAGGACTTACTACTGTTCACCAAGTTAAGACTTTTCGTCAAAGAGGTCGAACCAGTACTGGCTCTCATCAAACGAAGGAGGGTTCCCTATAAAAGATAATACTCCCCTATTCTACCCATCTCTCAAGTAAAGCCTTAAACTTTTCACCACTTCCAGAATGGCAGGACGAGGGCGGTCTAGAACAGATGACACTCAAAAACAAAAGAAAAGATAGAACATGATTACGAACATTACAAGAATAGGAAAATGAGACGCAACATTTTGCTGCTATTTGGCTTTCTTTTTTGTTCCCTTCTTTGCTCTTGGGGTCTTTTCTTTTTTTTTCTCTTTTTTTCTTTTCAGTTTCTTTTTTGCTTTTTTTTTTAATTTTTTTCCTAGAATTTTTCTTTCTTTTTTTTCGATTTTTTTTTAGCCAGCAGTAGCATAATGAAAGAGAGACAAAAGGACTCACAACGACTTCTCCAAACCTATTCGAAAGAATAGGTTGGAGTACAAAATTTACGAAAAAGGAAAAACAAACTCACAACACAGAAATGAAAAACGAAAAACAAATCTAATTATGGTGCAACCCCCTCCCCAAACCTATTCGGAGGAATAGGTTATAAACAAAGGATCACACAACCTCACACTACCTCCTTCCTAGGCATTTAGCAATCTCAAAGCATGGTGAAGACTTATTGCCTCTTAGGTACATAATTACTCGGGAAACAACCATAAGACCCTAACATGCATCATCCTATTATAAAGGTCTTCGTGAACCGCAGTAGAGAAAACACCACTAAGTGATGTCGAGACTACCAAGATTAACTAAGTGCAATACATAAATGTGACAAGCCAAGCGAGAAAAACCTCAAACAAATTCATAGAGATGAAGCATATGATTAATGACGTAGTTAGTTAATCTACCCAACAAAAAAGTTCAAAAAATTCGGCAATAAACTCCATATAAAACATGCAAGACTATCCTAGGATGAATGCAGTGAATGCAACCTAAAAAACTAAGAAAGCAGTAAACGTGCAAATGCAAAAAATTTCACGAGTTTATCGTAAGCAAGATAAGTATAGAGATAACCAGCGATAACCTCCTCCCCAAACCTGAACATCGTCGCTCGTCCCGAACGTCGAAAGTGGATTCAAGGTGAGAGCTAAATGCTTGTATAAGTGACCTATAATACTCAATCAAACTCGTGAGAAAACAAAACAACAAAACACACTAACCTTTAGTGGAGTCGGTAAGGGTAAGCTCAAGGTGATAAACCTCCCTTTGATCACTAGATATCTCGAAGTATGGCTTCACTCGCTGGCCATTCACCTTGAAGGTATTGCCCGTCTTTGGATCAAAGAGTTTTACAGCTCCATGGGGAGCAACTTCGATAATTTCGTACGGTCCATCCCAACGAGTACGGAGCTTTCCAGGAAATAGACGACGGCGAGAATTAAATACCAAAGCTTTTGTCCAGGAATCAATTCCTTACGTACTATACCACGATCATGATACTTCTTAGTACGTTCCTTGTAGATCTTGGCATTTTCATAAGCACCTAGTCGTAATTCATCAAGCTCATCTAGTTGCAACAATCGTTCCTCGCCAGCTTTTCCTATATCAAGATTGAGTGCCTTAGTAGCCCAATATGCCTTGTGTTCCAGTTCTACGGGAAGATGACATGTTTTTCCATACACAAGTCTGTACGGAGTGGTCCCGATCACCGTCTTGTAGCTAGTCCTGTATGCCCAAAGTGCATTATTCAATTTCCCTGCCCAATCTTTCCTACTAGGCTTCACTACTCGCTCCAGGATTTTCTTAATTTGACGGTTGCTGACCTCGACTTGTCTCGATGTCTGTGGGTGATATGGTGTAGCGACACTATGGTGGACACTGTATCTCTTAAGAAGAGAGGCAAACGTTCTATTGACGAAGTGTGACCCTCCATCACTGATTATCCTAGGGCACCCAAATCTAGAGAATATTACCTCCTTCAAGAACTTCATAACCACTGCGCCGTCATTTGTTTTTGTAGGAATTTCCTCCACCCAATTAGTCACATAATCCACTGCAACAAGAATGTATGCATAGCCTCCACTTGATGGAAATGGTCCCATGAAATCAATGCCCCATACATCGAAAGGTTCTACCACTAGATTCCCTTGAAGGGGCATTTCATCTTTCTTGCCAATACTACCACCTCGTTGACATGGGTCACAATTCTTCACTAAACTTCGAGCATCTTTGTATATTGTTGGCCAGAAAAATCCTACTTGCAGTACCTTGCGAGCTGTTTTCAACCCACTATAGTGTCCCCCACAATTAAGCTCATGGCACACACTTTGTTGCTCTTCCTGTGGCACGCATCTCCTTAGAATCCCATCAGCTCCTTCCTTGAATAGATGCGGATCATCCCATATGTAAGTCCTGCAACGTTTGGCAAGAGCTCTCTTGTCTGAGGCTGAAAAGTTAGTGGGGCAAACATTCATAGCCAAATAGTTTACAATATCTGCATACCATGGCTCTTCATTAGCCTTCATTAAGTGCTCATCAGGGAGGTCCTCATTGATGGGTATCGAATCAACAGGGATATTAAGTATTCTAGATAAATGATATGCTACTAAATTCTCCCTACCAGCTCTATCCACTATGGTCAAATCAATGTCTTGCAGCAAAAGGACCCAACGGATTAATCTAGGCTTAGAATCTTGCTTTGCTATCAAATGTCTCAAAGCAGCATGATCAGTATGGACATTCACAGGATGGCCAATTAAATAAGACCTAAACTTTTGTAATGCAAAGACAACAGCTAAAAATTCCTTTTCAGTAGTTGTATAATTAACTTGCGCAGAGTCTAGAGTCTTACTAACATAATAAATCACACGATACTGCTTATCAACTTTTTGGCATAAGACAACACCCATAGCAAAATTCGAAGCATCACACATAATCTCAAAAGGAAGATTCCAGTCAGGCGGCACAACAATGGGAGCAGAAATAAGCTTTTCCTTAAGGGTATTAAAAGCAACTAAGCACTCATTAGAGAAATGGAAAACCACATCTTTTGCAAGCAAGCTACTTAAAGGTTTAGCAATTTTCGAAAAATCTTTAATAAACCTCCTATGAAAACCTACATGTCCAAGAAAAGATTGCAATTCTTTCACACAAGTAGGTGGGGGAAGTTATTCAATGATTTCGATCGTAGCCTTGTCTACCTCAATACCACTTTCAGAAACTACATGTCCTAGAACAATGCCTTCTCTAACCATATAATGACTCTTCTCCCAGCTTAAGGTCAAGTTGCATTCAATGAACCTTTTCAAAACAAGATCTAATATTTGCAAGCATTCATCAAATGAATCACCAAAAAGGGAAAAATCATCCATGAAAACTTCAACAAATTTAGATACCATGTCAAAGAAAACAGAAAGTATGCACCTTTGAAAAGTGGCGGGAGCGTTGCATAGTCCAAATGGCATCCTTCTATAGGCAAATGTTCCGAATGGGCAAGTGAATGTCGTCTTCTCCTGATCCTCCGGTGCAATCGGGATCTGGTAGAAACCTGATAAACCATCAAGAAAACAATAAAACTTTCGCCCAGCAAGGCGGTTTAGCATGTCATCTATAAATGGAAAAGGGAAGTGGTCTTTCTTAGTGGCGGCATTTAATCTTCTATAGTCAATGCACATCCGCCATCCAGTGGTCTTCTTAACCGGTACCAGTTCTCCCTTCTCATTTTCTTCCACCGTGACTCCTGATTTCTTAGGAACTACATGTACCGGGCTCACCCATCGACTATCAGGAATGGGGTAAATCATATCAGCATCTAGCAACTTGATCACTTCTTTCTTTACCACCTCTTGCATGGCTGGATTTATCCTTCGCTGAGGTTGCCTTACGGGTTTGGCATCTTGCTCTAGAGTGATGTTGTGCACGCACCGTGTAGGGCTAATTCCTTTGATATCACTGATCCCCCATCCTATAGCTGCAGAATTTTCCTTCAATACTTCAATCAGCTTACTTTCTTCATTGTCGGAGAGATGTGAGGAGACAATTACAGGCTTCTTCTGATTTTCTCCTAAGTATACATACTTGAGGTGCGCAGGAAGCGGTTTCAATTCTAAGCTAGGTTCTTCAGGAAACCCACTTTCTTCCTCTTCTTCATCTAAAGGTTCAAGTACCTCCTCTCCTGCGGGAATTTCTGGGGTGCTATCCATTATTTCAACTAGTTCCCTTGCTTCTTCGGTCATGTAGCATGTCTCAGTTTGCATTGTCAGTGCCTCCTCAAGTGGTTCACGATTACCATGGCAATGATGAAATTCGGGAATCATTGACTCATAGCAATCGACAAATTTTAACTCCTCCGCGACTTCCTTATCTCCGATGCTGCATCCTACCAACTCAATCTTCTCGCCCATTACCTCCATGGTTATTTTCTTGCCCTTAAGTTCAAGGCATGTGTTGGTAGTTGCCATGAATGGTGTCCCTAGTAGTACTACGTGCTCACGGATATGGCTTTTTCCTTCGTCTGCGGACTTCATTACTACAAAATCAGCTGGGATTATCAATTTGTCCACCTTCACAAGGATGTCTTCTATTATCCCGACCGGCCTCTTCACAATTTGGTCTGCCATTTGGACGACCATGTCAGTTGGTGTCAATTCTCCGAGTTCCAGGGCCTTGTAAACCGAATAGGGCATTAAGTTAATGCTAGCTCCTAAGTCAAGCATTGCCTTCGTAGTTCGTCCATTCCCTAAGGGAGGAGATCCCTTTCTTTTCTTGCAAATGTCAATTCAATCCAAGTGTACATTTGATTCAGTACAGCAGTTGGAAATAAATCATTGGCCAAAAGATCTTCCAGCTTTATGATCCAACAACCATGGAGGTTTCTAATCACATTCTGAGTAGTTTCCTCATTGGTGGTCATAGTATAATCAATGTCAGTGCCAATTGCAAGGTTAGCTAGCCTTCTTTCTTCCTGTCTTTGCTTTCTTCTTCTTGACTTAGTGTCAGGAAACTTGTAATTTTAATGAGCAATTAACCATGCTAAATTAAGGAAAGTCCAGTAACTAGTACTCTTAAGGTCCATAGGAATTTAGAACTTTAAGGACATTGTAAAAGAGGAACGTTTGCTGAAGACCTAGTGTAGGTACTAGTTAGGTGCTTTAGTTTTGCTGATGATGTACTTTGTTTACACAAACGAACTATTGAATCACTAGAACCGTTCAGAAACTTGAAGAATTCGAAGACTGAAGACTAAAGAAGATTTCTGAAGATGGTATCTACGAAGGCACATGTTTCTCAGAAAGTGAAAACTTCAACAACATCTTGCATAAGTGAAAATCTGAATGACGGAGTAGGTTGTGCTTGCTGAAACTCAGACTGACCGCTTGCTGAAAAACATATGTGACCTTCTTGCTGAAAGTACTTGCATTTGCGCTCCAACGTTCACATTTGAATTCCATTCAAATGAACATTAAATGCAAAGTAAGCATGCGAAGAACATGAAGACTAGAAGACAAATAAAGGACGCTGCTGAAAGTACAAAAGCAAGATAGTGACATCTTAAGGAACAAAGCCTTAGAATTTAAAATTCAAACGGCTCCCTTGATTCACTATAAATAGAGGTCATCCGGCAAAGTGTAGAAGTGTGTCAACAACGTGATCAAACTCTCACTTGTGCTTAAACACTCAAATCCTTATATACTCTTTACTGCCCATTGATCCGTTCCAAGACTTAAAGCGTGAAAAGCTACTTGTAAACAAGTAGAACATTCACGGCTAAGAAATTAGTTAAGTGTTCTTTCTTTCGAACAAGAACAAGTCTTGACCCCAGAAACAACTTAACTTGTTCACTGCAAAGTATTCAAAGTTTTGTTTCTTAGATTACTTGTTGTAGTTGAATAAGTTATACTCAAGTCATCTCATCCCAAACCTCGTTAACTGATAAACACCCTTTTTCAGGCGTGAAATTCAGGGGGAATTTAATCAAGCATAGTGTTGCTGATTATAAGTCCCAAGTTTGGTGGAGAACAAGGTTTCGTTCTCTAGTTAGGTTGGAAACGAAGCAAGTGTGCTTTGGTTTCTGTAGAATCGCTCTAGATAGGTGTTTGATGAACGCGGGTTTGTCGGTTTCCGGTTCAATCTTATATATTTGTATTTAGCCAAAGGCAATCCACAACTACAACGAAAACCGTAGTGTAGCAGTAGAATGACTCGAGTGTCGTTCTCTCAGGACTATAACTAGCTTTATCTATTTAACAAGAGAATATAAAACAGCAGACAGATAGCAAAAGGGGTTTCTAGCAGATAATGGAGATTGGTGATAGTATGATCCTTCTTAGCATAACGGGTCGATAATCATGCATAAATTCCTCGGTCTTGCATAGAGATGTTTGAATCAATCTAGTGTCCCGTTGCAATTATTAAGCACTACGAAGATAATTGGTCTGACAAGTCAATCACTATTGTCCTAATGTGTTCCGTAATTATTCAACACTACGAATATAAACTCGTGAATAGGTCGACGAGGGTCCAATTGTGCATAATAATTAATACAACATACGAGAATTTAGGTTGTGCCTTATCAACGAAATAAAGCAATGACACGGAGTATAATGCGCGATATAGCCATTAGCATGATTATCTTCCCTTCGCTAAGAATTCACATACTACCACCAACGATAAGTTTAGCTACTCATAATAGGCATGCAATCAACAGAAATCATAGAAGAAAACATGTTGAAAGAATATAATAAAATAAGTAGAATAAAACTGTAAGATACAAAGTTACCGAAGGTTGTCAATCTCCGGAGAATCGCGATCCTACGAGCTCCAAACTGCTATGGAAAAGAGTCCCCTAAGCTACGGACCCCCAGAACAGGCTCTGGAAGTCCCTACCTAAAACTACAGAGAGAGGTGAGAAAGTAGGTCTGGAAAGATATGATTTTCGGAGAAAACTGAGCAACTATATATAGGCTTTGAATTATTGTGGGGCGGATCGCCCCACACACGCGGCGGTTCGCCCCACCTCTGCGGCGGTTCGCCCCGGAGAGAAATTCGCGGAATTCCGCGTTTTCGACGCGTTTTTGGATTTCTTCCCCTTTTCGGACTCGGTTTCTGTCTTCTAGTAGCCTTCTAACCTCCAGATTCGGCCCCTAGACTCCAAATCCTATCCGGAAACCTTCAGATACTCCAAATAGGCTTCTGGAACACCAATTCCTTGTCAACTTCAATATAATTGTCCGGAAATCTTCGAATTTCAACCAAAACCTATAAAATAAAATCTAAAGGGAAACGTGATACTATTCTAATAAAATGCACTAAAATATAGCTAAATTAACATAGAGGATAGCTAAAATAGGTGAAAAAGACTCTAATGAAAGTGCAAAATACACATTCATCAGTGTTGTGAGGAACCTCAAACTTATTTTAGTGGATTCAGTCCTTGAAAGGACAAAGTGGATTGTTTGAGAGATTACGCCACTCTCAGATACCACTATAAAAGTGTTTGTGTGATTTACTTTAGTGCATTTAGTTTTCAGCAAGCTTATCTATCTATACACTGTCACTCTGCTCACTTGCTGAAACTATCACTTACTGAAAAGCACTTATTGTACAAAGACTTCCGCACTCTGTTTCTAAGTATGAGTAAAACTCGTTACTGAAAAGACTATTCACCCCCCCCTCTAGTCTTTTCTTGTTGTTTAAAGGGACCAACAAGTGGTATTAGAGCCAGGTTCTTTAACCTTCAGCACTGAACCTAGATCCCCTTAGGTGTTTTCCGTAAATCACTCTCACTTGATCAGTTTGGTAGTCTTTTGCTGACAGGATGTCTTTAGGAGACGCTCCCTTGCTGAAGCTGGAAAACTATGAAAAATGCCGAAACAACATGATGTTACATCTTGAGGCCATTAGTGATGAAATGGTCACTATCATTAATGATGGACCTATCAAAATCACTAAACTTGAGAGAAGCTTTCCTCACAAAACCAAGGATCCTACTGGTAAGGAAACTATCTTAGGAGAACCGGTTGACGCCGCCGTTCCAAAACCAAGAGAGGAATGGACCTCCAACGAAGCTAAGAGATTCCGTCTTGATGGCCATGCAAGAAACATCATCATTCGATCAACTCCGGATACTATATAGTGCAAACTGTGGGGTGCCAAAACTGCTAAGGAAGCTTGGAAAATGGTTCAAGATCTTTGTGCTGGATCTGATAAAACCAAGGAAAACAAACTCGGAGTGCTGAAGTTAAAGTTCCAAAACTTTAAACAAGGTACAAATGAGTCACTAGAAGACTTGGACTTCAGATTCACAACTCTAGTAAGTGAGATGGCTGTCTTAGGAGTTGGAAATCTTTATTCAGATTCTGAGCAGGTGAAAACCATTATCAGAAGTCTGAACCAAGAATGGATCCATACTCAGAATTTCTACTATAATCAAGGAATGCCAAACATCACACCCACAGAGTTGTTCTCTCATCTTGCTACTGTCAACTACGAGGCAAAGCAAAGAGAAAATGTGTTTGCTGAAAAATCGCAAAACATTGCTCTTGCTGCAAAGCCGTCATCTTCTGAATGGAAGAATGATAAAGAGCCCGCTGATGAAAATGCTTTAGTTGTTAAAATATGAAGAAATTCATCAGTAAGGAACTTGAAAGACGAAAAGCAAAAGAGAAGCTGAAAAAGCATCTTGGTAACAACTACCGTAAATACAAGAATGAGGCTAGCTCGCTGAATAAGCAGGCTCAGCAAGAAAATTCTTCTGAAGAACCAGCAGTTGGAAATGATCTCTGCTTTTACTGCAAAAAGCCTGGACACTTCAAAGCAAATTTTCCTTTGCTGAAAGGTAAATCTGCTGAAACGATGAAGAAGTTCAAAAGGACTTTTATTGCTGAAGTTCAAAAGGCAAGATTACTAAAAATAATCAGGAGACCTTTGCTGAGAAACCTGAATCAAGTAAGGTTGTTGAGACAAAAGCTCAGCATTCTCCAAAAAGTGGACTTGGTTTCAAAACCAAGCAAAGTCAACTTTTTCATGAGTATAAGCAAAGTCAGCAAAGATACTTCAAAGAGATGAAGAAAACCAAGCCTAAGAGTTCTGACAAAACTCAAAACGCTAGGGCTAGAAGGAACCTTGTTAGAAAAGAATTTACTGAGAAGTATGTTCAGCAAAAAGGTCAACCGAGAAGGACACCACATCAGAAAGTGGATTTGATCAGCACGAATCAAAAGTCTTTCGGCTCAAAACTTCCTAGTTCCTCAGCAAGTAGAAAACAAGTCAAAGTTGAAAAACTTAAGACTTGGGTTTCCACTAGACGCATTCTTGAACATGTTAAATGACATCCAATATTGGATAATTAACTTTTTTGCTCTTGATTGTGCAGACTTCAGCGACGGAGACAAACAATTCAATCTGGCACTTTATCAGTGGTTGTGGAAAGCACATGACGGGCAACAAGAATAACCTTATAAACTATAGACGGTGGTCTAAAGGTCCAACAATAAGGTTTGCTGGTGGAGTCTTTGGTTCTACAAAAGGTTATGGTGACGTGAAGTTAGGATGCATTACCATTTCGGGAGTTCTTTATGTCAAAAATCTTAAGTTTAACCTTTTCAGCATGAGTCAATTCGTTGATAAAGGATATTTCATCAAAATCAAAAGTGATGAATGTAAACTTATAGACTTTGAGACAAAGAAGGTTATTATGGTTCCTAGAAGATCAGGAGGTTTGTACACTGTAGATTGGTCTTCAGCAATCGTTGAAAAATACCTTGTCTCTGATCACGATTGCATTGCTGAAAAAGCATGGTTATGGCATAAACGAACAAGTCACCTAAACTTCAAGACGCTGAATAAGCTGTCTAAAAAGGCACTTGTAGTTGGATTACCTAAGGTTACTTTCAAGAAGGATGGTGTTTACATTGCATGTCAGCAAGGAAAACAAACCAAATCTTCTTTTAAGAACAAGGCAGTACCGTCAACTACAAAACCTTAACAACTCTTGCACATGGACTTGGTTGAATCTTCTTCAACAAGCTATGCTGGTAAGAAGTATGGTCTGGTGGTGGTAGATGACTATTCAAGATTCACTTGGGTAGTATTTATCAAGCACAAGTCTGAAACAAGGACTGAAATACCTAACTTGCTGAATAAGCTTGAAGTCATGAAAAATGACAAGGTAAAAGTCATAAGAACAGACCATGGTACTGAGTTTGTGAACCAGTACATAACTAAGTATTGCACTTCAAAAGGCCTACAACATCAGTTATCCTCATTAAGGACACCACAACAAAATGGTGTTGCTGAAAGGAAGAATTGCACCCTAAACGAAGCTGCAAGAACAATGCTTGCTGACACTGAAATAAGTGAAGCTTACTGGGTTGAAGCGGTTAATACCGCCTGTTATACTCAAAACAGATGTCTGATTACTAAGGAATACAACAAAACTCCCTATGAGTTATTTGTTGGAAGACCTCCTAAAATCACCCATCTAAGAGTATTTGGTTGTAAGTGTTTTGTTCTTAACAATGGTAGAGAATATTAAGAACATTTCAACCAAAGGAAGACGAAGCGATATTTCTTGGTTACTCCTTGCATAGTAAAGCTTATAGAGTTTACAACAAAAAGGCACAAAAGATCGAAGAATCAGTGCATGTTGTATTCTACGAAAAGGAGTGCATGCTGAAGAAGAGATATCAGATTGTATGGAGAAGCTACTCATACACGAGCAAAGAACTGAATCTGATGCTAGGCAAATAAAGTCAATTAAACTAAATGATGATTCTGACAATGACTCTCCTCCCCCAAGTCATGACAAGATAAATATAGTTCATGACAAAGAATTTCCAGCAAAAGATGCAGTTGCTCCGGATGTTGCTGAAACTATGCAACTTCATGTGCCTGCTGATGAGTTACCACAATCTAGCAATGTTGAACAAGCACTTGCTGATGAACCATTCTCAACAGAGACACAACAAAATACCAGTAGTACTGAGCAAGTACATGCTGAAGAGTCACATGCTGATGAGCAAACTTATCCAGATCCAAAAATCAGAAAACCTTTTAATAAATGGATTAGAGATCATCCCTCTACGGATATGATTGGTGATCTTGACAAGCACCAAGTGACTAGATCCAAAGTATCTTCTACTCATGGACATGCTGAAGAAGCAAATGTCGTAGAAGTAGAAGCTTTGTTCTCTTGCTTTGTTTCAAAAATTGAACCCAAGACCATAGAAGAAGCTTTAAAGCATTCTGAATGGATCAAGGCAATGCAAGAAGAACTGGATCAATTTGAAAGGAAAAAAGTCTGGAAACTTGTACCCCTTGCTGAAGGCAAGAAAACAATTGGTACAAAGTGGGTGTTCAAAAACAAGCTGAGTGAGTCTGGTGAAGTAACAAGGAACAAAGCACGTTTAGTTGCTCAAGGTTACTGTCAGACTGAAGGATTGGAGTATGATGAGTCTTATGCACTAGTTGCAAGATTGGATGCAATTAGACTTTTATTGGCCTTTGCTGCTCACAATGACTTCATTGTTTATCAAATAGATGTTAAAAGTGCATTCTTAAATGGTGAACTTGCTCAAGAAGTCTACTTGAAACAACCCCCTGGCTTTGAACTTCCCTCAGAAACCAAGATGGTATACAAGCTTCAGAAAGCTGTGTATGGTCTAAAGCAAGCACCAAGAGCTTGGTATGATACCTTGTAAGAAAATATGGTCAGAGTTACCCCTAGGGTACGCAATGAAATTTCAAAAATTTTCTTAACATGCAGGTTAATAGATCATGCATATAGCGTATATAACAAACACATTAATTAGAAGACTTATAATACTCCAAAAGCAAGAATAGGTATTGAATCGATAAGCCAATCGATGAAGTCTTCGTAATACTCCGGTGAATCTTCTCCTTCGTCGAAGTCGAAGATATCTGCAATACTTTGATTATCTGCAAGACAATAAACGTTAGTTTCCATCTCTTTGAACCTCAACCTTGGTATCCACGGATGAACAACTTATCGGAAAGAATGCTAGGATATTCTTCATGTGGCCAAGAAGATGAGGCGGCAATTTTCCTCCGGTGGGAGTAGCGCGCACGACTTATGGTGAGGTAGGGGAGAGCTTTTATTTTCTCTAAGAAAACTGGTAGAAAGAATGATTCAGAATGATCTTCAATCAACTGTATGTTCAACCATGTTAAAAGCTCTCTAATAGTCTACTATATATAGTAGTCAATAGAAGCCTAAAGAGTAATCAATTAGACTTCATAAATGAATAAGAATCTAATTCTTATTGCACAAGGAAACCAATTCAAGTATACATTCATTCCCAATGAAATTAAAACTCAATCAGGAAAATCTAAGTTATCTCTTGACTTCTAATAGAGGAAGGAGTCGAACTCCTTCCCCTACTACTACTGCTGCGCGCGCGTCTAAGGGGGGTCAGGTGGATTCCGATTTTGGGACCCACTTATAATTCTAAGGCAATTCAAACTCCAAGTAGATTTTGCCCATGTGCATATATTAATTCTAAATTAACATATCCTTTCAAATCAAACCTCTATTATATTTCTAAAATATAATCTTTAATTGTATTTACATAAAATACAATTAATCAGCCAATTCAATTAATAATTCCAAATTATTAATTGAGCCACAAATAATTATAATTAATTCCAAATCAATCATAATTCATCAATCACAATTAATTCTAAATTAATTGCGATTTCATCTTCAGGGATATTCGGATAAGCTGAATCACCACATAGTGTGACCCATAGGGCCTCATTGTATTAAGCAAGTGCTACACTAGGAAACATGGAATTTCTAGACGGTTCCATTTGCAATATTAATACATGAGGACGTTTGAGAGGTTTCTGAAAGCAAACCCTTTCGTTGTGAAGTCTGTTGCGCTCAACGCGGCGATGGTAACGTCCCTTCATCTGACTGACTCGAATGCATCTAGGATCGATGAAGTGTCTATCCCAATAATACATCCACGGGCGTCTGCAGTGAGTTGCTTGGTGAATCCAATATCTATTATGACTATCATAATAATATTGATACGCTGGCCAGCGATTTGACCAATCACAACTATGAACGACTATGAGCAGTGCTCTCCTGTGCTACACATGAGAGATGAATCCTTCACAGAATCACTTATCATCCCCATTTTTATGTAGCCATAATCCTGGATCGTGTCTTGGGTCAACTGCTTATTCGGAGCTGACATCGACGGGTCCACCAAGGATATGGGGCAACAAATGTGATGATAAAGTCATGTAAGTCCAAAGGACGACTGGCATCACTTCGACAACTTTCCGGTTTCCACAGACACTTCGGTGTAGAGTATACATCGATGGGAGTTTCCGGTTGGTACTTCCATTGTTCGGTAATCACCCTTCGAACAACTATGCGGAGTTATGGGAACGTTTCTTGATTGTCCAACAATCCGTTCCGTGGCCGTGGGATCGGCTCACACTTTCTCTAACAAGTATAACCTCCACGCATACTAGTCTAAGTTGGTTCATTCAGACCCCTACATCCGAGATGAACCTCGACTAGGGAGAGTTTGGGATAGATGATAACTCACATAGCTCCCACAATCTGTGTGATCGGTCATCTATCCGAGGGGACATGTTTAATATCAAGACAGACAAGAATAGAGATATGACATGTTGTATGCCTGGTGTAATATAAATATGAAAGCGATACTCAATAGTCAAACAACAAACATATATTATATTACGTTGACCTGTGTAATAGTGCATATATTCCCTTAATAAGGGCTGCATGCCCTTAATAAAGACTGTCTCTAGGACATATACACTATCATACCTTAGCTAAGTTCTTGCTGGATAATGGTTTCAAGAGAGGTGAAGTTGACAAAACATTGTTTACCATGAACCATGATGGTAAAATACTTTTAGTTCAGATTTATGTGGATGACATAATATTTAGATCTAAGGACAAGCAACTTTGTGATGATTTTGCCAAACTCATGACAAACAAGTTTGAAATGAGTATGATGGGTGAATTGAATTATTTCCTACGATTGCAAGTCAAGAAACTCAAGGATGGAATATTCATAAATCAATCAAAGTATGCGAAGGAAATGCTCATAAAGTTTAGGATCAAAGAGGAAGAAAAACCTGAAAAGATCCCTATGAGTGTTGGTACCAAATTGGGCTATACTAAAGAAGATAAATGTGTTGAAGAACACAAGTATAGGAAGCTCATTGGTTCCTTGTTGTATTTAACAGCAAGTAGACCTGACATTCAGTATGCTGTTTGTGTGTGTGCAAGATTCCAATATGATCCAAGAGAATCACACTACAAAAAGGCACTTAAGATACTGAAATATGTCAAAGGTACAATCAATGTTGGATTCTGGACTTGAATTGGTTGGTTATTCTGATGCTGATCATGGAGGATCAACTCTTGATAGAAAAAGTACTTCTGGAACTTGTCAGTTTCTAGGTACTAGATTAATATCATGGTTCAGCAAGAAGCAAACTTGTGTTTCCAATTCATCTACTAAATCTGAGTACATTGCGGCTGGTTGTTGCACAGCTCAAATCCAATGGATTTAGCAACAATTAAGATATTATAGTATTTCTGCAAAGAAAACACCAGTCTTTTGTGATAATACAAGTGCTACTGCTATCACGCAAAATCCTAAGTTCCATTCAAGGACAAAGCACATTGATATTAGACATCATTTCATTAGAGATCATGTGGAAAAATGAGACATTGAGGTTGTGAAAGTAGGTACCGATGATCAACTTGCTGACATCTTTACCAAGCCCCTACCAGATAATAGATTCGCAATGCTAAGGTATAACCTTGGATTGATTGAATTATCTCAATAGTAAGGGATACAATTGGCATATTGCTGAAACAGGCATTCAACAAGCCAAAGTATGCTTACTTATATAAAGCTCCTTCCACTGATTTCCTCTAAAAGAAATGATAGTTCACTACATGATTGCTGAAACAGGCATTCGGCAAGTAATTCCTTCAAAACGGGTATTTGTTAGGAAACTTGATCACTTGCTGAGACGGGCACTCAGTAAGAGAAAAACCTTAAGGATTGCTGAAATGGGCATTCAGACAATCAAAGATACTGAAACAGGTATTCAAGTATCAAAGGAAAAACCTGAGACGGGAACTCAGCAAAGAGCAAGAACACTTCTCGGATTTTTACCAAAGGATATCTCAATATAAAAATAATTTACTAAGACGGGAACTCAGAAATGTCTTTTAACTTAAAGAAATATGAGATATTTGATCAAGGGGGAACTTTCAGCAAATACAAGGCTTGTTATCCAAAAAGGTTAGTGCCAAAGTCAAATTTGTCCAAATTCGCTAAAATATTCTTATTTACTTCAGCAAGCAATTAGCGCTGCGGTAAAAAGGATCAAATCCCGTGAATCAAGGTAAAATCAATTTGTGACGTTAATCATGGCTCAGATAAACTCGCTGTTAATCATGACATGAAATTCAATCGTGGCCATTGATTTAAAGTAGTTTTTGATCTGACGGTTAATATTACAAAGAGAAAGTGTGCTCTGGCGGTTTTTGTTAGTGGACCACTACGCATTTAATGCAAAGGCTCCACTAATGCAGTTGAATCTCAATACAGAAACCTAGCCTGCCTTAGAAAGATAATTTTACCCTTGCTGAAAACTCAAAACCGTTCGAGCTTCTTGCACACCAGAGATACTATATAAACAAAGAGTTAGAGAAAGACAAAATTCTTTAACTCACGTTTCCTTTCTCTGCAAATTTTATAGCATGTGCCCTGAATTCACTGTACCTCCGGTCAAAAAGCAAGTTAATCATTTTCGTACATTTCTACCGCTATATAAGAAATGGATCCAAAGAGACAGTCCTCCAAGACCTCAAAGTCATCGAAAGCTGATAGTGCTGGGAAAAGCACTACTCCAGTTGAAACTCCGGCAACCAACACAGTGAAAATTGTGTTGAAAAACGACCGAATAACGGAGAGACCCATGCCGCCTGCATATCTTGACACTGCAAAGTGTGAACAGATGATGCAATGGGGCGGATTTGCCAAAGAGAAGTATATAAGATACTTCTATGAACAAGATTTAGATGAAGAAAATGAAGAGGCACTAAACTTGATAAATCAACAAGGCCTTCTTCTCTTCATAACTGCTCGCCCTAAGAAAGTGAGTATGTTAGATGCTATGGAATTCTACAACAATGCAGAAATTCAAACTCTCACTGATGGACAAGGAGTCACTGAAAAAGTGATTTCTACCACAGTTCAAGGTGTGCAAATCATCCTGAAATGGATTGATTTAGCCAACATCTTTCAGATTCCAACTACTGGAACTGAAGATGACATCACTACCACTGATGAAGAAATAGAAGCCTTCTACAGTGATGTCAGAAATGAAAGAATGAAGAAAGGCGAGATTGCTCCCGTGACTTGGACAAAGCACGTAAAAAGGAAGCATCTTTACCATTCACTTGGTCTAGTAGCTCTGCTACTCACCAAAGTCTTAGACTCCCAAGTTGGAGGAATTGACCAAGTAGGCTTGAGAAGGTGGCCATTGCTGATGCGTATACATGAGAACAAAACTGAGCTCAACTAGGCTAAGTACATTTTCAACAGACTTGTTGATTGTGTTACTAAAATTAAGGTAAAGGTTGAACACAACAAAGTCTCACCTACCTTCCCAGTCATGTATGGACTAAAAATATGCTATGTCCTTGAACACTTCAGGATTCAGCTGAGAAACCCATTGCCGATGAAGAAATCAGTATGCAATGTGGGAAGAGCCTTCTACAAGCAAAATGTACCTAAGCTTGCTGACAAGAAGTCAAAGAAGACAACAGCTGCAGATTTTGCCAGTGTTAGTCAGCAAGATAGGTATCCAACAGCTGCAAATGTTGCTGAGACTGAAAATCAGTCCATGATTGCAACTGCTGCAGATGGTGATCAACAAGGTAAGTGTACATTAGCCACTGCTGAAAATGCAACAGCTGCAGATGCTGCTACTGGAGAGAAACTGGAAAAATCTAAGAAGAAAAAGAGGAAAGCTGATGATGACACTCAAACTGCAGCGTCATCAGCTGGCCCAATCCCTAAGAAGAAACGGACAAAGACTTACCCAAGAAAGAAAACAATGGCTCGTAAGACCATTCCAATTGTCCATGATCTTTTGGATGATACTCCAGGAGTTGCTGAAACACAAGCCACTCCAGTAGATGTTGTTGAAGTGTTTGCAGAAGCCTTCAGCAATGTTGAAGTGTTTGCAGAAGCCTTCAACAATCAACTCAACGTTGATACATCTACTGAGATAAGACAACAAGGAAGTGGAAACGAAATTCCTGCCCCAATCCCAGATATCTACATTGTAGATAATCTAGATGACCACACTCTGGAACTAGCAAGTGATATTGCTGCTGATCTGAGAAACGTAACACTTGTTGATGTTGCTGAAAAGATGGTTGTTGAACAAGCAATTCATCATGTTGCTGAAACTACAGTTACTGAAACTGTAATTGCTAAAGAACCAGTTGCTGAGACTGCAATGGTTCAAGTCCCAGAGGTTGTTGAAACACCACAAGAGACACTATTCGACGACGCATCTCGTGATGCTGAGGATATTGGACCTAGTTCACCAAAAACATCCATTGACAAAGTTCAGCTTGTACTGACAAAACTAAGCAAGCAAATGGATTTGGAGATTGATGACAACTCCAACAAGTCAATAGATGTGTTCATGACTAGCAGGGAACTTAAAGGTCAAGATGTCTCTGCTCAACTTGTCATTTCAGAGACAAGGGAGATTGCTGAATCTGCACAGCCCTCGCAAATAGAGCAAGAAAAAAAGTCTGTTGAAGAACAAGTCCCAGATAATGAAGATGTTGTCATTACTGAAAGGACTGAGTCACCATCTGCCCTACTTCAGCAGGTAGTTAACTCAGACATAAGCAAAACTTCACTATCTGAAACTCTATCTTTTGCTGATATAATTATTTCATTACAGACTTCTCAAGATACAAGTCAGAAGATTGCTGAAACTTCTGCACCAGAATCCACAACTCCTGTTCAGCAGGTAGATGAAATTTTTGGTAATTCAACTAAGTTTGAAAACTTAGTACTTGTATCTAACTTAAAATTATTTCAGGATGAATAATTCAAGGATGCTTCTCAAGCTCCTGAAGCAATGGAAATAGTGCCAGCACAACAAAGTGTGCAACATGAGCTTGCTGAACTTCAGCAGGTAAATCATGTTCCAGTTTTAGACTCTAAAACTATTTTCCAAAACCTTCATGAACTTAATTTTATTCTTTTTCAGGCTCAAAAGGAGACCACTGAAGTGGTTCACATCACTGAAGATTTGAAAGTAAGTTCAGAGGAACTTTACTCAAACTTCAAGAGAACTACCTTGACCAGAGTTGCTAAATCCGTCAGCAACTGGCAAACGTACAGAAGGATGGATTTCTCCGATCTTCACCTTCATATGTCCAACGAGATAAAGAAACTTTCTTTGCTGAGACTCGAGACGTTTGTGCATTCCATACTTCCAGAAGAGTTGACATATTCTCAGCTCATGAGCTCCAGTCTGATTGCTCTAATCAGAGAGAATATGAAAGCTAAATTTCAGAGTGCCTCTCCAGCTGAACAAGCTGTGATGCTCAAGGGTTCCTTTGTACCCGTGGTGGCTGATCCCCACAAAATCAATGAGGAAGAGGAAGTTACTAGTGCAGCAATGTACAAACATCTTTAGTTACTCATACTGACGGACGATGATGAAGAAGAAGAGGATGAAAATATCCCAAAAGATCCAAGTGATGATGAAGGAAAAGATTCCAAGGACAAAAAGGATGATGATGATGATAATCAAGGTCCTAGTCTTGATGCTGGTGGAATTAAACTGACAGTTGCTGAGACTGAACATCAAAATACTGAAAATCAGCAAGCTGACCACACTACCAGTCAGCATCAAGAATCCACTCCTGCTCCTGCTGAGACAAGTACTCAAGCAACTGAACAAGTTGCTGAAACTGAAGAAGAGGACGCGAGAAAGCGTGCTGAATTGAAATTAGGCAAAAACAAGCTTTCTGATGCCGAGTTAACTTTACTCGATGCCAAGGTCACTGAACCAAACATTGATGATGAAGAAATTGATGAAGATTATCAAATAGCACTTCAAAAGAGTCTACAAATTCATGCTAGGCATACGCAGAATCTAGACATTGCTCAATCTTCAGGAGTAAAGAACACGGAAGTCCCCTCCCTTCCACTTATTGCTGGTGAAACTCTAGTTGTTGAGTCTAAAGTGTTGCCCACAGCAACCACTCAATGACGAACGCGTTGGATGTCGTGGTCCGACGCGTAATCAAATAAATTTATTATTTAGCCAAAGGCAATTCACAACTACAACGAAAACCGTAGTGTAGCAGTAGAATGACCTTGAGTGTCGATCTCTAAGGACTATAACTAGCTTTATCTAATCTAATTTAGAATATAAAAGCAGCAGACGGTTTAGCAAAGGTTTTTCTAACAGATAATGGAGATTGGTGATAGTATGGTCCTTCAAAGCATAACGGGTTAATAATCATGCATAAATTCCTCGGTCGTGCATGGAGATCTTTGATCAATGAATTGCCCTGTTGTAATTATCAAACACTACGAAGATATAGATTAGATAGGTCGAAGACCAATGAATTGTCCAATTGTGTGCAATAATTAATCAACAATACGAAGATAGGAATTTAGATAGATCAAAGAAATAAAGCAATAACACGGAGTATAATGCGCGATATAGCCATTAGCATAATTATCACCAACGATAAGTTTAGCTACTCATAGTTGTCATGCAATCAACAAAAATCATAGAAGAAAACATGTTGAAAGATATATAAAAATAAATAGAAAAACTGTAAGATACAATGTTACCGAAGGTTGTCAGTCTCCGAAGAATCGCGATCTTACAAGCTCCAAACTGCTATGAAAAAATATCTCCTAAGCTACGAACGCCCAGAACAGGCTCTGGGAAGTTCCTACCTAAAACTACAGAGAAAGGTGAGAGAGAAGGTCTGGAAAAGTATGAAAATCGGAGAAAAACTGAGCAACTATATAGTGTTCGAATTGTGTGGGGTGATGAATGTGTATTTTACACTTTCATTTGAGTCTTTTTCACCTATTTTATCTATCCTCTATGTTAATTTAGCTATATTTTAGTGCATTTTATTAAAATAGTGTCACGTTTCCCTTTAGATTTTATTTTACAGGTTTTGGTTGAAAATCGAGGATTTCCGGGCAATTATATTGAAGTTGATAAGGAATTGGTGTTCCAGAAGCCTATTTGGAGTATCTGAAGGTTTCCGGATAGGATTTGGAGTCTAGGGGTCGAATCTGGAGGTTAGAAGGCCACTAGAAGACAGAAACCGAGTCCGAAAAGGGGAAGAAATCCAAAAACGCGTCGAAAACACGGAATTCCGCGAAAAACACTCCCGGGCGAACCGCCCGGGACGTGGGGCGACTCGCCCCACACCGAGCGAACCGCCCGGTGTGTGGGGTGAGCCGCCCCACAGTATTTCGGGGCCTATATATAGTTGCTCAGATTTTCTCCGAAATTCATACTTGTCCAAGCCTTCTCTCTCACCTTTTTCTGTAGTTTTAGGGAGGGACTTCCTAGAGCCTGTTTTGGGGGTCCGTAGCTTAGGAGACACTTTTTCATAGCATATTGGAGCTTGTAGGATCGCAATTCTTCGGAGATTGACAACCTTCGGTAACATTGTATCTTACAGTTTATTCTACTTATTTTATTATATCTTTCAACATGTTTTCTTCTATGATTTATGTTGATTGCATGCCTATTATGAGTAGCTAAACTTATCGTTGGTGGTAGTATGTGAATTCTTAGCGAAGGGAAGATAATCATGCTAATGGCTATATCGCGCATTATACTCCGTGTTATTGCTTTATTTCGTTGATCAGGCTAAGCCTAAATTCTCGTATGTTGTATTAATTATTATGCACAATTGGACCCTCGTCGACCTATACGCATCTATATCTTCGTAGTGTTGAATAATTACGGAACACAATAGGACAATAGTGATTGACTTGTCGGTATCTTTATCTTCGTAGTGCTTAATAGTTGCAACAGGACATCGGATTGATCAAAGATCTCCATGCAAGACCGAGAAATTTATGCATGATTATTGACCCGTTATGCTTTGAAGGATCATACTATCACCAATCTCCATTATCTGTTAGAGAAACTCCTTGCTACCGTTTGCTGTTTTTATATTCTCTAGTTAAATAGATAAAGCTAGTTATAGTCTTGAGAGAACGACACTCGAGGTCATTCTACCGCTACACTACGGTTTTCGTTGTAGTTGTGGATTGCCTTTGGCTCAATAACAAATTTATTTGCTGAACCTGGACCCGACAAATCCGCGTTCATCAAATTGGCGCCGTTGCCGGGGACTATACTACTTTTTTCTGTTTAATTTTTTTATATTTTCAGCTTTCGATTCCTAATTCTATTAGTTTTAGTTTTCCTTTTTAATCTCTCTCTGATATTGCTTTCCTAGTCTGCTTCTAATTCTCCTTTCCTAGCCTTAGTAGTATTCGATATATTGAAATATTCTCGATTTTCGAAATTTCTAACGAGGCTAATTTTCAGTTTTGAGTTACTCCTGATACAGATTTCCAGGTATGACGACCTTAAAAGCCCGCTTGACACCTACATTCTCGCAAGTCAGGAGGGGGTCAGCTATATACTTGGAAGAAGAATTATCGGGGTATTAGGTAACAAGTTCCATAGTGAGAAGGATACCGAGGTTCGAAGATGGAGAGGATATGAATCCGATAAGCTTCATCAGGTCCTATGAAGAGGAGATAGCAAAAGTTCCAGCAAAGGGGTTCACCGAGGATCAATTATGCAGGAAATTATTTCCTTTTGCTTTAGGATATGAACCACGGATATGGATAGCAAGGTTAGCACCAGGATCACTAAGGACCTGGAGCCAAGTAGTAGAGGAGTTCTTGGCACGTTTCATGCCTTACCATGAGACGATTGCACTACGAAATCGGATCGAACACTTCAAGCAAGGAGAATACGAGCGGTTCTGTGACACCTATGAACGTTTTGAGCTGTATAAATGTGAGTGCCCCCACCACCGTTTCGACGATGGGGAGCTGATTTGGTTTTCTTTTGGAGGACTACGTGATGAAGTTAGGCTTCAAGTGGATGGGATGTGTGGAGGTCTAGAAGAATGCACAGTTGAAGAGGCAGTGAAGGTCTTTCAAAAGTACGCCAATGGATCCGCACAATCCGAGAAAATAATGTCGAATGAAGTCACCAACATATACTCAAATCAAGACGAAACTGACGGGTTATACGAAGGATATTCTGAGGACGAAGACATCAGTGAGGAGGAGGAACTTGCGTTTTACGCAGGGATTAAAGCCATTGAGAGTGTTTTCGAGATAGCACACGCAGGGCAAGCTGAGAACAATCTTCGCATCGAAAAGGCTTTTGAAGCGGTCGAAGTAACTGAGCAACTTATCAAAGAGCTTAGCCTACTGAAGTGTGGAAGGTGCGGTAAAGCAGTCGAGGATACCCCCCAGGAAGTAGTAAGCAAACCACCCGAGGTGAGGGGCAAATCACCTCACAACTCCAGGGAACCGACCGATCCTAGTCCTCCCGATGAGACACCTGAAACTGGTCCCGAGCAACCTCCAGCTGTTTCCACTAAGGAGAATGAGTGCGAAGAGGTGAATCTACTACTCCGAGGAGCCAAGATGACCAAAATTCCTAACTTCGTACGTCCTAAACAGATGGAATCTACTGAGATCGATAATACAGGACCAAGCAAAGAACAAGAGGTTAGCGGAAGTTCCAAAGAACCTCAAGAAGTTCCAGAAAGGAATGATGAACCAAGACCATCTGTAATAGACATAGATGATGACGAAGTCGAGGTAGGAACTAGTATACCAGGGGAACTTCACAAATCTTCCAATCCATATGTGCCCCCAAAGCCACATGTGCCATCCCCGAGTCGGATCAAACCAGCCAAGAAGGATTTTCAAGATTCACCCCTATTCCAACGCCTGTCAAAAGTGGAAGTCAATGTCCCTCTCTTGGAGTTAATCCAAAACATTCCAGCTTATACGAAATTCATTCGTGAGATCAAGAACAAAAGGATTACTTCAGGGAAGGAAGTGAATGGGGTTGAAACGGTAAACTCAATTGCCGGATTGCCAGTGAAGAAAAAAGATCCTGGAAGTTTCATCATCGACATCGCCTTATGGAATGGACGAACTACGAAGGCAATGCTAGACTTAGGAACTAGCATTAATTTAATGCCCTATTCGGTGTACAAGGCCCTGGAACTCGGAAAATTGACACCAACCGATATGGTCGTCCAAATGGCGGATCAAAGTGTGAAGAGACCGGTCGGGATAATAGAAGACATCCTTGTGAAGGTGGACAAATTGATAATCCGAGCTGATTTTGTAGTAATGAAGTCCGCGGACGAGGGAAAGAGCCATATCCGTGAGCACGTAGTACTACTTGGGAGACCATTCATGGCAACTACCAACACATTCCTTGAACTTAAGGGCAAGAAAATAACCCTGGAGGTAATGGGCGACAGGATTGAGTTGGTAGGATGTAGCATCGGAGATAAGGAAATCACAGAGGAGCTAAAATTTATCGATTGCTACGAATCCGTGATTCCCAAATTTCATGACCGAGGAGGCAAGGGAACTAGTTGAAATAATGGATAACACCCCAGAAATTCCCGCAGGAGAAGAGGTACTTGAACCTTTAGATGAAGAAGAAGAAAAAAATGGGTTTCCTGAAGAGCCTAGCTTAGAATTGAAACCGCTTCCTGCGCACCTCAAATATGCGTACTTAGGAGAAAATCAGAAGAAGCCTGTAATTGTCTCCTCACATCTCTCCGACAACGAAGAGAGTAAGCTGATTGAAGTATTGAAGGAAAATTCCGCAGCTATAGGATGGGGGATCAGTGATATCAAAGGAATTAGCCCTACACGATGCGTGCACAACATCACTCTAGAACAAGATGCCAAACCTGTTAGGCAACCTCAGCGAAGGATAAATCCAGCCATGCAAGAGGTGGTAAAAAAAGAAGTGATCAAG
Organism: Plantago ovata; assembly: GCA_028274465.1. Lineage (NCBI taxonomy): Eukaryota > Viridiplantae > Streptophyta > Magnoliopsida > Lamiales > Plantaginaceae > Plantago > Plantago ovata. Next base: position 38,304,777 of record CM051456.1, on the reverse strand, counting down.
TTGCTAGATGCTGATATGATTTACCCTATTCCTGATAGTCGATGGGTGAGCCCGGTACATGTAGTTCCTAAGAAATCAGAAGTCGTAGTGGAAGAAACTGAGAAGGGAGAATTGGTACCGGTTAGGAAGACCACTGGATGGCGGATGTGCATGGACTATAGAAGATTAAATGCCGCCACTAAAAAAGACCACTTCCCTTTACCATTTATAGATGACATGCTAAACCGCCTTGCGGGGCGGAAGTTTTATTGTTTTCTTGATGGTTTATCAGGTTTCTACCAGATTCCGATTGCACCGGAGGATCAGGAGAAGACGACATTCACTTGCCCATTCGGAACATTTGCCTATAGGAGGATGCCATTTGGACTATGCAATGCTCCCGCCACTTTTCAAAGGTGCATGCTTTTTGTTTTCTCTGACATGGTAACTAAATTTGTTGAAGTTTTCATCGATGATTTTTCCCTTTTTGGTGATTCCTTTGATGAATGCTTGCAAAGATTAGATCTAGTTTTGAAAAGGTGCATTGAATGCAACTTGACCTTAAGCTGGGAAAAGAGTCATTATATGGTTAGAGAAGGCATTGTTCTAGGACATGTAGTTTCTGAAAGAGGCATTGAGGTAGACAAGGCTAAGATCGAAATCATTGAAAAAATTCCCCCACCTACTTGTGTGAAAGAATTGCAGTCTTTTCTTGGCCATGTAGGTTTTTTCATAGGAGGTTTATTAAAGATTTTTCGATTCGCCTGGGAGTATTTTTCGGGAATTTACGCGTTTTTGACGCGTTTTTGGATTTCTTCCCCTTTTCGGACTCGGTTTCTGACTTCTAGTGGCCTTCTAACCTCCAGATTCGACCCCTAGACTTCAAATCCTATCCGAAAACCTTCAGGTACTCCAATTAGGCTTCTGGAACACCAATTCCTTGTCTACTTCAATATAATTGCCCGGTAAACCTCGTTTTTCAACCAAAACCTGTAAAATAAAAACTAAAGGGAAACGTGACACTATTCTAATAAAATGTACTAAAATATAGCTAAATTATCATAGAGGATAGCTAAAATAGGTGAAAAAAGACTCGAATGAAAGTGTAAAATACACATTCATCAAACACCCCAAACCGAACCTTTGCTTGTCCTCAAGCAACTAAGCTAGACTCTAATGCAAAAAACAATGCAACACATAAAATGGAGTCTCATGCCAAATAAAATGAACTAATCTACCGAATCTATCAAAAAACATATGAACAAAAACCATATAAATCAAAACATGAATATAGGTTGAAGAATGCCTCGATTGACTCATACACATCCACATAAGCACTTATGTCAAGACAAGATAGTCTCTCGTAACATTCTCTACCTGGACCTAGTCAATGACGACGTAATGATTCATGTCAAAATACAAATGGTTGCCCCGTGCCTATGAAACCGAGGGCTTACTACTATTCACCAAGTTGAGACTTTCCCTCAAGAGAGGTCGAACCAATACTGACTCTCATCAAACGAAGGAGGGTTCCCTAAGAGACAACACTCCTCTATTCTACCCAACTCTCAAAGCAAAGACTATTCACCACTTCCTGAATGGCAGGACGAGGGTGGTCTAGAACATAAAACACAAAACAAAAGATAGAATATACAACTCGATTACGAACTATTACGAAAGCTCAAAAAAAAAAAAAAACGCAACACTTTGCTAAAACTGCTTTTGGCTTGCTTGGACCCTTCTTTTGCTTTTTGTTTTTTTTTTGGTCTTATTCTTTTTTTCTTTTTTTTTCTTTTCTTCTTTTTTTCTTTTCCAGATTCTGGAATTTTTCTCTTTTTTTTCTTTTTTTCTTTTTTTTTTTTTTTTTCGTATATAGCCTGCAGTAGCACAATGAAAGTACAATGAAAGGAAATAACAACGACACTACAACGACCTCCCCAAACCTATTCGAAAGAATAGGTTGGAGCTCAAACTCACAAGGAAAAATAAAAACAAACTCAACATGACTCACAAAGACGAAAAACAAGTCATAATGATAGTAACCCCCTCCCCAAACTTATTCGTTAGAATAGGTTTCAAACAAAGGATCACACACCTTACTCTACCTCCTTCCTAGGCATTCAGCAATCTCAATAAGCAAGGTGAAGACTTGTTTCCTCTTACGTACATAATTACACGGGAATACAACCAAAGACTCTAACATGCAATATTTTATAAGGCCTTCGCGAACCGCAGTATAGAAAACACCACATAGTGATGTCGAGACTACCAAGTTTAATAGTGCACATACAAATATGATAAGCCAAGCGAGACAAACCTCAAACTATTCCATAGAGATGCAATGCATGGGCAATGGTCATAAACACGTAGTCTATACAATAAAAAATTTCAAAAAATTTGGCAATAAACTCCACAGAAAAATCATGCAAAACTATACTAAGGATGAATGCAAACTAAATCCTAGGAAAGCAGTAAACGTGCAATGCAAAGGTACAAGATACAATACTCAACGACATAAGTCATACAATACTAACATCATAGTTCACACAACACATCCCCCACATGAAGCTCAAGCTGGTCCCCAGCAAAAGAGAATGAGGAATACAAAGTGATACTAGATGTTACCGAATGTGCGACCTCGGTCGGCTGAGTATACCAGAATGGACATGTGAAAAGACTAGTAATGGTGGTCATAATCCCCGTAATAGTCATTCCACATGTCAGAGAGAAGATCCTCGGACTGCTGTAGGGCCTCCTGCTGTCGGTCAAAGAGCTGTTGCTGCTGCAATATGAGCTGCCTATCGTTCCGGCGATGCTCCTCCGCGAGCTCCCAATCACTGTTGCGCTGGGCAACGTATCCATCAAGTGTATGTTGCAAACCTTGTATAGTGGAGGTCAGGTTTGCAACATTGGCATCGAATCCATGGAATCTGTCATCTAGGTAGGTCCTGAGCTCAGAAATATCAAACACACGAGAACCACGTGTGGCTCGAGGTGGCTGCTGTGACCCACTAGGAGCGGCGATGTTTGGAATAGGGTCCGGAATACGGTCCCGATCATTTGTCTCCATGTCATCCTCATCACTCGGTGAGGAAGGCGGTGGTGAGTCATCGGGGGCAGCAGCTGAAGGTACGGTCTGTCGGAACCTATGCTCCTGCTCGGTGATTGATGCTGGAGTCAAGGTCGAGACGACTGAGCCGGTCTCGTCAATACCCTCTACCCCGTGGTATCTGTAGTAGGCGGCGATCAAACAAGGAAAGACAACGGGCTTTCGCTTTTTGTCCCAATGCCTCTCATACTCCTCGTAGATGATGCCGATGTCTATGTTATGCCGACCCAAAAGACAGTAGACAAGCTCTGCATACCATGGCTGAATCGAAGTGTCATTGGACTGAGGAATGAGATTGGCTATGATGAATTTCATGGCAGTCCTAGCCTCAAGGTTGAGGTCCCTTCTGTTCAGTCGCTCCGGTTTGTTGCCATATGGGTACATAGTGTCCTGGTGGCAAATCACCTGTGTAACACTGTCGTCAATCACCCGGCTAGCTCTCGAGTACTTGTAGGCATGTGCACTCCCGGTGAACTCTCGTTCCCCCAAATGGATGAAGTCTAAAATCGCCTGCGGGGTCCACGGCACTAGTGTGCCCCATACCGGAATACCCCCCATGTCCCTGCGGTCTATGTATCCCACGTAGAATTCTTGGAGGAGCGATACATCATACCCTTGGAAACGGTTAGATGTGTACCATTTCCAGTTCCTTCTTCCCTCCAAGCTGTAGAGCATCCGGCACGCCGGTGTGTTAGCATAGCTTGCTGGGATTTGGATTTTTCGGTCTCGGACTATGAAGCGGGGCTTGGCTGAGGCAGCTTCCTCCTCAAGGTCCATCTTAATAGAGAGTGCATGCAGCGACGGTTCATAGGCTCCACTAGCTCGGGAGCTCGAGGCTTCTCCCTTGCCCTTCTTGCTCTTAGATGAGCCTGCTTTCTTCTTGTCTCGAACCATTGTGCCTGAAACGCAGCAATTAGTACCTTGTACTAAACAAAAACGAAATGCTATGCAAATGCAAGTGTGTGCAAGCAAACGAGTGTCAACTTCGACCAACTCTACTCTCTTACCCCATGTTCTAGTCTAGCTACCTATGCTAAGAATAATCATGCAATTCATCACAATCATGTACTATATCATAATCAAAGCTCATGCCAGACAACGAATAACCTCAATTCATAAGGCAACATGCATACCATAGTATCAAAAATAATCTAACCAATCAAGTGTTCTACCCAATAGTCTATAGTCATCATATCAAATTGCTCGTATTTAAATAGGCATGAATGAATCAAAATAATGCAATCAAGACTTATAAATCCTAATTGAGAAAAATCCCCAATTCAACCATTCCAACGAAATTGAGCATGCAATTGATAGATAAATCATGTAATAATCACACAAACAAGTAACCCATACATCATACAAGCTTAATTGAAGCAAAAATCAAGAAACCCCCAATTTCGAAAATTAGGGTTCTTGAGGGGTTACCTCAGATCTGGAAATCGGATGAAGTATGAAGAAATTTGTTCGGATGAAGATGAAGAGCACGTAATGAGCTTCAACTTAAGCTAAAGAACACAAAATTTGGTGGAGAATTGGTTGAGTTATGGAAGATTGAAGGTTTTTGAAGAAATTTTGATTTCGGGAGTAAAAGGGAGAAGAGGGATGAAGAATGAGGGAGAAAAGAGGGAAAAATCGTTTTTTAGTGTTCAGGTGGTGTGGGGCGGACTGCCCCGGGTGTGGGGTGGTGTGCCCCAAAGCTCCAGAGAGCCACGGCTCTCTGGAGTTGGGGGGCGGATCACCCCCCATGTGGGGCGGTGCGCCCCGCAGCTCCAGAGAGCTGCGGTTCTCTGGAGCTGGGAGGCGGACCGCCCCCCATGTGGGGTGGTGCGCCTCCCACTTGCAGAGGCTGGGGGCCGAAATGTTTTGGCCCCTCTCACAAAATTTTCACTCCAAAACATTTTCCTCACTTAAACACTCGAAAAACTTCACTTAAACACATACAATGAGCACAAAACAAAACACAAACCACAAAAACTTATAAAAAGACAAGTGTTCGATGTATGTATACAATGCAAGAAAACAATAAAAACTCTGGGTTGCCTCCCGGATAGCGCCATTGTTTAAAAAGTCTCTGACTCGACTTCTTCTCGCTCTTTAGTTCTTGTCCTTACGGGTACTAGACTTCCCCTTCATCGATCTCTTCCTCATACCTAGTACCTGAGAATGAGAGATAACATACGCAGAAGGACCAAAAAAGTTAATAGAATGAGAAACATTAAAGCGAGGACTAGGATCAGATATGGCTTGCAACACATGTTGCTTGCCATCCACCTCAATGGTGCAAGTTCTCATGTAGATGTCGATTACGGAGCGTAATTTGGTTAAGAATGTTCGCCCCAAGAGAACAATCTTGACCAATACATTCTTGACAATGCCCACTGGTCGTACAAAAGATCCGTCCGCTAGTTGCACAATGGCTTTGTGCTTCTCAAGCTCTCCTAGGCCACTCTTCTCAAACACATTCATAGGGAGCACATTAGAGTATGACCTCGTATCTAGTGTAGCACGGACAACATTGATGAACGTGTATTTTACACTTTCATTTGAGTCTTTTTCACCTATTTTAGCTATCCTCTATGTTAATTTAGCTATATTTTAGTGCATATTATTAGAATAGTGTCACGTTTCCCTTTAGTTTGTATTTTACAGGTTTTGGGTGAAAAACGAGGTTTTCCGGGCAATTATATTGAAGTAGACAAGGAATTGGTGTTCCGAAGGCCTATTTTGAGTATTCAGAAGATTCCGGATAAGATTTGAAGTCTAGGGGTCGAGTCTGAAGGCTAAAAGGTCACTAGAAGGAAAAAACCGAGTCCGAAAAGGAGAAGAAATCCAAAAACGCGTCGAAAATGCGTAAAAAGCCAAAAAAACCTCCCGGGCGAGTCGCCCGGGATGTGGGGCCCTTCGCCCCACACCTTTCGAAACACTATATATAGTTGCTCAGTTTTCTCCGTTTTTCATACTTTCCCAGACCTTTTCTCTCACCTTTCTCATTAGTTTTAGATAGGAATTCTCCAGAGCCTATTCTGGGGATTCTTAGCTTAGGAGATACTTTTTCTTAGCGTTTTGGAGCTTGTAAGATCGCGATTCTTCGGAGATTGACAACCTTCGGTAACACTGTATCTTACAGTGTTTCTATCTATATTTATATATCTTTCAACATGTTTTCATTCATTCGTGGTATGATTTCTGTTGGTTGCATGACATCTATGAGTAGCTAAACTTCTCGTTGGTGATAGTATGTGATTTCTTATCTAAGGGTTAATAATTATGCTAATGGCTATATCGCGCATTATACTTTGAGTTATTGCTTTATTTCTTTGATCTATCTAAAACCTCTATCTCGTAGTGTTGAATAATTACGGAACACAATTGGACAATTCATTGATCAAACATCTCTATGCAAAACCGGGGACTTCATGCATGATTATTAACCTGCTATGCTTTGAATGACCATACTATCACCAATCTCCATTATCTGTTAAGAAAAACCTTTGCTAAGTCGTCTATTGATTTATATTCTTAAGTTAGATTAGATAAAGCTAGTTATAGTCCTTAGAGATCGACACTCGAGGTTATTCTACTACACTACGGTTTTCGTTGTAGTTGTGAATTGCCTTTGGCTAAATACAAATTTATTTGATTAATTAGAATCTGACAAACTCTACGTCCATCAAATTGGCGCCGTTTCCGGGGACTATACTCCTTTTTTCTGTTTAGCTTTTTTATATTTTCAGCATTCAATTCCTAGTTCTAGTAGTTTTTAGTTTTCCTATTTAATCTCTCTCTGATACTCCTTTCCTAGTTTGTTACAGATAGTGTATGCGACATACACGATCTAGAGGAACACCGCTTGCTGATTCAATTGCTGAGATCGACAGAGTCCATCACCAAAGAAGGCGACTACTTCGAAGGCGTGAACTAGAGGAAATAGAGGATACCGATTTCTCTAAATCTCTACACAGTCTCTTCAAGGAAATCGATGGAATGGCAGAAGCTAGACCACTGAAAGAATGGGTTCAACCCTCAAAGGATCGTATGAGGGGACCGACGATTGTTCTTGCATCTGCAACTCGTGATATGGAAATCAAGAACCACGCGTTCCAACAACTTTCGAGGTTCTATGGCTTAGCAAGAAAAGATGTGATGGGGTACTTGCACGATATCGATGATTTCGTCAACCAACTCCCACGACCCGGAGCTGAAATAACAACGGATGAGTTGAGGATGAAGGTTTTTGTTATGGGGCTTGACGACAGAGCCAAGTCATGGTTGTGTTCTCTACCGGCGGGCTCGCTGGACACTTGGGAGAAGGTTTTTTTCAGCATTCATGGAAAAATACTTCCCTCACACCTTGACTACCGCGCTTAAGGCGCAAATCACTGGATTCAAACAAGACTATGATGAGATCATCTACACCGCATTTGAGAGGTTCCAAAGACCTCATGAACAAGTGCCCTCACCATGGTTTTGAGCTTTCTGATCTAGTCCAACACTTCTACAATGGACTAACCTTCGAGAACCAACAAGTGGTGGACTTCCAATGCCGTGGCAATAATTGGGAGGAAACCGCGGAAGCCGTCTGGGCAGTTTTCGAAAGGCTTGCTAAGGGTTCACAGTTCAAGGACCCAAGGGCAATGGTTAGGAGACGTGGACCTGAAGCTCCACCTACTCAAGAAGCCCCTATGTGTAGGGGGAATGGGGATCAATTCGAGTGCTTTACCAACGAATTAAAACAAGTCCTCAAGAGCGCCACTGGAACATTTGTGTCGAACGAAGTTTGCCGAATATGCAAGAACTATGGGCATGGGGCTCATATGTGTGGATCGGAGCTTGCATATGATGATGGCAACTGGGTTCAAGGAGGCGAAGAGGAAGCCTTTGCTACGGAATTTGGTACTCAAGAAGCTAGCTACGGTCAAGACTGTAGGAATCCTCGAGGTGGATTTTGGAGAAGAGGGTTCTGAAAAAATCAAGGATATGCACCGGCTAGCCAAACTTATGTCCCTAACCAAGACCGTAGTAGGCTTAACTATGGTAATGATCACTGTGAAAATCCCGCTCCGAAAGAGCAACCGAAGTCGAAGACAGCTCTACTGATCGAGAACTTGCAAAAGATGGTTGATCACACCCAAAGTTTTCTCAAACGTTATGAAGAAGATTCTGAGAAGACTAGGGCAAGGCTTGATCGGTTGGAAGAGAGTACAAGGCTTGCCCATCAAAAGATGCAAGAGTTGATCGACCGAGGAGCAACTAGGGAGCAAGGGAAACTGCCTAGCAACACTGAGAAGTCGATGTCCATTACCTTGGTGGGTGATCTACATGTTGAAGTCACCATCAAGAAGGTTGCTAAGTGCGAGTGTTGCAAGGGGGAAGAACCCCCACTGGCCAAGGAAGAAGAGAAGGACCTTGGTTCTGACGAGAGTGAAGAGGAGCAAGAGGATCCCGAGCCACTCCCTCAAAGTTTCGATGTTAAGGTCGGGATTGGTGAACTTGAAGATGTCTGTGCCACACTAGACACGGGATCCTACTCTAATGTTCTCCCAATGAATGTGTTCGAGAAGAGTAGCCTTGGAAAACTATCTGAGCATAAGGCTATTGTGCAACTAGGGGGGATCCTTTGTGAGACCCGAAGGCGTTGTGAAGAATGTATTGGTCAAGATTGGTGAAGCTTCTGTATACACCAATTTTATAGTTATGCCGGCGTCTACACCTGGGATGGGGGATGTCGTTCTCTTGGGGCGAACGTTCTTGACAAAGCTACGCTCCGTGATAGACATCTACCGAAGGACTTGCACCATTGAGGTGGATGACAAGCGACATGTGTTACGAGCCATATCTGATCCACCTGATCACTTCAATGACTCTCACACTATTAACTACTGTGGTCTTGCTGTCTATGTTCATTCTTATTCACAGGTTCGTGGCATGAGGAGAAGATCCATGAAGGGGAAGTCTAGTACCCTCAAGAAGAAGAGCTAGGCGCAAGAAGGAGTCGAGTCAAAGACTATAAACAATGGCGCTATCCGGGAAGCAACCCGGAGTTTTTATCGCTTTTTTACTGCTTTATTGCATGCATTCATACTTGAAGAATTTGCTTTTCCTATGTGAATTTGTTCATCTCTGTGTCGTATGTGCTTATGTTTGTGTTTGATTGAACTTTTTCGAGTGGTTTTATGAGTAAAATGGTTTTCGTGGATTAAAAAACAGTGATTTTTCGAAAGTTTCGTCTCCCCACCTCAGGAGGTGGGGGGCGAATCGCCCCACATGTCCAGAGAGATCCGTGCTCTTTGGACGCGCGGGGCGATTCGCCCCTCACGGGACGACTCGCCCCACGAATTCTGCAGAATCAAAAACGCGAAAAAACCCCTTTCTCCTCATTTTCTTCATCCTCTTCACTTCTTACTCCCCAAAAATCCGAAAAACGCGAAAATACTTCAATCCTTCATAAAATCTTCAATCTTCCACCAAATTTTGTGTTCTATAGTTTCAATCGAAGCTCATTACGTGCTCTTTCATTTCATCCGAACAACTTTCACTCTAGAGCATTCGTTTTCCAGATCTGAGGTATCTTCACATGAACCCTAATTTTTCAAATTTGGGGATTTTCTGTTTTGAGCTTCAATTAGGCTTATATGATGCATGGGTAGGTTGTTTGTGTGATTAGAAACGTTATTTACTATCAATTGCATGCTCAATTATGCTTGGATAGTTGATTTGGGAATTTTGCTACTAGATGTTTTTATCTTGTTATGCAATGTGTCTTTTTCTTCATATGATTGTGTTTACTGATGTAATGATGATGGATATGATGGTAGAATGCATAATTGTTGGGTATGAGGATTTATGATGCTAGAATTTTTCGCTACTATGATATGAATTGAGCCTTACTATTAGGTTATTGGTTGTCTTGCACGAGCGTAATGCGATATGTACATATCGAAATTATTTTGGTGTGTTGCATGTTAGTAGCTAGATTAGACATGAAGGATTTAAGGAGTTCGATTGTTGATTTTAGCACTCGTGTGTTTCGCTCTTACATTAGCATATGCATGAGTCAGTTTTATGTCATACGAGTTACTAACTGCTGTTTGTAGGAACTATGTCACAAAGGGAGAGAAGCACTCCCGTTTGGCTACTATGAAGTATTGGAGGGGGATCGATTACAACCATGTCAAGAAGAGTGATCTCGTTAGAGGTGCGTTCGAGCCACGGGCTCTTGCAACAACGTCGCGGTTTATCCAAGAGGAGGAGCGAGAATCCACCTGGAGTAAGGACTCCTATGCCTATTCATGCACCACCGAAGGGATAGAAACAATTATTACGTCAGCAATCTATCACAAGGACTGCAAGGTTCGTGTGAATAGAAAGGCACCGGGATGACCTCACCACAACGGATTCAGTCTTGAGTCGACAGTGGTGAGAAAGTTGTGAATCGCTAGCTTGGTTCCAAAACATAATGACATGGACACCCAGCCCCTCTTAGGGGTGCCCCTTGACTGCCTCTAAAGGGAGCACCATATAGATATCGGGGGCATCAACCGTAGAGAATGTGGTCGACATTGGAAAAAATGGAAGAAGACCTCTGAGTATCCGAGCAGCTTACTGTAACTTCCTCGGGGTGTAAAACGTTGGAGAGGGAGACTCTGATACCACTGCTCTTTCCCCTTCAACAGTTCACAGCCTATTTGAGGGCTACAGGATGGACGATTCCATAACTGCGGCGGCTAATCTTGAGGATTCTCTTCGACAATGCAACTCTACTGGTGACGATGGTGATGACAGTAGTGACAATGAAGACCATAGGGACAATAAGGATGCCATGAGTACTGATGGAGGAGTTGGCTCTATCCATGGAACTACCACCACCACCACGAGCTCCGATGATCACCTATAAGGCCCCTCGAGCGGTCTCAATACCTTACATCCAGCATACTCAGCCGACCGAGGCCAAACCACATGGTAACATCTAGTATCACATCTTATTTCCTCATTTTCTTACTGCTAGGGACTAGCTTTAAATTCATGAGGGGGATGGGATTTAAGTGAACTAGTGTTGTTAGTTTGGAGCTTGCCATTGATGGTTTAGAGCTTGGCATTGGTATGATGAGTATAGAACCTTGCATATTTATCCGTCTGCATTTGCATTTGCAAGTTTACTGCTTTCTTAGTTTTTAGTTGCATACACTTCATTCATCCTAGGATAGTCTTGCATGTTTTATGTGAAGTTTATTGCCAAATTTTTTGAACTTTTTTATTGGGTAGATTAACTAATTATGACATTAATCGTATGCTTCATCTCTATGAATTTGTTTGAGGTTTTTCTCGCTTGGCTTGTCACATTTATGTATTGCACTTAGTTAAGCTTGGTAGTCTCGACATCACTTAGTGGTGTTTTCTCTACTGCGGTTCACGAAGGCCTTTATAATAGGATGATGCATGTTAGGGTCTTATGGTTGTTTTCCCGAGTAATTGTGTATCTAAGAGGCAACAAGTCTTCACCTTGCTTTGAGATTGCTAAATGCCTAGGAAGGAGGTAGTGTGAGATTGTGTGATCCTTTGTTTGCAACCTATTCTTCCGAATAGGTTTGGGGAGGGGGTTACACTTTCATTAGACTTGTTTTTCGTTTTTAGTGTGTGTTGTGAGTTTATTTTTCCTTTTTCGTAAACTTTGTACTCCAACCTATTCTTTCGAATAGGTTTGTGGAAGTCGTTCGTGAGTCATGTTTGGTTCTTTTCCGTTGTGTTACTGCTGGGTAAAAAAAATCAAAAAAAAAAAAGAGAAAAAGGAAATTTCCAGGAAAAAGAAAAAAAAGAAAACTGGAAAAGAAAAAAAAGAAAAAGAAAAAAAAGAAAAAACCCGAAAAAAGCAAAGAAGGGTCCAAAAAAAGAACCAAAAAGCAGTTTAGCAAAGTGTTGTGTCTCATTTTCCAATTCTTGTAATGTTCGTAACCGTGTTGTAATTTTTTGTCTTTTGTTTTTGAGTGTCATCTGTTCTAGACCACCCTCGTCCTTCCATTCAGGAAGTGGTGAATAGCTTAAGGCTTTGCTTGAGAGATGGGTAGAATAGGGGAGTGTTATCTTTTTTAGGGAACCCTCCTTCGTTTGATGAGAGCCAGTATTAGTTCGACCTCTTTGAGGAAAAGTCTTAACTTGGTGAACAGCAGTAAGTCCTCAGTGTCATAGGCACGGGACAACCATTCGTATTTTAACATGTTTCATTACGTCGTCACTGACTAGGTCCAGGTAGAGAATGTTACGAGAGACTATCTTGTCTTGACATAAGTGCTTATGTGAATGTGTATGAGTCAATCGAGGCATTCTTCAACCTATATTCATGTTATGATTTGTATGATTTCTGTTCATATGTTTTTTGATAGATTCAATAGATTAGTTCATTTCATTTGGCATGAGACTCCATTTTTTGTTTTGCATTATTTTTTGCATTAGAGTCTAGCTTAGTTGCTTCAGGACAAGCAAAGGTTCAGTTTGGGGAGTTTGATGAACGTGTATTTTACACTTTCATTTGAGTCTTTTTCACCTATTTCAGCTATCCTCAATTTTAATTTAGCTATATTTTAGTGCATTTTATTAGAATAGTGTCACGTTTCCCTTTAGTTTGTATTTTACAGGTTTTGGGTGAAAAACGAGGTTTTCCAGGCAATTAAATTGAAGTAGAAAAGAAATTGGTGTTCCGAAGGCCTATTTGGAGTATCCAGAAGATTCCGGATAGGATTTGAAGTCTAAGGGTCGAGTCTGAAGGCTAAAAGGTCACCAGAAGGCAAAAACTGAGTCCGAAAAGGAGAAGAAATCCAAAAACGAGTCGAAAATGCGTAAAAGGCCGAAAAAACCTCCCGGGCGAGTCGCCCGGGACGTGGGCGAATCGCCCCACACCAGGCGAATCGCCCGGTGTGTGGGGCCCTTCGCCCCACACCTGCCAAAACACTATATATAGTTGCTCAGTTTTCTCCGTTTTTCATACTTTCCCAGATCTTTTCTCTCACCTTTCTCATTAGTTTTAGGTAGGAATTCTCCAGAGCATGTTCTGGGGATTCTTAGGTTAGGAGATACTTTTTCTTAGCGTTTTGGAGCTTGTAAGATCGCGATTCTTCGGAGATTGACAACCTTCGGTAACATTGTATCTTACAGTTTTTCTATTTATATTTATTTATCTTTCAACATGTTTTCATTCATTCGTGCTATGATTTCTGTTGATTGCATGACATCTATGAGTAGCTAAACTTCTCGTTGGTGATAGTATGTGATTTCTTAGCGAAGGGTTAATAATTATGCTAATAGCTATATCGCGCATTATACTTTGAGTTATTGCTCTATTTCTTTGATCTATCTAAAACCTCTATCTTCGTAGTGTTGAATAATTACGGAACACAATTGGACAATTCATTAATCAAAGATCTCTATGCAAAACCGGGGACTTCATGCGTGATTATTAACCTGCTATGCTTTGAATGACCATACTATCACCAATCTCCATTATATGTTGAGAAAAACCTTTGCTAAGTCGTCTGTTGATTTATATTCTTAAGTTAGATTAGATAAAGCTAGTTATAGTCCTTAGAGATCGACACTCGAGGTTATTCTACTGCTACACTACGGTTTTCGTTGTAGTTGTGAATTGCCTTTGGCTAAATACAAATTTATTTGATTAATTAGAATTTGAAAAATTCTACGTCCATCAATCATCGAGACTATCAACCCCAATCTTAACATCGAAGCTGTCTGGAATTGGCTCAGGATCCTCTTGCTCCTCATCACTCACATCAAAACCGAGGCCCTTATCTTCCTCCTTAGCGAGTGGAGGCTCACCGTTTTTGCAACACTTGCACGCTGCAACCTTCTTAATAGTAATCTCCACATGGAGATCTCCCACCAAAGTGATGAACATCAACTTCTCAATATTGCTAGGCAACTTCCCCTGCTCCCTACTCGCCCCTCGGTCTATTAGCTCTTGCAGTTTTTGGTGAGCAAGCCTAGTACTTGCTTCCAATTGATCGAGCCGACTCCTCGTCTTCTCTGAATCTTCCTCAAACCTCTTCATAAACCCCTGAGTATTATCAACCATCTTCTGCAAAGTGTCCAAGAGAGAAGCTGATTTGGACTTTGGTGCTTCGGTCCTAGGTGGAGGGTTCTCACAATGATCATTACCGTAGTTGAGATTACTATGGTCTTGGTTGGGTCCATAGGTCTGGTTTTGAGGTGCATACCCTTGGTTGCTTCGGAACCCCTTCTTCCAATATCCGCCCCGAGGATTCCTACCATCTTGCCCATAGCTAGCTTCGCTAAGTTCAGCAGCAAACACCTCTCCTTCTCCTGCTTCCACCCAATAAACCCCATCATTGCCCGAATCGGACCTACACATATGAGCCCCATTCCCATAGTTCTTGCACACCCTACAAACTTCATTGGAATGAGGCTGCCCCATCGAGCTTTTAAGAGCCTGCCTCATCTCATGGGCGAAGCCAGCAAACCTATCCCCACTCACACCGTTCAACTGCACCTCAGGTTTCATTGGAGCTTCAACTACACGCCTCATGTTCATACCCCTAGGGTCCTTGAACTGAGATCCCTTCGCGAGCCTTTCGATACACGCCCACACATCTTCGGCGGTTTCCTCCCAGATAATTCCTCGGCATTGGAAATCCACAACCTGTTGGCTCTCATATGTGATCCCATTGTAGAAGTACTGAACAAGGTCGGAGAGTTCCATCCCATGGTGTGGGCACTTGTTCATGAGGTCCTTGTACCTCTCGAGAGCAGTATAGATGGTTTCATCGTAGTCTTACTTGAAACCACTGATTTGCGCCTTCAGCGAGGTAGTAAGAGTTTGGGAAAAATACTTCTCCATAAAAGCTGAAAACACCTTAGCCCAGGTGTCAAGTGATCCGGCGTCCAGAGAGCCTAAGCATGCCTTTTCCTTATCTCCAAGACCCATAGCAAAGACCTTCATCCTTAGCTCATCATCCGTAATCCCAGCTCCAGGCCTTGGAAGATTGTTGATGAAATCCCCAATATCATTCAAGTACCCCATAACATCCTCCCTTGGCAAACCATAGAACCTCAGGAGTTGCTGGAACATGTGATTCTTGATCTCTAAATCACGAGTTGCAGCAGAGAGAACAATAGCCGGACCCCTCATCCGTTCTTGGTTGGGTTGAACCCATGATTTCAAGAGTGGGCGAGCCATCACAAAACCTTCCCAAGAATCCGGTTGCATAAAAATCTCCTGCAGAGAATCAGAGAAATATTCCTCCACTACCTCAACTCTAGCACTCACTCGCTTCCTTTGCTGATATACCCTATCAATCTCCGCAATAGGTTCAACAAGAGGATTTCCACTAGATCTCGTGCTCCGCATAAACTACCTGAAATGAATCAAGTGAGTATCAAAGGGAAACAAACTTAAACTACTAAATTCTGGAAATTGAATGCTGAAAATAAACAAGCTAAAGAGTAAAAAGGAGTTATAGTCCCCAACAACGGCGCCAATTTAATGAACGAGATTGTCAGACTCGAACAATCAAATAAATTTGTTTTAAGCCAAAGGGCAACTCACAACTACACAAAACATGTAGTGCAAAGGTAAGATGACCTCGAGTGTCGATCTCTAGGGACTAAGCTAGCTTTAACTAATTAACTATATATAATCTCAGAAAACAAATTTATCTCTAACTTAACTTAACAATATATGGAGAAAGCTGGTGATAGTATGCTCGTTCTAAGCATCAAGTTCTAATTATGCATAAAAGTGCAACTCGTACTGCCTTAAAAGTAATTCGATTTACAAACACCAAAGACAGATTTGTAGACGTGTATTTTGAAAGCTTCCTATCTATACTAATACTTGGCTAATGTTGTTAGTCTTAGTTCAACCAGTACTTGCAAATTATATATAATTGAATCGATGATCTTGAATTGTCCTAGTGTTATTAACACTTTTTCTACGAAGTTATATGGCTTAGTCGGATCAAAGAATCGAATTAAGATAATTAAACAAGTAAAAGACTCAGAAACTCAATCATGCATAATACCAACCCTAGCTACGAATTCACATACGATAACTAGATGCTTAGCTACTCATATCAATAACACGATAAACAATTATAATTGAAGCAATAATGAAAGAAAACATGTTTAATTGAAAGATAAATAGCAGAAATGTGAGATACAAGGTTACCACCAAAGGTTGTCAATCTCTGGTAAATGGCTAAAACTCACAAAGATCTAGCAAGGTGAGATAAAACGGTGTCCAAATCTCTCCTCTAGCTCCAAATTTGCTAAGATACAAAGGTTCTAAGAGAAAATATCCCCAGAACAAGGTCTAGGGTTTATGTCTGGAAAAATATGATGAAAGATATGAAAATTCGCAAAGTTTTAGATATATATATAGAGCTGTCGGAAGCTCCCCGGCGCACCGCCCCGTCCGTGGCGGTCCGCCGCGCACGCGACGGTGCGCCCTGCACGGGCAGAACACGGCCCGTGCGGAATTCCTCCTTTGTATCCTCGAATTCGGCTCCTTGTACGGTTTTGAGCTCCGAAACTTGATCTCTTGGCCTTGAAACTCGTCTCGGTACTCCTTGACACACCACGGGTGATCTCGTTGCACCAAAACATCATTCTTTCGCCATGAATTACATCCAAAAACACAATTTCCACCTAAAACCTGAAAAGAACAAAAGAAATGGAAACGTGACACTATTCTAACAAAATGCACTAAAATACATGCAAGAGGATACGTAAATTGGTGAAAAAAGACTCGAATGATATTGTAAAAAACACTGTCATCAAACCACTTCATCATTCTCCTTTTGAGCCTGAATAAGAGTAAAGTTAATTTCAGGAATGTTTTGGAAAATAGTTTTAGAGTTTAAAACTGTAACATGATTTACCTGTTGACTTTCAGCAAGCTCATGTTGCACACTGAGTTGTGCGGGTACTATTTCCATTGCTTTAGGAGCTGTGGCAGCATCCTTGAATTGTTCATCCTGAAATAACTCAATATTAGATACAATTACTAAGTTTTCAAACTTAGTAGATTTACCAAACTTTTCATCTACCTGATGAACAGGAGTTGTGGATTCTGGTGCAGAAGTTTCAGCGATCTTCTGACTTGTATCTTGAGAAGTCTGTTAAGAAATAATTATATTAGCTAAAGATAAAGTTTCAGATAGTAAAGTTTTGCTTATATCTTAGATAGCTGAAGAAGGGCAGGTGGTGACTCGGTCCTTTTAGCATTGATAACATCTTCGTTATCTGGGACTTGTTCTTCAGCAGACTTCTTCTCTTGCTCTAATTGAGAAGGCTGTGCAGATTCAGCAATCTCCCTTGTCTCTCAATTGACAAGTTGAGCGGAGACATCTTGACCTCTAAGTTCACTACTTGTCATGAACAGGTCTATTGACTTATTGGAGTTGTCATCAATCTCCAAGTCCATTTGCTGGCTTAGGTCAGTCAGCGCCAGTTGGACTTTGTCAATAGAAGTTATCGGTGAACTTGGTCTAATATTCTCAGCATCATCAGATGCGTCGCCGAATACTGTCTCTTGTTGTGTTTCAGCAACCTCTGGGACTTGAACCATTGCAGTCTTAGCAACCGGTTCTTCAGCAATTGCAGCTTCAGCAATTTCTCGGACTGGACTAGTTGCTATTTTAGCAAATGTCTCTTTTCTCAAATCTGCAGCAATGTCACTTGCTGGTTCCAGAGTGTTGTCATCAAGATTATCTACAATGTAGACATCTTCTAAGTGTTCTAAGGCAGGATTTTCATTTCCACTGCCATGTGGTCTTGCTTCAGCAGATGAAACCAAGTTAATTGGATTGATGAAGGCTTCTGCAAACACTCCAGCAACATCTACTACAGTGGCTTGCGTTTTAGCAACCACTGGAACATCGTCATCCTGAATGACATGGACAATTGGAACGGACTTGCGTGCCTTGTTTTCTTTCTTGGGAAGGTCTTTGTCCGTGCCTTCTAAGGAATAGGATCAGCTGATGAAGCTGCAGTTTGAGTGTCATCATCAGCTTTCCTCTTTTTCTTGGATCTCTTGCTGGGTGCAGTAGTGTCAGCAACCGCAGAAGTAACATATGTAGTTGTTGCATTTTCAGCAACATTTGCAGTTGTTGTATACCTAGCTTGCTGATCAGTATCTGTAACATTTGCAGCTGTGGCATTCATAGACTGGTTATCAGTCTCAACAACATTTGCAGATGTTGCTTTCTTTGACTTCTTGTCAGCAACCTGAGGTACATTCAGCTTGTAGAAAGCTCTTCCCACATTGCATATTGATTTCTTAGTCGGCAATGGGTTTCTTAGCTGAATCATGAAATGTTCAAGGATGTAGCATATTTTAAACCATACATCACTGGAAACCAAGGTGAGGCTGAGTTGTCTTCAACCTTGACCCTGAACTTTGTAACACAATCAACAAGCCTGTTGAAAATGTACTTAGCCCAGTTGATTTCAGTTTTGTTCTCATATATATGAATCATAAAAGGCCACCTTCTCAGGCCTACTTGGTCAATTCCTCCAACTTGGCAGTCTAGGACTTTGATGAGTAGCAGAGCTACTAGACCAAGTGAATGGCAAAGATGCTTCCTTTTTACGTGCTTAGTCCAAGTCACGGGAGCAATCTCGCATTTCTTCATCCTTTCATTTCTGACATCACTGTAGAAGGCTTCAATTTCTTCATCAGTGGCAGTGATGTCATCTTCAGTTCCAGTAGTTGGAATCTGAAATATGTTTTCTAAATCAATCCATTTCAGGATGATTTGCACTCCTTGAAATGTGGTAGAAATCACTTTTTCAGTGACTCCTTGTCCATCAGTAAGGGTTTGGACTTCTGCATTGTTGTAGAATTCCATAGTGTCCAGCATGCTCACTTTCTTAGTGCGAGCAGTAATGAAGAAAAGTAGGCTTGTTGATTTATATAATTCAACGCCTCTATGTTTTATTCGTCCAAATCTTGTTCATAGAAGTATCGAATATACTTCTCTCTTGCAAATCCTGCCCATTGCATCATATGTTCACACTTTGCAGTGTCAAGATATGCAGGAGGCATGGGTCTTTCAGTGATTCAGTTGTTAGCCAACACGATTTTCATCGTGTTTTTCACCGGAGTTTCAACCGGAGTAGGAGTAGTGTTTTTTCCAGCACTGTTTGCCTTTGAGGATTTGAGGTCTTATAAGATTGTCTTTTGGGAGCCATCTCTTATATAGTAGTTTGAGGGTTGAGAGTTGTACGAAAAAGAGATTTTCCTTTTTGACTGGAGTTACAGTAATTCAGAGCACAGGCTAGAAAAATTTGCAGAGACAGGAAATGTGATTAAAAGAATTTTGTCTTTCTCTAACTCTTCATTTATATAGTGTCTCTGTTATGTGAGAAACTCAATGGTTTTGAGTTCTCAGCAAGGGTAAAACAGAGATTCAATGAGTTAGTGGAGCCTTTGCATTAAATGCGTAGTGGACCACTAACATAAAACCGTCAGAGCATACTTTCTCTTTGTAATATCAATCATTGGATCATCAACTGCTTTAAAATCAATGGCCACGATTGTATTTCATGTCATGATTTACAGCGAGTTTATATGGGCCATGATTAACGTCACAAATTTATTTTACCTTGATTCGCGGGATTTGATATCTTTTACTCCAACGCTAATTGCTTGCTGAAGTAAAGACGAATCTATTTAGCGATTTTATTCAATCTGACTTTAGCAATTACCTTTTCAAGTAACACGCCTTGTATTTGCTAAAAGTTCCCCCTTAATCTAATATCTCATATTTCTTTATGGTAAAAGATATTTCTGAGTTCCCGTCTCAGCAAATTCTTTTTATATTGAGATATCCTTAGGTAAAATCTGAGAAGTATTTTTGCTCTTTGCTGAGTTCCCATCTCAGATTTTTCTTTTGTTACTTGAATACCTGTTTTAGTATCCTTGATTGTCTGAATGCCAGTTTCAACAATCTTTGAAGTTTTCCTATTGAGTTCCCGTCTCAGCAAATGATCAAGTTTCCTAACAAATACCTGGTTTGAAGGAATTACTTGATGAATGTCTGTTTCAGCAAACATATAGTGTACAGTCATTTCTTTTTAGAGAAATCAGTGGAAGAGACTTTTTAAGGAACACATAGCCTTTTAAGCAACCATTGGCTTGCTGAATACCTGTTTCAGCAATCCACCAAAAGTATCCCTTTTTATTGAGGTAATTCAGTCTATCCAAGGTTATACCTTAGCATTGCGAACCTATTGCCTGGTAAGGGCTTGGTAAAGATGTCAGCAACTTGATCATCAGTACCTACTTTTACAACCTCAATGTCTCCTTTTTCCAATGATCTCTAATGAAATGATATCTAATATCAATGTGCTTTGTCCTTGAGTAGAACTTAGGATTTTGCGTGATAGCAATAGCACTTGTATTATCACAAAAGATTGGTGTTTTCTTTGCAGAAATGCCATAATCTCTTAATTGTTGTTGAATCTATAGGATTTGAGCTGTGCAATAACCAGCCGCAATGTATTCAGATTCAGTGGATGAATTAGCAACACATGTTTGCTTCTTGCTGAACCATGATATTAATCTTGTATGTAGAAACTGACAAGTTCCAGAAGTACTTTTTCTATCAAGAGTTGATCCTCCATGATCAGCATCAGAACAACCAACCAATTCCAATCCAGAATCTTTTGGATACCTGATGAACGCGCGGATGTCGTGCTCCGAGCGAATCAAATATATTTGTTATTTAGCCAAAGGCAATCCACAACTACAACGAAAACCGTAGTGTAGCAGTAGAATGACTCGAGTGTCGTTCTCTCAGGACTATAACTAGCTTTATCTATTTAACAAGAGAATATAAAACAGCAGACGTAATAGCAAAGGGGTTTCTAACAGATAATGGAGATTGGTGATAGTATGATCCTTCAAAGCATAACGGGTCGATAATCATGCGTAAATTCCTCGGTCTTGCATGGAGATCTTTGATCAATCTAATGTCCTATTGCAATTATTAAGCACTACGAAGATACCGATTCTGACAAGTCAAGCACTATTGTCCTATTGTGTTCCGTAATTATTCAACACTACGAAGATAAACTCGCGAATAGGTCGACGAGGGTCCAATTGTACATAATAATTAATACAACATACGAGAACTTAGGCTGAGCCTGATAAACGAAATAAAGCAATAACACGGAGTATAATGCGCGATATATCCATTAGCATGATTATCTTCCCTTCGCTATGAATTCACATACTACCACCAACGATAAGTTTAGCTACTCATAATAGGCATGCAATCAACAGAAATCATAGAAGAAAACATGTTGAAAGATATAATTAAATTAGTAGAATAAACTGTAAGATACAAAGTTATCGAAGGTTGTCAATCTCCGGAGAATTGCGATCCTACAAGCTCCTATCTGCTATGAAAAAGTGTCCCCTAAGCTACGAACCCCCAGAACAGGCTCTGGGAAGTCCCTACCTAAAACTACAGAGAAAGGTGAGAAAGTAGGTCTGGAAAAGTATGAATTTCGGAGAAAATCTGAGCAACTATATATAGGCCTCGAAATAGTGTGGGGCGGTTCGCCCGGTGTGGGACGGTTCGCCCCAGAGAAAATCTCGCGGAATTCCGCGTTTTCGACGCGTTTTTGGATTTCTTCCCCTTTTCGGACTCGGTTTCTGACTTCTAGTGGCCTTCTAACCTCCAGATTCGACCCCTAGACTCCAAATCCTATCCGGAAACCTTCATATACTCCAAATAGGCTTCTGGAACACCAATTCCTTGTCAACTTCAATATAATTGCCCGGAAATCCTCGATTTTCAACCAAAACGTGTAAAATAAAATCTAAAGGGAAACGTGACATTATTCTAATAAAATGCACTAAAATATATCTAAATTAACGTAGAGGATAGCTAAAATAGGTGAAAAAGACTCGAATGAAAGTGTAAAATACATATTCATTAAACTCCCCAAACCGAACCTTTGCTTGTCCTGAAGCAACTAAGCTAGACTCTAATGCAAAAAACATGCAAGACACAAAATGGAGACTCATGCCAAATAAAATGAACTAATCTACTGAATCTACCAAAAAACATATGAACAAAAACCATATAAATCAAAGCATGAATATAGGTTGAAGAATACCTCGATTGACTTATACACATCCATATAAGCACTTATGTCAAGACAAGATAGTCTCTCGTAACATTCTCCACCTGGACCTAGTCAGTGACGACGTACTGAAGCATGCTAAGATACGAACGGTTGTCCCGTGCCTATGAAACTGAGGACTTACTGCTGTTCCACCATGTTAAGACTTTCCCTCAAAGAGGTCGAACCAGTACTGGCTCTCATCAAACGAAGGAGGGTTCCCTATAAAAGATAACACTCCCCTATTCTACCCATCTCTTAAGTAAACTCTTAAGCTATTCACCACTTCCTGAATGGCAGGACGAGGGTGGTCTAGAACAGATGACACTCAAGACAAAAGAAAATAGAAAATTACAACACGATTACGAACATTACAAGAATTGGAAAATGAGACACAACACTTTGCTAACTGCTATTTGGCTTTCTTTTTGGACCCTTCTTTGCTTTTTTGGGGTCTTTTCTTTTTTTTCTTTTTTTCCTTTCCAGTTTCTTTTTTTCTTCTTTTTTTCTTTTTTCCTGGAATTTTTCTTTCTCTTATTTTTTTCGATTATTTTCTTGCCAGCAGTAGCATAACAAAAAGAGAGAAAATGACTCACACGACTTCCCCAAACCTATTCGAGAGAATAGGTTGGAAAGAATAGGTTGGAGTAAAAATTTACGGAAAAGGAAAAACAAACTCAGGATTACGGAAATAAAAACGAAAACAAGTCTAATGATGGTGTAACCCCCTCCCCAAACCTATTCGGAAGAATAGGTTATAAACAAAGGATCACACAACCTCACACTACCTCCTTCCTAGGCATTTAGCAATCTCAAAGAAAGGTGAAGACTTGTTGCCTCTTAGGTACATAATTACTCGGGAAAACAACCATAAGACCCTAACATGCATCATCCTATTATAAAGGCCTTCGTGAACCGCAGTAGAGAAAACACCACTAAGTGATGTCGAGACTACCAAGCTTAACTAAGTGCAATACATAAATGTGACAAGCCAAGCGAGAAAAACCTCAAACAAATTCATAGAGATGAAGTATATGATTAAAGGCATAGTTGGTTGATCTACCCAATAAAAAGTTCAAAAAATTCGGCAATAAACTCCGTATAAAACATGCAAGACTATCCTAGGAAAGCAGTGAACGTGCAAATGCAAAAAATTTCACGAGTTTATCATAAGCAAGATAAGTATAGAGATAACCAGCGATAACCTCCTCCCCAAACCTGAACGTCGTCGCTCGTCCCGAACGTCGAAAGTGGATCCAAGGTGAGAGCTAATGCTTGTATAAGTGACCTATAATACTCAATCAAACTCGTGAGATAAAATCTAAAGCGGTAAATAAAGCGATTAAAGAAAGCGATAAAATCTCCGGGTTGCCTCCCGGATAGCGCCATGGTTTAAAGTCTTTGACTCGACTCCTGTCCGCGCCTAGCTCTTCTTTTTGGGGGTACTAGACTTCCCCTTCACTGATCTCCTCTTCATGCCACGAACCTGTGAATAAGAAAGAACATAGGCTGCAAGACCACAGTAGTGAGTAGTGTAAGAATTATCAGGCGGATCAGGTGGATCAGATATGGCTTGCAACACATGTTGCTTGCCATCCACTTCAATAGTGCAAGTTCTTTGGCAGATGTCCATCACGGAGCGTAGCTTAGTCAAGAACATTCGTCCCAAGAGAATGACATCCCCCGTCCCAGGTGCAGACGCCGGCGTAACTACAAAATTGGTGTATACAGATGCTTCACCAATCTTGACCAACACATTTTTCACAACGCCTTCGGGTCTCACAAAGGATCCATCCGCTAGTTGCACAATAGCCCTATGGTCAGATAGTTTTCCAAGGCTACTCTTCTCAAACACATTCAAAGGGAGCACGTTCAAGTAAGATCCCGTGTCTAGTGTGGCACGGACATCTTCAAGTTCGCCAATCCCGACCTTAACATCGAAACTTTGAGGGAGTGGCTCGGGATTCTCTTGCTTCTTTCCACTCTCATCAGTACCAAGGTCCTTCTCTTCTTCCTTGGCTAGTGGACGCTCTTCATCCTTGTAACACTCGCACTTAGCAACTTGCTTAATGGTGATTTCCACTGGTTGATCTCCCACCAAGTTGATCGACATGGACCTCTCAGTGCTGCTATGTAACTTCCCTTGCTCTCTACTAGCTCTAGCTTCCAATTGATCCAGACGAGCATTGATCTTTGCCGAATCCTCCTCGTATCTCTTCAAAAACACTTGGGTGAAATCCACCAATTTCTGTAAATTATCCAAGAGAGTTGCTAACTTGGATGTAGATGCTTCGTCCTTAGAAGTAGGATTACTACGGTTTCCCAAGTGAACATCTTCTCGTGCTAGATCTGATCTACACATATGAGCCCCATTCCCATAATTCTTGCACACCCTACATACCTCGTTGGAGAGAGAAGTTCCGATTAGGCCACTTAGAGCTTGCCTCATCTGATTGGCGAAACCTTCGAACCTATCACCACTCACACCATTCACTTCATGCATTGGGATCTCCTGGTTTGGTGGGGCCTCAGGTCCACGCCTTCTAACCATTGCTCTTGGATCCTTGGATTGAGATCCTTTAGCAAGCCTTTCGAAACACGCCCACACATGCTCGGCGGTCTCTTCCCAGATAGTACCACGACATTGGAAATCCACCACCTATTGACTCTCATATGTGAGTCCATTGTAGAAGTGTTGGACAAGATCAGGAAGCCCAAAACCATGGTGTGGACACTTGTGCATGAGGTCCTTGAACCTCTCGAAAGCGGTGTAGATGGTCTCATTATAGTCCTGTTTGAATCCTGTGATTTGCGCCTTAAGCGCGGTAGTCAATGTGTGAGGAAAGTATTTCTCCATAAAAGCAGAATACACCTTGTCCTAGGTGTCTAGTGATCCGGCTTCCAGAGAGCCTAAACATGCCTTGGCTTTATCACCAAGCCCCATAGCAAAAACCTTCATCCTTACCTCATCGTCCGTTATCCCTGCTCCGGGCCTTGGAAGATTGTTGATAAAATCGTCAATATCATTGAGGTATCCCATAACATCTTCCCTAGCCAACCCATAGAACCTCAGGAGTTGCTGGTACATGCAACTTTTGATTTCCAAATCTCGAGTTGCAGTAGAAAGAACAATAGCCGGACCTCTCATCAGTGCTTTGTTGGGTTGAACCCATGATTTCAAAAGTGGGCGAGCCATCACAAGAACTGAATATCTGTGACAAGCTAGGAAAAGAGTATCAGAGAGAGATTAAACAGGAAAACTAAAACTAATAGAATTAGGAATTGAATGCTGAAAATATAAACAAATTAAAAAGAAAAAAGGAGTATAGTCCCCGGCAACGGCGCCAATTTGATGAACACGCGGATGTCGTGCTCCGAGCGAATCAAATATATTTGTTATTTAGCCAAAGGCAATCCACAACTACAACGAAAGCCGTAGTGTAGCAGTAGAATGACTCGAGTGTCGTTCTCTCAGGACTATAACTAGCTTTATCTATTTAACAAGAGAATATAAAACAGCAGACGTAATAGCAAAGGGGTTTCTAACAGATAATGGAGATTGGTGATAGTATGATCCTTCAAAGCATAACGGGTCGATAATCATGCGTAAATTCCTCGGTCTTGCATGGAGATCTTTGATCAATCTAATGTCCTGTTGCAATTATTAAGCACTACGAACATACCGATTCTGACAAGTCAAGCACTATTGTCCTATTGTGTTCCGTAATTATTCAACACTACGAAGATAAACTCGCGAATAGGTCGACAAGGGTCCAATTGTGCATAATAATTAATACAACATACGAGAATTTAGGCTGAGCCTGATCAACGAAATAAAGCAATAACATGGAGTATAATGCGCGATATAGCTATTAGCATGATTATCTTCCCTTCGCTATGAATTCACATACTACCACCAACGATAAGGTTAGCTACTCATAATAGACATGCAATCAACAGAAATCATAGAAGAAAACATGTTGAAAGATATAATAAAATAAGTAGAATAAACTGTAAGATACAAAGTTACCGAAGGTTGTCAATCTCCAGAGAATTGCGATCCTACAAGCTCCAATCTGCTATGAAAAAGTGTTCCCTAAGCTACGAACCCCCAAAACAGGCTCTGGGAAGTCCCTACCTAAAACTACAGAGAAAGGTGAGAAAGTAGGTCTGGAAAAGTATGAATTTCGGAGAAAATCTGAGCAACTATATATAGGCCTCGAAATAGTGTGGGGCGGTTCGCCCCACACACCGGGCGGTTCCCCCGGTGTCGGGCGGTTGGTCTCAGAGAAAATCTCGCGGAATTCCGCGTTTTCGACGCGTTTTTGGATTTCTTCCCCTTTTCGGACTCGGTTTCTGACTTCTAGTGGCCTTCTAACATCCAGATTCGACCCCTAGACTCCAAATCCTATCCGGAAACCTTCAGATACTCCAAATAGGCTTCTGGAACACCAATTCCTTGTCAACTTCAATATAATTGCCCGGAAATCCTCGATTTTCAACCAAAACCTGTAAAATAAAATCTAAAGGGAAACGTGACACTATTCTAATAAAATGCACTAAAATATAGCTAAATTAACATAGAGGATAGCTAAAATAGGTGAAAAAGACTCGAATGAAAGTGTAAAATACACATTCATCAATACCATAATCCAACATTGATTGTACCTTTGACATATTTCAGTATCTTAAGTGTCGTTTTGTAGTGTGATTCTCTTGGATCAGATTGGAATCTTCCACACAGAGAAACAGCATACTGAATGTCAGGCCTACTTGCTGTTAGATACAACAAGGAACCAATGAGCTTCATATACTTGTGTTCATCAACACTTTTATCTTGTTTAGTATAGCCCAATTTGGTACCAACACTCATAGGGATCTTTTCAGGTTTTTCTTCCTCTTTGATCCTGAACTTTATGAGCATTTCCTTTGCATACTTTGCTTGATTTATGAATATTCCATCTTTGAGTTGCTTGACTTGCAATCCTAGGAAATAATTCAATTTGACCATCATACTCATTTAAAACTTGTTTGTCATGAGTTTGGCAAAATCAACACAAAGTTGCTTGTCCTTAGATCCAAATATTATGTCATCCACATAAATCTGGACTAAGAGTATTTTACCATCATGGTTCATGGTAAATAATATTTTGTCAACTTCACCTTTCTTGAAACATTATCCAGCAAGAACTTAGCTAAAGTATCATACCAAGCTCTTGGTGCTTGCTTTAGACCATATACAACTTTCTGAAGCTTGTATACCATCTTGGTTTCTGAGGGAAGTTCAAAGCCAGGGGGTTGTTCTAGGTAGACTTCTTCAGCAAGTTCACCATTTAGGAATGCACTTTTAACATCCATTTGATAAACAATGAAGTCATTGTGAGCAGCAAAGGCTAAGAAAAGTCTAATTGCATCCAATCTTGCAACTGGCGCATAAGACTCATCATAGTCTAATCCTTCAGTCTGGCAGTAACCTTGAGTAACTAAACGTGTTTTGTTCCTTGTTACTTCTCCAGACTCACTCAGCTTGTTTCTGAACACCCACTTTGTACCAATTACTTTCTTTCCTTCAACAAGGGGTACAAGTTTCCAGACTTTGTTCCTTTCAAATTGATCCAGTTCTTCTTGCATTGCCTTGATCCATTCAGAATGCTTTAAAGCTTCTTCTATGGTCTTGGGTTCAATTTCTGAAACAAAGAAAGAGAACAAAGCTTCTACTTCTATGACGTTTGCTTCTTCGGCAAGTTCTTGACTAGTAGATAGTTTGGATCTAGTCACTTGGCGTTTTTCAATATCACCAATCATATCCGTAGTGGGATGATCTCTAATCCACTTATTAACAGATTTTCTGCTCTTTGGATCTGGATAAGTTTGCGTTTCAGCATGTGACTCTTCAGCATGTACTTGTTCAGTACTACTGGTATCTTGTTGTGTCTCTGCTGAAATTGGTTCATCAGCAACTGCTTGTTCAGCAGTGCTGGTTTGAGGTAACTCGTCAGCAGACATAGGAAGTTGCGTAGTTTCAACAACATCTGGAGCAACTGCATCTTTAGCCGGAAATTTTTTATCATGAACTATATTTATCTTGTCATGACTTGGGGGAGGAGTTTCATTGTCAGAATCATCATTTAGTTTAATTGATTTGATATTTCTAGCATCAGATTCAGTTCTTTGCTCGTGTATGAGTAATTTCTTCATACATTCTGATATTTGTTCTTCATCAGGGACTCCTTGTGATTTTTCATAGAATACAATATGTACTGATTCTTCGATCTTTTGTGCCTTTTTGTTGTAAACTCTATAAGCTTTACTATGCAAGGAGTAGCCAAGAAATATCGCTTCGTCTGCCTTTGGTTGAAATGTTCTTAAGTATTCTCTACCATTGTTAAGAACATAGCATTTGCAACCAAATACTCTTAGATGGGTGATGTTAGGAGGTTTTCCAACAAATAACTCATAGGGAGTTTTGTTGTATTCCTTAGTTATCAAGCATCTATTTTGAGTATAGCAGGCGGTATTAATCGCTTCAACCCAGTAAGCTTCACTTATTTCAGTGTCAGCAAGCATTGTTCTAGCTGCTTCCTTAAGGGTACGGTTCTTCCTTTCAACAACACCATTTTGTTGAGGTGTCCTTAATGAGGATAACTGATGTTGTATGCCTTTTGAAGTGCAATACTAAGTTATGTACTGGTTTACAAACTCAGTACCATGGTCTGTTCTTATGACTTTTACCTTGTCATTTTTCATGACTTCAAGCTTGTTCAGCAAGTTAGGTATTTCAGTCCTTGTTTCAGACTTCTGTTTGATAAATACTACCCAAGTGAATCTTGAATAGTCATCTACCACCACCAGACCATACGTCTTGCCAGCATAGCTTGTTGAAGAATATTCAAACAAGCCCATGTGCAAGAGTTGTAAAGGTTTTGTAGTTGACGGTACTGCCTTGTTCTTGAAAGAAGTTTTGGTTTGCTTTCCTTGCTGACATGCATTGCAAACACCATCCTTCTTAAAAGTAACCTTAGGTAATCCAACTACAAGTGCCTTTTTAGACAGCTTATTCAGCGTCTTGAAGTTTAGCTGACTTGTTCGTTTATGCCATAACCATGCTTTTTCAGCAAGGCAATCATGATCTGAGACAAGGCATTTTTCAACGATTGCTGAAGACCAATCTACGGTATAGAGACCTCCTGATCTTCTAGCAACCATAATAACCTTCTTTGTCTCAAAGTCAATAACTTTACATTCATCACTTTTGATTTTGATGAAGTAACCTTTGTCAGCGAATTGACTCATGCTCAAAAGGTTAAACTTAAGAATTTTGACATAAAGAACTCCCGAATTGGTAATGCATCCTAACTTCACGTCACCATAACCTTTAGTAGAACCAAAGCCTCCACCAGCAAACCTTATTGTTGGACCTTTAGACCACCGTCTATAGTTTATAAGGTTTTTCTTGTTGCCCGTCATGTGCTTTCCACAACAACTGTCAAAGTGCCAAATTGCATCCTTTGTCTCCGAGGCTGAAGCCTGCACAATCAAGAGAAAACAAGTAAATTATCCAATATTGGATGTCCATTAACATGTTCAAGAAAACGTCCTGTGGAAACCCAAGTCTTGAGTTTTTCAACTTTGACTTGTTTTCTACTTGCTGAGGAACTAGAGTGCTTAGAACCGAAAGACTTTTGATCATTGCTAATCAAGTCCACTATCTGATGTGGTGTCTTGCTTGGTTGACCCTTTTGCTGAACATACTTTTCAGTAAGTTCTTTTCCGGCAAGTTCCTCCTAGTCCTAGCATTTTGAGTTTTGTTAGAACTCTTAGGCTTGGTTTTGTTCATCTCTTTGAAGTATCTTTGCTGATTTTTCTTATACTCATGAAAGAGTTGACTTTGCTTGGTTTTGAATCCAAGTCCACTTTTCGGAGAGTGCTGAGTTTTTGTCTCAGCAACCTTACTTGATTCAGGTTTGTCATCATAGGTCTTCTGATTACTTTTAGTAATCTTTCCTTTAGTCTTAACAAATTGCTTATCAGCAACTTCTTTGGCGGAATGCTTTACATCATCCTTTTTCTTAACAGTTTGCTTTTCAGCAACCTGTTTTCCTTTTAAAGTCTTGTTACTTTGAGTGGAAACGGCGGGCTTTAAGGTCGTAGGTACTTGATTGCATATTTCAGCAACCTTAGATTGACCAATCTGATAGAGTTCTAGTTGAGCACTATCAGTGGCACGAACAAAGGTGATTGGTGATTTGTCTTTACTCAACATTATTACATCATCACCTTCATACATTGCACCTAAACCTTCTTTCTGAGATGGGTCTCTCAGATAGGAGTTTAGTTCAGTCAGCGTGTTACTTGATGAACGAGATTGTCAAACTCGAACAAGCAAATAAATTTATTTGAAAGCCAAAGGGCAACTCACAACTACACAAAACACGTAGTGCAGAGGTAAGATGACCTCGAGTGTCGATCTCTAGGGACTAAACTAGATTTAACTAAATAACTATATATAATTTCATAAATCAAATTTATCTTAACTCGACTTAACAATATATGGAGAGAGCTAGTGATAGTATGCTCGTTCTAAGCATCAAGTTCTAATTATGCATGAAAGTGCAACTCGTACTTCCTTAAAAGTTATTCGATTTACAAATACCAAAGACAGATTTGTAGACGTGTATTTTGAAAACTTCCTATCTATACTAATACTTGGCTAATGTTGTTAGTCTTAGTTCAAGCAGTACTTGCAAATTATATATAATCGAATCGTTGATCTTGAATTGTCCTAATGTTTCTTACACTTTTCTACGAAGATATATGGCTTAGTCGGATCAAAGAATCAAATTAAGATAATTAAACAAGTAAAAGACTCAGAAACTCAATCATGCATAATATGAACCCTAGGTACGAATTGACATACTATCACCAACTAGATGCTTAGCTACTCATATCAATAACACAATCAACAATCATAATCGAAGCAATAATGAATGAAAACATGGTTGAATTCAAAGATAAATAGCAAAATTGTGAGATACAAAGTTACCACCAAAGGTTGTCAATCTCCGGTGAATTGCTAAACTCACAAAGATCTAGCAAGGTGAGATCAATTGATGTCCAAATCTCTACTCTAGCTCCAAATTCGGTAAGATACAAAGGTTCTAAGAGAAAATATACCCAGAACAAGATCTAGGGTTTAAGTCTGTAAAATAATGATGAAAGATATGAAAATTCACAGATTTTGAAAATATTTATAGTTGATGTCGGAAGCTCCCTGGCGGTCCGCCCCGTATGCGGCGGTGCGTCCGCCACGTGGCTGTTTGCCGCGCACTGATGAACGTGTATTTTACACCTTCATTCGAGTCTTTTTTTCACCTATTTAGCTATCCTCTATGTTAATTTAGCTATATTTTAGTGCATTTTATTAGAATAGTGTCACGTTTCCCTTTTCTTTGCATTTTTCAGGTTTTAGGTGAAAAACGTGATTTTTCGGGAAATTATGTTGAAGAGAACGAAGATTCGGTGTTTCGTGGTCATTCGTGGAGTATCTAGAAGGTTCTGGACGAGATTTGAGGTCTAGGGGTCGAGTTTCAAGGCTTAAAGGTCACTAGAAGGCAAAATCCGAGTCTGAAAAGGAAAAGAAGACCAAAAACGCGTCAAAAACGCGTCCACCGCCACTGGAGCTCCTGGGCGGTTCGCCCCATGCCAGGCGGTTCGCCCGGCGTCAGGGGCGATTCGCCCCACGGCCTCCGAACTCCTATATATAGTTGCACCTGTTTCTACGTTTTTCAGACCTTTTTCATACTTTTCACATTAGTTCTAGATACGAATTCTCCAGAGCCTGTTCTAGGAATTCTTAGCATAGGAGACTCTTTTTCTTATCAATTTAGAGGATTAAGCATAGCAATTGGACCTCGTTGTTTATCAATTCTTGCTTGTGAGTTCGGAATTCTTCGGAGATTGACAACCTTCGTCGGTAACATTGTATCTCACGATTTTTCTATTTATATTTATATTCTTTCAACATGTTTTCATTCAATCTTGCTTTGATTTCTGTTGATTGCATGTCATCTATGAGTAGCTAAGTCCATCGTTGGTGATAGTATGTGATTTCTTAGCTAGGGTTATTAATTATGCAAGATGGCTGTAACGCGAATCAGACTTGAGTTAGCGCTTTACTTCTTTGATCTATCTAAGCCCTCTATCTTCGTAGTGTTGAATTGAACGGGACACATTGGATAATTCATGATCTTAGATTTCTATGCAAAACGATTAAGTACTTCATGCATGATTATTAACTTGATGCTTTGAATGATCATACTATCACTAACTTCCATTATTATTGATAAGAAAATCTGTGCTAAGTCGTTTGTTGAGATTATAGTTTAAGTTAAATTAGATAAAGCTAGTTATAGTCCTTATAGATCGACACTCGAGGTTATTTTACTGCTACACTACGGTTTTCATTGTAGTTGTGAATTGTCTTTGGCTAAAAACAAATTTATTTGAATAATTGAGTATGACAAACTTTGGTTCATCAAATTGGCGCCGTTGCCGGGGACTATACTTCTTTTTTCTGTTTAGGTTATTTATAATTTCAACATTCAATTCCTAGAATTAGTAGTTTAGTTTATTTTGTTTTTATTTCTTGATACTATTTTCAAATTTATCTCGATTTATCGCTGAATTTCAGATTTGGCAATTTCTAACAGGACTAATTTTCGGTTGTGAGTTACTTCTGTCACAGATATTCAGGTCTTGTGATGGCTCGCCCACGTTTGAAATCATGGGTTCAACCCAACAAAGCACTGATGAGAGGTCCGGCTATTGTTCTTTCTGCTGCAACTCGAGATTTGGAAATCAAAAGTTGCATGTTCCAGCAACTCCCGAGGTTCTATGGGTTGTCTAGGGAGGATGTTATGGGATACTTGAATGATATTGACAATTTCGTCAACGATCTTCCAAGGCCCGGAGCAGGGATAACGGATGATGAGCTGAGGATGAAGGTTTTTGCTATGGGGCTTGGTGATAAAGCCAAGGCATGGTTAGGCTCTCTGGAAGCCGGATCACTAGACACCTGGGCCAAGGTGTATTCTGCTTTTATTGATAAATACTTTCCTCACACATTGACTACCGCGCTTAAGGCGCAAATCACTAGATTCAAACAAGACTATGATGAGACCATCTACACCGCTTTCGAGAGGTTCAAGGACCTCAAGCACAAGTGTCCACACCATGGTTTTGAGCTTCCTGATCTTGTCCAGCACTTCTACAATGGACTCACATATGAGAGTCAACAGGTGGTGGATTTCCAATGCCGTGTTACTATCTGGGAAGAGACCACCGAGGATGTGTGGGCGTGTTTCGAAAGGCTTGGTAAAGGATCTTAGTTCAAGGATCCAAGAGCAATGGTTAGGAGGCGTGGACCTGAGGCTCCACCAAACCAGGAGATTCCAATGCATGAAGTGAATGGTGTGAGTGGCGATAGGTTCGAAGGTTTCGCCAATCAGATGACGCAAGCCCTAAGTGGCCTAATCGGAACATCTCTCTCCAACGAGGTATGTGGGGTGTGCAAGAATTATGGGCATGGGCCTCATATGTGTAGATCAGATCTAGCACGAGAAGATGTTCACTAGGTAAACCGTAGTAATCCTACTCCTAAGGTCGAAGCATCTACATCCAAGTCAGCAACTCTCTTGGATAATTTAAAGAAACTGTTGGATTTCACCCAAGTGTTTTTGAAGAGATACGAGGAGGATTCGGCAAAGATCAATGCTCGTCTGGATCAATTGGGGAAGCTAGAGCTAGTAGAGAGCAGGGGAAGTTACATAGCAACACTGAGAGGTCCATGTCGATCAACTTGGTGGGAGATCTTCCGGTGGAAATCACCATTAAGCAAGTTGTTGCGTGCGAGTGTGGTGCAAAAGACGAGCCTCCATTGGCCAAGGAGGAAGATAAAGATCTGGGACTCAACGTAAGTAATGGAGAACCTAAGGATCCTGAACCAATTCCTGATAGCTTTGATGTTAAGGTTGGGATTGGTAGTCTCGATGACGGTCGTGCTACACTAGATACGGGATCTTACTCGAATGTGCTACCCATGAATGTGTTTGAGAATAGTGGCCTTGGAGAGCTTTCGAAGCATAAGGCCATTGTGCAACTAGCCGATGGATCCTTTGTACGACCCGAGGGCATTGTGAAGAATGTATTGGTTAAGATTGGTGAAGCTTCTATGTACACCAATTTCGTTGTGATGCCGGCATCTGCACCTGGGTGAATGATGTCTTTCACTTGGGGTGAACCTTCTTGACCAATCTACGCTCCGTAATCGACATCTACCGAAGAACTTGCACGATTGAGGTGGATGGCAAGCAACATGTGTTACGAGCCATATCTGATCCTAGTCCTCGCTTTAATGCTTCTCATACTATTAAATATTTTGGCCTTGCTGTGTATGTCCATTCTCATTCTCAGGTACTAGGTATGAGGAAGAGATCAATGAAGGGGAAGTCTAGTACTCGTAAGGGCAAGACCTAAGGAGCGCGAAGAAGTCGAGTCAGAGACTTTTTAAACAATGGCGCTATCTGGGAAGCAACCCGGAGTTTTATCGCTTTCTTGCATTGCATGCATATCATTGTGTTTTATTTTATATTTCCGTATGTTTTGGTGATAAAATAGGTCTCTAGATGATAATTTAACATTTTAGGAGGAAAACCGACACCTCCAGGAGTCTGGAGGTGCCGGGTGAACCGCCCCCCACGAGGGGCGATTCGCCTGGCAAGACCAGGTAACCTGGGGCTTACTGGAAGCCCCAGGCGAATCGCCCCCACATGGGGCGGTTCGCCCCGGGCATCCAGTAAACCTGGTGTCCGGATTTTCATCCGGACACCCCATTTTCTCCGCATATACTAAATTATTGATCTTTTTATCTCTTTTATCACCTGTTTTGGTTTCTCACGAGTATCTTTGAGTACTATAGATTACAGGTACAAGTTTAGCTCTCACCTTAAATCCACTTTCGACGTTCAGGTTTGGGGGGGTTATCGCTGGCTATCTCTATACTTGTTTTGCTTATGATAAACTCGTGAAACCTTTTGTTTGCATTTGCACATTTACCGCTTTCTTAGTATTTAGTTGCATACACTACATTCATCCTAGAATAGTTTTGCATGTTTTTGTGTGGAGTTTATTGCCAAATTTTTTGAATTTTTGGGTAGATTAACTAGTTATGACCTTTGACTATATGTTTCATCTCTATGAATTTGTTTGAGGTTTTTCTCGCTTGGCTTGTCACATTTATGTTTGCACTTAGTTAAGCTTGGTAGTCTCGACATCACTTAGTGGTGTTTTCTCTACTGCGGTTCACGAAGGCCTTTATAATAGGATGATGCATGTCAGAGTCTTGTGGTTCTTTTCCCGAGTAATTATGTACCTAAGAGGCAACAAGTCTTCACCTTGCTTTGAGATTGCTAAATGCCTAGAAAGGAGGTAGTGTGAGATTGTGTGATCCTTTGTTTGCAACCTATTCTTTCGAATAGGTTTGAGGAGGGGGTTACGCTATCATATGACTTGTTTTTCGATTTTTGAGTGTTGTGAGTTTGTTTTCCTTTTCGTAAAGTTTGTGCTTCAACCTATTCTTTCGAATAGGTTTGGGGAGGTCGTTTATGAGTCAATGTAATTTCTTTTTCGTTATGCTACTTCTGGCTATAAAATAAATCGAAAAAAAGAGAAGGAAAAAATTCCAGGGAAAAGAAAAAAATCTGGAAAAGAAAAAAAAGAAAGAAAAAAGAAAAGACCCCAAAAAAGCAAAGAAGGATCCAAAGAAATCCAAAAAGCAGTTTAGCAAAGTGTTTGTCTCGTTTTTCAATTCTTGTAATGTTCGTAATCGTGTTGTAATTTTTTGTCTTTAGATTGTTTGAGTGTCATCTGTTCTAGACCACCCTCGTCCTGCCATTCAGGAAGTGGTGATTAGTTTATGACTTTGCTTAAGAGATGGGTAGATTAGGGGAGTGTGAACTTTTAGGGAACCCTCCTTCGTTTGATGAGAGCCAGTATTGGTTCGACCTCTTTGAGGGAAAGTCTTAACTTGGTGAACAGTAGTAAGTCCTCAGTTTCATAGGCACAGGACAACCATTCGTATTTTAACATGTTTCATTACGTCGTCACTGACTAGGTCCAGGTAGAGAATGTTACGAGAGACTATCTTGTTTAACGTAGTGCATATGTGAATGTGTATGAGTCAATCAAGGCATTCTTCAACCAATATCCATGTTATGATTTG
This sequence comes from Plantago ovata, assembly GCA_028274465.1. Lineage (NCBI taxonomy): Eukaryota > Viridiplantae > Streptophyta > Magnoliopsida > Lamiales > Plantaginaceae > Plantago > Plantago ovata. The sequence continues at coordinate 38,268,247 of CM051456.1, read as the reverse complement.
TACGGTCTTTGTTCATAAGTTTTTAATAGATTCAATAGATTAGTTCATTTCATTTGGCATGAGACTCCATTTTGTGTGATGCATTAGTTTTTTTGCATTAGAGTCTAGCTTAGTTGCTTGAGGACAAGCAAAGGTTCGGTTTGGGGAGTTTGATGAACGTGTATTTTACACCTTCATTCGAGTCTTTTTTTTCACCTATTTAGCTATCCTCTATGTTAATTTATCTATATTTTAGTGCATTTTATTAGAATAGTGTCACGTTTCCCTTTTCTTTGCATTTTTCAGGTTTTAGGTGAAAAACGTGATTTTCCGGGAAATTATGTTGAAGAGAATGAAGATTCGGTGTTTCATGGTCATTCGTGGAGTATCTAGAAGGTTCCGGACAAGATTTGAGGTCTAGGGGTCGAGTTTCAACGCTTAAAGGTCACTAGAAGGCAAAATCTGAGTCCGAAAAGGAAAAGAAGACAAAAAACGCGTCAAAAACGCGCCCACCGCCACTAGAGCTCCCGGGCGGTTCGCCCGGGATGTGGGGCGGTTCGCCCCACGCCAGGCTGTTCGCCCGGCGTCTGGGGCGATTCGCCCCACGGCCTCCGAACTCCTATATATAGTTGCACCTGTTTCTACGATTTTCAGACCTTTTTTCATACTTTTCACATTAGTTTTAGATACGAATTCTCCAGAGCCTATTCTGGGAATTCTTAGCATAGCAGACTCTTTTTCTTATCAATTTGGAGGATTAAGCATAGCAATTGGACCTCGTTGTTTATCAATTCTTGCTTGTGAGTTCGCAATTCTTCGGAGATTGACAATCTTCGTCGGTAACATTGCATCTCACGATTTTTCTATTTATATTTATATTCTTTCAACATGTCTTCATTCAATCTTGCTTTGATTTCTGTTGATTGCATGTCATCTATGAGTAGCTAAATCTATCGTTGGTGATAATATGTGATTTCTTAGCTAGGGTTCTTAATTATGCATGATGGCTGTAACGCGAATCAGACTTGAGTTATTGCTTTACTTCTTTGATCTATCTAAGCCCTCTATCTTTGTAGTGTTGAATTGAACGGGACACATTGGACAATTCATGATCTTAGATTTTTTTTTTTTTTAGATATAATAATGAGACTCAAAATCAAATGCAACCTGTTTAATTAAGCAACATGTTACAGAAATTCTATAGACCAAATAAACCAAAAAATAATCCAAAAAATCATAATAAATGTACCAAAACCCTCCATACATATAATAATAATCATACGTACACAATACTAATCCAAAATAATATCATAGTGTACACAGTATTCATGTAGAAAATAGTAAATAAAGTCGAAAAGGATAGGGGTATCATGGAAAGGGAGGTGGAGGCATCCCCAGCTTCGCATACAGCTCAGCAAACATAGTAACAAATTGTGCCTTCTGCGCAGCCTGCTCCTCAGCTAACCTCTTCATCTCCTCATCCCTCTCCTGCAACTGAAGTAAGAGGGCCTGCTCTCGAGCGGAAGCTGCTGCTGCTGCTGAAGATGATGAAGATGTACTGGCACGGGAACGACGAGTCGGCCTCGAGTCCAATTCAGGGACGGCTGCTGCACTCCCAAGTCCCAAGCGACGGCCCTTCTCGTCTGGAGGATTCACCTCGGGGAAAATGGCATTCATTTCCTCAACAGTGAGATCCTGATCACGAATCCTTTCCTCGTAGGCCGTCTGAAATTATAAATCAAGAGTATAAGGTGTTAGTTATGTTGTTAATTAGTTATGAAATCATCAGTATTTAATAAACACATGTATTGTTGATACTTACCGCAATTGTTGTGGCCTCGTCACACAACCACTGTCCGTTCTTGGCCTTCTGAGATCTCGAGAACAGGGTGAATAGGAGACTCTCCTTATCCTTCAATTGAATGACACATGAAAGCATCATATACTTAGTTTGAAAGTTCAAAATGCAAGTAAATAACAAGTATAAGAATGATGAATTCACAAAGTTAATATACTTACCTTCTGCCTCACATGTGCTGTAGCGATCGACTCAGAGCCAAAACGGTGTGTCACCAGGGTACGGCTCCCATCATTCGGCTGCTTCTTCCGGTTCTCAGTGTTCTGGTCAGCCTGCGCCTGGACTCTCGCGTCAGTCCAATACACCTTCCACGCCTCCCAAATTGCATCTCCGGGCCAATCACCGGTACGTGGACGGTTTTCTTTCCACATTTTCTTCAGGCTATGAACCATGCACTTGTAAAGAGAACTACCGTGAGAGTTGAAGCTCCACCAGAGATCCATCAGCAATGCTTTCGGAAGGAAGAATTCTTTCTACACAATTACAAATAAACATCGAAACACATACGTTGGTGAATACTTAAAAAACATTCAAGTATAAAACATGTACAATCAGAGATATAGCAAGGAACGACACTAGACATTCGGGTGGTCACGCCAGTAGGACTCCCAAACATCATGAAGGGCACTCGGCATCCACTCTTTGGGCGGAACTCCCAAAAGCCAGTTGGCTTTCCAAACCTCAAATAAGGGAATCCTCAGTGTACGTTCTGACATATTTGAATGCTAAACCTGACCAAGTACTCATTTAATTATCAATTTTTTACATTGCATTATATATACTCCAAAAATATTTCTACATTAGAAATAAAAATACTCATATTATCTTCTAACTTTAATTTATCAATGAGTTATTCCTTCATACTTACAATTTTTTTAAACAATAATTACCTATATTTATCTATATTTCCATTATACTTGTACAATTTTCATTATAATAACTACTTACAATACACTATAATTACATATATTTTTCATTATAATTATGCAATTTGCATTATAGTAACAACTACCAATACACTATAATTATCTATATTTATCTATATATTTCCATTATACTTATGGAATTTTCATTATAATAAAAACTTGCAATACACTATAATTACCTATATTTATCTATATTTTCATTATATTTATACAATTTCCATTATAATAACTAATTACAATACACTATAATTACTCATATTTCCATTATAATTATACTTATGCAATTTTCAAATCTAATTAGTATATCCCAAACAAACTACACTAATTGAACAAAACTAAATACGTAGATAATCCCAAACATAATCGAACCCGATTGAAATCCTAAAGATAATCAAACTCAATTCAAATCTCAAACATAATCGAACCCACTACATCCCAAAACATCCCAATTGAACAATACTAACATCAAAACTAGCTAATAAACCATAAAACACTTCAAAATTGAAAAAAATACCAAATTTACAAAAGTTAGGTTTCGAGATTAGTACCTTTAATTGCGGAATAAATAGAACAACCCACTTCAAATTGAATGTCTCACTACGTTCCTTGTTGAATTGGCTTCGATTTGACACCAAGATTGGAAGAAATGATGGAGTATAAGGGAAGATTGGAATTGGAGAGAAGAAGTGAGAAAAATGGAGAAGAAGAGAGAAGAGAGGAGAAATGCGTTCTGCTTCTCTCTCGCGCCGGATGAAGATGAAGACTTTAGCGACGGATGGTGATCCGTCGCTAATACAGCGATCGGTCGCTATATTAGCAACGGATAACCATCCGTCGCTATATTATTATTTTTTTTTAAAAGATAGTTTAGCAACGGATGGAGTCATCCGTCGCTAAATAGCGAAGGATAACTCCATCCGTTGCAAAATAGCGACGGATAAGCCATCCGTCGCTAAAGGTTCAGCGCTCTAAGGGCGAATTAACCCATCCGTCGCTAATCTATCCCATCCGTCGCTAAAAGACCGATCGGTCGCTAATTTTAGCAACCGATCGATCGGTTGCTAAATGTGGTTGCTAAAATGCTGTTTTCTTGTAGTGCATCATGCATGATTATTAACCTGATGCTTTGAATAATCATCCTATCACTAACTTTCATTATTATTGATAAGAAAATCTGTGCTAAGTCGTTTGTTGAGTTTATAGTTTAAGTTAAATTAGATAAAGCTAGTTATAATCCTTAGAGATCGACACTCGAGGTTATTTTACTGCTACACTACGGTTTTCGTTGTAGTTGTGAATTGCCTTGGGCTAAAAAAAAATTTATTTGATTAATTGAGTCTGACAAACTTCGGTTCATCACTCACGCGGAGGTGCGCCTCGCACGGGCAGAATGTTTCCCGTGCCAAATTCCTCCTCTGGATCTTCGATTTCGGCGCCTTGCACGGTTTTGAGCTCCGAAACTTGGTCTTTTGGCCTTGAAACTCGTCCCGGTACTCCTTGACTCACCACGGGTGATCTCGTTGCACCAAAACATCATTGTTTCGCCATGATTTACATCCAATAACGCGATTTCCACCTAAAACCTGAAAATAACAAAAGCAATGAAAACGTGACACAAAGAGGAGTCTCATGCCAAACAGGAATAAATAATCAATTGTACCTACCAAATGCTTATGAACAAAGACCATACAAATCATAACATGGAAGTAGGTTGAAGAATGTCTCGATTGAACCTATACACATTCACATATGCACTTTGTTAAAGAAGAGAGTCTCTCGTAACATTCTCTACGTGGACCTAGTCAATGACGACGTAATGATGCATGTCAAAATACAAATGGTTGCCCCGTACCTATGAAACCGAGGGCTTACTACTGTTCACCAAGTGACATTTTCCCTCAAGAGAGGTCGAACCAATACTGACTCTCATCAAACGAAGGAGGGTTCCCTAAAAGACAACACTCCCCTATTCTATTCGACTCTTAAAAAAACTCTTCACCACTTCCTGAATGGCAGGACGAGGGTGGTCTAGAACAAACCTTGGACTAGGCGACACGAGAACACAAGGAAGAATTTACAACTCGATTACGAACTACTACAAAAGCTGAAAAATAATGCAATACTTTGCTAAAACTGCTTTAGGCCTGCTTGGACCCTTCTTTTGCTTTTTTGGATCTTTATTCTTTTTTTTCTTTTTTTTCCTTTTCTCTTTTTTTTCTTTTTCCAGATTCTGGAATTTTTCTCTTTTTTTTTCTCTTTTTTTTCTCTCTTTTTTTTTTTTTTGTATATAGCCAGCAGTAGCACAATGAAAGTACAATGAAAGGAAATAACAATGACACTACAACGACCTCCCCAAACCTATTCGAAAGAATAGGTTGGAGCACAAACTAAAAGAAAAAATAAAAATAAACTCAACATGACTCAACAAGAAGAAAAACAAGTCATAATGAAAGTAACCCCCTCCCCAAACCTATTCGTTAGAATAGGTTTCAAACAAAGGATCACACACCTCACTCTACCTCCTTCCTAGGCATTTAGATTTCTCAATAAGCAAGGTGAAGACTTGTTGCCTCTTACGTACATATACGAGAATACAACCAAAGACTCTAACATGCAACATTTTATAAGGCCTTCGCGAACCGTAGTAGAGAAAACACCACATAGTGATGTCGAGACTACCAAGTTTAACTAGTGCACATACAAATATGACAAGCCAAGCGAGACAAACCTCAAACTATTCCATAGAGATGCAATGTATGGGCAATGGTCATAAACACATAGTCTATACAATAATAAATTTCAAGAAAATTGGCAATAAACTCCACACAACATCATGCAAAGACTAGACTAAAGATGAATGCATACGAACAAACTAAATCCTATGAAAGAAGTAAACGTGCAATGCAAAGGTACAAGATACAATAATCAACGACATAAGTCATACAATACTAACATCATAGTTCACACAACACACCCCCTACATGAAGCTCAAGCTGGTCCCCAGCAAAAGAGAATGAGGAATACAAAGTGATACTACATGTTACCGAATGTGTGGCCTCGGTCGGCTGAGTATACCAGTATGGACATGTGAAAAGACTAGTAATCCGGGTCATAATCCCCATAATAGTCATTCCACATGTCAGAGAGAAGATCCTGGGACTGGTGTAGGGTCTCCTGCTTCCGGTCCAAGAGCATCTTCTGCTGCAATATGAGCTGCATATCATTCTGGCGATGTTCTACCGCGAGCTCCCACTGTTGCGCTGGGCAACATATCCATCAAGTGTATTTTGCAAAGCTTGTACAATGGTGGTCAGGTTTGCAACATTGGCATCGAACCCACGAAATCTGTCATCGAGGTAGGTCCTGAGCTTGGTAAAATCAAATCCACGGGAACCACGTGTGGCTCGAGGTGGCTGTTGTGACCCACTAGGAGCGGCGGTGTCTGGAATAGGGTCCCGATCATCTGTCTCCATGTCATCCTCATCACTCGGTGAGGAAGGTGGTGTGTCATCGGCGGCGGCAGCTGAAGGTATGGTCTGTCAAAACCTATGCTCCTGCTCCGTGATAGATGTTGGATTCAAGGTCGAGATGACTGAGTCGGTCTCGTCAATACCCTCTACCCCGTGGTATCTGCAGTAGGCTGTGATCAGGCAGGGAAAGACAAAGGGCTTCCTCTTTTTGTTCCAATGCCTCTCGTACTCTTCATAGATGATGTTGCCGATGTCAATGTTATGCCGACCCAAAAGACAGTAGATAAGATCTGCATACCATGGCTGAATCGAGGTATCATTGGTCCTAGGAAAGAGATTGTCCATGATGAACTTCATAGCCGTCCTATCCTCAAGGTTGAGGTCCTTCCTGTTCAGCCTCTCCGGTCTATTGCCATATGGGTACACATAATCCCGGTGGCAGATCACCTGTGTGACGCTGTCGTCAATCACCCGGGTTTCCTCCGAGTACCTGTATGCATGTGCACTCCCGGTGAACTCCCGTTCCCCTAAATGGATGAAGTCTGAAATCGATTGGGGGGTCCACGGCACAAGTGTGTTCCATACTGGGATACCCCCATGTCTGCACGGTCCTTGTATCCTATGTAGAACTCTTGAAACAGCGATACATCATACCCCTAGAACCGGTTGGAGGTGTACCACTTCCAGTTCCGTCTCCCCTCCAAGCTATAGAGCATTCGGCACGCTGGTGTGTTAGCATGGCTTGCTGGGATTTGGATTTTTCGGTCACGGACTTTGGAACGGGGCTTACTTGAGGCAGCATCCTCTTCAATGTCCAGTCGAATGGAGATTTCTTGGAGCGATGGCTCATAGGCTCCGCTGGCTCGGTGATGAACGTGTATTTTACACTTTCATTCGAGTCTTTTTCACCAATTTAGGTATCCTCTAGGTTAATTTAGCTTATATTTTAGTGCATTTTATTAGAATAGTGTCACGTTTCCCTTTTCTTTGCATTTTTCAGGTTTTAGGTGAAAAACATGTTTTTATGGGAAATATTGATGAAGAGGGTGAGGTTTTGGTGTTTCGAGGACATTCATGGTGTATCTAGAAGGTTCGGGATGCGATTTGAGGCCTAGGGGACGAGTTTCAAGGCTTAAAGGTCACTAGAAGGCAAAATCCGAGTCCGAAAAGGAAAAGACGACTAAAATCTCTCTAAAGTCGATCTGGACGTCCCAGGCGAATCGCCTGGACATGGGGCGAATCGCCTCGCACTAGGCGAATCGCCCGGCATCTGGGGCGGTTCGTCCCGTGCGTTTCCGAACATTATATATAGTTTGCCTATTTTTCTACGTTTTTCAGACCTCTTCACATTATTTTGAGAGACAAATTCTCCAAAGCCTGTTCTGGGAATTATTAGCTTAGAAGACTATTTTTCTTATTGATTTCGAAGTTTTAGCATAGAGATTGGATATCTTTGATCTTCGATTCTTGCTTGTGAGTTAGCAATTCATCGGAGATTGACAACCTTCGTTGGTAACTTGTATCTCACAGTTTTTCTACTTTTATTTATTTCTTTCAACATGTTTTCATTCAATCTGGCTTTGATTCTTGTTGATTGCAATATGAGTAGCTAAATCTATCGTTGGTGATAGTATGTGATTTCTTAGCTAGAGTTCATGATTATGCATGACTGGCTTCGCGCGTTTAAGACTTGATTTATTGTTTTATTTCTTTGATCTATCTAAGCCATCTATCTTCGTAGTGTTGAATTGAAAGGAACACGTAGGACAATTCATGATCATAGATCTCCATAAAAACTCAAGTACTTGATGCATGATTATTACCCGTTGCTTTGAATGACCATACTATCACTGACTTCCATCATATTGATAAGAAAAATCTGTGCTTTGCTTGATTTCTGATTTATAGTTTAAGTTAAATTTGATAAAGCTAGTTATAGTCCTTAGAGATCGACACTCGAGGTTATTTTACTTCTACACTACGTGCCTTGGTTTTCGTTGTAGTTGTGAATTGCCTTTGGCTAAAAATAAAGTTATTTGATTAATTGAGTCTGACAATCTCGTTCATCACTCGGGAGCTCGAGGCTGCTCCCCTGCCCGTCTTGCTCTTGGATGACCCTGCTTTCTTCTTATCACAAACCATGGTACCTGAAACGCAACAATTAGTATCTTGTACTCAACAAAAATGATATGCTATGCAAATGCAATGTGTGCAAGCAAACGAGTGTCTGACAAATGCAATGCCTTGGTTTTCGTTGTAGTTGTGAATTGCCTTTGGTTAAAAACAAATTTATTTGATTAATTGAGTTTGACAATCTCGTTCATCAAATTGGCGCCGTTGTCGGGGACTATACTCCTTTTTTCTCTTTTGCTTATTTATATTTTTAGCATTCAATTCCTAGATTTATCAAGTTTAGTTAATTTCCTCTCTTTGATACTCTTTCCCATTATTGTGACAGGTAGTGTATGCAACATACACGATCTAGAGGACTACCTCTTGCTGAACCTATCGAAGAAATTGACAGGGTTTACCATCAAAGAAGGCGGAATCTCGCTCGAGGTAACATAGAAGAAATCGATTCCTCTGAATATCATCGAGCACTCTTTGAAGCTCCCGTGATGGCTCATCCACTGTTGAAATCGTGGGTTCAACCCAACAAGGAACGAATGAAGGGTCCAGCGATTGTCCTTTCACCTGCGACTCGTGACTTGGAAATCAAACACCACATATTCCAGCAACTCCCAAGGTTCTATGGCTTGGCTAGGGAAGACGTGATAGGGTATTTGCATGATATCGATGACTTCATCAACCAACTCCCAAGACCGGGCACGGAGGTGACGGAGGATGAGCTGAGAATGAAGGTTTTTGCTATGGGGCTTGGTGATAAAGCCAAGGCATGGTTAGGCTCTCTGGAAGCCGGTTCGCTTGAAACTTGGGATAAGGTCTTTTCAGCCTCTATGGAGAAATACTTCCCTCACACATTGACTACCGCGCTTAAGGCGCAAATTACTGGTTTCAAACAAGACTATGATGAGACGATCTACACCGCGCTTGAGAGGTTCAACGACCTCTTGAACAAGTGTCCACACCATGGTTTTGAGCTTTCGGATCTTTTTCCACACTTCTACAATGGGCTCACTTTTGAGAATCAGCAAGTGGTGGATTTCCAGTGCCGTGGTAATATTTGGGAAGAAACCGTGGAGGCTGTTTGGGTGGTTTTCGAAAGGCTTTCTAAGGGATCTCAATTCAAGGATCCAAGAGCAGTGGTTAGGAGGCGCGACGCTCCACCCAATCAGGAGGTTCCAATGTATGGAGCAAGTAGGGATCGATTTGAGTGTTTCACCAATGAGCTGAAGCAAGTTCTGAAGAGCTCAGTTGGAACATCCGTGTCTAATGAGATTTGCCGGATTTGCAAGAACTATGGGCATGGGGCTCATATGTGTAGGACAGAGCTTGCACAAGATGGTAACAATTGGGTTCAAGGAAACGACGAGGAGGCCTTTGCTGCAGAATTTGGAGTTCAAGAAGCTAGCTATGGTCAAGATGGTATGAATCCTCGTGGTGGATTCTGGAAAAGGGGGTTCCGAAACAACCAAGGATATGCACCAGCTGGCCAAACTTATGGCCCTAACCAAGACCATAGTAATCTTAGCTATGGCAATGATCACTGTGAAAATCCCACTCCTAAAGAGCAACCGAAGTTGAAGACGGCTCTTCTCATGGAGAATTTGCAGAAAATGGTTGATCACACCTGATGAACCGGAATTTGTCGGGTCACGGATCAAGCAAATAAATTTGTTATTTTTCCAAAGGCAATTCACAACTACAACGAAAACCGTAGTGTAGCAGTAGAATGACCTCGAGTGTCGTTCTCTAAGGACTATAACTAGCTTTATCTAATTTAATTAAAGAATATAAAACAGCAGACGATATAGCAAAGGTTTTTCTAACAGATAATGAGATTGGTGATAATATGATCTTTCAAAGCATAATGGGTTAATAATCATGCGTAAATTCCTCGGTTTTGCATGGAGATCTTTGATCAATCAATTGTCCTGTTGCAATTATCACACACTACGAAGATATAGATACTGACAGGTCAAGAGCTACTGTCCAATTGTGTTCCGTAATTATTCAACACTATGAAGATATAGATGTGCATAGGTCGACAAGGGTCCAGTCGTCTGCAATAATTAATCAACATACGAAGATATAGGTTGCGCCTGATCAACGAAATAAAGCAATAACACGGAGTATAATGCGCGATATAGCCATTAGCATGATTATCAACCCTTCGCTAAGAATTCACATACTACCACCAACGATAAGTTTAGCTACTCATAGTTGTCATGCAATCAACAGAAATCATAGAAGAAAATATGTTGAAAGATATATAAAAATAAGTAGAATAAACTGTAAGATACAATGTTACCGAAGGTTGTCAGTCTCCGAAGAATCGCGATCTTACAAGCTCCAAACTGCTATGAAAAAGTATCTCCTAAGCTACGGACCCCCAGAACAGGCGCTGAGAAGTCCCTACCTAAAACTACAGAGAAAGGTGAGAGAGAAGGTCTGAAAAAGTATGAAAAACGGAGAAAACTGAGCAACTATATAAAGGCTTCGAATTTGTGTGGGGCGATTCGCCCCACACACCGGGCGATTCGCCTGGTGTGGGGTGATTCGCCACACGTCCCGGGCGATTCGCCCGGGAGGTTTTTTCGGGATATTCCGCGTTTTCGACGCGTTTTTGGATTTCTTCCCCTTTTCGGACTCAGTTTCTAACTTCTAGTGGCCTTCTAACCTCCAGATTTGACCCCTAGACTCCAAATCCTATCCGGAAACCTTCAGATACTCCAAATAGGCTTCTGGAACACCAATTCCTTGTCAACTTCAATATAATTGCTCTGAAATCCTCGTTTTTCAACCAAAACCTGTAAAATAAAAACTAAAGGGAAACGTGACACTATTCTAATAAAATGCACTAAAATATAGCTAAATTAACATAGATGATAGCTAAAATAGGTGAGAAAGACTCAAATAAAAGTGTAAAATACACATTCATCAACACCCAAGGTTTTCTTAAGCGTTATGAAGAAGATTCGGAGAAGACAAGGGCGAGACTTGACCAGTTGGAGGCAAGCACTAGGCTTGCTCATCAAAAGATGCAAGAATTGATTGACCGTGGAGCAAGTAGGGAGCAAGGGAAGTTGCATAGCAACACTGAGAAGTCGATGTCTATTACCTTGGTGGGTGATCTTCCTGTTGAAATCACCATCCAGAAGGTTGCTAATTGTGAGTGTTGCAAGGATGGGGAGCCCCCACTAGCCAAGGAAGAAGAGAAGGACCTTGGTTTTGATGTTAGCGATGAGGAGCAAGAAGATCCCGAGCCAATTCCTGATAGTTTCGATGTGAAGGTTGGGATTGGTGAACTTGACGATATCCGTGCTACACTTGATACGGGTTCTTACTCGAATGTGCTCCCTATGATTGTGTTTGAGAAGAGTGGCCTTGGAGAACTTTCGGAGCATAAGGCTATTGTGCAACTTGCGGATGGATCCTTTGTACGACCCGAAGGCATTGTGAAGAATGTATTGGTTAAGATTGGTGAAGCTTCTGTATACACCAACTTTGTTGTGATGCCGGCGTCTACACCGGGAATGGGGGATGTTGTTCTCTTGGGGCGAACGTTCTTCACTAAGCTACGCTCCGTAATCGACATCTACCGAAGAACTTGCACCATTGAGGTGGATGGCAAGCAACATGTGTTGCAAGCCATATGTGATCCAAATATTCACCTCAATGCTTTTCACACCTCAATGGCAGTGGGGGGCGATTCGCCCCACACACGGGGCGATTCGCCCCGCATCGCTGATGAACGTGTATTTTACACTTTCATTCGAGTCTTTTTTCACCAATTTAGCTATCCTCTATGTTAATTTAGCTATATTTTAGTGCATTTTATTAGAATAGTGTCACGTTTCCCTTTAGTTTGTATTTTACAGGTTTTGGGGGAAAAACGAGGTTTTCCGGGCAATTATATTGAAGTAGATAAGGAATTGGTGTTCCGAAGGCCTTTTCGGAGTATCTAGAAGATTCCGGATAGGATTTGAAGTCTAGGGGTCGAGTCTGAAGGCTAAAAGGTCACTAGAAGGCAAAATACGAGTCCGAAAAGGAAAAGAAATCCAAAAACGCGTCGAAAACGCGTCAATAGCCGACTGAAGGTCCCGGGCGATTCACCCGGGACGTGGGGCGAACCGCCCCACACCAGGCGATTCGCCCGGTGTGTGGGGCGACTCGCCCCACACCTGCCGAATACCTATATATAGTTGCTCAGTTTTCTCCGTTTTTCATAAGTTATCAGACTTTTTCTCTCACCTTTCTCATTAGTTTTGGTAGGAATTCTCCGGAGCCTGTTCTGGGGATTCTTAGCATAGGAGACACTTTTTCTTATCGTTTTGGAGCTTGTAAGATCGCGATTCTTCGGAGATTGACAACCTTCGGTAACATTGTATCTTACAGTTTTTTCTATTCATATTTATTTATCTTTCAACATGTTTTCATTCAATCTTGCTATGATTTCTGTTGATTGCATGCCATCTATGAGTAGCTAAATTTATCGTTGGTGATGGTATGTGATTTCTTAGCGAAGGGTTAATAATTATGCTGATGGCTGTAAAGCGAATTAGACTTTGAGTTATGGCTTTATTTCTTTGATCTATCTAAAACCTCTATCTTCGTAGTGTTGAATAATAACGGAACACAATTGGACAATTCATTGATCAAAGATCTCTATGCAAAACGATCGGGTACTTCATGCATGATTATTAACCTGCTATGGTTTGAATGGTCATACTATCACTAACCTCCATTATCTGATAAGAAAAGCCTTTGCTAAGTAGTTTGTTGATTTTATATTTTTAAGTTAGATTAGATAAAGCTAGTTATAGTTCTTAGAGATCGCCACTCGAGGTTATTTTACTGCTACACTACGGTTTTCGTTGTAGTTGTGAATTGCCTTTGGCTAAATACAAATTTATTTGATTAATTAGAATCTGACAAATTCCGGTTCATCAAATTGGCGCCGTTGCCGGGGACTATACCCCTATTTTTTGTTTAGCTTATTTATATTTTCAGCACTCAATTCCTAGTCTTAGTAGTATTAGTCTTTTTCGATTTTATAGTGATTTCCAGAAATTTTCTTGATCGTCGAGATTTCTAACGAGACTAATTTTTCAGTTTCGAGTTACTCCTGTTCCAGATTTCCAGGTATGACGACCTTAAAAGCTCGCTTGACACCTACATTCTCGCAAGTCAAGAAGAGGTCAGCTATATACTTGGAAGAAGAGTTATCGGTGTATGAGGTAACAAGTTATGTAGTGAGAAGGATACCGAGGTTCGAAGATGGAGTGGGGATGAATCCGTTAAGCTTCATTAGATCCTATGAGGAAGAAATAGCAAAACTTCCAGCAAAGGGGTTCACCGAGGACCAATTATGAAGGAAATTATTTTCTTTTGCTCTGGAATATGAACCAAGAATTTGGATAGCAAGGTTAGCACCAGGATCACTGAGAACCTGGGGCCAAGTAGTAGAGGAGTTCTTGGCGCGCTTCATGCCTTACCATGAGACGATTTCCTTGCGGAGTCGGATCGAACACTTCAAGCAAGGAGAGTATGAGCGGTTCTGTGACACCTATGAACGTTTTGAGCTGTATAAGCGTGAGTGCCCCCATCACCGTTTCGATGACGGGGAGCTGATTTGGTATTTTGTTGTTGGTCTACGTGATGATTTTAGGCTTCAAATAGATGGGATGTGTGGAGGATTAGAAGAATGTACAGTTGAAGAGGCAGAGAAGGTCTTTCTAAAGTACGCCAATGGATCTCCACAATCTGAGAGGATAATATCGAGTGAAATCACCAACGTAAATTCAAATCGGGGCAAAACTGAAGTCTTATACGAAGAGTATTCTGAAGACGAAGATATCAGTGAAGAGGATGAACTTGCGTTTTACGCAGGAATCAAGGCCATCGAGAGTGTTTCCGAGATAGCACACGTAGGGCAAGCTGAAAACAATCTTCGCATCGAAAAGGCTTTTGAAGCAGTCGAAGTAACTGAGCAACTCATCGAGGAACTTAGCCTGTTGAAGTGTGAAAAGTGCGGAAAAGCAGTCGAAGACGCCCCCCTAGAAGTGGGGGGCAAACCGCCCGGTGTGGGGGGCGAATCGCCCCCCCAGCTCCAGGGAACTGGACGACCCCAGTTTCCCCGTTTTGACACCTGAAACTGATCCCAAGCCACTTTCCAACTGATACTACCGAGGAAACTGAGTACGAAGAAGTGAATCTACTACTCCGCGGAGGAAAGATGACCAAATTCCTAACTTCGTGCGTCCTAAACGTGTTGAACCCTCTGGGACCGACAATACAGGACCAAGCATCGAACAAGAGGTTAGTGAAAGTTCAAAAGAACCTCAAGAGAAGGACGATGAACCAAGACCATTTGAAGAAGACATGGTTGATGATGAAATCGAAGGGGGAACTCCTACGCCAGCAGTACTTCACAAATCTTCTAATCCATATGTGCCTCCGAAACCACATGTACCATTCCCAAGTCGGATCAAGCCAGCCAAGAAGGATATCCAAGAGTCACCTCTATTCCAACGCCTCTCAAAAGTCGAAGTCAATGTGCCTCTCTTGGAATTAATCCAAAACATACCGGCTTATACGAAATTCTTTCGTGAGATGAAGAACAAAAGGGTTACTCCAGGAAAAGAAGTTAATGGGGTTGAGACGGTCAATTCGATTGCCGGATTACCTGTGAAGAAGAAAGATCCTGGAAGTTTCATCATCAACATCGCTTTGGGGAATGGTCGAACTACGAAGGCAATGCTTGACTAGGGGGCTAGCATTAACTTAATGCCCTATTCGGTATACAAGGCCCTGGATCTCGGAGAATTGACACCAACTGATATGGTTGTCCAAATGGCGGACCAAAGTGTGAAGAGGCAGTCGGGATAATAGAGGATATCCTTGTGAAGGTGGACAAATTGATAATCCCAGCTGATTTTGTAGTAATGAAGTCTGCAGACGAGGGAAAGAGCCATATTCGCGAACACGTAGTACTACTTGGGAGACCATTCAAGGCAACTACCAACACATGCCTTGAACTCAAAGGCAAGAAAATAACCATGGAGGTAATGGGCGAGAAGATTGAATTGGTAGGATGTAGCATCGGAGATAAGGAAGTCGTGGAAGAGTTAAATTTTGTCGTTTGCTATGATTCCGTGATTTCCGAATTTCATCATTGCTATGATAATCGTGAACCACTTGAGAAGGCACTAACCATGCAGACTGAGACATGCTACATGACCGAATAAGCAAGGGAACTAGTTGAAATAATGGATAGCACCCCAGAAATTCCCGTAGGAGAAGAAGTGCTTGAACCTTAGATGAAGAAGAGGAAGAAAGTAAATTTCCTGAAGAGCCTAGTTTAGAATTAAAGCCACTTCCTGCGCACCTCAAGTATGTCTACTTAAGAGAAAATCAGAAGAAGCCTGTGATAGTCTCCTCACATCTCTCCAACGATGAAAAAAGTAGGCTAATTGAAGTTTTGAAAGAAAATTTTGCAGCTATAGGATGGGGAATTAGTGATATCAAGGGAATTAGCCCTACTCGGTGTGTGCACAACATCACTCTAGAGCAAGATGCCAAACCCGTTAGGCAACCTCAGCGTAGAATAACGGATAAATTCGGCCATGCAAGAGGTGGTAAAGAAAGAAGTGATCAAGTTTCTAGATGCCATTATGATTTACCCCATTCCTGATAGTCGATGGGTGAGCCCTGTTCATGTAGTCCCTAAAAAATCAGGAGTCACGGTAGAAGAGAATGTGAAGGGAGAGCTAGTACCGGTTAGGAAGACCACTGGATGGCGGATGTGCATTGACTATAGAAGATTAAATGCCGCCACTAAGAAAGACCACTTCCCTATACCATTTATAGATGACATGCTAAACCGCCTTGCAGGGCGGAAATTCTATTGTTTTCTTGATGGTTTATCAGGTTTCTACCAGATTCCGATTGCACCGGAGGATCAGGAGAAGAAGACATTCACTTGCCCATTCGGAACATTTGCCTATAGGAGGATGCCGTTTGGACTATGCAACGCTCCCGCCACTTTTCAAAGGTGCATGCTTTCTGTTTTCTCTGATATGGTAACTAAATTTGTTGAAGTTTTCATAGATGATTTTTCCCTTTTTGGTGATTCGTTTGATGAATGCTTGCAAAGATTAGATCTTGTTTTGAAAAGATGCATTGAATGCAATTTGACCTTAAGCTGGGAGAAAAGTCATTACATGGTTAGGGAAGGCATTGTTCTAGGACATGTAGTTTCTGAAAGAGGTATTGAGGTAGACAAGGCTAAGATCGAAATCATTGAAAAACTTCCCCCCACCTACTTGTGTGAAAGAATTGCAATCTTTTCTTGGCCATGTAGGGTTTCATAGGAGGTTTATTAAGGATTTTTCGAAAATCGCTAAACCTTTAACTAGCTTGCTTGCAAAAGATGTGGTTTTCCATTTTTCTAATGAGTGCTTAGTTGCTTTTAACACCCTTAAGGAAAAGCTTGTTTCTGCTCCCATTGTTGTGCCACCTGATTGGAATCTTCCTTTTGAGATTATGTGTGATGCTTCTAATTTTACTATGGGTGCCGTCTTATGCCAAAAAGTTGGTAAGCAGTATCGTGTGATTTTTTATGTTAGTAAGACTCTAGACTCCGCGCAAGTTAACTATAAAACTACTGAAAAGGAATTTTTAGCTGTTGTTTTTTCTTTACAAAAGTTTAGGTCTTATTTACTTGGTCATCCTGTGAATGTCCATACTGATCATGCTGCTTTGAGACATTTGATAGCTAAGCAAGATTCTAATCCTACATTAATCCGTTGGGTCCTTTTGCTACAAGATTTTGATTTGATGATAGTGGATAGAGCTGGTAGGGAGAATTTAGTAGCCGATCATTTGTCTAGAATACCAAATATCCCTGTTGATTCGATACCTATTAATGAGGATCTCCCTGATGAACACTTGATGAAGGCTAATGAAGAGCCATGGTATGCTGATATTGTAAACTATTTGGCTATGAATGTTTGGCCAACTAACTTTTCAGCCTCCGACAAGAGAGCTCTTGCCAAGCGTTGCAGGTCTTTCATATGGGATGATCCGCATCTTTTCAAAGAAGGAGCTGATGGAATTCTGAGGAGATGCGTGCCACAAGAAAACCAACAAAGTGTGTTGAGTCATTTCCATGAGCTTAATTGTGGAGGACACTATAGTGGCTTGAAAACAGCTCGCAAAGTACTACAAGCAGGATTTTACTGGCCAACAATATACCGAGATGCTCGAATTTTTGAAAAGAATTGTGACCCATGTCAACGAGGTGGTAACATTAGCAAGAAAGACGAAATGCCCCTTCAAGGGAATCTAGTGGTCGAACCTTTCGACGTGTGGGGCATTGATTTCATGGGACCATTTCCATCAAGTGGAGGTTATGGATACATTCTTGTTGCGGTGGATTATGTGACTAAATGGGTGGAGGCAATTCCTACAAAAACGAATGACGGCGCAGTTGTTATGAAGTTCTTGAAGGATGTAATATTCTCTAGGTTTGGGTGCCCTAGGACAATCATCAGTGATGGAGGGTCACACTTCGTCAATAGAACCTTTGCCTCCCTTCTTAAGAGATACGGTGTCCACCATAGTGTTGCTACACCATATCATCCCCAGACAGCGGGCCAAGTCGAAGTTAGCAACCGACAAATTAAGAAGATCCTGGAGCGAGTAGTGAAGCCTAGTAGGAAAGATTGGGCAGGAAAATTGAATGATGCACTTTGGGCATACAGGACTAGCTACAAGATGGTAATTGGGACCACTTCGTACAGACTCGTGTATGGGAAATCATGTCATCTTCCCGTAGGTGATAGTATGTGATTTCTTAGCGAAGGGTTAATAATTATGCTGATGGTTGTAAAGCGAATTAGACTTTGAGTTATTGCTTTATTTCTTTGATCTATCTAAAACCTCTATCTTCGTATTGTTGAATAATAACGGAACACAATTGGACAATTCATTGATCAAAGATCTCTATACAAAACGGTCGGGTACTTCATGCATGATTATTAACCTGCTATGCTTTGAATGATCATACTATCACTAACCTCCATTATCTGATAAGAAAAGCCTTTGCAAACTAGTTTGTTGATTTTATATTTTTAAGTTAGATTAGATAAAGCTAGTTATAGTCCTTAGAGATCGACAATCGCGGTTATTTTACTGCAACACTACGGTTTTCGTTGTAGTTGTGAATTGCCTTTGGCTAAATACAAATTTATTTGATTAATTAGAATCTGACAAATTCCAGTTCATCAATCGCCAGAGAGATTCACGCTCTCTGGCGATGGGGGGCGAATCGCCCCACACACGGGGCGAATCGCCCCCCGTGTTCAGACTTTAGAAAAACGGGATTTCTCCCAAGTTTCCTCATTCTCTCATCTTCTTCCACTCTCTTACTCCAAAACACCCAAAAACTCAAAACATCTTCAATCTTACATAAAACCTTCAATTCTCCATCAAATTTTGTGTTCTTTAGCTTCAATCGAAGCCCATTACGTGCTCTTTCATTCCATCCGAACAAATTTCATCCTAGTTCATTCATTTTTCGGATCTGAGGTAACTTCACATGAACCCTAATTTTTCAAATTTGGGGTTTTTTTGATTTATGCTTCAATTGAGCTTATACGATGTATGGGTTGATTGTTTGTGTGATTAGAAACGTTATTCAGTATCAGTTGCATGTTCAATTATGCTTGGTTTGTTGCTTTGAGAATTTTGCCTACTAGATGTCTATGTCTTAATGTGCATTGTTTCTTTTCCTTTCATTCCATGTCTATGGGTGTGCTTATTTATATGATAATGATGGACATGATGGTAGAACGCTTGACTGATGAGTTTGAGGATTTTTGATGCTAGATTTTTTGCTACTATGGTATGATTTGAGTCTTATGATTTAAGGCTATTTGTTGTCTAGCATGAGCTTAATGTGATATGTTACATGTTTAAGATATGTTGGTGTGTTGCATTTTAGTTCTAGCAGTGGCTAGATTAGACATGGAGGTTTTGTGGAGTACGATTGTAGATGTTATCACTCGTGTGTTTCACTCTTGCATTTGCATACACATGAATCTGTTTTATGTTGTACAAGATACTAATTGCTGCTTGTAGGTACCATGCCACCATGTGACAAGAAGAAAGCTGGCTTGTCTAAGAGCAAGAAGGGCAACGGGGAAGCTTCAAGCTCCCAACCTTCCCATGAGTTATTTGAGTTGTCACTTTCTGCGATCGATGTCCGTTTGAGGCTCCAAGCAGAGCTTGCTCGAGGTGGACAATCGACCATTCCTGATAGAAGGATTGAAATTCCAGACGGCCATGCTAACCGACCGGGTTACAAGGTGCTCTCTCGTTTGGCAAAGAAGAGGAATTGGGGTTGGTTTACTTCCAACCGTTTCAAGGGGTATGAGAAGAGCCTCCTCCATGAGTTTTATGTTGGCTATACGGATCTTGAAGAGGAGGGTGTGCTTGTTAGAGGCATAATTGTGCCATGGACTCCTGGCTCAATTTCTGATTTTATTCATCTAGGGGAACGGGAGTTCACCGGAAGTGACCATTCTTATGTGTATTCGAGGGCTACTAGGGGGATTGGAATTGATATCACAGATGTGATTTGCAACAGGCAATATGTGTTTCCTGAAACGGGGGCACAACCAGGACTGATCCATCAGAGTGACCTTAGTCTTGAGGCTAAGGTGGTTATGAAGTTTTGTATTTTCAACCTGATCCCTAGGAAGAATGACACATGGATTCAGCCGAACTATGCTGAGCTCCTCTACTGCTTGTTGGGCAAGCATCGTATAGACATCGGAAAGATCATGCATGAAGAATACGAGCAGCATTGGGAGAAGAAGAAGAAGCCCTTCATTTTTCCAAGCTTCATCACGGCTTATTGCAAATATCATGGGGTTGAGGACATTGTTGAGGGGGATTCTGAGGTCACGGCTCTTTCCCCTTCAACTATTGATGTGCAATTGAATCGGTATCGTATGAAGAACCCCACGGCTGCTGCTGCTGATGTTGAGGCTTCCCTTCGACAGAGTGATTCTGATGATGATAATGATGATGAGGAAGATGAGGATGCTATGGATACTGATGATGGAGCTGGCCGAGTTCCTATTCCGGATATTCCTTCTGTTCGTAGACCGCCACATGCACCGCCTCGAGCACCACATGGGTCTAGAGGTATTGACTTCTTGGATTTTCGAGCCTACCTCGATGATCGTTTCAGTAGAGTTGATGCTAGTATTGCAACCTTGACCACTTCTGTCCAAGGTATGCAACATAATCTTGATGGATACATTGCCCAACGCAACCGCGATTGGGAGATAGCTGAGGAGTATCGCCGGAATGAGAGAGAAATTATGTGGGAGCAGCAACAGCTCATCCGTCAACAACAGGAGGCCCTACAGCAGTCCAATGATCTTCTGTCGGACATGTGGAGGGACTATTATGGGGATTACGATCCTAATAATTAGTCTTTTCACAAGTCCATTCTTGTATTCTCAGCCGACAGAGGCCAAACCATTCGGTAACATCTAGTATCACTTTTTATTTCCTCATTCTCTTTTGCTAGGGACTAGCTTGAGTTTCATGAGGGGGGATGGGATGTGAACCATGATGTTAAGTGTTGTTTGGCTTTATGATGTTGAGTATGGTATCTTGTACTTTGTTTGCATTTGCACGTTTACCGCTTTCTTAGTATTTAGTTGCATACACTACATTCATCCTAGTATAGTTTTGCATGTTTTTGTGTGGAGTTTATTGTCAAATTTTTTGAACTTTTTTATTGGGTAGATTAACTAGTTATGACCTTTGACCATGCGTTTCATCTCTATGAATTTGTTTGAGGTTTATCTCGCTTGGCTTGTCACATTTATATATGCACTTAGTTAAGCTTGGTAGTCTCTACATCACTTAGTGGTGCTTTCTCTACTGCGGTTCACGAAGGCCTTTATAATAGGATGATGCATGTTAGAGTCTTGTGGTTGTTTTCCCATGTAATTATGTACCTAAGAGGCAACAAGTCTTCACCTTGCTTTCAGATTGCTAAATGCCTAGGAAGGAGGTAGTGTGAGATTGTGTGATCCTTTGTTTGAAACCTATTCTTTCGAATAGGTTTGGGGAGGGGGTTATGCTAGCGTTATGGCTTGTTTTTTCGATTTTGAGTGTTGTGAGTTTGTTTTCCTTTTTCGTAAAGTTTGTGCTCCAACCTATTCTTTCGAATAGGTTTGGGGAGGTTGTTTGGTAGTCATTGTAATTTCTTTTTCGTTGTGCTACTGCTGGCTATATACAAAAAAGGAAAGAAGAAAAAAAAGCGAAAAAAAAAAGGAAAAAGAAAATATTCCCGGAAAAAGAAAAAATCTGGAAAAGGAAAAAAAATAAAAAAGAGACCCCAAAAAAGCAAAGAAGGGTCCATAGAAAGCCAAAAAGCAGTTTAGCAAAGTGTTTGTCTTGTTTTTCAATTCATGTAATGTTCGTAATCGAGTTGTAAAGTTTGTCTTTTGTTTGTTTGAGTGTGATTAGTTTATGACTTTGCTTGAGAGATGGGTAGAATAGGGGAGTGTGAACTTTTAGGGAACCCTCCTTCGTTTGATGAGAGCCAGTATTGGTTCGACCTCTTTGAAGAAAAGTCTTAAATTGGTGAACATCAGTAAGTCCTCAGTTTCATAGGCACGGGACAACCATTCGTATTTTAACATGTTTCATTACGTCGTCACTGACTAGGTCCAGGTAGAGAATATTACGAGAGACTATCTTGTTTAACATAGTGCATATGTGAATGTGTATGAGTCAATCGAGGCATTTTTCAACCAATATCCATGTTATGATTTGTATGGTCATTGTTCATAAGTTTTTGATAGACTCAATAGATTAGTTCGTTTCATTTGGCATGAGACTCCATTTTGTGTGTTGCATTGGTTTTTTGCATTAGAGTCTAGCTTAGTTGCTTGAGGACAAGCAAATGTTCGGTTTGGGGAGTTTGATGAACGTGTATTTTACACTTTCATTCGAGTCTTTTTCACCAATTTAGCTATCCTCTTGGTTAATTTAGCTTATATTTTAGTGCATTTTATTAGAATAGTGTCATGTTTCCCTTTTCTTTGCATTTTTTAGGTTTTAGGTGAAAAACGTGTTTTTATGGGCAATATTGATGAAGAGGACGAGGTTTTGGTGTTTCGAGGACATTCGTGGTGTATCTAGAAGGTTCCGGATAAGATTTGAGACCTAGGTGACGAGTTTCAAGGCTTAAAGGTCACTAGAAGGCAAAATTCAAGTCCGAAAAGGAAAAGAACACTAAAATCTCGCTAAAGTCGATCTGGACATCCCAGGCGAATCGCCTGGGACGTGGGGCGAATCGCCCCGCACCAGGCAAATCGTCCGGCATCTGGGGCGGTTCGCCCCGTGCGTTTCCGAACATTATATATAGTTTGCCTATTTTTCTACGTTTTCCAGACCTTTTCAAATTATTTTGACAGACAAATTCTCCAGAGCCTGTTCTGGAAATTATTAGCTTAGAAGACTATTTTTCTTATTGATTTGGAAGTTTTAGCATAGAGATTGGATATCTTTGATCTTCTATTCTTGCTTGTGAGTTAGCAATTCATCGGAGATTGACAACCTTCGTTGGTAACTTGTATCTCACAGTTTTTCTACTTTTATTTATTTCTTTCAACATGTTTTCATTCAATCTGGCTTTGATTCTTGTTGATTGCAATATGAGTAGCTAAATCTATCGTTGGTGATAGTATGTGATTTCTTAGCTAGGGTCCATGATTATGCATGAGTGGCTTCGCGCGTTTAAGACTTGATTTATTGTTTTATTTCTTTGATCTATCTAAGCCATCTATCTTCGTAGTGTTGAATTGAAAGGAACACGTAGGACAATTCATGATCATAGATCTCCATACAAACATCAAGTACTTCATGCATGATTATTACCCGTTGCTTTGAATGACCAAACTATCACTGACTTCCATCATATTGATAAGAAAAATCTGTGCTTTGCTTGATTTCTGATTTATTGTTTAAGTTAAATTTGATAAAGCTAGTTATAGTCCTTAGAGATCGACACTCGAGGTTATTTTACTTCTACACTGCGTGCCTTGGTTTTCGTTGTAGTTGTGAATTGCCTTTGGCTAAAAATAAAGTTATTTGATTAATTGAGTCTGACAATCTCGTTCATCACTCGGGAGCTCAAGACTGCTCCCCTGCCCTTCTTGCTCTTGGATGACCCTGCTTTCTTCTTATCACGAACCATGGTACCTGAAACGCAACAATTAGTATCTTGTACTCAACAAAAATGATATGCTATGCAAATGCAATGTGTGCAAGCAAACGAGTGTCAACTTCGACCAACTCTACTCCCTTACCCCATGTTCTAGTCTAGCTACCTATGCTAAGAACAATCATGCAATTCATCACAATCATGTACTATATCATAATCAAAGCTCATGCTAGACAACGAATAACCTCAAATTCATAAGGCAACATGCATACCATAGTATCAAAAATCACCAAAAATCTCACAATCTACCCAATCAAGTATTCTACCCAATAATCTATAGTCATCATATCAAGTTGCTCGGATTTAAATAGGTATGAATGAATCAAAACAATGCAATCATGACTTAGAAATCCTAATTGAGCAAAAGCCCCAATTCAACCATTCCAACAAAATTAAGCATGCAATTGATAGATAAATCATGTAATAATCACAAAAACAAGTAACCCATACATCATATAAGCTCAATCGAAGCAAAAATCAAGAAACCCCCAATTTCGAAAATTAGGGTTCTTGAGAGGTTACCTCAGATCTGGAAATTGGATGAAGTATGAAGAGATTTGTTCGGATGAAGATGAAGAGCACGTAATGGGCTTCGATTTAAGCTAAAGAACACAAAATTTGGTGGAGAATTGGAAGAATTATGGAAGAGTGAAGATTTTTGAAGAATTTTCGTTTTTGGGAGTAAAAGGGAGAAGAAGGATGAAGAATGAGGGAAAAAAAGGAGGAAATCCGTTTTTAGGATTTCGGGGCGTGTGGGGCGGACCGCCCCGGGTGTGGGGCGGTGCGCCCCACACCTCCAGAGAGCCACGGTTCTCTGGAGTTGGGGGGCGGACCGCCCCCCATGTGGGGCGGTGCGCCCCACAGCTCCAGAGAGCCGCTGTCTCTCTGGAAGTGGGGGGCGGACCGCCCCCCATGGGAGGCAGTGCGCCTCCCACTTACAGAGGCTGGGGGTTGAATTCTTTCGGCCCCTCTCACAAAATCTTCGCTCCAAAACATTTTCCTCACTGAAACACTCGAAAAACTTCACTTAAACACATACAATAAGCACAAAACAATACACAAACCACAAAAACGTATCAAAAAACAAGTGTTCGATGTATGTATGCAATGCAAGAAAGCAATAAAACTTCGGGTTGCCTCCGGGAAAGCGCCATGGTTTAAAAAGTCTCTGACTCGACTTGTTCTCGCTCTTTAGTTCTTGTCCTTATGGGTACTAGACTTCCCCTTCCTCGATCTCTTCCTCATACCCAGTACCTGAGAATGAGAAATAACATACGCAGGAGGACCAAAAAAGTTAATAGCATGAGAAACATTAAAGCGAGGACTAGGATGAGATACGGCTTGCAACACATGTTGCTTGCCATCCACCTCAATGGTGCAAGTTCTCCTATAGATGTCGATTACGGAGCATAATTTGGTTAAGAATGTTCGCCCTAAGAGAACAACATCACTAATCCCAGGTCTAGACGCCGACATTATAACGAAATTGGTATAAACAGAAGCTTCACCAATCTTGACCAATAAATTCTTCACAATGCCCTCCGGTCGTACAAAAGTTCCATCCGCTAGTTGCACAATGGCTTTGTGCTTTGCAAGCTCTCCTAGGCCACTCTTCTCAAGAATATTCATGGGGAGCACATGATGAACCGGAATTTGTCAGATTCTAATTCAGCAAATAATATTTGTTATTTAGCCAAAGGCAATCCACAACTACAACGAAAACCGTAGTGTAGTAGCAGAATGACTCGAGTGTCGTTCTCTCAGGACTATAACTAGCTTTATCTATTTAACAAGAAAATATAAAACAGCAGATAGCAATAGGGGGTTTCTAGCAGATAATGGAGATTGGTGATAGTATGGTCCTTGTTAGCATAATGGGTCGATAATCATGCATAAATTCCTCGGTCTTGCATAGAGTGAATCAATCTAGTGTCCAGTTGCAAGTATTAAGCAGTACGAAGATAATCTGGTCTGACTAGTCAATCACGGTTGTCCTAATGTGTTCCGTAATTATTCAACACTACGAAGATAATTGGTCTGATGGTCGACTAGTGTCCAATTGTGCATAATAATCAATACAACATACGAGAATTTTGGTTGCAACTGATCAACGAAATAAAGCAATGACACGGAGTATAATGCGCGATATAGCCATTAGCATGATTATCTTCCCTCGCTAAGAATTCACATACTACCACCAATGATAAGTTTAGCTACTCATAATAGGCATGCAATCAATAGAAATCATAGAAGAAAACATATTGAAAGAAGATAAAATAAGTAGATAAAACTGTAAGATACAAAGTTACCGAAGGTTGTCAATCTCCGGATGATTGCGATCCTACGCGCTCCAATCTGCTATGAGAAAGTATCCCCTAAGCTACGGAACTCCCAGGACAGGCCCCGGGAAGTTCCTACCTAAAACTATAGAGAGAGGTGAGAAAGTAGGCTTGGAAAGATATGATTTTCGGAGAAAAACTGAGCTCTATATATAGGCCCCGAAATTTCTCTGGGGCTGTTCGCCCCCCGGCTTTTTCGCGGAATTCCGTGTTTTTCGACGCGGATTTGGATTTTTTCACCTTTTCGGACTCGGTTTTAGACTTCTAAAGGCCTTCTAGCCTCCAGATTCGACCCCTAGACTCCAAATCCTATCCGGAAACCTTCAGATACTCCAAATAGGCTTCTGGAACACCAATTCCTTGTCAACTTTAATATATTTGCCCGGAAATCCCCGAATTTCAACCAAAACCTGTAAAATAAAATCTAAAGGGAAACGTGACACTATTCTAATAAAATGTACTAAAATATAGCTAAATTAACATAGAGGATAGCTAAAATAGGTGAAAAAGACTCGAATGAAAGTGTAAAATACACATTCATCAAACTCCCCAAACCGAACCTTTGCTTGTCCTCAAGCAACTAAGCTAGACTCTAATACAAAAAACATGCAAGACACAAAATGGAGTTTCATGCCAAATAAAATGAACTAATCTACTGAATCTACCAATAACATATGAACAAAAACCATATGAATCAAAGCATGAATATAGGTTGAAGAATACCTCGATTGACTTATACACATCCACATAAGCACTTATGTCAAGACAAGATAGTCTCTCGTAACATTCTCTACCTGGACCTAGTCAGTGACGACGTAATGAAGCATGCTAAGATACTAATGGTTGCCCCGTGCCTATGAAACTGAGGACTTACTGTTGTTCCACCATGTTAAGACTTTTCCTCAAAAGAGGTCGAACCAGTTCTCATCAAACGAAGGAGGGTTCCCTATAAAAGATAACACTCCTCTATTCTACCCATCTCTCAAGTAAAGTCTTAAACTATTCTCCACTTCCTGAATGGCAGGACGAGGGTGGTCTAGAACAGATGACACTCAAGACAAAAAAGATAAAAGATAAAAACATGATTACGAACATTACAAAAATGGAAAAGACTCAACACTTTGCTAACTGCTATTTGGCTTTCTTTTTTTTTGGACCCTTCTTTGCTTTTTTGGGGTCTTTTCTTTTTTTCTTTTTTTCCTTCCAGGTTCTTTTTTTCTCCTTTTTTTTTCTTTTCTCTTTTTCTTGCAATTTTTCTATTTTTTTTTCGATTTTTCTAGCCAGCAGTAGCATAACAAAGAGAGAAACAAAAAGACTCACACGACTTCCCCAAACCTATTCGAAAGAATAGGTTTGGGCACAAAATTCGCGGAAAAGGAAAAATAAACACACGATACGAAAAATGAAAAACAGAAACAAGTCTATGATGGTGCAACCCCCTCCCCAAACCTATTCGGAAGAATAGGTTATAAACAAAGGATCACACAACCTCACACTACCTCCTTCCTAGGCATTTAGAAATCTCAAAGCATGGTGAAGACTTGTTGCCTCTTAGGTACATAATTACTCGGGAAAACAACCATAAGACCTTAACATGCATCATCCTATTATATAGGCCTTCGTGAACCGTAGTAGAGAAAACACCACTAAGTGATGTCGAGACTACCAAGCTCAACTAAGTGCAATACATAAATGTGACAAGCCAAGCGAGAAAAACCTCGAA
The DNA here is from genome assembly GCA_028274465.1 of Plantago ovata. NCBI lineage: Eukaryota > Viridiplantae > Streptophyta > Magnoliopsida > Lamiales > Plantaginaceae > Plantago > Plantago ovata. The sequence goes on along the minus strand of CM051456.1, from coordinate 38,240,512 downwards.
CAAATTCATAGAGATAAAGCATACGATTAATGGCACAGTTGGTTGATCTACCCAATAAAAAAGTTCAAAAAATTCGGCAATAAACTCCATATAAAACATGCAAGACTATCCTAGAAAAGCAGTAAATGTGCAAATGCAATTAAAAAAAACAAGACTATCCTACTCAACATCACAAAGCCAAACAATACTTAACATCATGGTTCACATCCCATCCCCCTCATGAAACTTAAGCTAGTCCCTAGCAAAAGAGAATGAGTAAATAAAAAGTGATACTAGATGTTACCGAACGGTTTGGCCTCGGTCGGCTAAGTATTCAAGAATGAACTCAAGAGTACCTCCCCACGGTGGCCGCCATTCTCTTGGTCCGATGTAGCAAAGAGACCTAGGAAGCCTCAAAGATCTCACCATGGTGAATGGACTGGTTTGCTTTGCAGGCATATCCAATAAGGACTTCATCAATAGGAGGACATTCACTTTGACTTCATCGAGGTGCTTGTTTAGTGGTGGCTCCTGTGTATCTTGCTTGTCAAGCTTTCCACCTCGGAGAAGTAGATTCACCTCTTTGTACTTAAGAACCTCAATAGTAAAGGAAGGAAGTGGTTTTGGGTTGATGCGAATGTGTGGGAGTAAAGAAACAGGGGAGATGGGGTCGTCCAGCTCACTGGTCATGGGAGGCGGTTCTCCCCCCATGCTGGGCAACTCGCCCCCCACCTCTAGGGGGGCGTCACCTTCCAATCCTTTCTCCTCTTCAAGTTCTCGAACCTCTTCTACTTCAGCACAATTCAACAAGCTGAATTCTTCCGTAAGATGCTTAGTTACTTCAACTTCTTCAACAACTTTTGCTATACGAAGGTCATCTTCAACTTGCTCGGCATGTGCATCTTCCTCACTGATTTCTTCGGTTTCAAAATACTCCTCGGATGAGCTTCCTGCTTCACCTCGATCTACTTCCTTTGCGGTGATGTGAATTGGTATGACCTCATCGGATTGTGTTGAACCTCTGGCGTACTTACGGAGGACTTCTTCTGCCTCGTCGACCGTACATTCTCCCAGACCGCCCCTCAACTGATCCACTCTAAGTCGTTCCTCTTCACGAAGTCCACCAAAGAAGCACCAAATCAACTCCCCATCTTCGAAACGGTGATGGGGGCACTCACGTTTATACATCTCAAAACATTCGTAGGTGTCACAAAACTGCTCATACTCTTCTTGCTCGAAATATTGGATCCTATCACGTAAGGCAATTGTCTCAGGATAAGGCATGAACCGCGCCAACAACTCCTCTACTACTTGGCCCCAAGTTTTCAGCGATCCTGGTTCAAACCTTGCAATCCAACGCCTCGGCTCATACCCAAGAGCAAAAGAAAATAGTTTCCTGCATAATTGGTCCTTAGTAAACCCTTCTGTTGGAATTCTTTCTATTTCCTCCTCATAGGATCGAATGAAACTCCATGGGTCCATCCCTACTCCATCTTCGTACCTCGGTAAGTACCTCACCATGGACTCCGTCACCTCATACCTCCTTAACTCGTCTTCCAGGTATATGGAAGATCCTCTCCTCACCTGCGAGAATTGGGGTGTCATGCGAGCGCGCATGGACATCATACCTGTATGTCTGTAGTAGGAGTAACTTAAAACTAAAAATTAGCCTCGTTAGAAATTTCGAAAAAATCGAGAATAAATCTAGATATCGAATACTACCAAGGCTAGGAAAGGGAAATTAGAAACATACTAGGAAAGCAGTATCAGAGAGAGATTAAAAAGGAATACTAAAACTTGTAGAATTAGGAATCTGAAGCTGTAAATATAAACAAATTAAATGGAAAAAAGGAGTATATTCCCCGGCAACGGCGCCAATTTGATGAACCGGAATTTGTCAGATTCTAATTCAGCAAATAATATTTGTTATTTAGCCAAAGGCAATCCACAACTACAACGAAAACCGTAGTGTAGTAGCAGAATGACTCGAGTGTCGTTCTCTCAGGACTATAACTAGCTTTATCTATTTAACAAGAAAATATAAAACAGCAGATAGCAATAGGGGGTTTCTAGCAGATAATGGAGATTGGTGATAGTATGGTCCTTCTTAGCATAATGGGTTGATAATCATGCATAATTCCTCGGTCTTGCATAGAGATCTTTGAATCAATCTAGTGTCCTGTTGCAAGTATTAAGCACTACGAAGATAATCTGGTCTGACTAGTCAATCACGGTTGTCCTAATGTGTTCCGTAATTATTCAACACTACGAAGATAATTGGTCTGATGGTCGACTAGTGTCCAATTGTGCATAATAATCAATACAACATACGAGAATTTTGGTTACAACTGATCAACGAAATAAAGCAATGACACGGAGTATAATGCGCGATATAGCCAATAGCATGATTATCTTCCCTCGCTAAGAATTCACATACTACCACCAATGATAAGTTTAGCTACTCATAATAGGCATGCAATCAATAGAAATCATAGAAGAAAACATATTGAAAGAAGATAAAATAAGTAGATAAAAACTGTAAGATACAAAGTTACCGAAGGTTGTCAATCTCCGGATGATTGCAATCCTACGCGCTCCAATCTTCTATGAAAAAGTATCCCCTAAGCTACGGAACTCCCAGGACAGGCCCCGGGAAGTTCCTACCTAAAACTATAGAGAGAGGTGAGAAAGTAGGCTTGGAAAGATATGATTTTCGGAGAAAAACTGAGCTCTATATATAGGCCCCGAAATTTCTCTGGGGCGGTTCGCCCCCCGGCTTTTTCGCGGAATTCCGTGTTTTTCGACGCGGATTTGGATTTCTTCACCTTTTCGGACTCGGTTTTAGACTTCTAATGGCCTTCTAACCTCCAGATTCGACCCCTAGACTCCAAATCCTATCCGGAAACCTTCAGATACTCCAAATAGGCTTCTGGAACACCAATTCCTTGTCAACTTTAAAATATTTGCCCAGAAATCCCCGAATTTCAACCAAAACCTGTAAAATAAAATCTAAAGGGAAACGTGACATTATTCTAATAAAATGTACTAAAATATAGCTAAATTAACATAGAGGATAGCTAAAATAGGTGAAAAAGACTCGAATGAAAGTGTAAAATACACATTCATCCGCACATTAGAGTAAGATCCCGTATCTAGTGTAGCACGGACATCATCGATACTACCAACCCCAATCTTTACATCGAAGCTATTAGGGATTGGCTTAGGATCCTCTTGCTCCTCATCACTCACATCAAAACCAAGGCCCTTATCTTCCTCCTTAACAAGTGGAGGCTCACCGTTTTCGCAACACTTGAACGCAACAACCTTCTTAATGGTAATCTCCACAGGGAGATCTCCTACCAAAGTGATGGACATCGACTTCTCAGTGTTGCTAGGCAGCTTCCCCTGCTCCCTACTCACTCCACGGTCTATTAGCTCTTGCATCTTTTGGTGAGCAAGCCTAGTACTTGCCTCCAATTGATCGAGCCTACTCGTCTTCTCCGAATCTTCCTCATACCTCTTCATAAACCCCTGAGTATTATCAACCATCTTCTGCAAAGTATCTAAGAGAGCAGCTGTAACGGTACCGGTTTTGAAAACAAAACATTTTCTTGAAAAGGGAATTCGAAAATAATTTAATAACAACGGTCGGCAATAAATGCCCAAAATAAACTTTGACGCTAACAATAACAGACAATACTCAATGACAACTCAAGTTCGAAAGACAACGAATGAAGACAAATAAAGTGTTCTTCTTATTTTGAAAAGAAACCCGTGACACCCCAGACCCTTCTCTCAGTCGCTGGCTTCCTAGTCACGCACATCCTCAGCAGCATCTGGAAGGAAGGAATTTTGGAAAAACAAAAGAGTGTGAGATAAAGGATCTCAGTGAGGTTCTAAGTTAAACAGAAAATAAAACAGTTTTAAAACAAAATCCTTTTCAGAAAACGAGCATACAGCACAGAACACGTATAACAGATTAACAGAACAGATACGTTGTAGACCGTTGGTGCAGCCCGCCTTATTGCTCCTACTCCCAGAATGCCCTTATAACTCCCTCCAGAGGATGCATAACTCCGGACAGAAACAGAAACCCCCGTGTACTTTGGGGAAACAGATCCTACGACCCTAATAGACCTCAGCGACTTCTGCCTCGCGCCTAAAAGGGAATAGACTAGGCCACGATCAAGCAAACCCGATAGTCCTCTACTACCCAAGCCTACCTAACCATAACCTAATCGACCGGTCACACAGAAATAGAACAGATACCGAGTAACAGATACAGACAATTAACATCGAGAGGTGTTCCTGCAGAAAGGTCAGTACAGAACAGAGTAGCAATAATAGAAATCCAAAAGTCATACTTAGGACTTATACTTTTACGCGGAAGCATACAATATACAGTAGATAGTAATAGACACAAACAGTCACATAGCCTTCCAGTTTTTCGCAAATAATGGGTTTAGGGTGAACACTCCTTAGCTTGCGAGCAAACGACCTTCAACAAGAAATGAGCTTACGGGTTTACGGACAACGGAGAACCTAACAAGAAAGTACTAAACACAAATTAGAAGTCGAACGGACGGAAGGAAAAAGGTTGAAAAAGGAATGGTAAAGTCGGGCTTCGAACTCGGAACCTCTAAGTTAGTCAAGCAAGGACCTAACCAACTAGGCTAGCAAGTCAAGTCAATACTAACTTACAAAACAGAAACTAAGTTTAAAACATTTTCAGAAACTCTTTCGATTTTCAGATTCTGGAAATTACCAAAATACCCTCAGGTGGTAAATTGCAAGAAAAACCCTTTTCGAAACCGACAGAATAAACTAAACAGAAGTTCCAACACTTAACGGTCTTCTCAAAACAACAAGGTTTACGATACAAGCCTACTGTCAGTCAACTACGGTCAAAAGTAAAACTGCAAAAAGGTCCTTTAGGTTTTAAAGTTTCCCAAATCAGTCCACAAAGAATCCAAAACATAACATCAAGGTCCAAAAGTCCTTTCGAGGTCAAACAGGAAATCAAGGTCAACATTCGAGGTCAAAAGATTCACAAGTCCAGCAAACAGTAACAACAACTAACAAATCCTAAGTCCCGGTTCTCAGTTCGAATCAAAAATAATACGGTCAGAATGAACAAGGGTAAATCGGTCCAGGGGTAAAATTGTCCGAAACAGAATACTAACTTCGAATCGAAAGAAACAACAAAGGATTCGAGATTTACCTTCGAATCGAACAGAAAGGAATCAACAATCTGCAAATCAATGAATCGAAAAGAAAAAGGGAATTAAACCAAGATTCGAATCGAATTCGAAATTGAAATCCAAACCGGTCAAGGAAAGAATGGCTTACTGAGTTGGACCGGAACAGACAGAACCGACCAGATCGGACGAAACCGGCCAGGCGAATCGATCGTGCGGCAAACGAACGGCGAACAGATCGGTCGATCTTGGGATCGGCGTGGCGCGGTGACAGAGACAGAAACGAGCGAAACGGCGGCAAGGACGAGACCGGAACGGCGGCGGCGCGGCACGCGGACCGGCGCGGCGCGAAACAAACACGGCGGCGAGCGCGGTCGATTCGAACGGACGAATCGATCGATCGATCGACAAGAAACAAAGCCGATCGATCAACACGGCACGGACAGCAACGGCGGAGGGTAACCGCGGCGCGGCGGCGGCGGCGGCGACCGGAGGCGACGGTGATGATGATGAATTAAGATGAAACCGTGAAGATGAAGTATGGTGGTGAATGGATCTGATGAAGGTGATGGTGAGCGTGAGAGAGGGAGAGAGAAAGAAGAAAAAGTTTTCTTTTCTTTCTTACTAATGGCACAACACGGCTGAGAAGAGATGGGAGAGGGAATGGAGGAATCTGATTAGGGTTAGGGTTTAAGTTAGTGGGCCGGTCCAGCAGGCTTTGACTGGGCCAAAGAATTGGGCCAAAAGCTAGCAGATCAGATAGTCCAGCTTAATCCAAACGAAACGAAACGAACTAACTTACGCGGAAATAATTAATTAATTACCGAATAAATAATTTACTCTGGTAATTAATTAACTAAAATAAATAATTAAATAATAAAATAATAATTAAATAATTAAATAAATAATAAAAAAAAACGGGGTGTTACACTCTTCCCCCCTTAAAAGAATTTGGTCCCCAAATTCGCACTTGAAAAGTTGAAGAGCTCAGGATACTGCCGGCGCATGTCATCCTCGGGTTTCGTTGGAGTTTAAACTACACGCCTCATGTTCATACCCCTTGGATCCTTGAACTGAGATCCCTTCGCGAGCCTTTCAAAACACGCCCACACATCTTCGGCGGTTTCCTCCCAGATATTTCCTCGGCATTGGAAATCCACAACCTGTTGGCTCTCATATGTGAGCCCATTGTAGAAGTGCTGGACAAGGTCAGAGAGTTCCATCCCATGGTGTGGGCACTTGTTCATGAGGTCCTTGTACCTCTCGAGAGCAGTATAGATGGTCTCATCGTAGTCTTGCTTGAAACCACTGATTCGCACCTTCAGCGCGGTAGTAAGAGTATGGGGAAAATATTTCTCCATAAAAGTAGAAAACACCTTAGCCCAGGTGTCAAGTGAACCGGCTTCCAGAGAGCCTAACCATGCGTTTTCCTTATCTCCAAGACCCATAGTAAAGACCTTCATCCTCAACTCATCATCCGTAACCCCAGCTCCAGGCCTTGGAAGATTGTTGATGAAATCCTCTATGTCATTCAAGTATCCCATAACATCCTCCCTAGCCAACCCATAGAACCTCGGGAGTTGCTGAAACATGTGATTCTTAATCTCCAAATCACGAGTTGCAGCAGAAAGAACAATAGCCGGACCTCTCATCCGTTCCTGGTTGGGTTGAACCCATGATTTCAAGAGTGGGCGAGCCATCACAAAACCTTCCCAAGAATCCAGTTGCTTAAAAATATCTTGCAGAGAATCAGAGAAATCTTCCTCCACTACCTCAACTCTAGCACTATCTATCTTCCTTTGATGATATACCCTATCAATCTCTGCAATAGGTTCAACAAAAGGAATTCCACTAGAGCACGTGCTCCGCATAAACTACCTGAAATGAATCAAGTGAGTATCAAAGGGAAACAAACTAAACTACTAAATTCTGGAAATTGAATGCTGAAAATAAACAAGCTAAATAGTAAAAAGGAGTTATAATCCCCGGCAACGGCGCCAATTTGATGAACGAGATTGTCAGACTCGAACAATCAAATAAATTTGTTTGAAAGCCAAAGGATAACTCACAAGTACACAAAACACGTAGTGTAGAGGTACGATGACCTCGAGTGTCGATCTCTAGGGACTAAACTAGCTTTAACTAAATAACTATATATAATTTCAGAAAACAAATTTATCTTATCTAGACTTAACGTACAATATATGGAGAGAGCTGGTGATAGTATGCTCGTTCTAAGTATCAAGTTCTAATTATGCATGAAAGTGCAACTCGTACTGCCTTAAAAGTAATTCGATTTACAAACACCAAAGACATATTTGTAGACGTGTATTTTGAAAGCTTCCTATCTATACTAATACTTGTCTAAGGTTTTCAGTCTTAGTTCAAGCAGTACTTGCAAATTATATAAAATCGAATCGATGATCTTGAATTGTCCTAGTGTTTCGTACACTTTTCTATGAAGAGATATGGCTTAGTCGGATCAAAGAATCGAATTAAGATAACTAAACAAGTAAAAGACTCAGAAACTCAATCATGCATAATACGAACTCTAGCTACGAATTCACATACTATCACCAACTAGATGCTTAGCTACTCATAACAATAACACAATCACCAATCATAATCGAAGCAATATGAATGAAAACATGGTTGAATTGAAAGATAAATAGCAGAATTGTGAGATACAAAGTTACCACCAAAGGTTGTCAATCTCCGGTGAATTGCTAAACTCACAAAGATCTAGCAAGGTTGATGATGTCATTTTTCACCAATTAAATTTGTTTAAAAGCCAAAGAACACTTATCACTACACAAACTAGAGTGCAATGGCAAGTTTTCCCCGAGTGTCGTTCTCTCGGGACCTAACGTGGCTTTGTTTGTGGTTTTTGCTAGTTATTTCAGACAACGAGTTCAAGTGTTTATGGAATTGTTTTCTTAGAACAAAGCAACGAGAAATCAGATTGCTGTAATCAAGTTTGGAAACCGGTTGGTGGTAGAAATCAAATACACATGCATGGGTTACGAATATGCTCACAAGTTCAGTGCGTAAAACCTTCGATCAAGTCTGCTAAGCAACTCGTCTAGGTAACTTTCAAGACACACATCATAAAAGATCACTATCAATACTTTAGAGGTTAAGTGCTTGTCACTAACACCATTTATCTAGCATGCTGCAAATCTCTAACATACAATCCTATAGCTTTCATTGACCAAGAGTTTGTCACTATACTCAATTCGAATATATTTTATAGGCAACTAAGAATCATATGAAGGGATTTGCAGCAAGATTGAATCACAATCTCATGTAAGCATAAACATAACCCATAGCATGCATATTCTACATTCTACCACCAACACAAAGGATTGAGCTACTCATATTCATCAACATAGACATCAAATCATATGAATTGTAAATAGAATACATCAAATCAAACTACTAGACAAGAGATAATGATACAATGTTACCACCAAGCTGTCACTAATCGGTGGGTATTGATGAAAACCACTCCATAGATGAAACAATGGATGAAATCCTATGCCAAAACCTTTAATCCAATCTAAAATACAATGTAATCTGAGTTTTCTCTGAGTTTTGGGGCTTAGGAGCTCTCCAAAACGAAGCCAATGTTCAAAAGTATCCAAAACGTAACTGAAGATCAGATCTAAGAAGGAAAATCCGAAAACGTAACCGCTGCAAAGCGGACCGCTTGGAGAGGCCAAGCGGAGCGCTTGGGCCCTCCAAGCACTTCGCTTGGCTGCTGTGCCAAAGCTGGAAAATGAAGCGGAGCGCTTCACTATTCCGGGCGCTTAGCTTGGCTCCTGGGCAGATTTTTGTCTTCCAACTCAATCTTTTTGCCCTCGTACGGCCCTCGGGTGCCTTGGACTCATCCTTCTCGGTGCTTATTGATGCTCAAACACTCACGAACAAGCCGTGGAGATCAAGGAACTTCAACGGGGCCATTTTCTATCAAAAAAGCTCGTTTTTAGCTCCAAAAATGGCATTTCGTACCTAAGTGCCTGAAAATGCAGAAAACAATAAACGTGACACTATTCTACAAAACTAACCAAAAAACAAGGCTAAAAGATAGCAAAAGAAGGTAAAAAAGACAAGATGAACGCGTCAAAAATACGTTCATCAAACTCCCCAAACCAAACCTTTGCTTGTCCTCAAGCAACAAACTATCCTAAATGCAACACAAAAGGAGTCTCATGCCAAGTAAAGTGAACTAATCTATTGAATCTACCAAATGCTTATGAACAAAACCAAATGAGCATGACATGCAAGTAGGTTGAAGAATGCCTCGATTGCGAATATACACATTCTCATGTGCACTTGGTTAAACAAAGGAGTCTCTCGTAACATCTTCTATCTGGACCTGGTCAGTGATGACACAATGATGCATGTTATCATAATACAATTGCTCCGTGCTTATGAAACCGAGAGCTTACTACTTTTCACCAAGCGAGTCTTTTCCTCAAGAGAGGGCGAACCAATACTGGCTCTCATCAAACGAAGGAGGGTTCCCTTAGAAAGATAACACTCACCTATTCTACCCAGACTCTCAAGAATGAGCCTCTTTCAACCACTTCTTGAATAGCAAGACGAGGGTGGTCGAGAACAGGCCTTGGACAAAGACGACACGAAACGAAAGATAGAATTTACAACTAGATAACTTCACAATAACAAATATTTACATGACACTTGACACTTTACTAGACTGCTTTTGGCTTGCAACGACCCTTCTTTTGCTTTTGGGTCTTATTCTTTATTTTCTTTCTTCTTCTTTTTTTTTTTTTTATTTTCTCTTTTTCTTTTCTCTTTTTTTCTTCTTTTCTTTTTCTCTTTCTTTTTTTTTTTTTTTTTTTTTTTTTTTTTTTTATATATAGGGGCAAGCAGCAGTACTAAGTGTCAAAGACAGCTCCCCAAACCTATTCGAAAGAATAGGTTGGGACACAAAACAAAAGGAAAAAGAAAAAGGAAACTGTATAACGACTCAAAGACGAAAGACAAGATCAATAAGGCAACCCCCTCCCCAAACCTATTCGATAGAATAGGTTTAATACAAGGAATCGTACACCTCACACTACCTCCTTCCTAGGCATTTGGCAATCTCTAATCGAGGTGAAGAACTTGTCGCCTCTTACGTACATAATTACACGGGTTACAACCATAGACTCTAAGATGCATCATTTTATAAGGCCATCGTGAACCGCAGCAGAAGAAACACCACTCAAGGTGATGTCGAGACTACTAAGCTTAACTAGTGCACATGCGAATGAGACAAACCAAGCGAGACAAGCCTCAAACTACTTGCAAAGTGATGCAACATATGATCAATGGTCATAAACACTTAGTCTACTCAATAAAAAAGTTCAAAAGACTTGGCAATAAACTCAACACACAACAACGTGCAACAACTAATCTAGGGATGATATGCATGCAAAAATTTGAAAAGACACGACAAATCACATGAACTTGAGTAAAATCAGGCATGCACGAACCACACAAGCATATAGTACTTAAAATCCAATACCCCCTCCCCAAACCTAAACTTTTGCTCATCCTCGAGCAAAGAAAAATTGAATGAAAAGGAAAAATTGGATTGAAAGTACACTTCCCTGAGATAAAGGTTCGTGTCCAATCTCCTATATATGAGTAGTGTAACACCCCGTTTTTTTTTTTAATTATTTATTTAATTATTTAATTATTATTTTATTATTTAATTATTTATTTTAGTTAATTAATTACCAGAGTAAATTATTTATTCGGTAATTAATTAATTATTTCCGCGTAAGTTAGTTCGTTTCGTTTCGTTTGGATTAAGCTGGACTATCTGATCTGCTAGCTTTTGGCCCAATTCATTGGCCCAGTCAAAGCCTGCTGGACCGGCCCACTAACTTAAACCCTAACCCTAATCAGATTCCTCCATTCCCTCTCCCATCTCTTCTCAGCCGTGTTGTGCCATTAGTAAGAAAGAAAAGAAAACTTTTTCTTCTTTCTCTCTCCCTCTCTCACGCTCACCATCACCTTCATCAGATCCATTCACCACCATACTTCATCTTCACGGTTTCATCTTAATTCATCATCATCACCGTCGCCTCCGGTCGCCGCCGCCGCCGTCACCGCGCCGCGGTTACCCTCCGCCGTTGCTGTCCGTGCCGTGTTGATCGATCGGCTTTGTTTCTTGTCGATCGATCGATCGATTCGTCCGTTCGAATCGACCGCGCTCGCCGCCGTGTTTGTTTCGCGCCGCGCCGGTCCGCGTGCCGCGCCGCCGCCGTTCCGGTCCCGTCCTTGCCGCCGTTTCGCTCGTTTCTGTCTCTGTCACCGCGCCGCGCCGATCCCAAGATCGACCGATCTGTTCGCCGTTCGTTTGCCGCACGATCGATTCGCCTGGCCGGTTTCGTCCGATCTGGTTGGTTCTGTCTGTTCCGGTCCAACTCAGTAAGCCATTCTTTCCTTGACCGGTTTGGATTTCAATTTCGAATTCGATTCGAATCTTGGTTTAATTCCCTTTTTCTTTTCGATTCATTGATTTGCAGATTGTTGATTCCTTTCTGTTCGATTCGAAGGTAAATCTCGAATCCTTTGTTGTTTCTTTCGATTCGAAGTTAGTATTCTGTTTCGGAAAATTTTACCCCTGGACCGATTTACCCTTGTTCATTCTGACCGTATTGTTTTTGATTCGAACTGAGAACCGGGACTTAGGATTTGTTAGTTGTTGTTACTGTTTGCTGGACTTGTGAATCTTTTGACCTCGAATGTTGACTTTGATTTCCTGTTTGACCTCGAAAGGACTTTTGGACCTTGATGTTATGTTTTGGATTCTTTGTGGACTGATTTGGGAAACTTTAAAACCTAAAGGACCTTTTTGCAGTTTTACTTTTGACCGTAGTTGCCTGACAGTAGGCTTGTATCGTAAACCTTGTTGTTTTGAGAAGACTGTTAAGTGTTGGAACTTCTGTTTAGTTTATTCTGTCGGTTTCGAAAAGGGTTTTTCTTGCAATTTACCACCTGAGGGTATTTTGGTAATTTCCAGAATCTGAAATCGAAAGAGTTTCTGAAAATGTTTTAAACTTAGTTTCTGTTTTGTAAGTTAGTATTGACTTGACTTGCTAGCCTAGTTGGTTAGGTCCTTGCTTGACTAACTTAGAGGTCCCGAGTTCGAACCCCGACTTTACCATTCCTTTTTCAACCTTTTTCCTTCCGTCCGTTCGACTTCTAATTTGTGTTTAGTACTTTCTTGTTAGGTTCTCCGTTGTCCGTAAACCCGTAAGCTCATTTCTTGTTGAAGGTCGTTTGCTCGCAAGCTAAGGTGAGTGTTCACCCTAAACCCATTATTTGCGAAAAACTGGAAGGCTATGTGACTGTTTGTGTCTATTACTATCTACTGTATATTGTATGCTTCCGCGTAAAAGTATAAGTCCTAAGTATGACTTTTGGATTTCTATTATTGCTACTCTGTTCTGTACTGACCTTTCTGCAGGAATTCCTCTCGATGTTAATTGTCTGTATCTGTTACTCGGTATCTGTTCTATTTCTGTGTGACCGGTCGATTAGGTTATGGTTAGGTAGGCTTGGGTAGTAGAGGACTATCGGGTTTGCTTGATCGTGGCCTAGTCTATTCCCTTTTAGGCGCGAGGCAGAAGTCGCTGAGGTCTATTAGGGTCGTAGGATCTGTTTCCCCAAAGTACACGGGGGTTTCTGTTTCTGTCCGGAGTTATGCATCCTCTGGAGGGAGTTATAAGGGCATTCTGGGAGTAGGAGCAATAAGGCGGGCTGCACCAACGGTCTACAACGTATCTGTTCTGTTAATCTGTTATACGTGTTCTGTGCTGTATGCTCGTTTTCTGAAAAGGATTTTGTTTTAAAACTGTTTTATTTTCTGTTTAACTTAGAACCTCACTGAGATCCTTTATCTCACACTCTTTTGTTTTTCCAAAATTCCTTCCTTCCAGATGCTGCTGAGGATGTGCGTGACTAGGAAGCCAGCGACTGAGAGAAGGGTCTGGGGTGTCACGGGTTTCTTTTCAAAATAAGAAGAACACTTTATTTGTCTTCATTCGTTGTCTTTTCGAACTTGAGTTGTCATTGAGTATTGTCTGTTATTGTTAGCGTCAAAGTTTATTTTGGGCATTTATTGCCGACCGTTGTTATTAAATTATTTTCGAATTCCCTTTTCAAGAAAATGTTTTATTTTCAAAACCGGTACCGTTACAGTTGGTATCAGAGCTTGAGTTCAAACTCGAGCTTGCTAGGATAGGATCTTTTGACCTTTGGGGTGTGTGTGAGGGTCCGAGTCGCTGGTTAGGTCTTGTATTTTCTGTTGTTTTTCTGATTCGAGTCTTACGTACTAACCCTGAACCGTCTCTTCATCTTCTCTGTTCTGTTTCTGACTACCTTTGACCCGTTCTGAAACCGTTGACCTTCCGTGGTTGTTTGATTCTGACGTAGATATTAACTAGTTAACTACGCGTGTGCTTACAGATAGGTATGAGTTCTGAGAAGAGGGTTATTCGTTATCGTCTAGTCGAAGGAGAATTTAACCCGTATACCTCCGTTCCTGTTGTTGGCGTTTACCCTGGATTCGTGATGGATAGAGTTGTGCATGAACGTGATCACTACTGGCTGGAGAACTTTAAGCTTCGAGATGTGATAGCAACGAAGGAAGCAGAGATCGGATTTCTGAAGACGGCCTTACGCGCCGCGAAGGAGCACTCTGGCTTTGTTACGTTAACCGCGTCCAATGTTGGCAACCGGATTCCCAGGAGGAAGGCTCGGAGGACGTTCCCCGAGGGTTGCGAACCATCCCGTAGAGGAAAGAGTGAAGACGAAGAAAATCCGAAGAAGATCCCGAGGAGGACTCCTCTGAGGGAGAAGGGGGAGATGCTCACGTGCCCGAGGGACGTTCCGAGGATAATAGCGAGGACGCTTACTAGGATAGTTGCCTTTTCGAGCTCGTACCGAACTTCTTTGTTTCTGCCAAACGAGTTTTTCCTTTTAGTTCAGCCGACTGAGACTGCTTATGCTTTTCCGTTTATTTGACTATGTGGTTTTCTGTTTTCCTCGCTAAGACGAGTAAAGACCGTTTTTCTTTTGTTTTATTGCATGCTTGGCTGTTTTGAGACTTCGTTGTTTTCTTGTTTTTGCTTTTTGTTTTAAAGTTCAAGGCATGTTTTCTTCTTCACTGCTCAGTTTATACCTGTTGTAGAAGATTAAGTACTGGCCTTAGTTCTTTGTTTTTCTGCTCTTCTCTAAGTTAGAGATTCGAGGTTGTTAAATCAACTGCTAAGTAGTGCCCTTTGTTAGAATGAGTCGCAGAAACACTCGTGGTGCTAGCAGCAATGGAAGTGGAGACGATCAGCACGCTGAAAATGGAGATCAAGTGGACCGTATCATCGCTGCTCTGGGGAATTTCAGCGAAACCATTCGCCGCGCTGGAGTACCAACACCACCTGTTCAGCCTCCGCCACCACCACCGATCCAGACCATCGATCAAGCTGCGGAGCGATTCACTCGATTTCATCCTGAGAGGTTCGAGGGAACACCAGATCCCCGTAAGGCTGAGCTCTGGATCGAAGGTATGGATAACTTATTCTCGATCCTGCACTATCCGGACGAGAGGAAGATCGAGCTTGCTGCTTTCCAGTTCGTGGGAGCCGCCAGGAACTGGTGGAGAACTGTGAATGCGAGATGGAGGCAAGAGGGAGTTGCTCGTACCTGGGAGAATTTCACCAAGGACTTCATGGACAAGTACGTGCCTCGCCTGGTTCGCGAGAACCGGAGAGACGAATTTCAAGCTTTGGTGCAAGGGAACATGGATGTTGCCGACTATGACTCGGAGTTTACCCGGTTACTGAAATACGTGCTGCATTTCCAGGATGACGAACGAGAGAAGGTTCGTCACTTCGTGAAGGGACTCAACTCTGAGATCCGGTACAGTCTATTTGGGACCAATATGCCTACCTATCTCAAGGCTGTCGAACTCGCCTCCGAGGTAGAGAGTGGTCTCAAGGAGATTAAGATGGCTGATAAGCCATACTCGAGCAAGAGGAGCTACTCTAGTTCTTCTGGGAGCCATGGAGGAGGAAGCCAATCTGGTTATAAGAGGGAGAATCGAGGAGGATATCAATCTGGATATCAGGCACCACCGGCGAAGTATTCCCGTACTCAGCATGACAACCGCTCTCGCAACCCTACTGGAGGGTCTGGGCAGTCATCCCAGGCAAGGAAGAACTGCAACTACTGTGGAGGAGTCAACCACGATGAGCACAACTGCTGGAAAAGACAGGGCTTATGCTTGGCTTGTGGGAGTAAGGATCACAAGATTAGCCACTGTCCGAACCGACACGCCATTGTCAAGGGAGGAAGGCCAGGAGACTATGCTCCGAGAAATGATGGAAAGGGTACTATGGCGAAGCCCCGAGTTTTCAGCATAGGCGGTCATGAAGTTCCTGACACCGCAAATGTGGTTGAAGGTACGCTACTGATCGCTCAAACTTCTTCTAAAGCTTTATTTGATCCTGGTGCTATGCATTCATTTATTGCTGAAGTATTTGCTGAATCACTCGCTTTACCATACAAAGTATTACCCTACGCTTTAGAAGTATGTACGCCTTTGGGATCTAGTCTAATCACTAAGAAGTCCGTCGAGCGATGTGAGATTTCCATCCTAGGAAGAACTTTCCCTGCTGACCTAATATTTCTACCTCTATCAACCTACGATGTTATTCTGGGTATGGATTGGCTGTCCGAGCACTACGCGCAACTGGATTGTCGAACCAAGGCTATATCCCTGGGAAAACCAGGAGAGGAGAAAGTCGTATGGAAAGGAGATAAGAGAAAGGATGAGAAGTTTCTACTGTCTGCCATGGAAGCTAGGAGGCTGTACGTGAAGGGTGCTACCTGCTTTTTGGCGTATCTGATCAATAAACCCAAGGATCAACCAAAAATCGAAGAAGTCAGGGTGGTTAAGGAGTTCAAGGGTGTTTTCCCTGAGAAGCTGGATTCCGTACCCCCTGAACGAGAGGTGGAGTTCAGCATTGATCTGGTACCTGGCACTGCACCAATTTCGAAGTCACCGTATAGGATGGCACCTGCTGAGCTTAAGGAGCTGAAGACTCAACTGCAAGATCTGGTGGATAACGGTTTTGTGAGGCCTAGTTCGTCACCTTGGGGATCACCGGTTCTGTTCGTGAAGAAGAAGGATGGTACTATGAGGATGTGCATCGACTACCGAGGCTTGAATCAAGTCACTGTCAAGAACAAGTACCCCCTGCCCCGTATTGAGGAACTCTTCGATCAGTTGGAAGGTTCGAAGGTTTACTCAAAGCTTGATCTGCGACAAGGCTATTATCAAGTTAGGGTAAGGGAAGAAGACATACCTAAGACTGCCCTGAATTCGAGGTACGGTCATTACGAGTTCGTAGTGATGCCGTTTGGCCTCACGAATGCCCCGGCTGTGTTCATGGATTTGATGCACCGAGTTTTTCAGCCGTATCTAGATCAGTTTGTTGTTGTTTTCATCGATGACATTCTCGTTTACTCAAAATCTGAAGAGGATCATGAGAAACATCTTCGAATTGTCTTGGAAACTCTTCAGAACAACAAATTGTATGCCAAATTCAGCAAGTGTGAATTTTGGCTAGATAAGGTAGCCTTCTTAGGGCACATTATCTCTGGAGAAGGTTTAGACGTTGACCCGTCGAAGATTGAATCGATAGTCAATTGGAAGAGACCCGAATCTGTCACTGAAGTGAGAAGTTTTCTTGGTTTGGCTGGTTACTATCGCCGTTTTGTGAAGGATTATTCGAAGATAGCTGGACCCTTGTCCTCTTTAACAGGGAAAAATCCTAAGTTCGTATGGAGTGACAAGTGTCAGGAAAGCTTCGAGGAGCTGAAGAAGAGGCTGACCACCGCCCCGATTCTAGCTCTTCCCGAGGGAACCAACGACTTTATAGTCTACACTGATGCTTCAAAGGAAGGTTTGGGTTGTGTACTGATGCAACGAGAAAAGGTGATCGCATATGCTTCGAGAAAACTGAAGCCATATGAAAGAAATTACCCAACCCATGACCTTGAACTAGCTGCTATAGTCTTTGCGTTGGGAAAGTGGAGACACTATCTTTATGGTCCTGAGTTCACTATCCTCACGGATCATAAGAGTTTGAAGTACGTGTTTACCCAGAAGGAGTTGAACATGAGACAGCGACGATGGATGGAGTTTCTGGGCGATTACACCTGTACCATTCGATACCATCCTGGTAAGGCCAATGTGGTCGCTGATGCTTTAAGTCGTAGGGTACACGTGTCAAATCTCGAAGTATCCAAACTGTCGAGTATGTTCGCCAATATCACTTTGAGATATGAGTTGGCAGGAAAGATTCTTGAGGCTCAAGAACATGACGAGGAGCTTCAGGATATCAAGGCACATATTACTGAGCCTCGAAATGCGAAATTCTCTATTGATGAGAATGGAGCTCTAAGGTTTCAAGGAAGATTGTGTGTGCCTTCTGATGAAGAGCTTAGGCGATTAATTTTGGAGGAAGCTCATAAGTCTAAGTATTCGATGCATCCTGGAGGAAACAAGATGTACGAGGATTTGAAGAAGGTTTACTGGTGGACCTATATGAAACGAGATGTTGCACAGTTTGTGCAGAGTTGCTTGGTTTGCCAGCAAGTGAAGGCTGAGCACCAGAAACCGGGAGGTTTACTACAGCCACTCGAGATTCCACAGTGTAAATGGGAGATGATCACCATGGATTTCGTGACCGGTTTACCGGTAGCTAGGGGTGGTTTTGATAGTGTTTGGGTTATTGTCGATAGATTGACAAAATCGGCACATTTTCTACCTGTTAAAACCACCTACACATCCGAGAAATTAGCCGAAGTCTACCGCGATGAGATAATCAGGCTTCATGGCACTCCAGTGAGCATTGTCTCGGATAGAGATCCAAAGTTTGTCTCGAGATTTTGGAAGCAAGTACATGAAGGCCTAGGTACTAAGTTGAATTTTAGTACCGCAGCACATCCGCAGACAGATGGTCAATCCGAGAGGACCATTCAAACTTTAGAAGATCTATTGAGATTGTGTGTGCTAGATCACCAGGGAAGCTGGGCACAGCATTTGCCATTGGTGGAGTATGCTTATAACAACAGTTATCAAGCATCGATTGGTATGGCACCGTTCGAGGCGCTGTATGGTCGGAAGTGTAGATCACCACTGTATTGGGATTTGGAGGACCGAGTTTCTACACTAGTAGCTGGAGAGAGGACTCTCAACGAGATGATATAGGAAACCTTGGAAAAGATTAGACTTATCCGAGACCGTTTGAGAACTGCTCAGAGTCGACAGAAGAGTTACGCCGATAATCGTAGGCGAGAGCTGGAGTTTGAAGTGGGTGATTTTGTCTTTCTCAAGCTATCTCCGAGAAAGGGAATTGTTCGTATGGGTCGTAGAGCTAAGCTGAACCCTCGATATGTGGGTCCATACGAGATCATTGAGAGAGTTGGCATTGTAGCTTATCGGTTGCAACTGCCCACTACTATTACTGGAATTCACAATGTATTCCATGTATCTCAACTGAAGAAGTATTATCCGGATCCGTCGCACGTAATCCAACCCGAGGAAGTGACCATTGAGGAGGATTTGTCCTATGTGGAGCAACCGGTTCGTATTCTTGACCAGAAGGTACAACAGCTCCGTAATCGACAAATCAAGCAAGTAAAGGTTCTGTGGAGAAATCATCAGTATGAGGAGGCAACCTGGGAAAGCGAGGATGACATGCGCCGGCAGTATCCCGAGCTCTTCAACTTTTCAGGTGCGAATTTGGGGACCAAATTCTTTTAAGGGGGGAAGAGTGTAACACCCCGTTTTTTTTTTTTTAATTATTTATTTAATTATTTAATTATTATTTTATTATTTAATTATTTATTTTAGTTAATTAATTACCAGAGTAAATTATTTATTCGGTAATTAATTAATTATTTCCGCGTAAGTTAGTTCGTTTCGTTTCGTTTGGATTAAGCTGGACTATCTGATCTGCTAGCTTTTGGCCCAATTCTTTGGCCCAGTCAAAGCCTGCTGGACCGGCCCACTAACTTAAACCCTAACCCTAATCAGATTCCTCCATTCCCTCTCCCATCTCTTCTCAGCCGTGTTGTGCCATTGGTAAGAAAGAAAAGAAAACTTTTTCTTCTTTCTCTCTCCCTCTCTCACGCTCACCATCACCTTCATTAGATCCATTCACCACCATACTTCATCTTCACGGTTTCATCTTAATTCATCATCATCACCGTCGCCTCCGGTCGCCGCCGCCGCCGTCACCGCGCCGCGGTTACCCTCCGCCGTTGCTGTCCGTGCCGTGTTGATCGATCGGCTTTGTTTCTTGTCGATCGATCGATCGATTCGTCCGTTCGAATCGACCGCGCTCGCCGCCGTGTTTGTTTCGCGCCGCGCCGGTCCGCGTGCCGCGCCGCCGCCGTTCCGGTCCCGTCCTTGCCGCCGTTTCGCTCGTTTCTGTCTCTGTCACCGCGCCGCGCCGATCCCAAGATCGACCGATCTGTTCGCCGTTCGTTTGCCGCACGATCGATTCGCCTGGCCGGTTTCGTCCGATCTGGTTGGTTCTGTCTGTTCCGGTCCAACTCAGTAAGCCATTCTTTCCTTGACCGGTTTGGATTTCAATTTCGAATTCGATTCGAATCTTGGTTTAATTCCCTTTTTCTTTTCGATTCATTGATTTGCAGATTGTTGATTCCTTTCTGTTCGATTCGAAGGTAAATCTCGAATCCTTTGTTGTTTCTTTCGATTCGAAGTTAGTATTCTGTTTCGGAAAATTTTACCCCTGGACCGATTTACCCTTGTTCATTCTTACCGTATTGTTTTTGATTCGAACTGAGAACCGGGACTTAGGATTTGTTAGTTGTTGTTACTGTTTGCTGGACTTGTGAATCTTTTGACCTCGAATGTTGACTTTGATTTCCTGTTTGACCTCGAAAGGACTTTTGGACCTTGATGTTATGTTTTGGATTCTTTGTGGACTGATTTGGGAAACTTTAAAACCTAAAGGACCTTTTTGCAGTTTTACTTTTGACCGTAGTTGACTGACAGTAGGCTTGTATCGTAAACCTTGTTGTTTTGAGAAGACTGTTAAGTGTTGGAACTTCTGTTTAGTTTATTCTGTCGGTTTCGAAAAGGGTTTTTCTTGCAATTTACCACCTGAGGGTATTTTGGTAATTTCCAGAATCTGAAAATCGAAAGAGTTTCTGAAAATGTTTTAAACTTAGTTTCTGTTTTGTAAGTTAGTATTGACTTGACTTGCTAGCCTAGTTGGTTAGGTCCTTGCTTGACTAACTTAGAGGTCCCGAGTTCGAACCCCGACTTTACCATTCCTTTTTCAACCTTTTTCCTTCCGTCCGTTCGACTTCTAATTTGTGTTTAGTACTTTCTTGTTAGGTTCTCCGTTGTCCGTAAACCCGTAAGCTCATTTCTTGTTGAAGGTCGTTTGCTCGCAAGCTAAGGTGAGTGTTCACCCTAAACCCATTATTTGCGAAAAACTGGAAGGCTATGTGACTGTTTGTGTCTATTACTATCTACTGTATATTGTATGCTTCCGCGTAAAAGTATAAGTCCTAAGTATGACTTTTGGATTTCTATTATTGCTACTCTGTTCTGTACTGACCTTTCTGCAGGAACACCTCTCGATGTTAATTGTCTGTATCTGTTACTCGGTATCTGTTCTATTTCTGTGTGACCGGTCGATTAGGTTATGGTTAGGTAGGCTTGGGTAGTAGAGGACTATCGGGTTTGCTTGATCGTGGCCTAGTCTATTCCCTTTTAGGCGCGAGGCAGAAGTCGCTGAGGTCTATTAGGGTCGTAGGATCTGTTTCCCCAAAGTACACGGGGGTTTCTGTTTCTGTCCGGAGTTATGCATCCTCTGGAGGGAGTTATAAGGGCATTCTGGGAGTAGGAGCAATAAGGCGGGCTGCACCAACGGTCTACAACGTATCTGTTCTGTTAATCTGTTATACGTGTTCTGTGCTGTATGCTCGTTTTCTGAAAAGGATTTTGTTTTAAAACTGTTTTATTTTCTGTTTAACTTAGAACCTCACTGAGATCCTTTATCTCACACTCTTTTGTTTTTCCAAAATTCCTTCCTTCCAGATGCTGCTGAGGATGTGCGTGACTAGGAAGCCAGCGACTGAGAGAAGGGTCTGGGGTGTCACGGGTTTCTTTTCAAAATAAGAAGAACACTTTATTTGTCTTCATTCGTTGTCTTTTCGAACTTGAGTTGTCATTGAGTATTGTCTGTTATTGTTAGCGTCAAAGTTTATTTTGGGCATTTATTGCCGACCGTTGTTATTAAATTATTTTCGAATTCCCTTTTCAAGAAAATGTTTTGTTTTCAAAACCGGTACCGTTACAAGTAGTACCTGAAAGGACTCAAGAAACATGTGAAAAAGGGTGCACAAAGGTGAGACGAATGGAAAAAACGAGGAAAATCTGGGTACAGGGTCCAGGCGGACCGCCTGGCGGGAGCCAAGCGGTCCGCTTGTCAAGCGGAGCGCTTGGGAGGCTCCAGGCGCTCCGCTTGAAATTCCAGTAAATTTTTTTGATTTAGTGAAGATTCAAGCGGACCGCTGGGCCCTTCCAAGCGCTTCGCTTGGCTTTGTTTCCAGGTTTTCGATGTTTTTTCCTATCTTTATCACCTAAGGCACCAAGACAAACACTAGACTAAACGAATCACGACAAAAGGCACACACGCCACAACTACAAAAGCGAAACTAAGAGTACAAGAGTCATAAGTCACAACATCATACAACCAAATCGAAATGAAAAGAGTTTCAACCAACAATAGTAAACAAGCCAAAATAACGATAATATAAAAATACTACCGATAAATGTGGCCTCTATCGGCTGGTGTCTCTAGGAGAAGGGGTCGAGGGGGTGTTAGGAAAGGCACTCCCACTACTACCGGTCTGATCATAGAAAGTATACCCCGGAATTCGGCGAGCTAAGGCATCATGGCGGTTCATCATCTCCTCCTGGTGGGCTCTCCAACGCCTAGTGTCCTCTACTCGAGCGGCTTCCCAGCGCTGATCTACACGCCCTTGGAAATCATCCCAACACTGCTCCTCCATCACACGGAAGTCCTCCCACCTCTTGACTTCGCGCTCCTCAAATCCCCGGAATTGCTCGGTAAGCTGGGTCGACTGAGCCTCCAACATGGTGGTTTGGAAGTTCCCAAACTGATCGACCAAGATCTGGTTGAACTCCGAGAAGTCGAAGCTTCCTTGTCCGGCCGTAGGTGGAGGTGGAGGAGGTGTCACATGGCGCGTAACTCTTGGTTGCATGGGTTCTCCTTGCTGAGTGCACCAAGTCCCGAACATCTCATTGTACGTATCAATGTTGATGGATTTCTTTGGCTTCTTGTCCAGTACGAGGTCGGGAACTCCGGCCTCCTTGCACATGCCCGTGATCAAGTTACCAAAGGCAAGCTTCCGGTTTGCATTACGGCGGCGCTTGAATTCCTCGAAGATGACGATTCCAAGAGTGTGAGGCAAATCATGCAAGAGAGCATGGACTAAGACTCCGTAATAGGACTGAACCTCGGAATCATGTGTGCTAGGAATCAGATTGGCTTGAACGAACTTCAACATCATCCTTGCCTCCTAGGAGAGATCATTGTGGCGCAAAATCCGGGGTGGTTCATCAGGCAATTCAAAATCTTCCACGGCAATGGCGCCAAATTGATGATGTCGTTTTTCACCAATTAAATTTGTTTAAAAGCCAAAGAACACTTATCACTACACAAACAAGAGTGCAATGGCAAGTTTTCCCCGAGTGTCGTTCTCTCGGGACCTAACGTGGCTTTGTTTGTGGTTTTTGCTAGTTATTTCAGACAACGAGTTCAAGTTTATGGAATTGTTTTCTTAGAACAAAGCAACGAGAAATCAGATTGTTGTAATCAAGTTTGGAAAACGGTTGGTGGTAGAAATCAAATACACATGCATGGGTTACGAATATGCTCACAAGTTCAGTGCGTAAAACCTTCGATCAAGTCTTCTAAGCAACTCGTCTAGGTAACTTTCACGACACACATCATAAAAGACCACTATCAATACTTTAGAGGTGCTTGTCACGAACACCATTTATCTAGCATGCTGCAAATCTCTAACATACAGTCCTATAGCTTTCATTGACCAAGAGTTTGTCACTATACTCAATTCGAATATATTTTATAGGCAACTAAGAATCATATGAAGGGATTTGCAGCAAGATTGAATCACAATCTCATGTAAGCATAAACATAACCCATAGCATGCATATTCTACATTCTACCACCAACACAAAGGATTTAGCTACTCATATTCATCAACATAGACATCAAATCATATGAATTGTAAATGGAATACATCAAATCAAACTACTAGACAAGAGATAATTATACAATGTTACCACCAAGCTGTCACTAATCGGTGGGTATTCATGAAAACCTCTCCGTAGATGAAACAATGGATGAAATCCTATGCCAAAACCTTTAATCCAATCTAAAATACAATGTAATCTGAGTTTTCTCTGAGTTTTGGGGCTTAGGAGCTCTCCAAAATGAAGCCAATGTTCAAAAGTATCCAAAAAGTAACTGAAGATCAGATCTAAGAAGGAAAATCCGAAAACGTAACCACTGCCAAGCGGAGCGCTTGGCAAGCGAAGCGCTTGGGCCCTCTGATGAATGTGTATTTTACACTTTCATTCGAGTCTTTTTCACCTATTTTAGCTATCCTCTATGTTAATTTAGCTATATTTTAGTACATTTTATTAGAATAGTGTCACGTTTCCCTTTAGATTTTATTTCACAGGTTTTGGTTGAAATTCGAAGATTTCCGGGCAATTATATTGAAGTTGACAAGGAATTGGTGTTCCAGAAGCCTATTTGGAGTATCTGAAGGTTTCCGGATGGGATTTGGAGTCTAGGGGCCGAATCTGGAGGTTAGAAGGCTACTAGAAGTCAGAAACTGAGTCCGAAAAGGGGAAGAAATCCAAAACCGCGTCGAAAACGTGGAATTCCGCGAAAAACACGCCGGGCGAACCGCCGCAGACGCGGGGCGAACCGCCTCACACCGGGCGAACCGCCGCGCGTGTGGGGCGAACCGCCCCACAGTATTTCGAAGCCTATATATAGTTGCTCAGTTTTCTCCGAAAATCATATCTTTCCAGACCTTCTCTCCCACCTTTCTCTATAGTTTTAGGTAGGGACTTCCCAGAGCCTGTTCTGGGGGTTCGTAGCTTAGGGGATACTTTTTCATAGCAGTTTGGAGCTCGTAGGATTGCAATCATCCGGAGATTGACAACCTTCGGTAACTTTGTATCTTACAGTTTTATTCTACTTATTTTATTATATTCTTTTAACATGTTTTCTTCTATGATTTCTGTTGATTGCATGCCTATTATGAGTAGCTAAACTTATCATTGGTGGTAGTATGTGAATTCTTAGCGAAGGGAAGATAATAATGCTAATGGCTATATCGCGCATTATACTCCGTGTCATTGCTTTATTTCGTTGATCAGGCACAACCTAAATTCTCGTATGTTGTATTAATTATTATGCACAATTGGACACTTGTCGACCATCAGACCAATTATCTTCGTAGTGTTGAATAATTACGGAACACATTAGGCCAATAGTGATTGACTTGTCAGACCAATTATCTTCGTAGTGCTTAATATTTGCAACAGGACACTAGATTGATTCAAAGATCTCTATGCCAGACCGAGGAATTTATGCATGATTATCGACCCGTTATGCTAAGAAGGACCATACTATCACCAATCTCCATTATCTGCTAGAAACCCCTTTTGCTATCTGTCTGCTGTTTTATATTCTCTTGTTAAATAGATAAAGCTAGTTATAGTCCTGAGAGAACGACACTCGAGTCATTCTACTGCTACACTACGGTTTTCGTTGTAGTTGTGGATTGCCTTTGGCTAATTACAAATTTATTTGCTTGAATTCGGAGCACGACATCTGCGTTCATCAAATTGGCGCCGTTGTCGGGGACTATACTCCTTTTTTCTGTTTAATTTGTTTATATTTTCAGCTTTAGATTCCTAATTCTATTAGTTTTAGTTTTCCTTTTTAATCTCTCTCTGATACTGCTTTCCTAGTCTGTTTCTAATCACCTTTCCTAGTCTGTTACAGATAGTGTATGCCGCATACACGTTCTGCAGGAACACCGCTTGCTGATTCAATTGCTGAGATCGATAGAGTCTACCACCAAAGAAGGCGACTACTTGAAAGGCGCGCACTAGAGGAAATAGAGGATACCGATTTCTCTGAATCTCTACTCAGTCTTTTCAAGGAAATCGACGGAATGGCAGAAGCTAGACCACTGAAGGCATGGGTTCAACCCACCAAGGATCGTATGAGGGGACCGGTGATTGTTCTTTCGTCTGCAACCCGAGATCTGGAGATCAAGAACCACGCATTCCAACAACTTCCGAGGTTCTATGGCTTATCAAGGGAAGATGTGATGGGGTACTTGCACGATATCGATGATTTCGTCAACCAACTCCCACGACCCGGAGCTGACATAACAACGGATGAGTTGAGGATGAAGGTTTTTGCTATGGGACTTGGCGACAGAGCCAAGCCATGACTGAGTTATCTACCAGCAGGCTCACTGGACACTTGGGAGAAGGTTTTCTCAGCTTTCATGGAGAAATACTTCCCTCACACCTTGACTACCGCGCTAAAGGCGCATATCACTGGATTCAAGCTGGACTATGATGAGACCATCTACACCGCATTCGAGAGGTTCCAAGATCTCACGAACAAGTGCCCTCACCATGGTTTTGAACTTTCTGACTTAGTCCAACACTTCTACAATGGACTAACCTTCGAGAACCAACAAGTGGTGGATTTCCAATGCTGAGGCAATATATGGGAGGAAACCGCAGAAGCCGTCTGGGCAGTTTTCGAAAGGCTTGCTAAGGGTTCGCAGTTCAAGGACCGAAGAGCAATGGTTAGGAGACGTGGACCTGAAGCTCCACCGACTCAAGAAGCCCCTATGTATAGGGGGAATGGGGATCAGTTCGAGTGACTTACCAACGAATTGAAGCAAGTCCTCAAGAGCGCCACCGGAACAACTGTTTCGAACGAAGTATGCCGAATATGCAAGAACTATGGGCATGGGGATCATATGTGTAGATCGGAGCTGGCATATGATGATGGCAACTGGGCTCGAGGAGGCGAAGAAGAAGCCTTTGCTACGGATATTGGCACTCAAGAAGTTAGCTACGGACAAGACGGTAGGAATCCTCGAGGTGGATTTTGGAGAAGAGGATACCGTAACAATCAAGGATATGCACCGGCTAACCAAACTTATGGCCCTAACCAAGACCGTAGTAGGCTAAACTATGGTAATGATCACTGCGAAAACCACCGAAGAAGATTCTGAGAAGACTAGGGCAAGGCTTGATAGGTTGGAAGAGAGCACTAGGCTTGCCCATCAGAAGATGCAAGAGTTGATCGACCGAGGAGCAAGTAGGGAACAAGGCAAACTGCCTAGCAACACTGTGAAGTCGAATGCCATTACATTGGCTGGTGATGTACCTGACGAAATCACCATCAAGAAGATTGTTAGGTGCGAGTGTTGCATGAAGGAAGAACTTCTACAGGCTGAGGAAGAAGAGAAGGACCTAGGTTCTGACGCAAGTGATGAGGAGCAAGAGGATCCCGAACCACTCCCTAAAAGTTTCGATGTTAAGGTAGGGATTGGTGAGCTTGAAGATGTCCGTGCTACACTAGATGATGATGTCGTTTTTCACCAATTAAATTTGTTTAAAAGCCTAAGAACACTTATCACTACACAAACTAGAGTGCAATGGCAAGTTGTCCCCGAGTGTCGTTCTCTCGGGACCTAACGTGGCTTTGCTTGAGGTTTTTTCCAGTAATTTTAGTCAACGAGTTCAAATGTTTATAGAATCGTTTTCCTTGAACAAAGCAACGAGAAATCAGATTGTTGTAATCAAGTTTGGAAAACGGTTGGTGGTAGAAATCAAATACACATGCATGGGTTACGAATATGCTCACAAGTTCAGTGCGTAAAACCTTCGATCAAGTCTGCTAAGCAACTCGTCTAGGTAAATTTCAAGACACACATCATAAAAGACCACTATCAATACTTTAGAGGTGCTTGTCACTAACACCATTAATCTAGCATGCTGCAAATCTCTAACATACAATCCTATAGCTTTCATTGACCAAGAGTTTGTCACTATACTCAATTCGAATATATTTTATAGGCAACTAAGTATCATATGAAGGCAGCAAGATTGAATCACAATCTCATGTAAGCATAAACATAACCCATAGCATGCATATTCTACATTCTACCACAAACACAAAAGATTTAGCTACTCATATTCATCAACATAGACATCAATTCATATGAATAATAATCAGAATACATCATATCAAACTACAAGACAAGAGAGTGATACAAGTTACCACCAAAGCTGTCACTAATCGGTGGAAATCAAAGAAAACTTCTCCGTAGATGATTACAAAGGATGAATCCCAATCAAAACCTTGAATCCCAAGCTAAAATACAATGTAATCTGAGTTTCCTCTCAGTTTTGGGGCTTAGGAGCTCTCCAAAACGAAGCTACAGTTCAAAAGATATTCAAAAAATGACCAAAGATCATATCTAAGAAGGAAAATCCGAAAACGTAACCGCTGCCAAGCGGACCGCTTGGAGAAGCCAAGCGCTCCGCTTGGCAAGCGAAGCGATTTGGCACTCCAAGCGCTTCGCTTGGCTTCTGTGCCAAAGCTCCTGGAAAATGAAGCGGAGCGCTTCACTATTCCAGGCGCTTAGCTTGGCTCCTGGGCAGATTTTTGTCTTCAAACTCAACCTTTTTGCCCTTGCATGGCCCTCGGGTGCCTTGGACTCATCCTTCTCGATGCTTATTGATGCTCAAACACTTACGAACAAGCCACGGAGATTAGGGAACTTCAACGGGGCCATCTTTTTCATCAAAACGGCTCGTTTTTAGCTCCAAAAACGCCGTTTCGAACCTAAGTGCCTGAAAATGCAGAAAACACAAAACGTGACACAATTCTACAAAACTAACCAAAAAACAAGGCTAGAAGATAGCAAAAGAAGGTAAAAAAGACAAGATGAATGCGTCAAAAATACGTTCATCAAACTCCCCAAACCAAACCTTTGCTTGTCCTCAAGCAACAAACTATCCTAAATGCAACACAAAAGGAGTCTCATGCCAAGTAAAGTGAACTAATCTATTGAATCTACCAAATGCTTATGAACGAGACCAAATGAGCATGACATGCAAGTAGGTTGAAGAATGCCTCGATTGCGAATATACACATTCTCATGTGCACTTGGTTAAACAAAGGAGTCTCTCGTAACATCTTCTACCTGGACCTGGTCAGTGACGACACAATGATGCATGTTATCATACTACAATTGCCCCGTGCCTATGAAACCGAGGGCTTACTACTGTTCACCAAGCGAGACTTTTCCTCAAGAGAGGGCGAACCAATACTGGCTCTCATCAAACGAAGGAGGGTTCCCTTAGAAGATAACACTCCCCTATTCTACCCAGACTTCTCAAGAATGAGCCTCTTTCAACCACTTCTTGAATAGCAAGACGAGGATGGTCAAGAACAGGCCTTGGACAAAGGCGACACGAAACGAAAGATAGAATTCACAACTCGACACTTCACAAGGACAATATATTTACATGACACTTGACACTACGAGACTGATTTTGGCTTGCAACGACCCTTCTTTTGCTTTTGGGTCTTATTCTTTTTTTTCTTTCTTTTTTTTTATATTTCCTTTTCTCTTTTTCTTTTCTCTTTTTTTTCTATTCTTTTCTTTTTCTCTTTCTTTTTTTTTTTTTTATATATAGGGCAAGCAGCAGTACTAAGTGTCAAAAACACCTCCCCAAACCTATTCGAATGAATAGGTTTGAGCACAAAGACGAAAAAGAAAAAGGAAAGACTCTTTACAAAGACACCTCCCCAAACCTATTCGAAAGAATAGATTGGGACACAAAACAAAAAGAAAAGGAAAAAGGAAACTTTACAACGACTCAAAGACGAAAGACAAGATCAACGAAGCAACCCCCTCCCCAAACCTATTCGATAGAATAGGTTTAATATAAGGAATCTCACACCTCACACTACCTCCTTCCTAGGCATTTGGCAATCTCTAATCGAGGTGAACAACTTGTCGCCTCTTACGTACATAATTACACGGGTTACAACCATAGACTCTAACATGCTTCATTTTATAAGGTCATCGTGAACCGCAGTAGAAGAAACAACACTCAAGGTGATGTCGAGACTACTAAGCTTAACTAGTGCACATGCGAATGTGACAAACCAAGCGAGACAAGCCTCAAACTACTTCCAAAGTGATGCAACATATGATCAATGGTCATAAACACTTAGTCTACTCAAATAAAAAAGTTCAAAAGACTTGGCAATAAACTCCACACACAACAACGTGCAACAACTAATCTATGGATGATATGCATGCAAAAATTTGAAAAAACACGACAAATCACATGAGCTGGAGTAAAATCAGGCATGTACGAACCACACAAGCATATAGTACTGAAAATCCAATACCCCCTCCCCAAACCTAAACTTTTGCTCGTCCTCGAGCAAAGAAAAGTTGAATGAGAAGGAAAAATTGGATTGAAAGTACACTTCCCTGAGATAAAGGTTCGTGTCCAATCTCCTATATATGAGTAGTACCTGAAAGGACTCAAGAAACAAGTGAAAACGGGTGCGCAAAGGTGAGAAGAATGGAAAAACGAGGAAAATCTGGGTACAGGGTCCAGGCGGACCGCGTGGCTCTGTTTCCAGATTTTCGATGTTTTTTCCTATCTTAATCACCTGAGGCACCAAGACAAAAACTAGACTAAACTAATCACGACAGAAGGCACACAAGCCACAACTACAAAAGCAAATAAAAAAGTACAAGAGACTAATGAAATGAACTAAGATACAAAAGGTACCTCGACCAAGTCAACCTCCACTTCATGAGTACACTCGAGAGGCTCTAAGTACGGCTTAACTCTCTGGCCATTGACCTTGAAGGTAGCTCCGGTTTTGTTGTCCAAGAGTTCCACAGCACCACTGGGGTGGTACTCGGACAATTTCAAATGGTCCGTCCCATCTAGAACGGAGTTTTCCAGGAAAAAGTCGCAACCGAGAGTTGAAGAGGAGTGCCTTTTGACCTCTATCATGATGCCTCTTTGCTCGTTCCTTGTATATCTTACCACTTTCGAAGGCTTTCAATCTTGACTCATCTAGCTCAGTGAGTTGCAAAAGTCTTTCTTCACCGGCTTTCTCCATATCAAGGTTCAATTGCTTGATGGCCCAAAGTGCTCTATGCTCCAACTCCACGGGTAGATGGCAAGCTCTCCCGTACACAAGCCGGTAGGGAGTGGTATCAATCACCGTTTTGAACGAGGTCCTATATGCCCATAGTGCATCTGGCAACTTGGTGGACCAATCCTTCCTCGAGGTTTGACCACCCGCTCCAAGATTTTCTTGATTTGCCGATTGCTCACTTCCACTTGGCCAGATGTTTGAGGATGATATGGAGTAGCAACGAAATGTGTCACCCCGTACTTCTTCATGAGATTAGCGAAGACCTTGTTCACAAAGTGAGTTCCCCCATCGCTGATAATGGATCTCGGGGTCCCAAACCTATTAAAGATCACATCACGAAGAAAAGAGAGTACAACCTTGGTATCATTAGTCCGGGTGGGAACAACCTCTACCCATTTGGTGACATAGTCGACCGCAACCAAGTTATTCGTACCCATTATTCTTAGGGAATGGTCCCATAAAGTCTATACCCCAAACATCAAAAGGCTCAACAACTAAGTTACCTTGCTGGGGCATCTCTTGTTGCTTGCCAATGTTGCCACTCCGTTGGCATGAGTCACATTGCGCCACAAATGAGCGCGCATCTTCAAACAAGCCGGGCCAAAAGAACCCGGATTGAAGCACCTTGCGAGCGGTTTTTTGGCCACTATAATGCCCTCCACATTCGAACTCATGGCAGAATCTCAGTATCGACAATTGCTCTTTCTCGGGTACACACCTCCGCAAGACTTCATCTCCTCCCTTGTGGAACAAGTACGGGTCATCCCATATGTAATAGCGACAATTCCTCACAAATGAACGCCGTTCAGGTCAAGAGAGATGGGTTGGCATCACATTTGTGGCTAAGAAGTTAACGATATCGGCGTACCATGGTTCCAACTCTATGCGCATCAACTGATCATCGCGCAAATCATCTGGGACGGGTGTGTCGTCTTGTGGAATGTTAGGCAACCGGGACAAGTGGTCCGCCACTAGATTTTCCTTGCCACTTTTGTCAATTATATCCACCTTGAACTCTTGGTTCTTCTTGATGCCATTGTACCTAGAATAATCTTATTAGATAACTTCAAGAGACAATGAGACTTAGACTCTTACACTACTACCAAACAATCTACTTCTACTCTAAGACAAGTATACGTTCTTCGTTTAAAACAAGTCATAACGCAACAAGTCAACTCTTAGACGTCAAAACTCACTCAAGTGTTCTTTTTAACGAGTTTGAAGGCTTGCTAAAATTCAAACATAGCGAATCGAGAAGCTTTTACACTTCGTTACGATTAGCTTATTCGAATCAAACCAAGCAAAGAAACTCGCCATTAGAACTACCCAACCAATCCTACACATTCTTATGCAATCACAACATCACCATAATCATAACATAACTCAAATTCAAGGCTAACAATCATCAAACAATTATATAGCAAAAATTCGAGCACTAGAGTTCACCATAAATCAAGAGAAGCAAAATTCAAATTTACACATCACATCTAGTAAGAAACATGCTCAACAATCATCATCAAACTCTAATTCACCAATGCATAACACAATTGAAGCTAATTAAGATAAAATCCCAAATTCAAGAAAGTTAGAGTTCATGAGAGGTACCTTTGATTCCTTGTTATGGATGCTTCAAACGTGAAATTTGATCGGTTTAGATAATAGAGGGGGTG
The DNA here is from genome assembly GCA_028274465.1 of Plantago ovata. Lineage (NCBI taxonomy): Eukaryota > Viridiplantae > Streptophyta > Magnoliopsida > Lamiales > Plantaginaceae > Plantago > Plantago ovata. The sequence goes on along the minus strand of CM051456.1, from coordinate 38,208,235 downwards.
ATGGGCTTTGTAAAATGCACAAGATTGCAAGAATTGGTGGAGAATTGAGAGAGATTGAGATTTTTGGGGTGCAAAATCGGCAATGGAGGAAGAAAAACGAAGTTGGGAGCCTTGATACTCAAGTGCCCCGCTTAGCTTTCTTAAGGAAAGCCAAGCGAAGCGCTTGGGCCGTCCCAAGCGAAGCGCTTGGCAAGCGGTCCGCTTGGGAACTGCCAAGCGCTCCACTTGGATTTCCAGTAAGAATTTTCATTCTTACTGGAAATTCAAGCGGACCGCTTGGGCGAGCCAAGCGCTCCGCTTAGATTTCCAGTAAGAATGGAATTCTTACTAGAAATCCAAGCGGGCCGCTTGGGCTTTCCAAGCGGTTCGCTTGGGACCTAAAGCTCCCAAATTCAATTTTTTTTTTTTTTTTTTTAACTTTTGCTAAATTTTCACCCAAAAAACCTTGTCTAAACAACGAAACAAAATTTAAACGTGCTTCTAATCTATATGCAAGTACCTACAACCTCGGGTTGCCTCCCGAGAAGCGCCTTCGTTTAAAAGTCGTTGGCTCGACTCGTCTTAGCTCATGCGGGATCAATTTCGCATCGGGTACTAGACTTCCCCGTCCAAGTGCTCTTCAAAGCATCAAGTCCCTGCACATCTTGACGAACATAAAGAGGACCAAAGAATCCTACAAGTTCGTTAGTATCAACATAAGCACATGAATTAATTATGGCTCGCAACGTATGTTGCTTGCCATTTACCTCGAAGCTCCATGTACGACGATACATGTCTATCACAATATGTACTTTGTTGATGAAGGCTCTACCCAAAAGAACCACATCCTTGAGCTTTGCGGAGGATGTAGGCATGACGATGAAGTTCGTCTTGACCTCTACACCGGCGACTCTTACCACTAGATTCTCGATCACACCCAATGGCTTCTTCATAGACCCGTCCACCAATTGCACCATGCACTTCATTGGTCTTAAGCCAGTCAAACCCGACTCTTCGTACACGTTCAAAGGTATGACATTCACACCCGCTCCCGTGTCTAGAGTTGCCACTATTCCATCCTTCTTACCCAAGCCGATTTCCACATCAAAGCTCTCTTGGATAGGCACTTCCACCATATCCACCAACTCATCCTCAGACGATGAGTTTCATTCACTTCTTCCACTATCGAATCAGATTGTGCGACCACTATCTCTTCCACAACCACCTTAGGAGTCTCAAGCTCCTCACTCACCTTGCAAGTTTCAGTTATCTTGCAACTTGGCACCTCAACTAGTGCATTGTCTCTCACAACCGTGATCTCCACGGGCAAATCAGTCACCACGGTTATGGCCATAGCCTTCTCCGTGTTTCCGGGAAACTTCCCTTGCTCTCTACTAGCCCCCCGATCTATCAGCTCTTGCAACTTCTTATGGAGGTTGCTACTACTAGCCTCAAGCTTCTCAAAGCGTTGATTGTTAGTAGCCTCATTACGATAGTAATGCTCCATAAACTTATTTGTCTTCAACACAAGATCGTTGAGAGAAGAGACAAGAGGTGAAGGAAGCACCCCTCCACCTTGTGGCCCCGAACTAGCAACCTGAGGTGGAGGTGTAGGATTAGAAGGCGGTGCTCTTTCATACCAATTGTTCCCGTAGCTGAGACGACTTCTATCTTGATTAGGCCCATAGGCATTTTGATCCGGGTTATGAAGATAACCACGGTTGCCTTGATTCTGGTACCCACCTCGGGGTCCACGGTTTTGTGGCCTCATATTGCCATAACCTTGCCCGTAGTTCACATCTCCAACTACTTGTTCGCCCTCAGCAGCATACACTTCTTGACGGACATCGTTCGTGATATATTGCTCTCTAGCAAATTCAGAACGGCATAAATAGGCCGGGTGCCCATAGTTCTTGCACACACCACAAACTTCCGTAGAAGGAGAAGGAACGCTTTGCCTTAAAGCTTGCTTCACTTCATGGGCGAACCCATCGAAGGCATTTTGTTCCACTACTACCTTGGCCTCACCTCTTTGCTCCTTTTGGAGCACACGAGCCCTCACATTCCGGTTTTGGGAATTCCGGTACATCATGTCCGGCTTCACTTGAGCTTGAGAAGGAAGCAACTCCCCCATACTACCTCCACAAATAGTATCCACCTGAGATTGAATCTCGGGATGTAAACCATTGTAAAAGAATTGGAGAAGCTGACCTTTATCATACCCGTGATGTGGGCATCGATGATGCAACCCCATGAATCGATCATAGGCCTCGTGGAAAGGCTCATCGTACCTCTACTCGAAGGAGCTAATTTGGCTCTTCATAGCCATTGTCTTGGAAGCGGGGTAGTAACGCTCCATGAACTTGTCAAAACATTGATCCCATGTTGTCAAAGACCCGGCCTCCAAAGTATTAAGCCAAGCCTTTGCACGATCACCTAGCCCCATAGAAAAGAACTTCTTACGGAGATCATCATCCGTAACACTAGTCCCTGGTCGCCCAAGATGGAGAACAAAATTCTCGAGCTCATTCAAGTACCCAATCACGTCCTCATTAGCCATCCCATAGAATTTGGGAAGTTGTTGGAACATGTGATTCTTGATCTCCAAGTTCCTTGTGGCATCATTGAGGACAATTGCTGGTCCTCTAGCCCCAACCGTAGGCTTAGTAAGTGTACGTATAGGTCTCTCCGCCATTTCACCTTCCGAGTAAACAGATTCAAGTATTGGCTCCAAAAGATAAGAAGAAGACTCTTCTCGAATATCAGAAGTGGAAGCTCTAGATGCTACTCCTTCAAATTCGAGATTCAAATTCCTCCTTCTCCTTTGAAACAAATGATCGATCTCGTCTACAAAAGGTTCAGTAATAGGTCCACCCGTTCGGGTTCTAGGCATGCACTCACCTGAAATACAAGATAGTGAGTATCTCAAGCAAAAAGAAACAAAAACAGAAATGAGACAAAGAAGAGATGTTGGCTGAAAAAACCAAAACAAAAACACCAACCAAAGGAGTTAAGTCCCCGGCAACGGCGCCAAATTGATGATGTCGTTTTTCACCAATTAAATTTGTTTAAAAGCCTAAGAACACTTATCACTACACAAACTAGAGTGCAATGGCAAGTTGTCCCAGAGTGTCGTTCTCTCGGGACCTAACGTGGCTTTGCTTGAGGTTTCTGCTAGTAATTTCAGTCAACGAGTTCAAATGTTTATAGAATCGTTTTCCTTGAACAAAGCAACAAGAAATCAGATTGTTGTAATCAAGTTTGGAAAACGGTTGGTGGTAGAAATCAAATACACATGCATGGGTTACGAATATGCTCACAAGTTCAGGGCGTAAAACCTTCGATCAAGTCTGCTAAGCAACTCGTCTAGGTAAATTTCAAGACACACATCATAAAAGACCACTATCAATACTTTAGAGGTGCTTGTCACTAACACCATTTATCTAGCATACTGCAAATCTCTAACATACAATCCTATAGCTTTCATTGACCAAGAGTTTGTCACTATACTCAATTCGAATATATTTTATAGGCAACTAAGAATCATATGAAGGAATTTGCAGCAAGATTGAATCACAATCTCATGTAAGCATAAACATAACCCATAGCATGCATATTCTACATTCTACCACCAACACAAAAGATTTAGCTACTCATATTCATCAACGTAGACATCAATTCATATGAATAATAATCTGAATACATCATATCAAACTACAAGACAAGAGAGTGATACAATTTACCACCAAAGCTGTCACTAATCCGTGGAAATCAAAGAAAACCTCTCTGTAGATGATTACAAAGGATGAATCCCAATCAAAACCTTGAATCTCAAGCTAAAATACAATGTAATCTGAGTTTCCTCTCAGTTTTGGAGCTTAGGAGCTCTCCAAAACGAAGCTACAGTTCAAAAGATATTCAAAAAATGACCAAAGATCAAATCTAAGAAGGAAAATCCGAAAACGTAATCGCTGCCAAGCGGACCGCTTGGAGAAGCCAAGCGGAGCGCTTGGCAAGCGAAGCGCTTTGGCACTCCAAGCGCTTCGCTTGGTTTCTATGCCAAAGCTCCTGGAAAATGAAGCGGAGCGCTTCACTATTCCAGGCGCTTAGCTTGGCTCCTAGGCAGATTTTTGTCTTCAAACTCAATCTTTTTGCCCTCGCATGGCCCTCGGGTGCCTTGGACTCATCCTTATCGATGCTTATTGATGCTCAAACACTAACGAACAAGCCACGGGGATTGGGGAACTTCAACGGGGCCATCTTTTTCATCAAAAATGCTCGTTTTTAGCTCCAAAAACGCCGTTTCGTACCTAAGTGCCTGAAAATGCAGAAAACACAAAACGTGACACAATTCTACAAAACTAACCATAAAACAAGGCTAGAAGATAGCAAAAGAAGGTAAAAAAGACAAGATGAACGCGTCAAAAATACGTTCATCACTAGACACGGGATCCTACTCAAACATAATCCCTTTGAATGTGTTTGAAAAGAGCAACCTTGGAAAACTATCTGAGCAAAGGGTCATTGTGCAACTGGCGGATGGATCCTTTATGAGACCCGAGGGCGTTGTGAAAAATGTGTTGGTCAAGATTGGTGAAGCATCTATATACACCAATTTTGTAGTTATGCCGGCATCTGCACCTGGGACGGGGGATGTCATACTCTTAGGGCAAACGTTGTTGACCAAACTACGCTCTGTGATGGACATTTACCAAAGAACTTGCACCATCGAAGTGGACGGCAAGCAACACGTGTTGCGAGCCATACCAGATCCACCTGAACCGCCTGATATTACTACTCACTACTGTGGTCTTGCAGCCTATATTCTTTCTTATTCACAGGTTCGTGGCATGGAAAGGAGATCAATGGAGGGGAAGCCTAGTACCCGCAAAAAGAAGAGATAGGCGCAGACAGGAGTCGAGTCAAAGTCTTTAAACAATGACGCTATCCGGGAGGCAACCTGGAATTTTTATCGCTTTCTTTACTGCTTTTCTGCATGCATTCATTCTTGGCCTATTTGCTTCTCGTATGCGAATTTGTTCATGTCTGTGTCGTATATGCTTGTTTTGAGTGCGATTTTTCGAGTGGTTTTTTGAAAAAATTGGTTTCGGAGATTAAAACCGCATTTTCTGACGACAGGAACCGTCTCCCTGCATTGGGGAGCACGGGGCGAACCGCCCCACGTGGGGGGCGAACCGCCCCGTGTGGGGTGAACCGCCCCACGGCTCCAGAGGTTAAAAAACGCGGATTTCTTCCCCTATTCCTCATTTTATTTAAATTTCATCATTCCTTCTTCCCCAAAACCGAATTTTGCGATTTCAACTTCAAATCTTCATAACTTCTTCAATTCTTGACCAAATTTAGTGTTCTTTAGCTTAAATTGAAGCCTATTACATGATCTGTCATCCCATCCGAACAGATTTCGTCCTTATGCGTTAGATTTTCAGATCTGAGGTATCATCCTTATAACCCTAATTTTCGTATTTGGGGGTTTTCTAATTTGAGCTTCAATTATGCTTATTTGATGCATGGGTATGTTGTTTGTATGATTAGACATGTTATTTACTATCAATTGCATGCTCAATTTTGCTTGGGTTGTTGATTTGGGTATTTTGCTACTAGATGATATATCTTGTTATGCAATATGTCTTTATCTTGATTTCTTGCATATGATTGTGTGTATTGATGTAATGTTGGTGGATTTGATGCTCGGATGCTTAATTGTTGAGTATGAGGAATTATGATGTTTGAGTTTTTCGCTGCTACGGTATGAATTGAGCCTTGTTACCTAGGATATTGGTTGTCTAGTAGGAGAATGATGTGATGTATTGCATGTAGTAGTTACATTGGTATGTTGCATGATGAAGAAGCTAGGCTAGACATTACGGTTTGGGGAGCTCGATTGTTGATTTTATCACTTGTGTGTGTTTCGCTTTTACACTAGCATATATCTGGGTCAGTTTTGTGTCATACGAGGTACTAACTTCTGTTTGTAGGAACCATACCAAGGGAAAGGAGCATTCCCGTATGATTGCTGTGAAGAACCATGTCAAGGAAGGTGACCTCGTTAGATGTGCGTTCGAGCCAAGGGTTTTTGCAACAACGTCGTGGATTATCCAAGAGGGGGAGCTAGAGTACACCTGGAGTAAGGACTCCTATGCCTATTCATGCACCACCGAAGGGACAGAAACCATTATTACGTCAGCACTCCGTCACGAGGACTGCAAAGTTCGGGTGAACTGGAAGGCACTGGGACAGTCTTGCCGCGACGGATTCAATCTTGAGTCCGCAGTTGCTCGAAGGTTCCGAAGCGCTAGCTTGGTTCCAAAACATAATGACATGGGTACCCAGCACCGTGTTGGGGTGCCACTTGCCTGCCTCTAAAGGGAGCATCATATAGACATCGGTCGGATCCACCGTAGAGAGTGTGGTCGAAATTGGAAAAAATGGTAGAAGACTTCTGAGTATCCGAGCAGCTTACTGAAACCTTCTCGTGGTGTAAAACGTTGGAGGGGGAGGTCCTGATACCACTACCCTTTCGCCTTCAACAATTCACATCCTATTGGAGGGCTTCAGGATGGAGGATTCCATAACAGCGGCGGCTAATCTTGAGAATTCTACCTGCCACTACAACTCTACTAGTGACGATGTGCGTGACAGTAGTGATAATGAAGGCCATACGTGCAATGATGATACTAATGGAGGAGTTGTTCCTGTCCAGCCTACGATTGAAACTACCACGCATACCAGAAGACCTGATGACACTCTATTAAACTCCCAGAGCAGGCCCAATAACTCACAAGCAGCACACTCAGCCGACCGAGGCCAAACCATGGGGTAACATCTAGTATCACATCTTATTTCCTCATTTTCTTACTGCTAGGAACTAGCGTAAATTTCATGAGGGGGGATGGGATTTAAGTGATCTGATGCTGTTAGTTTGGAGCTTGGTATTGGTAGGATGAGTATAGTACCTTGCATGCTTTATCCGTCTGCATTTGCATTTGCACGTTTACAACTTTCTTAGATTTTTTACGTTGCATTCACTACATTCATCCTAGGATAGTCTTGCATGTTTTATATGGAGTTTATTGCCGAATTTTTTGAACTTTCTTATTGGGTAGATCAACTAACTATGCCAGTAATCGTATGCTTCATCTCTATGAATTTGTTTGAGGTTTTTCTCGCTTGGCTTGTCACATTTATGTATTGCACATAGTTAACCTTGGTAGTCTCGACATCACTTAGTGGTGTTTTCTCTACTGCGGTTCACGAAGGCCTTTATAATAGGATGATGCATGTTAGGGTCTTATGGTTGTTTTCCCGAGTAATTATGTACCTAAGAGGAAACAAGTCTTCACCATGCTTTGAGATTGCTAAATGCCTAGGAGGGAGGTAGTTTGATGAATGTGTATTTTACACTTTCATTCGAGTCTTTTTCACCTATTTTAGATATCCTCTAAGTTAATTTAGCTATATTTTAGTACACTTTATTAGAATAGTGTCACGTTTCCCTTTAGATTTTATTTACAGGTTTTAGTTGAAATTCGAAGATTTCTGAGCAATTATATTGAAGTTGACAAGGAATTGGTGTTCCAGAAGCCTATTTGGAGTATCTGAAGGTTTCCGGATAGGATTTGGAGTCTAGGGGTCGAATCTGGAGGTTAGAAGGCCACTAGAAGTCAGAAACCGAGTCCGAAAAGGTGAAGAAATCCAAAACCGCGTCGAAAACGCGGAAATTCCGCGAAATTACTGTGGGGCGAACCGCCGGAGCCTGGGGCGAACCGCCCCGTGATAATTCGGGACCTATATATAGTGCTCAGTTTTCTCTCCGAAAATCATATCTTTCTAGACCTACTTTCTCACCTCTCTCTATAGTTTTAGGTAGGAACTTCCCGGGGCCTGTCCTGGGAGTTCTGTAGCTTAGAGGATACTTTTTCATAGCAGTTTGGAGCTCGTAGGACCGCAATCATCCGGAGATTGACAACCTTCCGTAACTTTGTATCTTACAAGTTTTATTCTGCTTATTTTATTTATCTTTCAATATGTTTTCTTCTATGATTTATGTTGATTGCATGCTTATTATGAGTAGCTAAACTTATCGTTGGTGGTAGTATGTGAATTCTTAGCGAGGGAAGATAATCATGCTAATGGCTATATCGCGCATTATACTCCGTGTCATTGCTTTATTTCGTTGATTAGTTGTAACCAAAATTCTCGTATGTTGTATTGATTATTATGCACAATTGGACACTAGTCGACCATCAGACCAATTATCTTCGTAGTGTTGAATAATTACGGAACACATTAGGACAACCGTGATTGACTAGTCAGACCAGATTATCTTCGTAGTGCTTAATACTTGCAACAGGACACTAGATTGATTCAAAGATCTCTATGCAAGACCGAGGAATTTATGCATGATTATCGACCCATTATGCTAAGAAGGACCATACTATCACCAATCTCCATTATCTGCTAGAAACCCCTCTGCTAACTGTTTGCTGTTTTTATATTCTCTTGTTAAATAGATAAAGCAAGTTATAGTCCTAAGAGAACGACACTCGAGTCATTCTGCTACTACACTACGGTTTTCGTTGTAGTTGTGGATTGCCTTTGGCTAAATAACAAATTTATTTGATTGACCTTGACACGTTCATCAAATTGACGCCACTGCCGGGGACTATACTCCTTTTTTCTGTTTAATTTGTTTATATTTTTCAGCATTCAACCCCCAGAACAGCTCTTGGATTGTCTCTCAGAAATTTCACTTTCTTACCCTATTTCTTTCCTTCTATCTTCTTCAGTAAATTCATCTAATCTGATCTCGGTTACCTTACGTGCTTGCGCTCTCGTAGTTCTCGGTTACATTGTGTTTGTTTGCACTCTTTGTGCTTTTCTTTGCAAGTTTTTGTTTTTCTTTTGTGGATTCTGCTCCTTGGTTTCTTGTTTCCTCCTGTGCAGAAACTAGTTATATGAAGGATGAGTCAACCACCGTTGCCCCGGTATGTGATGCCTCGAGGGCCTTGCATAACATTGGATGACGATTGCAGGAATTATGACTTTGATCCTGCGTACTACTCCATTCTCTCCACGTTTTCAATGGGTGATGATCCAAGAGGGTTCTTAGACACATACGAGGAAGGTGTGTTGAGGATACCTCGTGAAAATGAGGAGGGGGTATTTTATCACATGAGAAACTTTGTATGAGAGGATTTATGGGAGCCTTGGAAGGGTACGCTCGAAGATGGCTCAGAATCCCGCCGAAAAAATCGTTGCGCACTTGGGGTGAAGTAACCAACAAGTTTCTGGAACATTGGGATAGGGACTCATCTCCCGGGATAGGGGCATGGACGTCTCGCTTCAGTAGTCAGCCACCAGAAATCGACATTGCCAATGAAGAAGAATGTGGAGAAGAACCCATTGATGAAGTCTCCTCAGTGCTTAGCTTGGATTCCACGTCCTTACTTGCGGACGTCGAGGTTGCTGGTCAAGAGGAAGTCGTGGAGGAGGTGATAACTGAATCCATTGCTTCACTTGAGTCAGAGAGTGAAGGCGTCAGTTGTGTTGAGGTCGAGGAGCCAATCTCTGAAGATTTTGGTGTGTCTGAATCAATTGCTGCAGATACTCTTGATCTTGACTCCTATGTTCTGGTCCATGCGCCCACCTATGAGTTCCAAAGGAGTTTTGATCCTGTTTACTCTTTTTATTTTCCATCTGATTCCCTTAGTTATTTTTTAGATTTTGTTTTTCTTGGTTTTGTTAATTTTAGTTTTCAGGGAATCGTGGACTTGCTTGAGCAGATACGGAGAGGAGCCAAGGATGGTTCCCAAGATGCGAGGAGTAATGGAACGGATGCACAGGATTCGTTTCCATTTGATAATGGATAACATTAGGGTAACGATCTCCTGTCCGACATGTGGAGGGACTATTATGGGGATTTCAATCCCGATAATTAGTCTTTTCACATGTCCGCTCTCAGCCAACCGAGGCCAAACTGTTCGGTAACATCTAGTATCACTTTTTATTTACTCATTCTTTTTTGCTAGGGACTAGCTTAAGTTTTATGAGGGGGATTGGATGTGAACCATGATGTTAAGTATTCTTTGGCTTTGTGATGTTGAGTATGGTATCTTTTTTTTTGCATTTGCACGTTTACTGCTTTCCTAGAATAGTCTTGCATGTTTTATATGGAGTTTATTGCCGAATTTTTTGAACTTTTTTATTGGATAGATCAACTAGCTATGCCATTAATCGTATGCTTCATCTCTATGAATTTGTTTGAGGTTTTTCTCGCTTGGCTTGTCACATTTATGTATTGCACTTAGTTAAGCATGGTAGTCTCGACATCACTTAGTGGTGTTTTCTCTACTGCGGTTCACGAAGGCCTTTATAATAGGATGATGCATGTTAGGGTCTTATGGTTGTTTTCCCGAGTAATTATGTACCTAAGAGGCAACAAGTCTTCACCATGCTTTGAGATTGCTAAATGCCTAGGAAGGAGGTAGTGTGAGGTTGTGTGATCCTTTGTTTATAACCTATTCTTTCGAATAGGTTTGGGGAGGGGGTTACACCATCATTAGATTTGTTTCTGTTTTTCATTTTCGTGTCGTGAGTTTATTTTTTCCTTTTCCGTAAATTTTGTACTCCAACCTATTCTTCCGAATAGGTTTGGGGAAGTCGTGTGAGTCATTTTGTTTTGTTATGCTACTGCTGGCTAGGAAAAAAATCGAAAAAAAAGAGAAAAATTCCAGAGAAAAAAAAGAGAAAAAGAAAAAAGAATCTGGAAAGAAAAAAAAGAAAAAAAAGAGAAGACCCCAAAAAGCAAAATAGCAGTTTAGCAAAGTTTGAGTCTTTTCCATTTTTCGTATTGTTCGTAATCGTGTTGTAATTTTCTATTTTTATTTTTTATTTTTTTTGTCTTAAGTGTCATCTGTTCTAGACCACCCTCGTCCTGCCATTCAGGAAGTGGTGAATAGCTTAAGACTTTACTTGAGAGATGGGTAGAATAGGGGAGTGTTATCTTTTATAGGGAACCCTCCTTCGTTTGATGAGAGCCAGTACTGGTTCGACCTCTTCTGAGGAAAAGTCTTAACATGGTGGAACAGCAGTAACCCCTCAGTTTCATAGGCACGGGGCAACCATTTGTATCTTAGCATGCTTCATTACGTCGTCACTGACTAGGTCCAGGTAGAGAATGTTACGAGAGACTATCTTGTCTTGACATAAGTGCTTATGTGGATGTGTATAAGTCAATCGAGGTATTCTTAAACTATATTCATGCTTTGATTTATATGGTTTTTGTTCATATGTTATTTGGTAGATTCAGTAGATTAGTTCATTTTATTTGGCATGAAACTCCATTTTGTGTCTTGCATGTTTTTTGTATTAGAGTCTAGCTTAGTTGTTTGAGGACAAGCAAAGGTTCGGTTTGGGGAGTTTGATGAATGTGTATTTTACACTTTCATTCGAGTCTTTTTCACCTATTTTAGATATCCTCTAAGTTAATTTAACTATATTTTAGTACACTTTATTAGAATAGTGTCACGTTTCCCTTTAGATTTTATTTTACATGTTTTGGTTGAAATTCGAAGATTTCTGAGCAATTATATTGAAGTTGACAAGGAATTGGTGTTCCAGAAGCCTATTTGGAGTATCTGAAGGTTTCCGGATAGGATTTGGAGTCTAGGGGTCGAATCTGGAGGTTAGAAGGCCACTAGAAGTCAGAAACCGAGTCCGAAAAGGTGAAGAAATCGAAAACCGCGTCGAAAACGCGGAAATTCCGCGAAATTACTGGGGCGAACCGCCCCGTGATAATTCGGGGCCTATATATAGTGCTCAGTTTTCTCTCCGAAAATCATATCTTTCCAGACCTACTTTCTCACCTCTCTCTATAGTTTTAGGTAGGAACTTCCCGGGGCCTATCCTGGGAGTTCCGTAGCTTAGGGGATACTTTTTCATAGTAGTTTGGAGCTCGTAGGACCGCAATCATCCGGAGATTGACAACCTTCGGTAACTTTGTATCTTACAAGTTTTATTCTACTTATTTTATTTATCTTTCAATATGTTTTCTTCTATGATTTCTGTTGATTGCATGCTTATTATGAGTAGCTAAACTTATCGTTGGTGGTAGTATGTGAATTCTTAGCGAGGGAAGATAATCATGCTAATGGCTATATCGCGCATTATACTCCGTGTCATTGCTTTATTTCGTTGATCAGTTGTAACCAAAATTCTCGTATGTTGTATTGATTATTATGCACAATTGGACACAAGTTGACCATCAGACCAATTATCTTCGTAGTGTTGAATAATTACGGAACACATTAGGACAACCGTGATTGACTAGTCAGACCAAACAGGACACTAGATTGATTCAAAGATCTCTATGCAAGACCGAGGAATTTATGCATTATTATCGACCCATTGTGCTAAGAAGGACCATACTATCACCAATCTCCATTATCTGCTAGAAACCCCTCTGCTAACTGTTTGTTGTTTTTATATTCTCTTGTTAAATAGATAAAGCAAGTTATAGTCCTGAGAGAATGACACTCGAGTCATTCTGCTACTACACTACGGTTTTCGTTGTAGTTGTGGATTGCCTTTGGCTAAATAACAAATTTATTTGATTGACCTTGACACGTTCATCAGCTATCTGTCTGCTGTTTTATATTCTCTTGTTAAATAGATAAAACTAGTTATAGTCCTGAGAGAACGACACTCGAGTCATTCTACTGCTACACTACGGTTTTCGTTGTAGTTGTGGATTGCCTTAGGCTAATTACAAATTTATTTGCTTGAATTCGGAGCACGACATCCGCGTTCATCACCATCCAAGCGCTTCATTTGGCTGCTGTGCCAAAGCTCCTGGAAAATGAAGCGGAGCGCTTCACTATTCCAGGCGCTTAGCTTGGCTCCTGGGCAGATGTTTGTCTTCCAACTCAATCTTTTTGCCCTCGTACGGCCCTCGGGTGCCTTGGACTCATCCTTCTCGATGCTTATTGATGCTCAAACACTCACGAACAAGCCGTGGAGATCAAGGAACTTCAACGGGGCCATTTTCTATCATAAAAGCTCGTTTTTAGCTCCAAAAATGCCATTTCGTACCTAAGTGCCTGAAAATGCAGAAAACAATAAACGTGCCACTATTCTACAAAACTAACCAAAAAACAAGGCTAAAAGATAGCAAAAGAAGGTAAAAAAGACAAGATGAACGCATCAAAAATATGTTCATCAAAGGTGAGATCAATTGATGTCCAAATCTCTCCTCTAGCTCCAAATTCGCTAAGATACAAAGGTTCTAAGAGAAAATATATCCAAAACAAGCTCTAGGGTTTAAGTCTGTAAAATAATGATGAAAGATATGAAAATTCGTAGATTTTGGAAAAATATATAGTTGCTGTCGGACGCTCCCCGGCGGTCCGCCTCGTACGCGGCGGTGCGCCCGCCACGCGGCGGTGCGCTTCACACGGGCAGAATGTTGCCCGTGCCAAATTCCTCCTCCGGATCTTCGATTTCGGCCCTTGCACGGTTTTGAGCTCCGAAACTTGGTCTTTTGGCCTTGAAAGTCGTCCCGGTACTCCTTGACTCACCACGGGTGATCTCTTTGGACCAAAACATCATTGTTTCACCATGATTTACATCCAAAAATGCGATTTCCACCTAAAACCTGAAAATAACAAAAGAAATGGAAACGTGACACTATTCTAACAAAATGCACTAAAATGCATGCAAGAGGATAGCTAAATTGGTGAAAAAGACCCGAATGATAGTGTAAAAAACACTGTCATCATTACTAGAATCAGCATAATATTTGAAATTGAGTCTCATCTTTTTCATTTCTTGTATTTCAGCAAGTAACTTTAGAATTGAGGACTGATACTCTTCCAATTCTATTTCCATTTAAGCATTCTCTCTGTAGCTTCAGCAATTAACTTCTTGAGATGCAATATTTCAGCATCCTTATTTTCAGACTCAACGCTCAGCAAGACATACTTTACAGTTGTTTGTTTAGTCAGAAGTTCAACATTCTGTAGTTTCTCTTGCTGTTTGCTCAGAGTTTTCTCAAATCTTTCGATTTCTCCTTGAATTCTATCAAGGTCAATATCATCTTCACTTTCTGAATCAGAGTCAGAGGTAGGACAATTTACCTGACCAACCATGAGGCAGAATTCGTAGTTTGACACATCTGGATAGGCTTCCACAGCTATTCCACAAACTTCCTTGCCCATTTCTACATCAAGAGTAGCTTCTTCTTCTTCAGTGTCTGAACTCTCTACCTCACTGTCTTCAGAGCTTGTTTCAACGTAAAGAGCATCGATTTTTTCTTGAAGCTTTTTCTTTTCTTCAGCAATCAAAGCCCTTTTGAACTTCTTCTTTTCAGCAGATTTGCCTTTTAGCAAAGGAAAATTTGCTTTGAAGTGTCCAGGATTTTTGCAATAAAATCAAAGATCATTGCCAACTGCTAGTTCTTCAGAGGAGTTTGCTTGCTGAGCTTGCTTGTTCAGCGAGCTAGCTTCATTCTTGCATTTATGGTAGTTGTTACCAAGATGCTTTTTCAGCTTCTCTTTTTCTTTTCGCCTTTCAAGCTCCTTACTGATGAATTTCTTCATGTTTCTAATAACAAGAGCGCTTTCATCAACAGGCTCTTTATCATTCTTCTTTTCAGAAGATGATGGCTTAGCGGCAAGAGCAATGTTTTGCGATTTTTCAGCAAACACATTTTCTCTTTGCTTTGTCTCGTAGTTGACAGTAGCAAGATGAGAGAACAACTCAGTTGGAGTTATATTTGGCATTCCTTGATTGTAATAGAAATTTTGAGTATGGATTCATTCTTGGTTCAGACTTCTAATAATGGTTTTCACCTTTTTCAGAATCTGAATAGAAGTTTCCAACTCCTAAGGCAGCCATCTCACTCAATAGAGTTGTGAATCTGAAATCCAAGTCTTCCAGTGACTCATTTTTACCTTGTTTAAAGTTTTGGAACTTTAACTTTAGCACTTCGAGTTTGTTTTCCTTGGTTTTGTCAGATCCAGCACAAAGATCTTGAACCATTTTCCAAGCTTCCTTAGCAGTTTTTGCACCCCATAGTTTGCACTGTATAGTATCTGGAGTTGATCGAATAATGATGTTTCTTGCTTGGCTATCAAGACGGAATCTTTTGGCTTCGTCGGAAGTCCATTCCTCTCTTGGTTTTGGAACGGCGGTATCAACCGGTTCTCCTAAGATAGTTTCCTTTCTAGCAGTATCCGTGGTTTTGTGAGGAAAGCTTCTCTCAAGTTTAGTGATCTTGATAGTTCCATCATTTATGACAGTAACCATTTCATCACTAATGGCCTCAAGATGTAGCATCATGTTGTTTCGCCATTTTTCATAGTTTTCCAGCTTCAGCAAGGGAGCGTCTCCTAGCGACATCTTGTCAGCAAAAGACTACCAAACTGATCAAGTGAAAGTGATTTATGGAAAGCACCTAAGGGGATCTAGGTTCAGTGCTGAAGGTTAAAGAACCTCCAGCTCTGATACCACTTGTTGGTCCCTTTAAACAACAAGAAAATACTAGAGGGGGGGGGGTGAATAGTCTTTTCAAACTTTCGTCGTTTGAAAACTTTCTCAGCCAGTGCTTATTACTTTTCAGTAGTGAGTTTGCTGGTACTTAACTTTCTCAGCAAGTACTTGTTACTTTTCAGTAACGAGTTTACTGGTACTTTAATAACAGAGTGCGGAAGACTTTATACAATAAGTGCTTTTCAGAGAGTGCTAGTTTGAGCAAGTGAGCAGAATGACAGTGTACAATAAGAGTAGCTTGCTGAAAACTAAATGCGGTAAAGTAAATCACACAAACACTTTTATAGTGGTATATGAGAGTTGCGTAATCTCTCAACTAATCCACTTTGTCCTTCTAGGACATAATCCACTAAGATAAGATGTGAGGTTACTTAAAAATCCTATCACTAATGATTCTTCAGAAACCAAAGCTCACTTTCTTCGTTTCCAACCTAACTAGAGAACTGTAACCTTTTTCTCCACCAAACTTGGGACTTATAATCAGCAACACAATGCTTGATTAATTCCCGTTGAATTTCACGACTGAAAAAGGGTGTTTATCAGTTAGAAAGGTTTGGGATGAGATGACTTGAGTATAACTTTTTAGCTATAAGAAGTTATCTAAAGAAACATTACTTGTAATACTTTTCAGTAAGCAAGTTAAGTTGTTTCTGGTGTCAAGACTTGTTCTTGTTCAAAAGAAAGAACACTTAACTAATTTCTTAGCCGTGAGTGTTCTACTTCTTCACAAGTAGCTTTTGTTTCAAGCTTAAGTCTTGGAACGGATCAATAGGCAGTGAAGAGTATAGAAGATTGAGTATTTAAGCACAAGTGAGAGTTTGATCACGTTGTTGACACACTTCAACTCTTTGTCGGATGACCTCTATTTATAGTGTATCAAGGGAGTCGTTTGAATTTCAAATTCTAAGGCTTTGAACCTTAAGATGTCACTATCTTGCTTTTGTACTTTCAACAGCGTCCTTTATTTGTCTTCTAGTCTTCATGTTCTTCGCGTGCCTACTTTGCATTTAATGTTCATTTGAATCAATTTCAAATGTGAACGTTGGAGCCAAAATGCAAGCACTCTTCAGCAAGGAGGTCACACATGTTTTTCAGTAAGTGGTCAGTCTCAGTTTCAGCAAGCACAACCTACTCTGTCATATAGATTTTCACTTATGCGAGTTGTTACTGAAAGTCTCACTTTCTAAACAACATATGTCTTTGTAGATACCTTTCTCAGAATTCTTCTAAGTCTCCAGTCTTCGAATCTTCAAGTTTCTGAGCGGTTCTAGTGTTTCAATAGTTCATTTGTAAAAACAAAGTACATCATCAGCAAACTAAAGCACGTAACTAGTACCTATACTAAGTCTTCAGCAAACGTTCCTCTTTTACAATGTCCTTCAAATTCTAAATTCCTATGGACCTTAAGAGTACTAGTTACTGGACTTTCTTTAATTTAGCATGGTTAATTGCTCATCAAAATTACAAGTTTCCTAACAAATTTCCCCCTTTTTGATGTTATCAATCCATGGATAAATTAATTGTTACCCTTTTAGAGGTTTCTGATGTTGAAAAAATCAGTTGATTAATTCAAACATACTTGAATAATAAAACAGTAAGCATAAATAGTTTGCATAATCAAAAACCAATAAGAGTCAAAAGTTAATTGCTGATAGTTATCTTTCAGTAAGTTTACAAGAAAGCTCATAGATAACTAAAGTATTCAACAAACAAAACAAAACAAAGCTTTTTACAAGGGACTAACCTATTCCAGCAGAAGATTTTCTAAGAATCTCCCTTACACTCTTCTCAGCAAGAGCAGAGAATTCAACACAGTCCTTCTCGTAATCTTCAAGTAGCTTACGGACTTCAAGTTGAATAATCCTTGCATTCTTGTAGGCAGTATAGTGATGGTTTTAACCATTCATCGGTTTGTAGTGAAATACCCACATGTGCATGCCCCAATTGCTAGCATGTAGAAGTTGAGTGTTTGAAATACCCTTGTTGGCATGAATCTTCCTCAACCAGAGAAGGTCTTCTTCTTGATCCTTAGCAGTGAGATAAAAGTACTCATAAGGAATCAAGCCATACTTCTTTTTGGACTTCTTGGTTAAAGGGTCACTGTAGTAAGCAACATCCATCGGGTTGATTAAATCAGGCTCATCAAAATTACAAGTTTTCTAATAGTATGTTTAGCATGAGTATGAGTAACTAAATCTCTTGTGTTGGTGGTGCAATGTGGGTGCAGACATGATATGAAATTCACTATGGTTGTATGAGGTTTTGATTACTTTTATTATTGTTGCCAATAAGATATCTTCGAATATGAGTACGTGACAACTCTCGGTCGACTAAGGCTATGGTAACTGATTCGAGTATGCAGCATGCTAGATAAATAGTGGAGTGACACCAATTCTAAAGTATTGATAGGAACCTTTCAAGAAGTGTGTCTTAAATCTGTCTAGACGGTTTACATCGTAGAACTTGTTGAAGGCTATACGCAATGAACTTACAAGCATATGTGTGTTTCATTACATGTTTGACCCCGTTGTTACCACCAACCCTTTCTTTTATTGATACAAAACTCGTTCAAGTTGTTTCTTTTATTGATACAAAACTCGTTCAAGTTGCTTCTAGTCTGATTTGTGTTAAAGTTACAAACTTTATTTCCAAAAACACTTCTCGAAACTGATTCGTTGACCGAATTACTAGCAAGAAACCAACAAAGCCCCGCTAGGTCCCGGGAGAAAGACACCCGGGGACAACTTACCATTACACTAAGTGTTGTGTAGTGTTGAGTGTTCTTTGAATTTAAACAAACAAATATTAATTTTGATTCTAACGACATCAAAATTTGGTGCCGTTTCCGGGGACAGCTCCTTTGGTTGGTGTTTTATTTTTGGTTTTTCGGCCAATTTCACTTTCTTATCTCATTTCTTTCTTTCTATCTCAAAATATGTATTGCTCTCGTTTCTAAGTGTGATTCTTGATTATTGTACTAACGGAAACTAATCTCTACTTGAAGTGTTGCAATTGTAGGCAAGGTGGAAGGAATAGAGGGAGTTTGCTTAAACGATATTTTCAAAGTGAACTATCGAGCAATCCGTAAGGAACCAGCTATGTTTCTTGAACCGGAAGCTAGAATCTATGAAGTTACCGATGAGATTCTTTATAGCTTACCCACCTTTCGGGATTTTCATTTTGAGAATGCATTGAGATTTGTGTTGGAATATCAGCGTGATGTTCAGCTGTTGCCAGCAAGGGAGTTAACTGACGATCAATTATTGCAGAGATTGTTCCCATGTGCTCTAGGAGGAACTCCAAAAGAGTGGTTGGGGCTGCTGCAAGGAGGTTCACTTAGGAGTTGGCAAGATATAGTCGAAGCTTTCTTGGATAGATTCCTCTCCTATAGAGAAAACGAGGAGTTGAAGAGGAGGATAGTACAGTTCACTCAACAAGGAGGAGAGAGATTTTGTGATGCCCTCGAGAGGTTTGAGCTTTACAAGAGAGAGTGCCCACATCATCGACTTAGTGAGAATGAGCTTTTTCTATATTTCTTCAATGGTTTGGATGAAGACTTGCAAGCTATGATCGACGGTGCATGTGGAGGGTTAGAAAACAGGACCGCGGCTGAAGCGAGGAAAGTTTTCAAGAAATTCCTTATTACCACGCATAATCGGGCTAGAGATCCACCTGTTGATTACTCAGTGATGTACCAGGCCCCAAAGCCCATTGCCATAAGCTCCAATGATGATGACTTTGACCACAAAGTGAAAACATGTTCAGGGGAGAACATTCCTTACTATGTATTGATGAACCGGAATTTGTCAGATTCAAATTAATCAAATAAATTTGTATTTAGCCAAAGGCAATTCACAACTACAACGAAAACCGTAGTGTAGCAGTAAAATAACCTCGAGTGTCGATCTCTAAGGACTATAACTAGCTTTATCTAAGCTAACTTAAACTATAAAATAACAGACGACTTAGCACAGGTTTTTCTTATCAAGATAATGGAAGTTAGTGATAGTATGATCATTCAAAGTATAGCAGGTTAATAATCATGCATGAAGTACCCGATCGTTTTGAATAGAGATCTTTGATCATGAATTGTCCAATGTGTTCCGTTATTATTCAACACTACAAAGATAGAGGGCTTAGATAGATCAAAGAAATAAAGCAATAATTCAAAGTCTGATTCGCTTTACCGCCATCAGCATAATTATTAACCCTTCGCTAAGAAATCACATACTATCACCAACGATAAGTTTAGCTACTCATAGATGTCATGCAATCAACAGAAATCATAGCAAGATTGAATGAAAACATGTTGAAAGATAAATAAATATATATAGAAAAAATTGCAAGATACAATGTTACCGAAGGTTGTCAATCTCAGAAGAATCGCGATCTCACAAGCTCCAAAACGATAAGAAAAAGTATCTCCTATGCTAAGAATCCCCAGAACAGGCTGTGGAGAACTCCTACCTAAAACTAATGAGAAAGGTGAGAAAAAAGGTCTGAGAAAGTATGAAAAACGGAGAAAACTGAGCAACTATATATAGGGGTTCGGAATGTGTGGGGCGAGTTGCCCCACACACCGGGCGAATCGCCTGGTGTGGGGCGAACCGCCCCACGTCCCGGGCGATTCGCCCAGTCGGCTGGTGACTCGTTTTCAACGCGTTTTTTGAATTTCTTTTCCTTTTCGGACTCGGTTTTTGCCTTCTAGTGACCTTTTAGCCTTCAGACTCGACCTCTAGACTTCAAATCCTATCCGAAATCTTCTAGATACTCCAAAAATGCCTTCGGAACACCAATTCTTCATTCTCTTCAATATAATTCGCCGGAAAACCTCGTTTTTCACCCAAAACCTGTAAAATGCAAACTAAAGGGAAACAAGACACTATTCTAATAAAATGCACTATAATATAGATAAATTAACATAGAGGATAGCTAAGTTGGTGAAAAAAGTCTCGAATGAAAGTGTAAAATACACGTTCATCAATCTCCCCAAACCGAACATTTGCTTGTCCTCAAGGAACTAAGCTAGACTCTAATGCAAAAAACAATGCAACACAAAAAATAGAGTCTCATGCCAAATCAAATGAACTAATCTATTGAATCTATCAAAAAACAGATGAACAAAAACCATACGAATCATAACATGAATATTGGTTGAAGAATGCCTCGATTGACTCATACACATTCACATAAGCACTTATGTCAAACAAGATAGTCTCTCGTAACATTCTCTACCTGGACCTAGTCAGTGACGACGTAATGAAACATGTTAAAATACGAATGGTTGTCCCGTGTCAATGAAACTGAGGACTTACTACTGTTCACCAAGTTAAGACTTTTCCTCAAAGAGGTCGAACCAATACTGGCTCTCATCAAACGGAGGGTTCCCTAAAAAAGATAACACTCCCCTATTCTACCCATCTCCCAAGCAAAGTCTTAAGCTATTCACCACTTCCTCAATGGCAGGACGAGGGTGGTCTAGAACAGATGACACTCAAACAAAAAGAAAAATTACAACTCGATTACGAACATTACATGAATTGGAAAACGAGACAAGAACTTTGCTAAACTGCTTTTTGGCTATATTTTTTTGGGACCCTTCTTTGCTTTTTTGGGGTCCTTTCTTTTTTTCTTCTTTTTTTCTTTTCCAGATTTTTTCTTTTTGTTCTGGAATGTTTCTTTTTCTCTTTTTTTTTCTTTTTTTTAGCCAGCAGTAGCACAACGAAAAAGAAATTAAAATGACTCACAAACGCCCTCCCCAAACCTATTCGAAAGAATAGGTTGGAGTACAAACTTTACGAAAAAGGAAAATAAACTCACAACACACACTCAAAAATGAAAAACAAGTCTAATGAAAGCGTAACCCCCTCCCCAAACCTATTCGAAAGAATAGGTTGCAAACAAAGGATCACACAATCTCACACTACCTCCTTCCTAGGCATTTAGCAATCTCAAAGTAAGGTGAAGACTTGTTGCCTCTTAGGTTCATAATTACTCGGGAAAACAACCATAAGACCCTAACATGCATCATCCTATTATAAAGGCCTTCGTGAACCGCAATAGAGAAAACACCACTAAGTGATGTCGAGACTACCAAGCTTAACTAAGTGCAATACATAAATGTGACAAGCCAAGCGAGAAAAACCTCAAACAAATTCATAGACATGAAGCATATGATTAATGTCATAACTAGTTAATCTACCCAATAAAAAAGTTCAAAAAATTTGGCAATAAACTCCACATAAAACATGCAAGACTATCCTAGGATGAATGTAGTGTATGCAACTAAATACTAAGAAAGCGGTAAACGTGCAAATGCAAATGCAAACGGATAAACATGCAAGGTACTATACTCATCCTCAATGCCAAGCTCCAAACTAACAATACTAGTTCACTTAAATCCCATCCCCCCTCATGAATTTAAAGCTAGTCCCTAGCAGTAAGAAAATGAGGAAATAAGATGTGATACTAGATGTTACCGCGTGGTTTGGCCTAGGTCGGCTGAGTACGCTGGATGTAAGGTATTGAGACTGCTCGAGGGCCCTTATTGGTGATCATCGGAGCTCGTGGTGGTGGTGGTAGTTCCATTAATAGATCGGACAGGACCAACTCCTCCATCAGTATTCATGGCATCCTCATTGTCCATATTGTCTTCATTGTCACTACTGTCACCACCATCATCACTAGTAGAGTTGATTTGTCGAAGAAAATCCTCAAGATTAACCGCTGCAGTTATGGGATCTTCCATCCGGTATCTCTCTAATAGCCTGTGAACTATTGAAGGGGAAAGAGCTGTGCTCTTAGAGTCTCCCTCTCCAACGTTTTACACCACATGGAAGTTACAGCAAGCTGCTCGGATACTCAGAGGTCTTCTTCTTCTTTTCCCAATGTTGCCCACATTCTCTACGGTTGATGCTCCCGATGTCTATATGGCGCTCCCTTTAGAGGCAGTCGAGGGGCACCCCAAAGCGGGGCTGGGTGTCCATTTCATTATGTTTTAGAATCAAGTTAGCGATTCGGAACTTC
This sequence comes from Plantago ovata, assembly GCA_028274465.1. Classification (NCBI taxonomy): domain Eukaryota; kingdom Viridiplantae; phylum Streptophyta; class Magnoliopsida; order Lamiales; family Plantaginaceae; genus Plantago; species Plantago ovata. Next base: position 38,185,663 of record CM051456.1, on the reverse strand, counting down.
ATCACCACTGTCGACTCAAGACTGAATCCGTTGTGGTGAGGCCGCCCCGGTACCTTCCTATTCACTCGAACCTTGCAGTCCTTGTGACAGGTTTCTGTCGTAATATTGGTTTCAATCCCTTCAGTGGTACGTGAATAGACATAAGAGTGCTCACTCCTGGTGGATTCTCGTTCCTTCTTATGGATAAACCGCGACGTTGTTGCAAGAGCCCATGGCTCGAACGCACCTCTAACGAGATCACTCTGCTTGACATGGTTGTAATCGATCCGCCTCCAATACTTCATTGTAGCCAAACGGGAGTGCTCCCCTCCCTTTGTGGCATGGTTCCTACAAACATCAATTAGTACCTCGTATGACACAAAACAGACTTATGCATATGCAAATGCAAGAGTGAAACACACGAGTGATAATATCAACAATCGAACTCCTAAAATCCTCCATGTCTAATCTAGCTACAAACATGCAACACACCAAAATAACTTCGACATGTACATATCACATTATGCTCGTGCTAGACAACCAATAGCCTTAAATCATAAGACTCAATTCATACCATAGTGGCGAAAATTCTAGCATCATAAATCCTCAAACTCATCAATCATGCATTCTTCCATTATGTCCATCACTATCACATCAGTAAACACAATCATATGTACGGAATGGAAGGAAAAGAAACATTGCATAATGAGATATAGACATCTAGTAGCAAAATCTCAAACCAACAAACCAAGCATAATTGAACAAGCAATTGATAGTGAATAACGTTTCTCATCACACAAACAACCAACCCATACATCATACAAGCCTAATTGAAGCATAAATCAGAAAACCCCCAAATTTGAAAAATTAGGGTTCATGTGAAGATACCTCAAATCTGGAAAACGAATGCACTAGTGTGAAAGTTTTTCGGATGAAAAGAAAGAGCACGTAATGGGCTTCAGTTGAAGCTAAAGAACACAAAATTTGATGGAAGATTGAAGGTTTTGTGAAAGTTTGAAGAATTTTCGATTTTTTCGGATTTTGGGGAGTAAGAGAGTGAAAAGGAGGAGAAAATGAGGAAATAGGGGGTTGTCTCCCGTTTTTAACATTCAGGTACTACGGGGTGGGTCGCCCCGTTTGTGGGACGATCCGCCCTGTGTGGGGCGAATCGCTCCCCACGTCCAGAGAGCGCGGAGCTCTCTGGACATGTGGGGCGACTCGCCCCCCACCTTCAGAGGTAGGGAGACGAATTTTTTTTCGAAAAACTCAGTTTTTAATTCATGAAAACCATTTTACTCATAAAACCACTCGAAAAAGTTCAGTCAAACATTTAAGCACAAACGACACAGAGACAAACAAATTCACATAAGAAAAGCAAATTGTTCAATGTATGAATGCATGCAATAAAGCGGTAAAAAAGTGATAAAAACTCCGGGTTGCTTCCCGGATAGCACCATTGTTTATAGTCTTTGACTCGACTTCTTCTTGCTCCTATCTCTTCTTCTTGAGGGTACTAGACTTCCCCTTCATGGATCTCCTCCTCATGCCACGAACATGTGAATAAGAATGAACATAGACAGCAAGACCAAAATAGTTAACAGTGTGAGATGCATCGAAGTGAATATTTGGATCAGATATGGCTCGCAACACATGTCGCTTTCCATCCACCTCAATGGTGCAAATCCTTCGGTAGATGTCTATCACGGAGCGTAGTTTAGTCAAGAACGTTCGCCCCAAGAGAACAACATCCCCCATCCCAGGTGTAGACGCCGGCATAACTACAAAATTGGTGTACACAGAAGCTTCACCAATCTTAACCAATACGTTCTTCACAACGCCTTCGGGTCTCACAAAGGATCCATCCGCCAATTGCACAATAGCCTTATGCTCAGATAGTTTTCCAAGGCTACAATTCTCAAACACATTCATTGGGAGCACATTAGAGTAAGATCCCGTATCTGGTGTAGCACAGACATCTTCAAGTTCACCAATCCCGACCTTAACATCGAAACTTTGAGGGATTGGCTCTGGATCCTCTTGCTCCTCTTCACTCTCATCAGAACCAAGGTCCTTCCCTTCTTCCTTGGATAGTGGGGGTTCTTCATCTTTGCAACACTCACACATAGCAACCTTCCTGATGGTGATTTCAACAGGAAGATCACCCACCAAGGTAATGGACATAGACTTTTCAGTGTTGCTATGTAGCTTCCCTTGCTCCCTACTTTCCCCACGTTCAATCAACTCTTGCACATTTTGATGGGCAAGCCTAGTACTCTCTTCCAAACGATCAAGCCTCGCCCTAGTCTTCTCAGAATCTTCTTCAACGTTTAAGAAAAATTTGGGTGTGATCAACCATCTTATGCAAGTTCTCCATGAGTAGAGTTGTCTTCGACTTCGGTTGCTCTTTGGGAGCGGGATTTTCGCAGTGATCATTACCATAGTTAAGCCTACTGCGGTCTTGGTTAGGGCCATAAGTTTGGCTAGCCGGTGCGTATCCTTGATTGTTCCGGAATCCTCTTCTCCAAAATCCACCTCGAGGATTCCTACCATCTTGTCCGTAGCTAGCTTCTTGAGTACCAAATTCCGTAGCAAAGGCTTCCTCTTCTCCTCCTTGACCCCAATTGCCATCATCATATGCAAGCTCCGATCTACACATATGAGCTCCATGCCCATAGTTCTTGCATATTCGGCAAACTTCGTTTGACATAGATGTTCCTGCGGAGTTCTTGAGGACTTGTTTCAACTCGTTGGTAAAGCACTCGAATCGATCTCCATTCCCCCCATACATAGGAGCCTCCTGAGTAGGTGGAGCTTCAGGTCCACGTCTCTTAACCATTGCTCTTGGATCCTTGAATTGCGAACCCTTAGCAAGCCTTTCAAAAACCGCCCAGACGGCTTCCGCGGTTACTTCCCAAATATTGCCACGACATTGGAAATCCACCACTTGTTGGTTCTCGAAGGTCAGTCCATTGTAGAAGTGTTGGACAAGATCCGAAAGCTCAAAACCATGGTGAGGGCACTTGTTCATGAGGTCTTGAAACCTCTCAAACGCGGTGTAGATAGTCTCATCATAGTCTTGTTTGAACCCAGTGATTTGCGCCTTAAGCGCGGTAGTCAAGGTGTGAGGGAAGTATTTCTCCATGAAAGCTGAAAAAACCTTTTCCCAAGTGTCCAGCGAGCCCGCCGGTAGAGAGCTCAACCATGACTTGGCTCTATCGCCAAGCCACATAGAAAAAACCTTCATTCTCAACTCATCCGTTGTTATTTCAGCTTCGGGTCGTGGGAGTTGGTTGACGAAATCATCGATATCGTGCAAGTACCCCATCACATCTTCCCTTGCTAAACCATAGAACCTCGGAAGTTGTTGGAATGCGTGGTTCTTGATCTCCAGATCACGAGTTGCAGACGAAAGAACAATCACCGGTCCCCTCATACGATCCTTGGAGGGTTGAACCCATGCTTTCAGTGGTCTAGCTTCTGCCATTCCGTCGATTTCCTTAAAAAGACTGTGTAGAGATTCAGAGAAATCGGTATCCTTTATTTCCTCTAGTTCACGTCTTCGAAGTAGTCGCCTTCTTTGGTGGTAGACTCTGTCGATTTCAGCAATTGAATCAGCAAGCGGTGTTCCTCTAGATCGTGTATGTCGCATACACTATCTGTAACAAGCTAGAAAGGAGTATCAGAGAGATCAAATAGAAAAATAAAAACTACTAAAACTAGGAATTGAATGCTGAAAATATATTAAAGCTAAACAGAAAAAAGGAGTATAGTCCCCGGCAACGGCGCCAATTTGATGAACCGGAATTTGTCAGATTCTAATTAATCAAATAAATTTGTATTTAGCCAAAGGCAATTCACAACTACAACGAAAACCGTAGTGTAGCAGTAAAATAACCTTGAGTGTCGATCTCTAAGGACTATAACTAGCTTTATCTAATCTAACTTAAACTATAAAATCAACAAACGACTTAGCACAGGTTTTTCTTATCAACATAATGGAAGTTAGTGATAGTATGATCATTTAAAGCATAGCAGGTTAATAATCATGCATGAAGTACCCGATCGTTTTGCATAGAGATCTTTGACCATGAATTGTCCAATGTGTTCCGTTATTATTCAACACTACGAAGATAGAGGGCTTAGATAGATCAAAGAAATAAAGCAATAACTCAAAGTCTGATTCGCTTTACTGCCATCAGCATAATTATTAACCCTTCGCTAAGAAATCACATACTATCACCAACGATAAGTTTAGCTACTCATAGATGTCATGCAATCAACAGAAATCATAGTGAGATTGAATGAAAACATGTTGAATGATAAATAAATATGAATAGAAAAAATTGCAAGATACAATGTTACCGAAGGTTGTCAATCTCCGAAGAATCGCGATCTCACAAGCTCGAAAACGATAAGAAAAAGTATCTCCTATGCTAAGAATCCCCAGAACAGGCTCTGGAGAATTCCTACCTAAAACTAATGAGAAAGGTGAGAAAAAAGGTCTGAGAAAGTATGAAAAATGGAGAAACTGAGAAACTATATATAGGGGTTCGGAATGTGTGGGGCGAGTCGCCCCACACACCGGGCGAATCGCCTGGTGTGGGGCGAACCGCCCCACGTCCCGGGTGAGTCGCCCGGGAGGTCCAGTCGGCAGGTGACGCATTTTCGACGTGTTTTTGGATTTCTTTTCCTTTTCGGACTCGGTTTTTGCCTTCTAGTGACCTTTTAGCCTTCAGGCTCGACCCCTAGACTTCAAATCCTATCCGGAATCTTGGGAACACCAATTCTTCGTTCTCTTAAATATAATTGCCCGGAAGACCTCGTTTTTCACCCAAAACCTGTAAAATGCAAACTAAAGGGAAACGTGACACTATTCTAATAAAATGCACTATAATATAGCTAAATTAACATAGAGGATAGCTAAATTGGTGAAAAAAGACTCGAATGAAAGTGTAAAATACACGTTCATCATGTATATGAAGTAGAAGAGATGAAGTCACAAGAATCTTCAGTCGAGGAATCTTCCGATGAAGATGAGGAAGCCATAGCAACCTTGATGAAAATTTGGGGTGATCCCTTTGAGGTAGCAAGTACCAATCAAGAAGTTTTTAATACAAGAATGGAGAGTGTCTTCCAAGTCTTGGAAGAATCGGAATTGATGTTTGAAGTTTTTGAGGTCCAAACAGTAGAAATTGGGTATATAACCCGTTCCAAGTCAGGAGAATCAACCATGGTTGGGGGTATTCTCCCCCAGAACCAGCAGATTCTAATACTTGCAGGAGCTCTGCTGGGAGAATCGCCCAGCCCGGCGAATCGCCGAGGTTTGCAGGCGATTCGCCTGGCAGAGCTGAGGAGGGTTCTGTTTCTGTAGAGGAGGAAAAAATATGGGACCCACAAGGACTGGTGGATGGATTGGAAACTGAATTGGAGAGCGAGGAGGAGTCTGATGTAGCAATGGAGGAAGCAAACATACTCTTGCAAAGTGGAAAGGTATCAAAACCCCAGTATGCTAAGAAAACTAATATCCTTCTATTAGGAAACTTGTAATTTTGATGAGCAATTAACCATGCTAAATTAAGGAAAGTCCAGTAACAAGTACTCTTAAGGTCCATAGGAATTTAGAATTTTAAGGACATTGTAAAAGAGAAACGTTTGCTGAAGACTTAGACTAGGTGCTAGATAGGTTGGTTTTACCGCTTATGATGTATCTTGTTTTCTGAAAAGAAATACAACCTATTGTAGCATTTGCTGATGATGTACTTTGTTTTTACAAACAAACTATTGAAGCATTTAGAAGCACTCAGAATCTTGAAGATTTCGAAGACTGAAGACTAGAAGATTTCTGAAGACTGGTATCTACAAAGGCACATGTTGCTCAGAAAGTGGAAACTTCAGCAACAGCATTGCATAAGTGAAAATCTATACGACAGAGTAGGTTGTGCTTGCTGAAATTGAGACTGACCACTTGCTGATGGAACATATGTGACCTCTTGCTGAAAGTACTTGTATTTGCGCTCCAATTTTACTGTTTGAATTCCATTCAAAAGAACATTAAATGCAAAGCACGCACGCGAAGGACATGAAGACTAGAAGACACACAAGGACGCTGCTGAAAGTACAAAAGCAAGATAGTGACATCTTAAGGAACAAAAGCCTTAGAATTTGAAATTCAAACGGCTCCTTATTGTCACTATAAATAGAGGTCATCCGGCAAAGAGTTGAAGTGTGTCAACAACGTGATCATACCTCACTTGTTCTTAAACTCACATACCCTTCGATACTCTTACTGCCGTTGATCCGTTCCAAGACTTAAAGCTTGAAAAAAAGCTACTTGTGAAGAAGTAGAATTTACACCACTAAGAAATTAGTTAAGTGTTCTTTCTTTCTTTCGAACAAGAACAAGTCTTGACACCAGAAACAATCAAACTTGTTTACTGCAAAGTATTCAAAGTTTTGTTTCTTAGATTACCTGTTGTAACTGAATAAGTTATAATTAAGTTATCTCATCCCAAACCTCTCTAACTGAAAATACACCCTTTCAGGCGTGATATTCAGGGGGAACTTAATCGAGCATAGTGTTGCTGATTAAAAGTACCAAGTTTGGTGGAGAACAAGGTTGCATTCTCTAGTTAGGTTGGAGACGAAGCAAGTGTGCTTTGGTTTCTGTTTGAATCACTCTAGATAGGTGTTGTAAGGAACCTCAATCTTATCTTAGTGGATTCAGCCCTAGAAAGGACAAAGTGGATTAGTTGAGAGATTACGCCACTCTCAGATACCACTATAAAAGTGTTTGTGTGATTTAGTTAATGTACTTGTTTTCAGCAAATCATATCTATTTGTACACAGTCACTCACATCACTTGCTGAAACCTTCATTTACTGAAAAAGCACTTATTTTATCAAAGACTTCCGCTCTCTGATTTAAGTATCAGCAAACGTAGTTACTGTGAAGTAACTTGCGCTTGCTGAGAAAGTTAAGTATCAGCAAACTCATTACTGCAATGTAATAAGCACTTGCTGAGAAAGTTTTTAAACGACGAAAGTTTGAAAAGACTATTCACCCCCCCCCCCAGTCTTTTCTTGTTGTTTAAAGGGACCAACAAGTGGTATCAGAGCTGGATGTTCTTTAACCTTCAGCACTGAACCTAGATCCCCTTAGGTGTTTTCCGTAAATCACTCTCACTTGATCAGTTTGGTAGTGCTTTGCTGACAGGATGTCTTTAAAAGACGCTCCCTTGCTAAAGCTGGAAAACTACGAAAAATGGCGAAACAACATGATGCTACATCTTGAGGCCATTAGTGATGAGATGGTCACTGTCATTAATGATGGACCTATCAAGATCACTAAGGTTGCAAGGATTTCCCTCACAAGACCACTGAAGCTGGAAAGGAAACTATCTTAGGCGAACCGGTTGATACCGTTGTGCCAAAACCGAGAGAGGAATGGACTTCCGACGAAGCTAAGAGATTCCGTCTTGATGGCCAAGCAAGAAACATCATCATTCGATCAACTCCGGATACCATACAGTGCAAACTGTGGGGTGCTAAAACTGCTAAGGAAGCTTGGAAAATGGTTCAAGATCTTTGTGCTGGATCTGACAAAACCATGGAAAACAAACTTGAAGTACTGAAATTAAAGTTCCAAAACTTTAAACAAGGTACAAACGAGTCACTGGAAGACTTGGACTTTAGATTCACAACTCTTGTTAGTGAAATGGCAGCCTTGGGTGTTGGAAATCTTTACTCAGATTCTGAGAAGGTGAAAACCATCATCAGAAGTCTGAATCAAGAATGGATCAACACTCAGAACTTCTACTACAACCAAGGAATGCCAGACATTACACCAACAGAGTTGTTCTCTCATCTTGCTTCTGCCAATTATGAGACAAAGCAAAGAGAAAATGTGTTTGCTGAAAAATCGCAAAACATTGCTCTTGCTGCAAAGCCGTCATCTTCTGAAAAGAAAAATGATAAAGAGCCTGCTGATGAAAACTCTTTGGTTGTTACAAACATGAAGAAGTTCATCAGTAAGGAACTTGAAAGGCGAAAAGCAAAAGAGAAGCTGAAAAAGCATCTTGGTAACAACTACCATAAGTACAAGAATGAGACTAGCTCGCTGAACAAGCAAGCTCAGCAAGCAAATTCATCAGAAGAACCAGCAGTTGGAAATGATCTATGTTTTTACTGCAAAAAGCCTGGACACTTCAAAGCAAATTGCCCTTTGCTGAAAGGCAAATCTGCTTAAAAGAAGAAGAAGTTCAAAAGAGCTTTTATTGCTGAAGAAAAGAAAAAGCTTCAAGCAAAAATCTATGCATTGTGCATTGATACTAGTTCCGAAGACAGTGAGGATGAAAGCTCAGACACTGACGATGAAGAAGCCACTCTAGACGTGGAGATTGGCAAAGAAGTTTGTGGAATAGTTATGGAAGCTTATCCTGATGTGTCAAATTACGAGTTCTGCCTCATGGCCGGTCAGGTAAACAACCCTACCTCTGACTCAGACTCAGAAAGTGAAGACGAGATTGACCTTGACAAGATTCAAGGAGAAATCGAAAGATTTGAGAAAACTCTGAGCAGACAGCAAGAGAAACTACAGATTGCTGAAACTCTGACCAAGCAGACACTGAAAAGTATGTCCTGCTGAAGGAAGAGACAAAAGAAAAGGATGTTGAAATAAGGCGTCTTAAGAAGTTGATTGCTGAAGCTACAGAGAAGAATTCTCAAATGGCATTAGAATTGGAAGAATATCAGTCATCAATTCTAAAGTTACTTGCTGAAATCCAAGAGATGAAAAAGATGAAAATCAATTTCAAATCTTACGCTGACGCAAGTAATACGCTGACTGAACTAAACTCTTATTTGAGAGATCCATCTCAGAAAGAAGGTTTAGGTGCAACGTATGAAGGTGATGACGTAGAAATCTTGAGTAAAGACAAATCACCGATTTCCTTTGCACGTGCTACTGATAGTGGTCTACCAGAACTCTATCAGTTTGGTCAATCTAAGGTTGCTGAAACATGCAATCAAGTACCTACGACCATAAAGCCCGTTGTTGCTACTCAATGTAACAAGACTTTAAAAAGAAAACAGGTTGCTGTAAAGCAAACTGTAAAGAAGAAGGATGATGTGAAGCATTCCGCCAAACAAGTTGCTGAAAAGCAATTTGTTAAGTCAAAAGGAAAGATTACTAAAAGTAATCAGAAGACCTTTGCTGACAAACCTGAATCAAGTAAGGTTGCTGACACAAAAGCTCAGCATTCTCCGAAAAGTGGACTCGGTTTCAAAACCAAGCAAAGTAAACTTTTTCACGAGTATAAGCAAAGTCAGCAAAGATACTTCAAAGAGATGAACAAAATCAAGCCTAAGAGTTCTGAAAAGACTCCAAATGCTAGGGCTAGAATGAACCTTGCTAGAAAAGAACTTACTGAAAAGTATGTTCAGCAAAAAGGTCAACCGAGCAAGACACCACATTAGAAAGTGGACTTGATCAGCACGAATCAAAATTCTTTCAGCTCAAAACCTCCTAGTTCCTCAGCAAGTAGAAAACAAGTCAAAGTTGAAAAACTTAAGACTTGGGTTTCCATTGGAAGCATTCTTGAACATGTTAATGGACATCCAATATTGGATAATTAACTTGTTTGCTCTTGATTGTGCAGACTTCAGCCACGGAGATAAACGATGCAATCTGGCACTTTGACAGTGGTTGTGGAAAGCACATGACGGACAACAAGAATAACCTTATAAACTATAGACGGTGGTCTAAAGGTCCAACAATAAGGTTTGCTGGTGGAGAAACTGGTTCTACAAATGGCTATGGTGACGTGAAGTTAGGATGCATAACCATTATTGGAGTTCTTTATGTCAAAAATCTTAAGTTTAATCTTTTCAGCATGAGTCAATTTGCTGACAAAGGATACTTCATCAAAATAAAAGTGATGAATGTAAACTTATAGATTTCGAGACTAAAAAGGTTTTTATGATTGCAAGAAGATCAGGAGGCTTGTACAACGTAGATTGGTCTTCAACAATCGTTGAAAAATGCCTTGTCTCAGATCACAATTGCCTTGCTGAAAAAGCATGGTTATGGCATAAACGAACAAGTCATCTAAACTTCAAGACGCTGAATAAGCTGTCTAAAAAGGCACTTGTAGTTGGATTACCTAAGGTTACTTTTAAGAAGGATGGTGTTTGCAATGCATGTCAGTAAGGAAAGCAAACCAAATCTTCTTTCAAGAACAAGGCAGTACCGTCAACTACAAAACCTTTACAACTCTTGCACATGGACTTGTTTGAATCTTCTTCAACAAGCTATGCTGGTAAGAAGTATGGTCTGGTCGTGGTGGATGACTATTCAAGATTCACTTGGGTAGTATTCATCAATCACAAATCTGAAACTAGGACTGAAATACCTAACTTGCTGAATAAGCTTGAAGTCATGAAAAATGACAAGGTAAAAGTCATAAGGACAGACCATGGTACTGAGTTTGTAAACCAGTACATAAATGAATATTGTACCTCAAAAGGCATACAACATCAGTTATCCTCAATAAGGACACCACAACAAAACGGTGTTGCTGAACGGAAGAATCGTACCCTGAAAGAAGCCGTAAGAACAATGCTTGCTGACACTGAAATAATTGAGGCTTACTGGGTTGAAGCGATTAATACCGCCTGTTACACTCAAAACAGATGTTTGATTACTAAGGAATACAACAAAACTCCTTATGAATTGTTTGTTGGAAGACCTATAATATCACTCATCTAAGAGTATTTGGTTGCAAGTGTTTCGTTCTTAATAATGGTAGAGAATACCTAAGAACATTTCAACCAAAGGCAGACGAAGCGATATTTCTCGGTTACTCCTTGCATAGTAAAGCTTATAGAGTTTACAACAAAAAGGCACAAAAGATCGAAGAATCAGTGCATGTTGTATTCTACGAAAAGACACAAGGAGTGTCTGCTGAAGAAGAAATATCAGAATGTATGAAAAAGTTAATCATACATGAGCAAAGAACTGAATCTAATGCTAGGCAAATCAAGTCAATTGAACTAAATGATGATTCTAACAATGACTCTCCTCCCCCAAGTCATGACAAGATAAATATAGTTCACGACAAGGAATTTCCAGCAAAAGACGCAGTTGCTCCGGAAGTTGCTGAAACTATGCAACCTCCAGTGCCTGCCGATGAGCTACATAAATCAAGCAATGCTGAACAAGCAGTTGCTGACGAACCAATCTCAGCAGACACACAAAATCCCAGTAGTACTGAACAAGTACATACTGAAGAGTCACATGCTAATGAGCAAACATATCCAGATCCAACAAGCAGAAAACCTGTTAATAAATGGATTAGACATCATCCCTCTACGGATATGATTGGTGATATTAATAAACGCCAAGTGACTAGATCCAAAGCATCTACTACTCATGGACTTGCTGAAGAAGCAACTGTCGTAGAAGTAGAATCATTATTCTCTTGCTTTGTTTCAGAAATTGAACCTAAAACCATAGAAGAAGCTTTAAAGCATTCTGAATGGATAAAGGCAATGCAAGAAGAATTGGATCAATTCGAAAGGAAAAAAGTCTGGAAACTTTTACCACTTGCTGAAGGCAAGAAAGCTATTGGTACAAAGTGGGTGTTCAGAAACAAGCTGAGTGAGTCTGGTGAAGTAACAAGAAATAAAGCACGTTTAGTTGCTCAAGGTTACTGTCAGACTGAAGGATGGGACTATGATGAGTCTTATGCACCAGTTTCAAGATTGGATGCAATTAGGCTTTTCTTGGCCTTTGCTGCTCACAATGACTTCATTGTTTGCCAAATGGATGTTAAAAGTGCATTCTTGAATGGTGAACTTGCTGAAGAAGTCTACTTGGAACAACCCCCTGGCTTTGAACTTCCCTCAGAAACCAAGATGGTATACAACCTTCAGAAAGTTGTATATGGTCTAAAGCAAGCACCAAGAGCATGGTATCATACCTTGGCTAAGTTCTTGCTGGATAATGGTTTCAAGCAAGGTGAAATTGACAAAACCTTATTTACCATGAACCATGATGGTAAACTACTCTTAGTTCAAATTTATGTGGATGACATAATTTTTGGATCTAAGGACAAGCAACTTTGTGATGATTTTTCCAAACTCATGACAAACAAATTTGAAATGAGTATGATGGGAAAATTGAATTATTTCCAAGGATTGCAAGTCAAGCAACTCAAAAATGGAATATTCATAAATCAAGCAAAGTATGCGAAAGAAATGCTCATAAAGTTTAGGATCAAAGAGGAAGAGAAACCTGAAAAGATCTCTATGAGTGTTGGTACCAAATTGGGCTATACTAAAGAAGATAAAAGTGTTGAAGAACACAAGTATAGGAAGCTCATTGGTTCCTTGTTGTATTTAACAACAAGTAGACCTGACATTCAGTATGCTGTTTGTGTGTGTGCAAGATTCCAATCTGATCCAAGAGAATCACACTACAAAAAGGCAATCAAGATACTGAAATATGTCAAAGGTACAATCAATGTTGGATTATGGTATCCTAAAGATTCTGGACTAGAATTGGTTGGTTATTCTAATGCTGATCATGGAGGATCAACTCTTGATAGAAAAAGTACCTCTGGAACTTGTCAGTTTTTGAGTACTAGATTAATATCATGGTTCAGCAAGAAACAAACATGTGTTGCTAATTCATCCACTGAATTTGAATACATTGCAGCTGGTTGTTGCACAGCTCAAATCCTATGGATTCAGCAACAATTAAGAGATTATGGTATTTCTGCAAAGAAAACACCAATCTTTTGTGATAATACAAGTGCTATTGCTATCACGCAAAATCCTAAGTTTCACTCTAGGACTAAGCACATTGATATTAGACATCATTTCATTAGAGATCATGTGGAAAAAGGAGATATTGAGGTTGTGAAAGTAGGCACTGATGATCAACTTGCTGACATCTTTACCAAGCCCCTACCAGATAATAGGTTCGCAATGCTAAGGTATAACCTTGGATTGATTGAACTACCTCAATAACGGATACATTTGGCAGAATGCTGAAACAGGTATTCAGCAAGCCAAAGTATTCTTACTTAAAAGCTCCGTCCACTAATTTCTTCTAAGACCACCAGCATTGGTGCCATCCCATGCCATGGCACCATTCACTATTTTGCCTCCATGCCTCGGCATCGTGGCTTGTTTCTGCATTGGTGGCCACGATGTCGCGACATGGTGTTTTTTTTTTTTTTTTAATTTTTTTTTTTTGATAATTATATTTTGATAAGATGAACTAAAATTAAAACAAAATATATTTAATAGTTTATTTGAAATAACTTACATCAAATTTAAACACATAACACAGAATCATACTCATTATAGAACGAGTTCACATCAAATTTAAAACACAAAATCTAACGAATTGAGATGCAAGAACCACACAACACACAAACATAAAATGCATGAAACTTAAAACAAATAAGACACACGATTGATGAAGCTCGCCCGCAATCAATCACTAACACCTCCAGATATGTTCCATGAGGTCTGAAGTTAGTCGTTCATGCGTGTTGATGCTATGCATCTGTCGGTTAATATTCATGTACTCATTCAGAGAGTTTATTGTTGATGTCGTCCTTCAAATATGAATTCCACGATCGAAATCCTCAACGTAAGACCTTGTGTCGTCCTCAAACTCTTTCCTCAGGTTTTCCATTTCACTTTCATAGTTTTTGTATGTGTGGCGTTCATCCTCAACTATCATATTGTGGAGTGTGATGCAACAATCCATGATCTTACGGAGTGTGGACTTGTTGTGAGCAAGAGCCGGGTTTCGTATTATTGCAAACCGTGCTTGCATAACTCCAAAAGCCCGTTCCACATCCTTACGGCAAGACTCCTGGAGCTGAGAGAACTTTGATTCTTTATGAGTTATGGGATTGGGGATGGCACTCACAAACGTAGCCCATGCTGGATAGATGCCGTCAGTTAGGTAGTACGGCATGCTGTATTGAGGCCATTCACCGTAAATTCCATAGGAGGTTCAGTGCCGTTGAGAAGATCCTCGAACACTGGTGAACGTTGCACGATTGATAAGTCATTGAATTTTTCGGAAACTCCAAAGAATGAATGTCATATCCAAGTGTCTTGGGATGCCACAGCTTCTAACACAAGGGTAGGACTTCCACATTTCCCTTGGAATTGACCGTGCCACGCCGTCGGACAATTCTTCCAAATCCAATGCATACAGTCGATACTCCCAATCATGCCCAGAAAGCCTCTTGCCTTGTTGATTGCTAGAAGTCGCCGTAAGTCATCTTCATTGGCCCTCCTCATGTAGGTTGCGCCAAACTCTGCAACCACAGCGTCAAAAAAACGCGAGAGACATTTCAAAGCCGTACTTTCACCAAGGCGACAATACTCATCAACCGAGTCAGCACAACACCCATAAGCTAGCATTCGAATGGCTGCGGTACATTTTTGGAGTGTGGATAACCCCTGACGGCCAGCAGCATCTAGCTTGCAGACAAAGTAATCATCTTGATGCACAACACCAGCAACTAATCGTTCAAACAAGGCCCTACGCATTCTGTATCTGCGTCGGAACTTTTCTGCATAAGGAGCGACCTGACCAAAGTAATCACGCTCGAGTAGCACGGCACGTGAAACTCTTTCCCTGTCAATATATTTTCGCTTCTTCTTTGAAGTGTTTTTTGGTTGTTCTTGTTGTTGATGTTGTTGGATGGAGTGCATCATATGGGGTATGTTGTTCATTATGAACTTTTGAGCTTATTTGAAGGTATTCGAGGAAGAGGCAGAGGAAGAATATGCAAAGGAGGATGCAAAATTCAAACTTTCATCAGACGATGACGAGCTTGATGATGAAGAGCTTGATGACATGATTCTTTTAAACTTAAGAAGTGGAAGAAGGGTTGGTGTATCTAAATTAAGTTCCATAGTTGCATTATATAGACATGGATGAGACACATTGCCTCGGATATGATAAGATTTTTGAAGATAAAATTTTTGGAGATAAGATTTCAAAAGATAAGATAACATGCTTAGTCATGGCTGAGTCAGATTGCATAGGATGCCTCAAGTAGTGTTATGATTCGTGACGAATTCAAATTCATGATATCTGACAAAGTAAAGTTCTGATTCCTGACAAAGCAAATTAAAAAGTTGGTTGACTAAAAGTAAACTTTTGATTCCTGACAAATTCAAAGCAAATTCATTTCATTACAACGGATACATGGGAAATGAAAATACAAATAAGTCACACTTACGAATGTAAAATAACACAATGCGAAAATTAGAGTACAAACACGCCACACTTAAACGCCTAAACAAACACACTTAAACACTTAACAAACACACTTAAACAAGATTCACCATTCAATTGTTCAGAAACAATTCGGCTCTGAGTGCATCTGCCACTGCTCTCTGCTCGGCATTCAAATTATCGTAGTGAGGCAACAGATCCATCAAGAATTTCATCCGCTCATTCCTCAACTTCTCCTCTTTCAAGTACTGGTCCTTCAGTTTCCTGGCCTCCCTCTTTTCCTCCTTCTCCCTTTCAAAGGCGAGCCTGCTGTTATGAGCTTCCTTGTCCCACTCAATCCTCTGTCTTTCATACTCAAGAGATTGGGGATAATTACCATTGAATTGCACCCATCCCTCACCTATCGTCTCCATTGCGGAGTTGCAAGAACTTCCACCTTGTGCCATCTTTTTCGCCTTGTACCGACCCATAGGGCGTTTTGGACTCGAGACACTGTCATCAACTAAGTGGTATCGCTTCGTCCCACTACTGCCACCTCCCGTTGACTCCATTCGTTCATCCCCATCTACATCAACATCCACAGTGACATTGTTTGGATCTTGCTTCTTCTTCAAGTGAGTCTCCCAATTCAAGTACATTTCATACATCGGGTACGACTTCACAACATCCCACTATTTAAACTGATGAAAACCAGAGCTGTACAGTGTGTTTTCCTTGTGAAATTCCTGAGCCGTGTTGATCACATCGTCGTTGTTGAATCCACTACGCTGGCCAACTGCACTCACAACCCTCTCATAACAGCCAAGCCAATTATTAATTTCCTTCTTCATACGGTCGACTCTTTTGCGCATTGAATCTGGAGTGCGGTGGATAAGTCCGGCGTGCAACACATCCGCCCTAGCCTCCTCATACATTTCATGAACCTTTTTGAATAAAGTAGCATACCTCTGGTTCGTACAGATGATAGGATCTGAGCAAACATCCATATAGCAACGAAGGAGAACCAAATCTTCCTTCTCGGTCCATTGCACGTTCCGTGGTGGAGCCTTGGCGTTTGTCGCATCAGCAGTGGCGGCCTCCTTCCCTTTTCGGCTACGACCCGTTGGCTTTGGCGGATTTTGGGGTTGAGTCTCTGCAACGAACTCAGGAGTTTGGGAGAACATTCCCTGTATCTGAGACTGAGGAGATGGGAAATTTTGGGTGTTTGGCTCTTCGGGCTCATTTTGAAACAAAGGGCGAACGACATTCGGTGAGGTAGAGTTCAACAACGGTTTGCGAAGTTGGCTCATGAGCTCTGCGTACAACTCTTTCTCATATTCCTTCATATATGCAAGAGTTTCACGAGTGTAAAGCTGACCGTTGAACTCCATCTCACCGGACAAAAAAATGGAGGGTTAAGGGGGGGTTTTGATGTTAAGAGTGTATTTTGAGTTTAATTAAGAGAGAAATAGGAGCTGGAGATGGGGTGCTCCAAACATAGCCGAGATTGGTCTCTATTTATAGATCTCGAAAAAATAGAGCTGTTGGTGATTTATATTTATTTTTTGCATTTTTATTTTTCGAGTTATAGCCGTTTTTATCCGTTGGAGTATAAAAGCAAATAAAGAGAAAAAAAAAAAAGGGACCATTGAGGGGCTGCCAAGTGGCAGCCCCTGAAATTCTCGCTGTGTTAATACACCGCGTCGTGAAACGACGCGGTGTATTACAGCCATCAACGCCGGGCTGTTGCCCCGGCGTCCCTGCACCGGTGCGGCGGGATGCCGCGGCGTCCGACGCCGTGCACCCACGCCGCCACCGGTGCAGGCCGTCTAAGAAATGATAGGTCTCTACATGATTGCTGAAACAAGCATTCAGCAAGTAATTCCTTCAAAACGGGTATTTGTTAGGAAACTTGATCACTTGCTGAGACAGGCACTCAGTAAGAGAAAAAAAAAACTTTAGGATTGCTGAAACGAGCATTCAGACAATCAAAGATACTGAAACAGGTATTCAAATATCAAGGGAATATTCTGAGACGGGAACTCAGAAAAAGAGCAAAATTCTTTTCTCAGATTTTACCAAAGGATATCTCAAGTACAAAAGAATTTACTGATACTGGAACTCAGAAATATCTTTTTCAACTTAAGAAAATATGAGATATCTATGTAAGGGGGAACTTTCAGCAAGTATCAAGGCTATTAATGCAAACTCGCTGAAAAGATTCTTGTCTATTTCAGCAAGCAATCTAATCCCATAAAACTCGGTAAAATCAATTTGTGATGTTAATCGGGCGCAGATAAACTCGTAATAATCATGACATGAAATACAATCGTGGCCATTGATTAAAAGGAGTTATTGATCTAACGGTTAATAAAACAAAGAGAGAGAATGCTCTGACGGTTTTAGTTAGTGGGCCACTATGCATTCAATGCAAAGGCTCCACTAACGCCGTTGTTTCTCTGTTTTACACTTGCTGAGAACTCAAATCGATTGAGTTTCTCACACATCAGAGACACTATATAAAGAAGGAGTTAGAGAAATGACAAGATTCTTTAACCCACATTTCCTTTCTCTGCAAAATTTAGCCTGAATCTACTGTACCTCCGGTCAAAAAGCAAACTATCTTATTCGTACACATCTTTTCTATAAAAAGAAATGGCACCAAAGGGACAGTCATCTAAGTCCTCCAAGTCGTCTAAGGTTGACAGTGCTGAGAAACGCACTGCTCCGGTGACTACTCCGGCATCAAACACAACGAAAGTTGTGTTGAAAAATGATAGGATCTCAGAAAAACCTATGCCTCCTTCATATCTTGACACTGAAAAGTGTGAGATGATGATGCAATGGGGTGTATTTGCAAAAGAGAAGTACATTCGATACTTCTATGAACAAGAACTCGACGGTGATAATGAAGAGGCGCTTGAATTTATCAAGCAGCAAGGCCTCATGCATTTTATATCTGCTCGCACTAAGCAAGTGAGCATGTTGGACACTATGGAATTCTACAATAATGCAGAAATCCAGTCCCTAACTGATAGTAAAGGAGTCACTGAAAAAGTGATCTTTACTACAGTTCAGAACACGCAAATCGTTCTGAAATGGACTGATTTAGCGGAAATCTTTCAGATTCCAGCCACTGGAACTGAAGATGACGTCACTGCAACTGATGAAGAAATTGAAGCCTTCTACAGTGACGTCAGAAATGAGAAAATGCAGAAAGGAGAGATTGCTCCCGTGACATGGACAAAGCACGTTAAGAGGAAGCATCTCTGCCATTCACTTGGTCTAGTAGCTCTGCTACTGATTAAAGTTTTGGACTCCCAAGTTGGAGGAATAGACTAAGTAGGCCTGAGAAGGTGGCCGCTGCTGATGCATATCTATGAAAATAAAACGGAACTTAACTGGGCTAAGTACATTTTCAACAGGCTTGTTGATTGTGTTACTAAGTTCAAGGTAAAGGTGGAAGACAACAAGGTCTCACCTTCCTTTCCAGTTATGTATGGAATAAAGATATGCTATATCCTTGAACATTTCAGGATTCAGCTGAGAAACCCATTGCCAATCAAGAAATCTGTATGCAATGTGGGAAGATCCTTCTACAAGCAGAATGTAACTAAGATTGTTGGCAAGAAACTTGAAAAATCTAAGAAGACAACAGCTGCAGATGTTGTCAGCACAAGTCAGCAAGAAAGGTATACAACAGCTGCAAATGTTACCACTAAGCAACTTAGAGATGAAACTGTTGTAGATGGTGGTGACAAAGCTGAAACTGCTCTAGATGGTGATCATGCTGACACCACTACTCCTGTTGCTGAAAATGCAACTACTGACGCCTCTGCTGGGAAACTGAAGAAATCTAACAAGAAAAAGAGGAAAGCTGATGATGACACTCAGACTGCAGCGTCATCAGCAAACCCTGTCCCCAAGAGGAAAAGGACAAATAACACAAGGAAGAAAACACTGGCTCGCAAGTCAGTACCTATTGTCCATGACCTCTCAGACAACTCCCAGACAATTGCTGAAACTCAAGTTCCAGTAGATGTTGACAAGGTAGTTACTGAAGCCTATGTTAGCAACATTGAAGTGTTTGCGGAAGCCTTCAATGATCGACTCAATGTTGATCCTTCTACTGAGAACAGACCACAAGGCAGTGGAAATGAAATTCCTACCCAAGTCCCAGATATCTACATTGTAGATAATTTAGATGATCAAACTGTGGAACCAGCAAGTGATATTGCTGCTGATCTGAGAACTGCGGCACTTGCTGATGCTGCTGAAAAGATGGTTGTGGAACAAGCAACTCATCAAGTTGCTGAAACCACAATTGCTGAAGAACCAGTTGCTGAGACAGCAATGGTTCAAGTTCCAGAAGTTGCTGAAGAAACTCAAGAAGCACTATTCAACGACGTATCTCGTGATGCTGAGAATACTGGCCCAAGTTCACCAAAGACATCAATTGACAAAGTCCAGCTTGTACTGGAAGCTATAAGCCAACAAATGGAGTTGGAGATTGAAGAATCATCCAACAAATCCATTGATGTCTTCATGACAAGCAGTGAGCTTAAAGGTCAAGATGCTTCTACTCAACTTGTCATTTCAGAGACAAGGGAGATTGCTGAAACCGCGCAGCTTTCTCAAACAGAGCAAGCCAAGAAGTCTGCTGAAGAAACAGTCCCAGAAAATGAAGAAACTGTTAATGCTGAAAGGACTGAGCCACAACCTGTCCTTCTTCAGCAGGTAGACAACTCAACCATCTGTAAAACTTCACTTTCTGAAACTTACTCTTTTGCTAATATTATGTTATTTCTACAGACTTCTCAAGATGCAAGTCAGATGGTTGCTGAAGCCTCTGCACCAGAATCAACACTCCCTGCTCAGCAGGTAGTTAAAGTTTTTGGTAATAAAACTAAGTTTGACAGCTTAGTACTTTTATCTAACTCAAATTTATTTCAGGATGAACAAATGGAGGATGCTACTCAAGCTCCTCAAGGAATGGAAATTGTACAACATGAGCTTGCTCAATCTCAGCAGGTAATTCATGTTTCAGCTTTGAACTCTAAAGCAATTATCCAAACCTCTCCTGATCTAAATATTGTTCTTTTTCAGGCTCAAAAGGAAACCACTGAATTGGTGCACATCACTGAATATCAACAAGTGAGTTCTGAGGAACTTTACTTGAACTTCAAAAGAACAACCTTGTCAAGAGTTGCTAAATCTATCAGCAACTGGCAAAGGTACAGAAGAATTGATTTTTCTGATCTCCATCTTCATCTTTCAAATGATAAAAAGAGATCTTCTCTGCTGAAGCTCGAGACGTTTGTCCACTCCATACTTCCTGAAGACATGTCACATTCTCAGCTAATGAGCTCAAGTCTGATTGTTCAAATCAGAGAGAATATGAAGGCAAAATTCAAGAGTGCCTCTCCAGCTGAACAAGCTGTGATGCTCAAGGGTTTATTTGTACCCGTGGTGGCTGATCCCCACAAATAAATGAGGAAGAGGAAGTAACGAGTGTTGCTTTATACAAGCATCTCGAGCTAGTAATTCTTACTGATGATGATGAAGAAGAAGAAGATGAAAACATTCCAACTGATCCCAGTGATAATGAAGGGAAAGATTCAAAGGATAAAAAGGACGATGATGATGACAATCAAGGTCCTAGTCCTGATGCTGGTGGACTAAAAATGACAGTTGCTGAAATTGAACAAGACAATCAGCAAGCTGAACAACCACAACCTCAGCATGAATCTCAACCTGCTCCTGCTAATGCTGAAAATCAAGCACCTGTACAAGGTGCTGATAATGAAGAAGAATATGCCAGAAAACGGGATGCCTTGAAAAATGGCAAGAGCCAAATTTCTGATGCCAAGGTCACTGATGCAAACCTTGATGATGAAGATGAAATGGATGAAGATTACCAACGCGCTCTACAAAACAGTCTCATGATCCATGCAAGGCATATGCATGATCTAGAAATTGGTGAATCTTCAGGAGTGAAACCAAAGGAAGTACCCTCCCTTCCACTTACTACTGGTGAAACTCCAGTAATTGAGTCTCAAACGTTGCCCTCAGCAACTACTCAATTAAAACTAACTACTGGCGAAACTCCAGTAATTGAGTCTCAAACGTTGCCCTCAGCAACTACTCAATTAAAACTAACTACTGGTGAAACTCCAGTTGTTGAGTCTGCAGCGTTTCCATCAGCAACCACTCAACCAAAAGGAAATGAAGCTGCTGACTTAGGTTCCAAGGTTGCTGACCTTGATGAACCTGAGGATGAAGATGATCTATCAGCAAACGAGGATGAACAATCCAAGAGAGACCCCAAAGTGGTTTAAATTCCTCCTCCTGACTATATAAATGATATAGACGATGATCTGAGAGGAGAATTGCTGATGAAAGATGATCGGTTTGCTTCAGAACTGAAAGTTCATTCCTTGACCCCAAACCTAGTGTCGTTCCCACGAGTTGAGGAGTTTACTCCCAGAATCTTAGCACTGAAGAAAGTCCATGATGCCTGCAAAGCAGAAGATGAGGCATTGCTTGCTGAGAGCCCGCTTGATATTGGAAAAATATTGGCTACAGTGCTGAGACGCACTATTACTCTTACAATAGCTCAGAAAGACATCAGTCTTTATCACAAGAGCTATGAAGAAGATGTAAGTCAAGCACTCCGGCTAGCAAAGACCGCATTGGTAAAGGCTCATACTTTCATGGAAGATAAGGCCGCAACAGAGAAAAGACATGAAGAGAACATGGTGAGTATTCAAAAAGAGTTGTCAAAAATGACTTCTGATCAGCAACAAATCATCATGAAATATAACAGCTTAAGTACTCTTGCTGAAAACTGCAATGAGTTCTATTCTCTGCACATCACTCCGATGTTGCAATCCATGTCTAAGGGGGAAAAGAGAAGTACAAGAAAGAGAACCCAAACCCCTCCTACTGTTGATGAGCCACTGCCCATAGAACCGCTTGCTGAAAAAGAGCAAAGTTCTACAAGGCAAGCAGAATCTGAGTTAAATTCAGCAAGTCCCAAAAAGAGAAAAACTGCTGCTGAACTCAAGGTTATTGCCATACTGAAAGTCATCAAGATCTGAATGAAGATGATGATGATGATGACAAACAGACAATAGCTCAATCCATAAGAGCTAGACCAATTACAGCCTTAACTCCGTCTGGCCAATCAAAGCATTTCTCTTCTGACTCAAGATCTTCAGCAAGAGATCAAGACAATGCAAAGTCAAGAAGAAGAAGGCAAAGACAGGAAGAAAAGAGGCTGGCTAGCATTGCTATTGGCTCCGGCATCGAGTATACAAAGACCAGCAATGATGAAACCACTCAGAATGTGATCAGAAACATTCATGGTTGCTGGATCTTAAAGCTGGAAGACTTGCTGGTGAATGAGTTCTTTCCTACAACCATATTGAACCAAATGTTCAAATGGATTGAAATCAAGGTAAAAAGGAAAGAAAGGGTTGGGAGATGGTTGAATCTTGAAGTCTCCGTAAGAAGAACTGCCATTGGAAAGTCTATAAGACAAGAACCTGATTTGATAAAATCAGTTGGCATTGCTTATTACTCTGACCCAGTAACCAAGAAAACAAAGAAGAGACTTGGACTGATTCCTTATGAGTACTTCTATCTCACTGCTAAGGATCAAGAAGAAGATCTTCTTTGGCTAAGAAAGATTCATCCTAAAAGCATTTCAGATACACAGCTTCTCCATGCCAGCAATTGGGCATGCATTTGTGGGTAACTCACTACATGGAAATGAATGCTGAAAAGCATCATCATACTGCCTCCAAAAATGCAAGGATTCTTCAATTACAAGTCCGTAGGCTGCTTCAGAACTACGAGAAGGACTGTATTGAATTTACTACACTTGCTGAGAAGAGTGTAAGAGAGATTTTGAGAAAATCCTCTGGAAGAGCTTAACTCTCTGTAATAGTTCTGTTAAAGTTTTTACTTGCTAATTTGTTTAGTTATCTCTGTTATTTCTTGTAAACTTCTGAAAGATAACTATCAGCAATGAAGCTTTTGACTCTTATTGGTTTTTGATTATGCAATTTACTTATGCTTACTGTTTAATTATTCAAGTATGCTTGCATTAATCAACTGATTTATTCAACATCAGAAACCTATAAAAGGGTAACAATTAATTTAGCCATGGATTGCTAACATCAAAAAGGGGGAAATTTGTTAGGAAACTTGTAATTTTGATGAGCAATTAACCATGCTAAATTAAGGAAAGTCCAGTAACTAGTACTCTTAAGGTCCATAGGAATTTAGAATTTTAAGGACATTGTAAAACAGGAACGTTTGTTGAAGACTTACAGTAGGTGCTAGATAGGTTGGTTTTACCGCTTATGATGTATCTTGTTTTCGGAAAAGAAATACAACCTATTGAAGCATTTGCTGATGATGTACTTTGTTTTTACAAACAAACTATTGAAGCATTTAGAACCGCTCAGAATCTTGAAGATTTCGAAGACTGAAGACTAGAAGATTTCTGAAGACTGGTATCTACAAAGGCACATGTTGCTCAGAAAGTGAAAACTTCAGCAACAGCATTGCATAAGTGAAAATCTATATGACAGAGTAGGTTGTGCTTGCTGAAACTGAGACTGACCACTTGCTGATGGAACATATGTGACCTCTTGCTTAAAGTACTTGTATTTGCGCTCCAATGTTACTGTTTGAATTTCATTCAAAAGAACATTAAATGCAACGCATACACGCGAAGGACATGAAGACTAGAAGACAAACAAGGACGCTGCTGAAAGTACAAAAGCAAGATAGTGACATCTTACGGAACAAAAGCCTTAGAATTTTAAATTCAAACGGCTCCTTATTTTCACTATAAATAGAGGTCATCCGGCAAAGAGTTGAAGTGTGTCAACAACGTGATCATACTCTCACATGTGCTTAAACTCACATACCCTTCGATACTACTGCCATTGATCCGTTCCAAGACTTAAAGCTTGAAAAAAATCTACTTGTGAAGAAGTAGAATTTACACCACTAAGAAATTAGTTAAGTGTTCTTTCTTTCTTTCGAACAACAACAAGTCTTGACACCAGAAACAATCAAACTTGTTTACTGCAAAGTATTCAAAGTTTTGTTTCTTAGATTACTTGTTGTAACTGAATAAGTTATAATTAAGTTATCTCATTCCAAACCTCTCTAACTGAAAATACATCCTTTGAGGCGTGATATTCAGGGGGAACTTAATCGAGCATAGTGTTGCTGATTAAAAGTACCAAGTTTGGTGGAGAACAAGGTTGCGTTCTCTAGTTAGGTTGGAGACGAAGCAAGTGTGCTTTGGTTTCTGTTTGAATCACTCTAGATAGGTGTTGTAAGGAACCTCAATCTTATCTTAGTGGATTCAGTCCTAGAAAGGACAAAGTGGATTAGTTGAGAGATTACGCCACTGTCAGATACCACTATAAAAGTGTTTGTGTGATTTACTTACTGTACTTGTTTTCAGCAAATCATATCTATTTGTACACAGTCACTCACATCACTTACTGAAACCTTCATTTACTGAAAAAGCACTTATTTTATCAAAGACTTCCGCTCTCTGATTTAAGTATCAGCAAACCTAGTTACTATGAAGTAACTTGTGCTTGCTGAGAAAGTAAAGTATCAGCAAACTCATTACTGCAAAGTAATAAGCACTTGCTGAGAAAGTTTTTAAACGACGAAAGTTTGAAAAGACTATTCACCCCCCCCCCCTCTAGTCTTTTCTTGTTGTTTAAAGGGACCAACACCTTCTCCTATTGTTTTAGGTCGAACAGCTAATGAGGAGGAGCCAGCCAACGCTACGCCAGATGAGGTTGTTATTCTGAGCCGAAAACTAGGGAAAGGCAAGGAGAAGGAACAGGAGGGTGCACCCACAAAAGGAGGCGGACTTCATAAGTCGCCCAATCCTTATGTGCTCCCCAAACCTCACCTTCCCTTCCCTGGTAGGATGAAGGAAGCCAAGAAGGATGTCCGAGACTCTCCCATATATGGAATACTATCAAAAGTAGAGGTCAATGTCCCTTTGTTGGAATTAGTTCAAAATATTCCCGCCTATACTAAATTCTTTAGAGAGGTGTGGAATAACAAAAAAAATTCCAAAAAGGAGAAGTAGTTGAACTTGAGATGGTTAACTCCGTAATGAGTTGCCTATTAAGAAAAAAGATCCCGGGAGTTTCCTCATCAATATCACCATGGGAAACGGCCGATCTTCTAAGGTAATGCTTGATTTGGGGGCTAGCATCAATTTGATGCCATACTCCATTTATAAGGCATTGGGGTTAGGAGAAATCCAACCTACAAGCATGGTTGTTCAAATGGCTGATAGAAGTGTGAAATGCCCACTTGGTATTGTTGAGGACATCCTAGAGAAGCTTGATCGGCTCATCGTTTCTACTAACTTTGTGGTAATGGAGACAGCGGATGGGGCGTCGAGCTCGAAGAAGGAGCACATAGTACTATTGGGGAGACCATTCATGGCCACGACTAACACTTGCTTGGAACTCCGAGGAAGAAGATTACAATGGAAGTTCTAGGAGATAAGGTACAAATTGAGCAATATAACCATTCTTTTAATCCTGACTTTGAAGAAGCAACCGCTGAAGAGCTTAAATTTGTTGATTGTTATGAGCCAATATCTGTTGATACTTATTTCTCCCATGAGGTTAGTGACCCCTTAGAGGCTGCTCTTACCATGAATCTAGAAGAAGGATTTGTCACCAGAGAAGTGTTAGAAATGACCGCCATTCTAGATAGTGCACCAGAAATTCCCCTAGGCGAAGAAGTAGAAGAGTCTTTAGAACTAGATGAGGAGGAGGGTGTGAATTCCCCACCTAGTGAGCCAAAGTTAGAACTCAAACCTTTACCTAGTCATTTGAAGTATGTTTTCTTGGGAAAAGATGAGTCTAAACCTGTTATAATATCTTCGAAACTTGGTGAGGAAGAGGAGTCTAAATTAGTTAAAATTTTAAAAAGGAACTCCGGTGGCATAGGATGAAGCATAGGAGACATTAAAGGGATAAGTCCAGTGCAATGTACCCACAAAATAGCCTTAGAAGAGGATGCCCAAAGGGATAAGTCCAGTGCAATGTAGCCACAAAATAGCCATAGAAGAGGATGCCAAACCTGTTAGGCAACCCCAACGTAGGTTAAATCCCGCTATGCAAGAAGTAGTGAAGAAGGAGGTGCTTAAACTTTTAGATGCTCAAATGATTTACCCCGCACCTGATAGCAAGTGGGATTACGGTAGAAGCTAATGACAAGGGAGAATTAGTGCTGGTTAGGAAAACAACCGGATGGCGCATGTGTATAGATTATAGGAGATTAAATGCTGCAACTAAAAAGGACCACTTTCCTTTGCCCTTTATTGATGATATGCTTAACCGCCTTGGTGGGCGAGAATTCTATTGTTTCTTGGATGGTTTGTCAGGTTTCTATCAAATTCCCATCGCTCCCGAGGACTAAGAGAAGACCACATTCACCTGCCCCTTTGGCACTTTCGCATATCGCAAGATGCTATTCGGACTTTGCAACGCTCCTGCTACCTTCCAACGTTGTATTCTCTTCGTCTTTTCCAATATGGTAAACAAGTTTCTTGAGGTATTTATGGATGATTTTTCCGTTTATGGTGATTCATTTGATGATTGTCTTGATAAACTTGACCGTGTTCTCAAAAGGTGTATTGAATGTAATCTTACTTTGAGTTGGGAAAAGAGTTACTATATGGTTAGGGAAGGCATTGTGCTTGGTCATGCTATTTCTAAAAGAGGGATACAGGTCGATAAAGGGAAACTAGAGATTATTGAAAAACTCCGCCCCCCACAACTTGTGTATGTGAATTGCAATCTTTTCTTGGGCATGTAGGTTTCCATAGAAGATTTATAAAACATTTTCTAAGGTGGCTAAATGTTTGAGTAATCTGCTTGCAAAAGATGTTCTATTCGAATTCACACAAGAATGCATGGATGCGTTTCTACTTCTTAAAGAAAAGCTTTTAACAACCCCATTGTTGTTTCTCCTGATTGGAGCATACCTTTTGAGATTATGTGTGATGCTTCTGATTATGCCGTTGGAGCTGTGCTTGGTCAAAAAGTTGATAACCGAGTGATTTATTATGCAAGTAAGACTTTAGATGCTGCTCAGATTAATTATACTACCACCGAGAAAGAATTCTTAGCGGTGGTTTTTGCTCTAAGCAAATTTAGATCTTATATAACAGGATACGAAGTTTTTGTGCATACTGACCATGCAGCTCTTAGGCATTTGATTGCGAAGCGTGAGACCAAACCCCGCTTAATGCGGTGGGTACTTCTTCTTCAAGAGTTCAAGGTGGAAATACTTGCCAGAAGCGGAAAAGAAAATATTGTGGCTGACCACCTCTCTAGGCTACCGAACATACCTCCAGATGAGACACCAATTCCCGATTATTTGAGGGATGGTCAATTGATGAGCGTGATGGTGGAGCTGTGGTACGCTGACATTGTGAACTATCTGGCCACCAACATTGTGCCACCACACCTAACAGCCCCCGAAAGGAGAATTCTCTTGAGGCAAAGTCAGGCGTACATTTGGGACGATCCTTATATGTTCTGGAGGGGTGGCGATGAAGTACTGAGGCGTTGTGTGCCTAAACATGAGCAACTCTCAATCTTGATATTTTGCCATGAGCTCGAGCGCGGAGAGCATTATAGTGGGAGAAAACAGCCCACAAAGTGCTCTACTCAGGATTCTTTTGGCCAACCTTGTTCGAAGATGCTCGTGCCTTTGCCAAGCAATGCGATCCATGTCAACGAGCGGGTAATATCGTTAAGAGAGATGAGATGCCCCTACAAGGTAACTTAGTAGTTGAACCATTTGATGTGTGGGGGATAGACTTCATGGGACCTTTTACCAAAAGTAATGGCTATGAATATATCCTTGTAGCGGTAGATTATGTTACCAAGTGGGTGGAAACTATACCTACCCGCACTAACGATGCTAATGTTGTAATTTTTTTCCTTCGTAGTGTGATTTTTAACAGGTTTGGGACACCACGGACTATCATTAGTGATGGAGGAGGACACTTTGTCAACAAGATCTTCACTAGTTTGATGAAACGGTATGGCGTTAAGCATTATGTGGCAACACCCTATCACCCTCAAACTTCAGGCCAAGTGGAAGTGAGCAATCGAAAAATCAAGAGGATATTGGAGAGAGTCGTGAAGCCTACCTTGAAGGATTGGGCGCCCAAGCTTCCAGATGCGTTATGGGCATATCGAACATCCTATAAGACAGTTCTTGGCACTACACCGTACCGACTTGTGTATGGAAAGGCATGTCATCGTCCCATCGAATTGGAGCACCGAGCACTTTCGGCTATTAAGAAGCTGAATCTTGATATGGAGAAGGCTGATGAGGAGAGGCTCTTGCAACTTACTGAACTTGATGAGTTGCGCCTTAAAGCGTTTGAGAACGGAAAGATATACAAGTAGCAAACAAAGAAGTATCATGATAGAGGCCTATTTAGGAAGGAACTTATACCAGAGCAAAAGCCATTGGTCTTCAACTCCCGCCTTAAACTCTTTCCCGGAAAACTCCGTTCAAGATGGGCTGGACCCTATGAGATCCTCTAAGTTGCACCACATGGAGTTGTTGAACTCTTGGATTCAAGGACGGGTAACATGGAGCTTGTGATTTTTTATTTTTACATGCATTTCATCCTTAGTCTAGTTGTTGCATTATGTTTGTGTGGAGTTTATTGCCAAGTGTTTTGAATTTTTTTATTGTATAGACTAAGTGTTTATGACCATTGACCATACATTGAATTTCTATGTAAGTAGTTTGAGGCTTGTTTCGCCTGGCTCGTCACATTCGCATGTGCACTAGTTAAGCTTTGTAGTCTCGACATCAGTATGTGGTGTTTTCTCTACTGCGGTTCACGAATGCCTTATAAAATGATGCATGTTAGAGTCTATGGTTGTTTACCCGTATAATTATGTACCTCAGAGGAGACAAGTTCTTCACCTTGCTTTCGAGATTGCTAAATGCCTAGGAAGGAGGTAGATTGAGGTGTGTGATCCTTTGTTTGAAACCTATTCTAACGAATAGGTTTGGGGAGGGGGTTGCCGTTGTTCTTCTTCTCTTTCGTCTTGTTTTTAGTCATGTAAAGTTCGTTGTAAAGTTTATTTTTCTTCTTCTTTTTGAGTTTGTGCTCAACCTATTCTTTCGAATAGGTTTGGAGAGTTCGTTGTTGAGTTTTGTATTTCTTTTCGTTGTTGCTGCTGCTTGATATTTTTCTTTTAAAAAAATAAAATAAAAAAATAAAAAAAATAAAAAAAAGGAAAAAAAAGAGAAGAAAAGAAAAAAAAAAGAAAAAAAAAAGAATAAGGCCCAAAAAGCAAAAGAAGGGTAAAAGCAAGTCAAAAAGCAGTCTTAAAAAGTGTTGTAAATAATGTTCAGTTTTGAGTTGTTTTGTATCGAGTTGTAAATTCTTCCTTGTGTTTCGTGTCGCCTAGTCAAAGGCCTGTTTAAGACCACCCTCGTCCTGCCATTCAGGAAGTGGTAAAGAGTCTTTGTTTAAGATTCGGGTAGAATAGGGGAGTTGTTGGTCCCTTTAGACAACAAGTAGAGACTAGAGGGGGGTGGGGTGAGTAGTCTCTAAAAGTTTTTCATCGTCTAAAACTTTCTCAACAAAGAGCTTTTACTTTTCAGTAAAGAGATTATTCTGATACTTAACACAAATTTCTCAGCAAGGTACTTAATACTTGTTCAGTAGTAAGTTTTGCTAATATTTAAATAATCAGAGAGCGGAAGTCGTTTTAAATTAAGTGCTTTTGCTGAAAGTAAATGCAGTAAGTAAATCACACAAACACTTTTATAGTGGTATCTGAGGGTCGCGTAATCCCTCAACTAGTCCACTTTGTCCTTGCTAGGACTGAATTCACTAAAATAGATGATGAGATTTCTTACAACACCTAATCTACCAGAATTTTAGAAACCAAAGCGCCCTTGCTTTGTTTCCAACCTAACCAGAGAACTATAACCTTGTTCTCCACCAAACTTGGGACACTTATCAGCAAATCCTTGCTTGATTAGTTCCCCCTGAATTTCACGCCTGTAAAAGGGTGTTTTATCAATTAGAGAGGTTTTGGCCGAAGATTACTTTATGAGATTAACTTTTCAGCTAATATCAAGCAATTTTAAGAAACTCAACTGAATAACTTTTTAGTTACAAGTATATTGTTTCTGGGTGTCAAGACTATTTCTTGTTTAGGAGAAAGAACACTTAACCAATTTCTTAGCTAAAGTTCTACTTCCTCACAAGTAGCTTTTGTTTCAAACTTAAGTCTTGGGTCGGATCTTTAGACAGTAGTAAGCTTAAGAAAGATGTGAGTTTGAAAGTACAAGTTAATGTAAGATCACGTTGTTGACACATTTTTCTTTCACTACCTAAGGGTCTCTATTTATAGTGATTTCTTGGTACCATTTGAATTTCAAAATTCTAAGTCGGAGCCAGAAAATGTCACTATCTTACTATGAAGGTACTGTCAGTAGCGTGTTCAACTTTTCAGAACGACATGCTTTTCATTTAATGCTCTTTGTCCTTTTTCAACGTTTGAAACTCGGAGCATAAATGAAAGTACTACTTCAGCAAGTAAGGTAAAATGTAGTTACTTTAGTACGTTATATCGGTTCAACAGATTAAAGCTTTTACACTTGTGTTTTCTGCTCTGCCAAAATGTGTACTTTAGTTAACTTTACTAAGTGCCTTATATAGATACAAAATCTCAGCAAACTTCAAGTCTTCTTGTCTTCAAATCTTCAAGTCTTCAAGTCTTCTGAGTGGTTCTTATACTTCAATAGATTGTTTCAGCAAACAATGTACATCATCAGCAAACGAAAAGAACCTATCTAGTACCTATACTAAGTCTTCAGCAAACATTCCTATTTTACAATGTCCTTTAAAAATTCTAATTTCCTTTGGACCTTAAGAGTACTAATCACTCGACTGTTCTTAATTTAGCATGGTAATCTGTTAATCAAAATTACAAGTTTCCTAAAAAATTTCCCCCTTTTTGATGACAACAATCCATGGCTAAATTAATTTTTACCCTTTTAGAGGTTCCTGATGTTGAATAAATCAGTTGATTAATGCAAACATACTTGAATAATAAAACAGTTAGCATAAATAGTTTGATAATAAAAAACAAATAAGAGTCAAAAAGTTGATTGCTGATAGTTATCTTTCAGTAGCAAGTTTTACAAGAAAGAGCAGAGTTGACTATTACAATCTTTTACATAAGGAAAGCTTTTAAAAGAATCTCTAAGCTTGTCGAGTAGATGATTCTCTGAGAATATCTTTCACACTCTTCATGGCAAGGGTAGTAAATTCAACACAGTCCTTCTCGTAATCTTCAAGAAATTTTCGGACTTCTAGTTGAATTATTCTTGCATTCTTACAGATAGTATAGTGATGTGTTTCACCATTCAATTCTTTGTACTGCAATACCCATAAGTGCATACCCCAATTGCTATCCTGAACCAACCGAGTGTCAGAGATTCCCTTGTTGGCATGAATATTCCTTAACCAACGAAGATCTTCTTCTTGACCCTTTGCAGTAAGATCGAAGTACTCATAAGGAATCAAGCCATATTTCTTTTTGGACTTGTTGGTCATAGGGTCATTGTAATAAGCAACATCCACCAGTTTGATGAGTTCTGGTTCTTGTCTCATCTTCTTGCTGATGGAGCTTCTTCTCACTAGGATTTCAGTATTCAGCCATTTTGAAGAAATTTTCCTTGGGTAGGGAGGAGGATCCCTTTCTCTCTTTGCAACCTTGAGATGAATCCAAGTGTACAGTTGATTCATCACAACAGTTGGAAAGAAATCATTAGCATGTAGGTCTTCCAGCTTATGAATCCAACAACCTTTGAGGTTTCTCACCACATTTTGAGTGGTTTCCTCGTTGCTAGTCTTAGTGTATCCGATGCTAGTACCTACTGCAATGTCAGCAAGCCTTCTTTCTTCTTCTCTTTGTCTTCTTCTTCTTGACTTAGCATTTCCTTGATCCTTTGATGAGGATCTGGAGTCAGAAGAGAAGTGCTTAGACTGTCCAGAAGGAGTCAGAGCAGTGATAGGCTTGATATTGAGCACTTTGTTCAAAGGCAACTCATCATCATCATCATCATCGTCGGTTTCATACATGATGTGAGTCTCTCCACAAGTTTCAGAAGTGTCAGCAGCAGTTCTCATCTTCTTTGTTGCAGATGCTGAACTTCTTTCAAATTCAGACTCAAATCTTTTCCTTGATCTGGTTGATACTTTTTCAGCATCTAGTGGAGGAGTCAATTTCAGCACTGGGGAGGAGAAGTAGGACGTAAATCCTTGTTATTCTTCCTTGATCTCTTCTGTCTTGCTTCCCCTTTAGACATGGATTGCTTGTCAACAAATACTTGGGTAGAAAAGTACTCATTACAAAAATCAGTAAGAGTCCTTAGCCCATTGAAGTGTAAGATCAGCTTTTGCTGACCTTTGTTCAGTGTAGACATCGTGTGTCTGACTTCGTCCATATCTCTGTTCAACCTTTCAATGATTGCATATTTTTCTTCAAGATCCTTTTGTGCCTTTTTGAGTGCATTTTTAGCAACTCTTAATGTGTGGATTGAACATGCATCATTGGTTTTGTGTTGTGTGTTGACATCAGCCTGAGCCAATGTAAGACTTGTTGTCCTTGTCAACAGGACTTTCAAGATCTTTTCCATGTTCAATGGCTCTTCAGCAAGTAGTGCTGCATCCTCATCAGTGTACTGTTTGTGAACTTGTAGTAGTGCATTAATCCTTGGTGTTACACTGTCCACATCTGGAAACGGTACAAGTGAGGGAACAACTAAGTGAGCCTTTAACTCAGTGGCAAACTAATCTTCAACATGGGTAGTTTCATGCGTTTCATGTGATGGAGTGCTTTAGGAGTTTCAGTAGGATCCACTACATTAGTTTCAGTAGGATTAGCTATCTTGTCGTTGAACTTTTCTCCAGCATTTTCTCCATCAAAGTAAGAGAAGCCTGATGAACTATCAACATCATCTTCCATGCATGATAGTTGTTGGTCCCTTTAAACAACAAAGACTAGAGGGGGGGGGGGTGAATAGTCTTTTCAAACTTTCATCGTTTAAAAACTTTCTGAGCAAGGGATTATTACTTTTCAGTAATGAGTTTGCTGATACTTAACTTTTTCAGCAAGTACTAGTTACTTTTTCAGTAACGAGTTTTACTGGTACATAAAAACAGAGTGCGGAAGTCTTTATACAATAAGTGCTTTTATGTAAGTGCTAGTTTCAGCAAGTGAGCAGAGTGACAGTGTACATATAGATAAGCTTGCTGAAAACTAATTGTAGTAAAGTAACTCACACAAATACTTTTTATAGTGGTATCTGAGAGTGGCGTAATCTCTCAACTAATCCACTTTGTCCTTTCTAGGACTGAATCCACTAAGATAAGTTTGAGGTTCCTTACAACACCTATCTAGAACGGTTCTTCAGAAACCAAAGAACACTTGCTTCGTTTCCAACCTAACTAGAGAACGAAACCTTGTTCTCCACCAAACTTGTGACTTATAATCAGCAACACTATGCTTGATTAATTTCCCCCTGAATTTCACGCCTGAAAAAGGGTGTTTATCAGTTAGAGAGGTTTGGGATGAGATGACTTGAGTATAACTTATTCAGCTATAACAAGTAACCTAAGAAACAAAACTTTGAATACTTTGCAGTAAACAAGTTAAGTTGTTTCTGGTGTCAAGACTTGTTCTTGTTCGAAAGAAAGAACACTTAACTAATTTCTTAGCCGTGAATGTTCTACTTCTTCACAAGTAGCTTTTGTTTCAAGATTTAAGTCTTGGAACGGATCAATAGGCAGAGTAAGAAAGATGAGTGTTTAAGCACAAGTGAGAGTTTGATCACGTTGTTGACACACTTCTACTCTTTGTCGGATGACCTCTATTTATAGTGAATCAAGGGAGCCGTTTGAATTTCAAATTCTAAGGCTTTGTTCCTTAAGATGTCACTATCTTGCTTTTGTACTTTCAGCAACGTCCTTTATTTGTCTTCTAGTCTTCATGTTCTTCGCATGCTTACTTTTGCATTTAATGTTCACTTGAATGAAATTCAAATATGAACGTTGGAGCGCAAATGCAAGTACTTTCAGCAAGAAGGTCACATATGTATTTCAGCAAGTGGTCAGTCTCAGTTTCAGCAAGCACAACCTACTCTGTCATTTAGATTTTCACTTATGCAAGCTGTTGCTGAAGTTTCCACTTTCTGAGCAACATGTGCCTTTGTAGATACCATCTTCAGAAATCTTCTTTAGTCTTCAGTCTTCGAATTCTTCAAGTTTCTGAACGGTTCTAATGCTTCAATAGTTTGTTTGTGTAAACAGAGTACATCATCAACAAATGCTTCAATAGGTTGTTTTTCTTTTTAGAAAACAAGATACATCATAAGCGAATAAAACACCTATCTAGCACCTACACTTAGTCTTCAGCAAACGTTCCTCTTTTACAATGTCCTTAAAATTCTAAATTCCAATGGACCTTAAGAGTACTAGTTACTGGACTTTCCTTAATTTAGCATGGTTAATTGCTCATCAAAATTACAAGTTTCCTAACAAATTTCCCCCTTTTTGATGTTAGCAATCCATGGCTAAATTAATTGTTACCCTTTTAGAGGTTTCTGATGTTGAATAAATCAGTTGATTAATGCGAGCATACTTGAATAATAAAACAATAAGCATAAGTAGATTGCATAATCCAAAACCAATAAGAGTCAAAAGCTTTATTGCTGATAGTTATCTTTCAGTAAGTTTACAAGAAAGTTCAGAGATAACTACACAAATCAGCAAACAAAACAAAGAAAGCTTTTACAAGGGACTTAAACTATTCCAGCAGAAGATTTCCTCAGAATCTCCCTTACACTCTTCTCAACAAGCGCAGAAAATTCAACACAGTCCTTCTCGTAATCTTCAAGTAGCTTACGGACTTCAAGTTGAATGATGCTTGCATTCTTGCAGGCAGTATAATGATGGTTTTCACCATTCATTTCATTGTAGTGAAGTACCCACAAGTGCATGCCCCAATTGCTGGCATGGAGAAGTTGTGTATTTGAAATTCCCTTGTTAGCATGAATCTTTCTTAACCAGAGAAGATCTTCTTCTTGATCCTTGGCAGTGAGATAAAAATACTCATAAGGAATCAAGCCATATTTCTTCTTTGACTTCTTGGTTAAAGTATCACTATAATAAGCAACATCAATCGGTTTGATTAAATCAGGCTCTTGCTTCATTAGTTTGCCGATAAAAGTTCTTCTTACTAAGACTTCCAAATTCAGCCATTTTGCAGCAATGTTTCTTGGATAGGGAGGAGGATCCCTTTCTTTTCTTTGCACTTTTAAATCAATCCAAGTGTACATTTGATTCAGTACAGCAGTTGGAAAGAAATCATTAACCAACAAATCTTACAGCTTTAAGACCCAGCAACCATGTAGGTTTCTAAACACATTTTGAGTTGTTTGTTCATTGCTGGTCTTTGTGTATTCAATGCCAGAGCCAATGGCAATGCTGGCTAGCCTCTTTTCTTCCTGTCTTTGCCTTCTTCTTCTTGACTTAGCATTTTCTTGATCTCTTGCTGAAGATCTTGAGTCAGAAGAGAAATTAATGTTTGGAATGGCCAGAAGGAGTTAGGGCTATAATTGGTCTAGATCTTAGTGCTTGAGCTATTGTTTGTTCATCATCATTATCATCATCTTCATTCAGATCTTGATGACTCTCAGTGTGAAAGTATTCGTGAGTTTCAGCAGATGTTCTTCTCCTTTTCGGATTTGCTGAATTTCTCTTAGAATCTGCTTCAGCTCGTCTCTTTGAACTTTGCTCTCTTTCAGCAAGAGGTTCTCTGAGAGGTGGACTACGCAGTATCAATGGCGCTTCAGCAGGGGTTTTCTTTGCTCTTGAAGATTTTCTTTGTTTATCTTCCCCCTTAGACATGGATTGCATCATTGAGTGAATGTGCAGAGAGAAAAATTCATTGCAATTTTCAGCAAGTTTACTTAGGCTATTTTACTTAAGAATTATTCCTTGCTGATCAGTAGTCAGCTTAGACAGATCTTCTTTAATACTCACCAAGTTCTCTTCATGTCTGCGCTCATTGTCGACTTTTTCTTCAATGAAAGTCTGAGCCTTTTTCAATGCAGTTTTTGCCAGTTTGAGTGCTTGACTGACATCTTCTTCATGGCTTTTATGATGTAGACTTATGTCTTTCTGAGCTATTGTAAGAGAACTAGTGCGTTTCAGCACGGTAGCCAGTATCTTGCCCATATCAAGCGGACTCTCAGCAAGCAGTGCATCATCCTCTTCTTATCATGCTTTGTGAACAACCATGAGTGCCTTAATTCTGGGAGTAAAATCCTCAACATTAGGGAACGGCACTAAAGAGGGAGTGAGTGAATGAACTTTGATCTCAGTATCGAATTGATCATCACTTATCAGCAAACGGCTTCTTTCAGCATCTCCATCATCATGATCAAGAGATGGAGGAGGAATTGTAACCACTGGGGGTTCAACTTTCTTTGACAGTTCTTCTTCATTTTCTGAAAAGTTGAAGAGATCTTCTTCGTCATCAGATTCATCAAGGCCAACAATCTAGGTTCCTAAATGTGTAGCTTCAATCACTTGTGGTTGAGTGGTTGCTGAGGGCAACTCTTTAGACTCAACAACTGGAGTTTCACCAGCAGTAAGTGGAAGGAAGGGGACTTCCGTGTTCTTCACTCCTGAAGATTGAGCAATGTCTAGATTTTGCGTATGTCTAGCATGAATCTGTAGACTGTTTTGAAGTGCTCTTTGATAATCTTCATCATCAAGGTTTGGTTCAGTGACCTTGGCATCGAGTAAAGTTAACTCGGCATCAGAAAGCTTGTTTTTGCCTAATTTCATTTCAGCACGCTTTCTGGCGTACTCTTCTTCAGTTTCACGAACTTGTTCAGTTGCTTGAGTACTTCTCTCAGCAGGAGCAGGAGTGGATTCTTGATCCTGACTGGAGTTTGGTCAACTTGCTGATTTTCAGTAACTTGATGTTCAGTCTCAGCAACTGTCAACTTAACTCCACCAGCATCAGGACTAGGACCTTGATTATCATCATCATCATCTTTTTTGTCCTTGGAATTTCCTTCATCATCACTTGGATCTTTTGGGATATTTTCATCCTCTTCTTCTTCATCATCGTCCGTTAGTATAACTAACTCAAGATGTTTGTACATAGCTGCGCTAGTTACTTCTTCTTCTTCATTGATTTTGTGGGGATCAGCCACCACGGGTACAAAAGAACCCTTGAGCATAACAACTTCTCTTGTTCATTTGGAGAGACACTCTTGAATTTAGCTTTCATATTCTCTCGGATTAGAGCAATCAGACTGGAGCTCATTAGCTGAGAATACGTCAACTCTTCTGGAAGTATGGAATGTACAAAGGTCTCAAGTCTCAGTAGAGAAAGTCTCTTTTTCTCGTTGGACAGATGAAGGTGAAGCAATGACAGCATCTTCATTATCTGGGACTTGTTCTTCAGCAGAATTCTTTTCTTGCTCTATTTGAGAAGGCTGTGCAGATCCAGCAATCTCCCTTGTCTCTGAATTGACAAGTTGAGCAGAGACATCTTGACCTTTAAGTTCAATGCTAGTCATGAACATATCTACTGACTTGTTGGAGGTGTCATCAATCTCCAAATCCATTTGCTGGCTTAGTTCTGTCAGCACCAGCTGAACTTTGTTAATGGATGTTTTTGGTGAACTAGGTCCAATATTCTCAGCATCACAAGATGCGTCGTCGAATAGTGTCTCTTGTGGTGTTTCAGAAACCTGTAGGACTTGAACCATTGCAGTCTCAGCCTCTGGTTCTTCAGCAATTGCAGCTTCAGTAACTGCAGCTTCAGCAACTTGATGAGTTGCTTGTTCAGCAACCATCTTTTCAGCAGCATTATCAGCAAGTGCCACGTTTCTCAAATCAGCAGCAATATCACTTGCTGGTTCCAGAGTATAGTCATTGGGATTGTCTACAATGTAGATATCGGGGACTGGGGCAGGAATTTCATTTCCACTGCCTTGTGGTCTTATTTCAGCAGATGTATCAATGTTGGGTTGATTGTTGAAGGCTTCTGCAAACACTTCAACATTGCTGAAGGTTTCTTCAAACACTTCAACAACATCTACTGGAGGGGCTTGTGTTTCAGCAACTCCTGGAGCATCATCTGAAAGATCATGGACAATTGGAATGGTCTTACGAGCCATTGTTTTCTTTCTTGGGTAAGTCTTTGTCCATTTCTTCTTAGGAATGGGGTTAGCTGATGACGCTGCAGTTTGAGTGTCATCATCAGCTTTCCTCTTTTTCTTCTTAGATTTTTCCACAGTGGCTCCCGCAGCAACATCTGCAGCTGTTGCATTTTCAGCAACGGCTGTTGTACACTTACCTTGTTGATCACCATCTGCAGTAGTTGCATTCATGGACTGATTTTCAATCTCAGTAACATTTGCAGCTGTTGGATACCTATCTTGCTGACCAACACTAACAACATTTGCAGCTGTTGTTTTCTTTGACTTCTTGTCAGCAAGCTTAGGTCCATTCTGCTTGTAGAAGGCTCTTCCCACATTGCATACTGATTTCTTAATCGGCAATGGGTTTCTCAGCTAAATCCTAAAGTGTTCAAGGATATAGCATATTTTCAGTCCATACATTACTGGGAAGGTAGGTGAGACTGTGT
The DNA here is from genome assembly GCA_028274465.1 of Plantago ovata. Lineage (NCBI taxonomy): Eukaryota > Viridiplantae > Streptophyta > Magnoliopsida > Lamiales > Plantaginaceae > Plantago > Plantago ovata. Next base: position 38,146,640 of record CM051456.1, on the reverse strand, counting down.
TGTCTTCAACCTTTACCTTGAACTTAGTAACACAATGAACAAGTCTGTTGAAAATGTACTTAGCCCAGTTGAGCTCTGTTCTATTCTCATGGATATGCATCAACAATGGACACCTTCTCAAGCCAACTTGGTCTATTCCTCAAACTTGGGAGTCTAAGACTTTGATTAGTAGCAGAGCTAATAGACCAAGCGAATGGCAGAGATGCTTTCTTTTTACGTGCTTTGAAGTCCAAGTCACGGGAGCAATCTCTCCTTTCTTCATCTTTTCATTCCTGACATCACTGTAGAAGGCTTCTATTTCTTCATCAGTGGCAGTGATGTCATCTTCAGTTCCAGTGGTTGGAATCTGAAAGATGTTGGCTAAATCGATCCATTTCAGGATGATTTGCACACCTTGAACTGTGGTAGAAATCACTTTTTCAGTGACTCCTTGTCCATCAGTGAGAGTTTGGATTTCTGCATTATTGTAGAATTCCATAGCATCTAACATACTCACATTCCTAACAAATACCCATTTTGAAGGATTTACTTGCTGAATGCATGTTTCAGCAATCATGTAGTAAACTATCATTTCTTTTAGAGGAAATCAGTGGAAGGAGCTTTATACATGTAAGCATACTTTGGCTTGGTGAATGCTTGTTTCAGCAATCTGCCAATTGTATCCCTTACTATTGAGGTAGTTGAATCAATCCAAGGTTATACCTTAGCAGTGTGAATCTATTATCTGGTAGGGGCTTGGTAAAGATGTCAGCAAGTTGATCATCGGTACCTACTTTCACAACCTCAATGTCTCCTTTTTCCACATGATCTCTAATGAAATGATGTCTAATATCAATGTGCTTTGTCCTTGAGTGGAACTTAGGGTTTTGCGTGATAGCAATAGAACTTGTATTATCACAAAAGATTGGTGTTTTCTTTGCAGAAATACCATAATCTCTTAATTGTTGTTGAATCCATAGGATTTGAGCTGTGCAACAACCAGCCGCAATGTACTCAGATTCAGTAGATGAATTGGCAACACAAGTTTGCTTCTTGCTGAACCATGATATTAATCTAGTACCTAGAAACTGACAAGTTCTAGAAGTACTTTTTCTATCAAGAGTTGATCCTCCATGATCAGCATCAGAATAACCAACCAATTCAAGTCCAGAATCTTTAGGATACCATAATCCAACATTGACTGTACCTTTGACATATTGCAGTATCTTAAGTGCCTTTTAGTAGTGTGATTCTCTTGGATCAGATTGGAATCTTGCACATACACAAACAACATACTGAATGTCAGGTCTACTTGCTGTTAAATACAACAAGGAACCAATGAGCTTCATATACTTGTGTTCTTCAACACATTTATCTTCTTTAGTATAGCCCAATTTGGTACCAACACTCATAGGGATCTTTTCAGGTTTTTCTTCCTCTTTGATCCTAAACTTTATGAGCATTTCTTTCGCATACTTTGCTTGATTTATGAATATTCCATCCTTGAGTTGCTTGACTTGCAATCCTATTAAATAATTCAATTTACCCATCATACTAATTTTGAAACTTGTTTGTCATGAGTTTGGCAAAATCATCACAAAGTTGCTTGTCCTTCGATCCAAATATTATGTCATCCACATAAATCTGAACTAAGAGTATTTTACCATCATGGTTCATGGTAAATAAAGTTTTGTCAACTTCACCTTTCTTGAAACCATTATCCAGCAAGAACTTAGCTAAGGTATCATACCAAGCTCTTGGTGCTTGCTTTAGACCATATACAGCTTTCTGAAGCTTGTATACCATCTTGGTTTCTGAGGGAAGTTCAAAGGTAGGGGGTTGTTCCAAGTAGACTTCTTCAGCAAGTTCACCATTTAAGAATGCACTTTTAACATCCATTTGATAAACAATGAAGTCATTGTGAGTATCAAAGGCCAAGAAAAGTCTAATTGCATCCAATCTTGCAACTGGTGCATAAGACTCATCATAGTCCAATCCTTCAGTCTGAGAGTAACCTTGACCAACTAAACGTGCTTTGTTCCTTGTTACTTCACCAGACTCACTCAACTTGTTTCTGAACACCCACTTTGTACCAATTGCTTTCTTGCCTTCAGCAAGGGGTACAAGTTTCCAGACTTTGTTCCTTCCAAATTGATCCAGTTCTTCTTGCATTGCCTTGATCCATTCAGAATGCTTTAAAGCTTCTTCTATGGTCTTGGGTTCAATTTCTGAAACAAAGAAAGAGAACAAAGCTTCTACTTCTACGACATTTGCTTCTTCAGCAAGTCCATGAGTAGCAGATACTTTGGATCTAGTCACTTGGCATTTGTCAATATCACCAATCATATCCGTAGAGGGATGATCTCTAATCCATTTATTAAAAGGTTTTCTGCTCTTTGGATCTGGATAAGTTTGCTCATCAGCATGTGACTCTTCAGCATGTACTTGCTCAGTACTACTGGTATTTTGTTGTGTCTCTGCTGAGATTGGTTCATCAGCAACTGCTTGTTCAGCATTGCTAAATTGTGATAACTCATCAGCAGGCACAGGACGTTGCATTGTTTCAGTAACATCCGGAGCAACTGCGTCTTTTGCTGGAAATTCTTTGTCATGAACTATATTTATCTTGTCATGACTTGGGGGAGGAGAGTCATTGTCAGAATCATCATTTAGTTCAATTGACTTGATTTGCCTAGCATCAGATTCAGTTCTTTGCTCGTGTATGAGTAGCTTCTTCATACAATCTGATATTTCTTCTTTAGCAGGCACTCCTTGTGACTTTTCATAGAATACAACATGCACTGATTCTTCGATCTTTTGTGCCTTTTTGTTGTAAACTCTATAAGCTTTACTATGCAAGGAGTAACCAAGAAATATCGCTTCGTCTGCCTTTGGTTGAAATTTTCTTAGGTATTCTCTACCATTGTTAAGAACAAACACTTACAACCAAATACTCTTAGATGGGTGATGTTAGGAGGTCTTCCAACAAATAACTCATAGGGAGTTTTGTTGTATTCTTGATGAATGTGTATTTTACACTTTCATTTGAGTCTTTTTCACCTATTTTAGTTATCCTCTATGTTAATTTAGCTATATTTTAGTGCATTTTATTTGAATAGTGTCACGTTTCCCTTTAGATTTTATTTTACAGGTTTTGGTTGAAAATCGAGGATTTCCGGACAATTATATTGAAGTTGACAAGGAATTGGTGTTCCAGAAGCCAATTTGGAGTATCTGAAGGTTTCCGGATAGGATTTGGAGTCTAGGGGTCGAATCTGGAGGTTAGAAGGCCACTAGAAGTCAGAAACCGAGACCGAAAACGGGAAGAAATCCAAAAATGCGTCGAAAACGCGGAATTCCGCGAAAAAGTCTCTGGGGCGAACCGCCCCACACCGGGCGAACCGCCGCACAATATTTCGAAGTCGATATATAGTTGCTCAGTTTTCTCCGAAAATCATACTTTTCCAGACCTACTTTCTCACCTTTCTCTGTAGTTTTAGGTAGGGACTTCCCAGAGCCTGTTCTGGGGGTTCGTAGCTTAGGGGACTCTTTTTCATAGCAGATTGGAGCTTGTAGGATCGCAATTCTTCGGAGATTGACAACTTTCGGTAACATTGTATCTTACGGTTTATTCTACTTATTTTAATATATCTTTCAACATGTTTTCTTCTGTGATTTCTATTGATTGCATGCCTATTATGAGAAGCTAAACTTATCGTTGGTGGTAGTATGTGAATTCTTAGCGAAGGGAAGATAATCATGCTAATGGCTATATCGCGCATTATACTCCGTGTTATTGCTTTATTTCGTTGATCAGGCTTAAGCCCAAAATTCTCGTATGTTGTATTAATTATTATGCGCAATTGGACCCTCGTCGACCTGTACGCGAGTTTATCTTCGTAGTGTTGAATAATTACGGAGCACAATAGGACAATAGTGCTTGACTTGTCAGAATCGTTATCTTCGTAGTGCTTAATAATTGCAACAGGACATTAGATTGATCAAAGATCTCCATCTAAGACCGAGGAATTTACGCATGATTATCGACCCGTTATGCTTTGAAGGATCATACTATCACCAATCTCCATTATCTGTTAGAAACCCCTTTGCTATTACGTCTGCTGTTTTATATTCTCTTGTTAAATAGATAAAGCTAGTTACAGTCCTGAGAGAACGACACTCGAGTCATTCTACCGCTACACTACGGTTTTCGTTGTAGTTGTGGATTGCCTTTGGCTTAATAACAAATTTTTTTGCTGAACCTGGACCCGACAAATCCGCGTTCATCAAATTGGCGCCGCTGCCGGGGACTATACTCCTTTTTTCTGTTTAATTTGTTTATATTTTCAGCATTCAATTCCTAATTCTATTAGTTTTAGTTTTCCTTTTTAATCTCTCTCTGATACTCCTTTCCTAGCTTGTCACACATATTCAGGTCTTGTGATGGCTCGCCCACTTTTGAAATCATGGGTTCAACCCAACAAAGCACTGATGAGAGGTCCGACTATTGTTCTTTCTGCTGCAACTCGAGATTAGGAAATCAAAAGTTGCATGTTCCACCAACTCCCGAGGTTCTATGGGTCGCCAATCAGATGAGGCAAGCTCTAAGTGGCCTAATCGGAACTTCTCTCTCCAACGAGATATGTAGGGTGTGCAAGAATTATGGGCATGGGGCTCATATATGCTGATCAGATCTAGCACGAGAAGACGTTCACTTGGGAAACCGTAGTAATCCTACTCCTAAGGACGAAGCTTCTACATCCAAGTCAGCAACTCCCATGGATAATTTACAGAAATTGGTGGATTTCACACAAGTGTTTTTGAAGAGATACGAGGAGGATTCGGCAAAGATCAATGCTCGTCTTGATCAATTGGAAGCTAGACCTAGTAGAGAGCAGGGGAAGTTACAGAGCAGCACTGAGAGGTCCATGTCGATCAACTTGGTGGGAGATCAACCAGTGGAAATCACCATTAAGCAAGTTGCTAAGTGCGAGTGTTACCAGGATGAAGAGCCTCCACTAGCCAAGAAAGAAGAGAAGGACCTTGGTACTGATGAGAGTGGAGAGGAGCAAGAGAATCCCGAGCCACTCCCTCAAAGTTTCGATGTTAAGGTCGGGATTGGCGAACTTGAAGATTTCCATGCCACACTAGACACGGGATCCTACTCGAATGTGCTACCCATGAATGTGTTAGAGAAGAGTGGCCTTGGAGAGCTTTCAAAGCATAAGGCCATTGTGCAACTAGCGGATGGATCCTTTGTAAGACCCGAAGGCATTGTGAGGAATGTATTGGTCAAGATTAGTGAAGCTTCTGTATACACCAATTTTGTAGTTATGCCGGCGTCTACACCTGGGACGGGGGATGTCATTCTCTTTGGGCGAACGTTCTTGACTAAGCTACGCTCCGTGATGGACATCTACCAAAGAACTTGCACTATTGAGGTGGATGGCAAGCGACATGTGTTGCGAGCCATATCTGATCCGCCTGATAGTTCTCACATTACTCAATACTGTGGTCTTGCAGCCTATGTTCTTTCTTATTCACAAGTTCGTGGCATGAGGAGGAGATCCATGAAGGGGAAGTCTAGTACCCTCAAGAAGAAGAGCTAAGCGCAAACAAGAGTCGAGCCAAAGACTTTAAACAATGGCGCTATCCGGGAGGCAACCCGGAGTTTTTATCGTTTTTTTACCGCTTTAATGCATGCATATCATTGTGTTTTATTTTATATTTTCGTATGTTTTTGGTTTCTCACGAGTTTCCTTGAGTCCTATAAGTTACAGGTACAAGCTGCTCTCACCTTAAATCCACTTTCGACGTTCAGGACGAGCGACGACGTTCAGGTTTGGGCGGGGGGGGTTATCGCCGGGTATTTCTATACTTGTTTTGCTTATGATTACTCGTGAAACCTTTTGTTTGCATTTTCATTTGCACGTTTACTGCTTTCTTAGTTTTTTAGGTTGCATTCACTACATTCATACTAGGATAGTCTTGCATGTTTTATATGGAGTTTATTGCCGAATTTTTGAACTTTTTTGTTGGATAGATCAACTAACTATGCCATTAATCATATGCTTCATCTTTATGAATTTGTTTGAGGTTTTTCTCGCTTGGCTTGTCACATTTATGTATTGCACTTAGTTAAGCTTGGTAGTCTCGACATCACTTAGTGGTGTTTTCTCTACTGCGGTTCACGAAGGCCTTTATAATAGGATGATGCATGTTAGGGTCTTATGGTTGTTTCCCGAGTAATTATGTACCTAAGAGGCAACAAGTCTTCACCATGCTTTGAGATTGCTAAATGCCTAGGAAGGAGGTAGTGTGAGGTTGTGTGATCCTTTGTTTATAACCTATTCTTCCGAATAGGTTTGGGGAGGGGGTTACACCATCATAGACTTGTTTTCGTTTTCCATTTTCGTATCGTGAGTTTATTTTTCCTTTTCCGTAAATTTTGTACTCCAACCTATTCTTTCGAATAGGTTTGGGGAAGTCGAGTGAGTCATTTTATTTCTCTTTTTGTTACGCTACTGCTGGCTAGAAAAAATCGAAAAAAAAGAAAGAAAAAATTCCAGAAAAAAAGAGAAAAAGAAAAAAAAAGAAAAGACCCCAAAAAAGCAAGGAAGGGTCCAAAAAGAAAAGAAAGCCAAATAGCAGTTAGCAAGTGTTGAGTCTTATTTTCCAATTCTTATAATGTTCGTAATCGTGTTGTAATTTTCTATTTTTTATCTTTTTTGTCTTGAGTGTCATCTGTTCTAGACCACCCTCGTCCTGCCATTCAGGAAGTGGTGAATAGCTTAAGACTTTACTTTAGAGATGGGTTGAATAGGGGAGTGTTATCTTTATAGGGAACTGTTAGGAAACTTGTAATTTTGATGAGCAATTAACCATGCTAAATTAAGAACAGTCCAGTAACTAGTACTCTTAAGGTCCATATGAATTTAGAATTTTAAGGACATTGTAAAAGAGGAACGTTTGCTGATGACTTAGTTAGGTGTTAGATAAGTTATTTCTTTTGTGTATGACGTATTTTATTTTCTGAAAAGAAAATAATTTATTGACACTTTTGCGTATGATGTATTTTATTTTCTGAAAAGAAAATATCTTATTGATGCTTAGCTTTAATGAATCTTATTTTCTGAAAAGAAAAAGACCTATTGAAGCATTTGCTGAAGATATATTTTGTTTATCACAAACAAATTATTGAAGCAAATAAAGAAACCGGTCAGAATCTTGAAGACTTTTTGAAGATCTGAAGACTTGAAGAATTCGAAGACTTGAAGACTTGAAGATTGCTGAAGACTGGTAAGGCACGTGTTGCTCAGAAAGTGGAATTTTCAGCAACAGCATTGCATAAGTGAAAATCTAAAAGACAGAGTAGGTTGTGCTTGCTGAAACTGAGAATGAACACTTGTTGATGAACATATGTGACCTCTTGCTGAATGTACGTGAATTTGCGCTCCAATGTTAATGTTTGAATTCTATTCAAATGTGCATTTAATGCAAAGCTTACACGCGAAGGACATGAAGACTAGAAGACAAACAAAGGACGCTGCTGAAAGTACAAAAGCAAGATAGTGACATGTTAAGGAACAAAAGCCTTAGGATTTGAAATTCAAATGGCTCCTTACTTACACTATAAATAGAGGTCATACGGCAAAGAGTTGAAGTGTGTCAACAACGTGATCAAACTCTCACTTGTGCTTAAAAACTCACAAACCTTCAAACACTCTTACTGCCATTGATCCGTTCCAAGACTTAAAGCTTGAAAAAGCTACTTGTGAAGAAGTAGAACAAACTCGGCTAAGAAATTAGTTAAGTGTTCTTTCTTTCGAACAAGAACAAGTCTTGACACCAGAAACAATCAAACTTGTTTACTGCAAAGTATTCCAAGTTGTGTTTCTTAGATTACTTGTTGTAACTGAATAAGTTATAATTAAGTCATCTCACCCCAAATCTCTCTAACTGAAAATACACCCTTTCAGGCGTGATACGACAGCCTTGGATACCCCAAAAAAGTGCTGATAAACTTAGCGGGACAGACAATCCAATGGCATAAGTTGGTTGGGGCTTTCCTTTGTTTGAAATCCACAGACCAGGGGGAACTTAATCGAGCAAGGTTTTGCTGATTAAAAGTACCAAGTTTGGTGGAGAACAAGGTTGAGTTCTCTAGTTTAGGTTGGAGACAAAGCAAGTGTGCTTTGGTTTCTGTTGAATCGCTTTAGATAGGAGATTGTAAGGAACCTCAATCATATCTTAGTGGATTCAGTCCTAGAAAGGACAAAGTGGATTAGTTGAGAGATTACGCCACTCTCAGATACCACTAAAAACGCGTTTGTGTGATTTACTTACTGCATTTAGCTTTCAGCAAATTATATCTGTTTGTACACAGTCACTCACTTCACTTGCTGAAACCTTTACTTGCTGAAAGAGCACTTATTGTTTCAAAGACTTCCGCTCTCTGATTTTAAGTATCAGCAAACCAAGCTACTGTAAAGTAACTTACGCTTGCTGAGAAAGTTAAGTATCAGCAACCTCATTACTGAAAAGTAATAAGTACTTGCTGAGAAAGTTTTAAACGACAAAAGTTTGAAAAGACTATTCACCCCCTCCCCCTCTAGTCTTTTCTTGTTGTTTAAAGGGACCAACAGGAACCCTCCTTCGTTTGATGAGAGCCAGTACTGGTTCGACCTCTTTGAGGGAAAGTCTTAACATGGTGGAACAGCAGTAAGTCCTCAGTTTCATAGGCACGGGACAACCATTCGTATCTTAGCATGCTTCATTACGTCGTCACTGACTAGGTCAAGGTAGAGAATGTTACGAGAGACTATCTTGTCTTGACATAAGTGCTTATGTGGATGTGTATAAGTCAATCGAGGTATTCTTCAACCTATATTCATGCTTTGATTTATATGGTTTTTGTTCATATGTTTTTTCGTAGATTCATTAGATTAGTTCATTTTATTTGGCACGAGACTCCATTTTGTGTCTTGCATTGTTTTTTGAGGACAAGCAAAGGTTCGGTTTGGGAGGTTTGATGAATGTGTATTTTACACTTTCATTTGAGTCTTTTTCACCTATTTTAGCTATCCTCTATGTTAATTTAGCTATATTTTAGTGCATTTTATTATAATAGTGTCACGTTTCCCTTTAGATTTTATTTTACAGGTTTTGGTTGAAAATCGAGGATTTCCGGGCAATTATATTAAAGTTGACAAGGAATTGGTGTTCCAGAAGCCTATTTGGAGTATCTGAAGGTTTCCGGATAGGATTTGGAGTCTAGGGGTCGAATCTGGAGGTTAGAAGGCCACTAGAAGTCAGAAACCGAGTTCGAAAAGGGGAAGAAATCCAAAAACGCGTCGAAAACGCGGAATTCCGCGAAAAAGTCTCTGGGGCGAACCGCCCCAGACGTGGGGCGAACCGCCGCACACCGGGCGAACCGCCCCGTGTGTGGGGCGAACCGCCCCACAATATTTCGAAGCCTATATATAGTTGCTCAGTTTTCTCCGAAAATCATACTTTTCCAGACCTACTTTCTCACCTTTCTCTGTAGTTTTAGGTAGGGACTTCCCAGAGCCTGTTCTGGGGGTTCGTAGCTTAGGGGACTCTTTTTCATAGCAGATTGGAGCTTGTAGGATCTCAATTCTTCAGAGATTGACGACCTTCGGTAACATTGTATCTTACAGTTTATTCTACTTATTTTAATATATCTTTCAACATGTTTTCTTCTATGATTTATGTTGATTGCATGCCTATTATGAGTAGCTAAACTTATCGTTGGTGGTAGTATGTGAATTCTTAGCGAAGGGAAGATAATCATGCTAATGGCTATATCGCGCATTATACTCCGTGTTATTGCTTTATTTCGTTGATCAGGCTTAAGCCCAAAATTCTCGTATGTTGTATTAATTATTATGCACAATTGGACCCTCGTCGACCTGTACGCGAGTTTATCTTCGTAGTGTTGAATAATTACGAAGCACAATAGGACAATAGTGCTTGACTTGTCAGAATCGTTATCTTCGTAGTGCTTAATAATTGCAATAGGACATTAGATTGATCAAAGATCTCCATGCAAGAACGAGGAATTTACGCATGATTATCGACCCATTATGCTTTGAAGGATCATACTATCACCAATCTCCATTATCTGTTAGAAACCCCTTTGCTATTACGTCTGCTGTTTTATATTCTCTTGTTAAATAGATAAAGCTAGTTATAGTCCTGAGAGAACGACACTCGAGTCATTCTACCGCTACACTACGGTTTTCGTTGTAGTTGTGGATTGCCTTTGGCTTAATAACAATTTTTTTTGCTGAACCTGGACCCGACAAATCCGCGTTCATCGAATTGGCGCCGCTGCCGGGGACTATACTCCTTTTTTCTGTTTAATTTGTTTATATTTTCAGCATTCAATTCCTAATTCTATTAGTTTTAGTTTTCCTTTTTAATCTCTCTCTGATACTCCTTTCCTAGCTTGTCACACATATTCAGGTCTTGTGATGGCTCGCCCACTTTTGAAATTATGGGTTCAACCCAACAAAGCACTGATGAGAGGTCCGGCTATTGTTCTTTCTGCTGCAACTCAAGATTTGGAAATCAAAAGTTGCATGTTCCAGCAACTCCCGAGGTTCTATGGGTTGGCTAGGGAAGATGTTATGGGATACCTGAATGATATTGACGATTTTATCAACAATCTTCCAAGGCCCGGAGCAGGGATAACAGAAAATGAGCTGAGGATGAAGGTTTTTGCTATGGGGCTTGGCGATAAAGCCAAGGCATGGTTAGGCTCTCTGGAAGCCGGATCACTAGACACCTGGGACAAGGTGTATTCTGCTTTTATGGAGAAATACTTTCCTCACACATTGACTACCGCGCTTAAGGCGCAAATCACTGGATTCAAACAGGACTATGATGAGACCATCTACACCGCTTTCGAGAGGTTCAAGGACCTCATGCGCAAGTGTCCACACCATGGCTTTAAGCTTCCTGATCTTGTCCAGCACTTCTACAATGGACTCACATATGAGAGTCAACAGGTGGTGGATTTCCAATGCCGTGGTACTATCTGGGAAGAGACCGCCGAGGATGTGTGGGCGTGTTTCGAAAGGCTTGCTAAAGGATCTCAATCCAAGGATCCAAGAGCAATGGTTAGAAGGCGTGGACCTGAGGCTCCACCAAACCAGGAGATCCCAATGCATGAAGTGAATGGTGTGAGTGGCGATAGGTTCAAAGGTTTCGCCAATCAGATGAGGCAAGCTCTAAGTGGCCTAATCGGAACTTGGTGGGAGATCAACCATTGGAAATCACCATTAAGCAAGTTGCTAAGTGCGAGTATTACAAGGATGAAGAGCCTCCACTAGCCAAGAAAGAAGAGAAGGACCTTGGTACTGATGAGAGTGGAGAGGAGCAAGAGAATCCCGAGCCACTCCCTCAAAGTTTCGATGTTAAGGTCGGGATTGGCGAACTTGAAGATGTCCATGCCACACTAGACACGGGATCCTACTCGAATGTGCTACCCATGAATGTGTTAGAGAAGAGTGGCCTTGGAGAGCTTTCAAAGCATAAGGTCATTGTGCAACTAACGGATGGATCCTTTGTAAGACCCGAAGGCATTGTGAGGAAGGTATTGGTCAAGATTGGTGAAGCTTCTGTATACACCAATTTTGTAGTTATGCCGGCGTCTACACCTGGGACGGGGGATGTCATTCTCTTTCAGCGAACGTTCTTGACTAAGCTACGCTCTGTGATGGACATCTACCAAAGAACTTGCACTGTTGAGGTGGATGGCAAGCGACATGTGTTGCGAGCCATATCTGATCCGCCTGATAGTTCTCACATTACTCAATACTTTGGTCTTGCAGCCTATGTTCTTTCTTATTCACAGGTTCGTGGCATGAGGAGGAGATCCATGAAGGGGAAGTCTAGTACCCTCAAGAAGAAGAGCTAAGCGCAAACAGGAGTCGAGCCAAAGACTTTAAACAATGGCGCTATCCGGGAGGCAACCCGGAGTTTTTATCGTTTTTTTACCGCTTTAATGCATGCATATCATTGTGTTTTATTTTATATTTTCGTATGTTTTTGGTTTCTCACGAGTTTCCTTGAGTCCTATAAGTTACAAGTACAAGCTGCTCTCGCCTTAAATCCACTTTCGACGTTCGGGATGAGCGACGACGTTCAGGTTTGGGGGGGGGGGTTATCGCCGGGTATTTCTATACTTGTTTTGCTTATGATTACTCGTGAAACCTTTTGTTTGCATTTTCATTTGCACGTTTACTGCTTTCTTAGTTTTTTAGGTTGCATTCACTACATTCATACTAGGATGGTCTTGCATGTTTTATATGGAGTTTATTGCCGAATTTTTTGAATTTTTTGGTGGATAGATCAACTAACTATGCCATTAATCATATGCTTCATCTTTATGAATTTGTTTGAGGTTTTTCTCGCTTGGCTTGTCACATTTATGTATTGCACTTAGTTAAGCTTGGTAGTCTCGACATCACTTAGTGGTGGTTTCTCTACTACGGGTCACGAAGGCCTTTATAATAGGATGATGCATGTTAGGGTCTTATGGTTGTTTTCCCGAGTAATTATGTACCTAAGAGGCAACAAGTCTTCACCATGCTTTGAGATTGCTAAATGCCTCGGAAGGAGGTAGTGTGAGGTTGTGTGATCCTTTGTTTATAACCTATTCTTCCGAATAGGTTTGGGGAAGGGGTTACACCATCATAGGCTTGTTTTCGTTTTCCATTTTCGTATCGTGAGTTTATTTTTCCTTTTCCGTAAATTTTGTACTCCAACCTATTCTTTCGAATAGGTTTGGGGAAGTCGAGTGAGTCATTTTATTTCTCTTTTTGTTACGCTACTACTGGCTAGAAAAAATCGAAAAAAAGGAAAGAAAAAATTCCAGAAAAAAAAGAGAAAAAGAAAAAAAAAGAAAAGACCCCAAAAAAGCAAGGAAGGGTCCAAAAAGAAAAGAAAGCCAAATAGCAGTTAGCAAGTGTTGAGTCTTATTTTCCAATTCTTATAATGTTCGTAATCGTGTTGTAATTTTCTATTTTTTATCTTTTTTGTCTTGAGTGTCATCTGTTATAGACCACCCTCGTCCTGCCATTCAGGAAGTGGTGAATAGCTTAAGACTTTACTTTAGAGATGGGTAGAATAGGGGAGTGTTATCTTTATAGGGAACCCTCCTTCGTTTGATGAGAGCCAGTACTGGTTCGACCTCTTTGAGGGAAAGTCTTAACATGGTGTAACAGCAGTAAGTCCTCAGTTTCATAGGCACGGGATAACCATTCGTATCTTAGCATGCTTCATTACGTCGTCACTGACTAGGTCCAGGTAGAGAATGTTACGAGAGACTATCTTGTCTTGACATAAGTGCTTATGTGGATGTGTATAAGTCAATCGAGGTATTCTTCAACCTATATTCATGCTTTGATTTATATGGTTTTTGTTCATATGTTTTTTCGTAGATTCAGTAGATTAGTTCATTTTATTTGGCACGAGACTCCATTTTGTGTCTTGCATTGTTTTTTGCATTAGAGTCTAGCTTAGTTGCTTGAGGACAAGCAAAGGTTCGGTTTGGGGAGTTTGATGAATGTGTATTTTACACTTTCATTTGAGTCTTTTTCACCTATTTTAGCTATCCTCTATGTTAATTTAGCTATATTTTAGTGCATTTTATTAGAATAGTGTCACGTTTCCCTTTAGATTTTATTTTACAGGTTTTGGTTGAAAATCGAGGATTTCCGGGCAATTATATTAAAGTTGACAAGGAATTGGTGTTCCAGAAGCCTATTTGGAGTATCTGAAGGTTTCCGGATAGGATTTGGAGTCTAGGGGTCGAATCTGGAGGTTAGAAGGCCACTAGAAGTTAGAAACCGAGTCCGAAAAGGGGAAGAAATCCAAAAACGCGTCGAAAACGCGGAATTCCGCGAAAAAGTCTCCGGGGCGAACCGCCCCAGACGTGGGGCGAACCGCCGCACACCGGGCGAACCGCCCCACAATATTTCGAAGCCTATATATAGTTGCTCAGTTTTCTCAGAAAATCATACTTTTACAGACCTACTTTCTCACCTTTCTCTGTAGTTTTATGTAGGGACTTCCCAGAGCCTGTTCTGGGGGTTCGTAGCTTAGGGGACTCTTTTTTATAGCAGATTGGAGCTTGTAGGATCGCAATTCGTCAGAGATTGACAACCTTCGGTAACATTGTATCTTACGGTTTATTCTACTTATTTTAATATATCTTTCAACATGTTTTCTTCTATGATTTATGTTGATTGCATGCCTATTATGAGTAGCTAAACTTATCGTTGGTGGTAGTATGTGAATTCTTAGCGAAGGGAAGATAATCATGCTAATGGCTATATCGCGCATTATACTCCGTGTTATTGATTTATTTCGTTGATCAGGCTTAAGCCCAAAATTCTCGTATGTTGTATTAATTATTATGCACAATTGGACCCTCGTCCACCTGTACGCGAGTTTATATTCGTAGTGTTGAATAATTACGGAGCACAATAGGACAATAGTGCTTGACTTGTCAGAATCGTTATCTTCGTAGTGCTTAATAATTGCAACAGGACATTAGATTCATCAAAGATCTCCATGCAAGACCGAGGAATTTACGCATGATTATCGACCCGTTATGCTTTGAAGGATCATACTATCACCAATCTCCATTATCTGTTAGAAACCCCTTTGCTATTACGTCTGCTGTTTTATATTCTCTTGTTAAATAGATAAAGCTAGTTATAGTCCTGAGAGAACGACACTCGAGTCATTCTACCGCTACACTACGGTTTTCGTTGTAATTGTGGATTGCCTTTGGCTTAATAACAAATTTTTTTGCTGAACCTGGACCCGACAAATCCGCGTTCATCAAATTGGCGCCGCTGCCGGGGACTATACTCCTTTTTTCTGTTTAATTTGTTTATATTTTCAGCATTCAATTCCTAATTCTATTAGTTTTAGTTTTCCTTTTTAATCTCTCTCTGATACTCCTTTCCTAGCTTGTCACACATATTCAGGTCTTGTGATGGCTCGCCCACTTTTGAAATCATGGGTTCAACCCAACAAAGTACTGATGAGAGGTCCGGCTATTGTTCTTTCTGCTGCAACTCGAGATTTGGAAATCAAAAGTTGCATGTTCCAGCAACTCCCGAGGTTCTATGGGTTGGCTAGGGAAGATGTTATGGGATACCTGAATGATATTGACGATTTTATCAACAATCTTCCAAGGCCCGGAGCAGGGATAACAGAAAATGAGCTGAGGATGAATGTTTTTGCTATGGGGCTTGGCGATAAAGCCAAGGCATGGTTAGGCTCTCTGGAAGCCGGATCACTAGACACCTGGGACAAGGTGTATTCTGCTTTTATGGAGAAATACTTTCCTCACACATTGACTACCGCGCTTAAGGCGCAAATCACTGGATTCAAACAGGACTATGATGAGACCATCTACACCGCTTTCGAGAGGTTCAAGGACCTCATGCGCAAGTGTCCACACCATAGCTTTAAGCTTCCTGATCTTGTCCAGCACTTCTACAATGGACTCACATATGAGAGTCAACAGGTGGTGGATTTCCAATGCCGTGGTACTATCTGGGAAGAGACCGCCGAGGATGTGTGAGCGTGTTTCGAAAGGCTTGCTAAAGGATCTCAATCCAAGGATCCAAGAGCAATGGTTAGAAGGCGTGGACCTGAGGCTCCACCAAACCAGGAGATCCCAATGCATGAAGTGAATGGTGTGAGTGGCGATAGGTTCAAAGGTTTCGCCAATCAGATGAGGCAAGCTCTAAGTGGCCTAATCGGAACTTCTCTCTCCAACGAGGTATGTAGGGTGTGCAAGAATTATGGGCATGGGGCTCATATGTGCAGATCAGATCTAGCACGAGAAGACGTTCACTTGGGAAACCATAGTAATCCTACTCCTAAGGACGAAGCTTCTACATCCAAGTCAGCAACTCTCTTGGATAATTTACAGAAATTGGTGGATTTCACACGAGTGTTTTTGAAGAGATACGAGGAGGATTCGGCAAAGATCAATGCTCGTCTGGATCAATTGGAAGCTAGAGCTAGTAGAGAGCAGGGGAAGTTACAGAGCAGCACTGAGAGGTCCATGTCGATCAACTTGGTGGGAGATCAACCAGTGGAAATCACCATTAAGCAAGTTGCTAAGTGCGAGTGTTACAAGGATGAAGAGCCTCCACTAGCCAAGAAAGAAGAGAAGGACCTTGGTATTGATGAGAGTGGAGAGGAGCAAGAGAATCCCGAGCCACTCCCTCAAAGTTTCGATGTTAAGGTCGGGATTGGCGAACTTGAAGATGTCCATGCCACACTAGACACGGGATCCTACTCTAATGTGCTACCCATGAATGTGTTAGAGAAGAGTGGCCTTGGAGAGCTTTCAAAGCATAAGGTCATTGTGCAACTAACGGATGGATCCTTTGTAAGACCCGAAGGCGTTGTGAGGAATGTATTGGTCAAGATTGGTGAAGCTTCTGTATACACCAATTTTGTAGTTATGTCGGCGTCTACACCTGGGACGGGGGATGTCATTCTCTTTGGGAGAACTCTTGACTAAGCTACGCTCCGTGATGGACATCTACCAAAGAACTTGCACTATTGAGGTGGATGGCAAGCGACATGTGTTGCGAGCCATATCTGATCCGCCTGATAGTTCTCACATTACTCAATACTGTGGTCTTGCAGCCTATGTTCTTTCTTATTCACAGGTTCTTGGCATGAGGAGGAGATCCATGAAGGGGAAGTCTAGTACCCTCAAGAAGAAGAGCTAAGCGCAAACAAGAGTCGAGCCAAAGACTTTAAACAATGGCGCTATCCGGGAGGCAACCCGGAGTTTTTATCGTTTTTTTACCGCTTTAATGCATGCATATCATTGTGTTTTATTTTATATTTTCGTATGTTTTTGGTTTCTCACGAGTTTCCTTGAGTCCTATAAGTTACAGGTACAAGCTGCTCTCGCCTTAAATCCACTTTCGACGTTCGGGACGAGCGACGACGTTCAGGTTTGAGGGGGGGGGGTTATCGCCGGGTATTTCAATACTTGTTTTGCTTATGATTACTCGTGAAACCTTTTGTTTGCATTTTCATTTGCACGTTTACTGCTTTCTTAGTTTTTTAGGTTGCATTCACTACATTCATACTAGGATGGTCTTGCATGTTTTATATGGAGTTTATTGCCGAATTTTTTGAATTTTTTGTTGGATAGATCAACTAACTATGCCATTAATCATATGCTTCATCTTTATGAATTTGTTTGAGGTTTTTCTCGCTTGGCTTGTCACATTTATGTATTGCAATTAGTTAAGCTTGGTAGTCTCGACATCACTTAGTGGTGGTTTCTCTACTGCGGTTCACGAAGGCCTTTATAATAGGATGATGCATGTTAGGGTCTTATGGTTGTTTTCCCGAGTAATTATGTACCTAAGAGGCAACAAGTCTTCACCATGCTTTGAGATTGCTAAATGCCTCGGAAGGAGGTAGTGTGAGGTTGTGTGATCCTTTGTTTATAACCTATTCTTCCGAATAGGTTTGGGGAAGGGGTTACACCATCATAGGCTTGTTTTCGTTTTCCATTTTCGTATCGTGAGTTTATTTTTCCTTTGCCGTAAATTTTGTACTCCAACCTATTCTTTCGAATAGGTTTGGGGAAGTCGAGTGAGTCATTTTATTTCTCTTTTTGTTAAGCTACTGCTGGCTAGAAAAAATCGAAAAAAAGGAAAGAAAAAATTCCAGAAAAAAAAGAGAAAAAGAAAAAAAAAGAAAAGACCCCAAAAAAGCAAGGAAGGGTCCAAAAAGAAAAGAAAGCCAAATAGCAGTTAGCAAGTGTTGAGTCTTATTTTCCAATTCTTATAATGTTCCTAATCGTGTTGTAATTTTCTATTTTTTATCTTTTTGTCTTGAGTGTAATCTGTTCTAGACCACCCTCGTTGTTGGTCCCTTTAAACAACAAGAAAAGACTAGAGGGGGGGGGTGAATAGTCTTTTCAAACTTTTGTCGTTTAAAACTTTCTCAGCAAGTACTTATTACTTTTCAGTAATGAGGTTGCTGATACTTAACTTTCTCAGCAAGCGTAAGTTACTTTACAGTAGCTTGGTTTGCTGATACTTAAAATCAGAGAGCGGAAGTCTTTGAAACAATAAGTGCTCTTTCAGCAAGTAAAGGTTTCAGCAAGTGAAGTGAGTGACTGTGTACAAACAGATATAATTTGTTGAAAGCTAAATGCAGTAAGTAAATCACACAAACGCTTTTATAGTGGTATCTGAGAGTGGCGTAATCTCTCAACTAATCCACTTTGTCCTTTCTAGGACTGAATCCACTAAGATATGATTGAGGTTCCTTACAATCTCCTATCTAAAGCGATTCAACAGAAACCAAAGCACACTTGCTTTGTCTCCAACCTAAACTAGAGAACTAAACCTTGTTCTCCACCAAATTTGGTACTTTTAATCAGCAAAACCTTGCTCGATTAAGTTCCCCCTGAATATCACGCCTGAAAGGGTGTATTTTCAGTTAGAGAGATTTGGGGTGAGATGACTTAATTATAACTTATTCAGTTACAACAAGTAATCTAAGAAACACAACTTGGAATACTTTGCAGTAAACAAGTTTGATTGTTTCTGGTGTCAAGACTTGTTCTTGTTCGAAAGAAAGAACACTTAACTAATTTCTTAGCCGAGTTTGTTCTACTTCTTCACAAGTAGCTTTTTCAAGCTTTAAGTCTTGGAACGGATCAATGGCAGTATGAGTGTTTGAAGGTTTGTGAGTTTCTAAGCACAAGTGAGAGTTTGATCACGTTGTTGACACACTTCAACTCTTTGCCGGATGACCTCTATTTATAGTGTAAGTAAGGAGCCATTTGAATTTCAAATCCTAAGGCTTTTGTTCCTTAACATGTCACTATCTTGCTTTTGTACTTTCAGCAGCGTCCTTTGTTTGTCTTCTAGTCTTCATGTCCTTCGCGTGTAAGCTTTGTATTAAATGCACATTTGAATAGAATTCAAACATTAACATTGGAGCGCAAATTCACGTACATTCAGCAAGAGGTCACATATGTTCATCAGCAAGTGTTCATTCTCAGTTTTAGCAAGCACAACCTACTTTGTCTTTTAGATTTTCACTTATGCAATGTTGTTGCTGAAAATTCCACTTTCTGAGCAACACGTGTCTTACCAGTCTTCAGCAATCTTCAAGTCTTCAAGTCTTCGAATTCTTCAAGTCTTCAGATCTTCAAAAAGTCTTCAAGATTCTGATCGGTTTCTTATTTGCTTCAATAATTTGTTTGTGATAAACAAAATATATCTTCAGCAAATGCTTCAATAGGTCTTTTTCTTTTCAGAAAATAAGATTCATTAAAGCTAAGCATCAATAAGATATTTTCTTTTCAGAAAATAAAATACATCATACGCAAAAGTGTCAATAAATTATTTTCTTTTCAGAAAATAAAATACGTCATACACAAAAGAAATAACTTATCTAACACCTAACTAAGTCATCAGCAAACGTTCCTCTTTTACAATGTCCTTAAAATTCTAAATTCCTATGGACCTTAACAGTACTAGTTACTGGACTGTTCTTAATTTAGCATGGTTAATTGCTAATCAAAATTACAAGTTTCCTAACAAATTTCCCCCTTTTTGATGTTAGCAATCCATGGCTAAATTAATTGTTACCCTTTTAGAGGTTTCTGATTTTGAATAAATCAGATGATTAATGCAAGCAAACTTGAATAAATGAACAGTAAGCATAAGTAAGTTGCATAATCAAAACCAATAAGAGTCAAAAAGAATTCATTGCTGAAAGTTATCATTCAGAAGTTTACAAGAAAGCATAGATAACAAGGAATCAGCAAACAAAAACTTTAGCAGGGACTTAAGCTCTTTCAGAGGATTTTCTCAAAATCTCTCTTACACTCTTCTCAGCAAGTGCAGTGAATTCAACACAATCCTTCTCGTAGTTTTCCAGAAGCCTACGGACTTGTAGTTGAAGAATTCTTGCATTTTTGCAGGCAGTATGATGATGCTTTTCAGCATTCATTTCCATGTAGTTAATTACCCACAAATGCATGCCCCAGTTGCTGGCATGGAGAAGCTGTGTATCTGAAATGTTTCTCGGATGAATCTTTCTTAACCAGAGAAGATCTTCTTCTTGATCCTTAGCAGTGAGATAGAAGTACTCTTAAGGAATCAATCCAAGTTTCTTCTTAGGTTTCTTTGTTATCCAGGTCAGCATAGTAAGCAATGCCAGGTGGTTTTATCAAATCTGGTTCTTGCTTGTATGTCTTACTAATGGCAACTCTTCTTACATAGACCTCTAGATTCAACCATTTCCCAGCAACATTTCTTGGGAGAGATTCTTCCCTTTGATTTCTTTGGACCTTGAGTTCAATCCATTTGAACATTTGATTCAAAATGGCTGTAGGAAAGAACTCGTTTACCAACAAGTCTTCCAGCTTTAAGATCCAGCAACCGTGAATGTTTCTGATCACATTCTGAGTGGTTTCATCATTGCTGGTCTTTGTATATTCAATGCCGGAGCCAATAGCAATGCTGGCCAACCTTTTCTCTTCCTGTCTTTGCCTTCTTCTTCTTGATTTAGCATTGTCTTGATCTCTTGCTGAAGAGTCAGACGAAAAATGCCTTGAATGGCCAGACGGAGTTATGGTTGTTAAGGGTCTAGCTCTTATGGCTTGAGCTATTGTTTGATTGTCATCATCTTCTTCATCATCTTCATTCAGATTGTGATGACTTTCAGTGTGACAGAAATCTTGAGTTTCAGCAGCGGTTTTTCTCTTTTTGGTACTTGCTGAATTTAACTCAGTTTCTGCTTGTCTTTTAGAACTTTGCTGTCTTTCAGCAAGAGGTTCTAATGGAAGTGGCGCATCAACAGAAGGAGTAGGAGGGGTTTGATTGCTTTTTCTAGTCTTCTTTTCCCCCTTAGACATGGATTGCAACATCGGAGTGATGTGCAGAGAGTAAAACTCATTGCAATTTTCAGCAAGAGTGTTGAGACTGTTATACTTCATGATGATTTCTTGTTGGTCAGAGTTCATTGTTGCTAACTCTTTTTGAATATTCATCATGTTCTCTTCATGTCTTTTCTCTGTTGCGGCCTTCTCATCCATAATATTCTGAGCTTTGACAAGAGCATTCTTTGCTAGCAAGAGAGCTTGACTTACATCTTCTTCATAGCTCTTGTGATAAAGACTGATGTCTTTCTGAGCTATAGTTAACGTTGTAGTGCGTCTCAGCACTGTAGCCAATATCTTTCCAATGTCAAGTGGGCTCTCAGCAAGCAATGCCTCATGTTGAGCTTTGCAGGCATCATGGACTTGCTTTAGTGCTAAAATTCTGGGAGTAAACTCCTCAACTCTTGGGAACGGCACTAAATGAGGTGTTAAGGAGTGAGCCTTAATTTCAGTAGCAAACTGATCATCTCGTAAAAGCAACTCGGCTCTTAATGAATCTCCTTCATAAGTGAGATAATTAGGAGGAGGAATCTGAACGACTTTTGGGTCTTTCTTGGATTGTTCATCTTCATTTTCTGACAAGTCGTCATCATCCTCAGATTCATCAAGTTGAGCGACTTTTGAACCTTTGTCAGTAGCTTCACTTCCTTTTTGTTGAGTTGTTGCTGATGGCAACGCTTCAGACTCAACGACTGGAGTTTCACCAGTAGATAGTTGTTTCAATTGAGTTTGTGGCTCAATTACTGGAGTTTCGCCAGTAGTTAGTTTTGATTGAGTAGTTGCTGAAGGCAACGTTTGAGACTCAATAACTGGAGTTTCGCCAGTAGTAAGTGGAAGGGATGGAACTTCCTTTGATTTTGGTCTTGAAGATTCACCAATTTCCAGATCCTGCGTATGCCTTGCATGGATCACGAGACTATTTTGTAGAGCTCGTTGGTAATCTTCATCTTCTTCATCCTCGTCTTCAAGGTTTTCTTCAGTAACCTTGGCATCAGAAACTGGACTTTTGCCATTTTTCAAGGCAGCCCTTTTTCTGGCGTATTCTTCTTCAGTATCAGCACCTTGCACAGGTGCTTGATTTTCAGCATCAATAGGAGGAGGTTGAGATTCTTGCTGAGATTGTTGTTGTTCAGCTTGCTGATTGTCAGAGGGATTATTTTCAGCAGCTGTTAACTTCAATCCACCAGCACCAGGACTTGGACCTTGATTGTCATCATCGTCATCCTTCTTGTCCTTAGAATCTTTCCCTTCATCATCACTGGGATCAGTGGGAATGTTCTCATCTTCTTCTCTTCTTCATCATCTGTCAGAATGACTAGCTCAACATGCTTGTACAAAGCAACACTTGTCACTTCCTCTTCCTCAGTTAATTTGTGGGGATCAGCCACCACAGGAACAAAAAGACCTTTGAGCATCACAGCTTGTTCAGCTGGAGAGGCACTCTTAAATTTGGCCTTCATATTCTCTCTGATTTGAGCAATCAGATTTGAGCTCATTTGCTGAGAATATGTCATTTCTTCAGGAAGGATGGAGTGGACAAATGTTTCGAGCTTTAACAGTGAAGATCTCTTTTTCTCATTTGAGAGATGAAGGTGAAGATCTGAGAAGTCCATTCTCCTATATCTTTGCCAGTTGCTGACGGACTTAGCAACTCTTGACAAAGTTGTCCTCTTGAAGCTCAAGTAAAGTTCTTCAGAACTTACTTGCTGATCTTCAGTGATGAGTACCACTTCAGTGGTCTCCTTTTGAGCCTGAAAAAGAATTTTATTTAGATCAGGATTGGTTTGGAAAATTGTTTTAGAGTTTAAGTCTGAAACATGATTTACCTGCTGAGAGTCAGCAAGCTCATGTAGTACAATTTCCATTCCATGAGGAGCTTGAGTAGCATCCTTCATTTGTTCATCCTGAAATAAATTAAAATTAGACACAAGTACTAAGCTGTCAAACTTAGTTTTTATACCAAAATTATTAACTACCTGCTGAGCAGGGAGTGTTGGTTCTGGTGCAGAGGCTTCAGCAACCATCTGACTTGCATCTTGAGAAGTCTGTAGAGAAAGAATAATTTTAGCAAAAGAACAATTTTCAGAAATTGAAGTTTTACTGATGGTTGAATTAACTACCTGCTGAAGAAGGACAGGTTGTGGCTCAGTCCTTTCAGCATTAACAGTTTCTTCAGCTTCTGGGACTGTTTCTTCAGCAGACTTCTGATTTTGCTCTAACTGAGAAAGCTGTGCGGTTTCAGCAATCTCCCTTGTCTCTGACATGACAAGTTGAGCAGAAGCATCTTGACCTTTAAGCTCACTGCTTGTCATGAAGAGATCAATTGACTTGTTGGATGATTCTTCAATCTCCAACTCCATTTGTTTGCTTAAATCTTCCAGTACAAGCTGGACTTTGTCAATTGAAGTCTTGGGTGAACTTGGGCCAGTATTCTCAGCATCAAGAGATGCGTCTTTGAATAGTGCTTCTTGAGTTTCAGTAACTTCAGGAACAGGAACCATTGCTATCTCAGCAACTGGTCCATCAGCAAGCTGGGTTTCAGCAACTTGATGAGTTGCTTGTTCAGCAACCATCTGTTCAGCAGCATCAGCAAGTGCCGCTCTTTGTAGATCAGCAGCAATGTCGCTTACTGGTTCCATGGTTTGATCATCTTGATTATCTACAATGTAGATATCTGGAACTTGGGCAGGAATTTCATTTCCACTGCCTTGTGGTCTATTCTCAGTAGAATTATCAACGTTAAGTTGATTGTTGAAGGCTTCCGCAAACACTTCAACATTGCTGATATATGTTTCAGTAATTATTTCAGCAACATCTACTGGCAAATGCGTTTCAGCATTTGTCTGGGAATTGACTGAGGAGTCTTGGACATTAGGGACTGACTGAGAAGCCAGTGTCTTCTTTCTTTTGTTACTTGTCCGTTTCCTCTTAGGTACGGGATTTGCTGATGACGCTGCAGTCTGAGTGTCATCATCAGCTTTCCTCTTTTTCTTTTTAGATTTTTCCAGTTTCCCAGAGTCATCTATTGTTGCCTTTTCAGCAACAGGTGTTGTACACGTACCTTGTTGATTTTCTACAGCAGTTTTATTTGTGTTACCACCACCAACATCAGTTTCATCTCTAAGTTGCTGAGTGGTAACATCTGCAGCTGTTGTATACCTTTCTTGCTGGCTTGTGCTGACAACATTTGCAGTTGTTGTCTTCTTGGTTTTCTTTCCAGCAATCTTAGGTACATTCTGCTTGTAGAAAGATCTTCCCACATTGCACACAGATTTCTTGATTGGCAATGGGTTTCTTAGCTGAATCCTGAAATGTTCAAGGATATAGCATATCTTGATTCCATACATAACTGGAAAGGAAGGTGAGACCTTGTTGTCTTCTACCTTTACCTTAAACTTAGTAACACAATCAACAAGCCTGTTGAAAATGTACTTAGCCCAGTTAAGTTCCGATTTATTTTCATAGATATGCATCAGCAATGGCCATCTTCTCAGGCCTACTTGGTCAATTCCTCCAACTTGGGAGTCAAGAACTTTAATGAGTAGCAGAGCTACTAGACCAAGTGAATGGCAGAGATGCTTTCTCTTAACGTGCTTTGTCCAAGTCACGGGAGCTATCTCGCCTTTCTTCATCTTTGCATTTCTGACGTCACTGTAGAAAGCTTCAATTTCTTCGTCAGAAGCAGTGACGTCATCTTCAGTTCCAGTGGTTGGAATCTGAAAAATCTCCGCTAAATCAGTCCATTTCAGGACGATTTGCGTGTTCTGAACATAAGTAAGGATCACTTTTTCAGTGACTCCATTACTGTCTGTAAGGGACTGGATTTCTGCATTGTTGTAGAATTCCATGGTATCAATCATGCTCACTTGCTTAGTGCGAGCAGAGATAAAGTTCATGAGGCCTTGCTGCTTGATGAACTCAAGCGCCTCTTCATTCTGGTCATCAAGTTCTTGTTCATAAAAGTACCTAATGTACTTTTCTTTTGCAAACCCTCCCCATTGCATCAACATCTCACACTTTGCAGTGTCAAGATATGACGGAGGCATAGGTTTTACAGTGATTCGGTCGTTTTTCAACACAACTTTCGTTGTGTCTGGGGCCAGAGTAGTCACCGAGCAGTCACCGGAGTAGTGCGTGTTTCAGCACTATCAACCTTTGACGATTTTGAGGACTTTGATAACTGTCTCTTGGGAGCCATTTCTTATATAGAGCAAGAAAGATTGTACGAAAAGAGATAGTTTGCTTTTTGACCGGAGGTACAGTAGTTTCAGGCTAGAAATTGCAGAGAAAGGAAATGTGAGTTAAAGAATTTTGTCATTTCTCTAACTCCTTCTTTATATAGTGTCTCTGGTGTGTGAGAAACTCAATCGATTTGAGCTCTCAGCAAGGGTAAAACAGAGAAACACTGGAGATAGTGGAACCTTTGCATTGAATGCGTAGTGGCCCACTAACTAAAACCGTCAGAGCACTCTCTCTCTTTGTTTCGTTAGCCGTTAGATTAATAACTCCTTTTAATCAATGGCCACGATTGAATTTCATGTCATGATTATTGCGAGTTTATCTGTGCCAGCTTAACGTCACAAATTGATTTTACCGAGTAATAAGGGATAGATTGCTTGCTGAAATAGACAAGAATCTTTTCAGCGAGTTTGAATTAACAATCTAGATACTTGCTGAAAATTCCCCCTTACTTAGATATCTCATATTTCTAATAAAATTATTTCTGATTTCCCGTATCAGTAAATTCTTTTGCAATTGAGACATCCTTTGGTATAATCTGAGAGATGAGCTTTTGCTCTTTTTCTGAGTTCCCGTCTCAGAAAATTCCTTTGATACTTGAATACCTGTTTCAGTATCTTTTGATTGTCTGAGTACCCGTTTCAGCAATCCTTAAGTTCTTTCACTTACTGAGTGCATGTCTCAGCAAATGGTCAAGTTTCCTAACAAATACCTGTTTTGAAGGAATTACTTGCTGAATGCCTGTTTCAGCAATCATGTTGTGACTTATCATTTCTTAGAAGAAATCAGTGACTTGGTCTTTTGGACAGGAATACTTTGGCTTGCTGAATACCTGTTTCAGCATTCTGCCAAGTGTATCCTTTATTGAGGTAGTTCAATCAATCCAAGGTTATACCTTAGCATTGCGAACCTATTATCCGGTAGGGGCTTGGTAAAGATGTCAGCAAGCTGATCTTCAGTACCTACTTTCACAACCTCAATATCACCTTTTTCCACATGATCTCTAATGAAATGATGTCTAATATCAATGTGCTTGGTCCTAGAGTGAAACTTAGGATTTTGCGTAATTGCAATAGCACTTGTATTATCACAAAAGATTGGTGTTTTCTTTGCAGAAATACCATAATCTCTTAATTGTTGCTGAATCCATAGGATTTGAGCTGTGCAACAACCAGCTGCAATGTATTCAGATTCAGTAGATGAATTGGCGACACACGTTTGCTTCTTGCTGAACCATGATATTAATCTAGTACCCAAAAACTGACAAGTTCCAGAGGTACTTTTTCTATCAAGAGTTGATCCACCATGATCAGCATCAGAATAGCCAACCAATTCAAGTCCAGAATCTTTTGGATACCATAATCCAACATTGACTGTACCTTTAACATATTTCAGTATTTTAATTGCCTTTTTGTAATGTGATTCTCTTGGATCAGATTGAATCTTGCACACACACAAACAGCATACTGAATGTCAGGTCTACTTGCTGTTAGATACAACAAGGAACCAATGAGCTTCCTATACTTGTGTTCTTCAACACTTTTGTCCTCTTTAGTATAGCCCAATTTGGTACCAACACTCATAGGGATCTTTTCAGGTTTCTCATCCTCTTTGATCCTAAACTTTATGAGCATTTCTTTCGCATACTTTGCTTGATTTATGAATATTCCATCTTTGAGTTGCTTGACTTGCAATCCTAGGAAATAATTCAATTTTCCCATCATACTCATTTCAAACTTATTAGTCATGAGTTTGGCAAAATCATCACAAAGTTGCTTGTCCTTAGATCCAAAAATTATGTCATCCACATAAATTTGAACTAAGATTAATTTACCATCATGGTTCATGGTAAAAAGAGTTTTGTCAACTTCACCTTTCTTGAAACCATTTTCCAGTAAGAACTTAGCTAAGGTATCATACCATGCTCTTGGTGCTTGCTTTAGACCATATACAGCTTTCTGAAGCTTATATACCATCTTGGTTTCTGAGGGAAGTTCAAAGCCAGGGGGTTGTTCTAGGTAGACTTCTTCAGCAAGTTCACCATTTAAGAATGCACTCTTAACATCCATTTGGTAAACAATGAAGTCATTGTGAGCAGCAAAGGCCAAGAAAAGCCTAATTGCATCCAATCTTGCAACTGGAGCGTAAGACTCATCATAGTCCAATCCTTCAGTCTGACAGTAACCTTGAGCAACTAAGCGTGCTTTGTTTCTTGTTACTTCACCAGACTCGCTCAGCTTGTTTCTGAACACCCACTTTGTACCAATAGCTTTCTTATCTTCAGCAAGTGGCACAAGTTTCCAGACTTTGTTTCTTTCAAATTGATCCAATTCTTCTTGCATTGCCTTTATCCATTCAGAGTGCTTCAAAGCTTCTTCTATGGTTTTAGGTTCAATTTCTGAAACAAAGCAAGAGAATAAAGCTTCTACTTCTACGACAGTTGCTTCTTCAGCAAGTCCTTGAGTAGCTTTGGATCTAGTCACTTGGCGTTTATTAATATCGCCAATCATATCCGTAGAGGGATGATCTCTAATCCATTTATTAACAGGTTTCCTGTTTGTTGGATCAGGATATGTTTGCTCATCAGCATGTGACTCTTCAGTATGTACTTGTTCAGTACTACTGGGAATTTGTGTCTCTGCTGAGATTTGTTCGTCAGCAACTGCTTGTTCAGCATTGCTGGGTTGAGGTATTTCATCAGCAGGCACTGGAGATTGCGTAATTTCAGCAACTTCCGGAGCAACCGCATCTTTTGCTGGAAATTCTTTGTCGTGAACTATATTTATCTTGTCATGACTAGGGGGAGGAGAGTCATTGTCAGAATCATCATTTAGTTCAATTGACTTGATTTGCCTAGCATCAGATTCAGTTCTTTGCTCATGTATGATTAGCTTTTTCATACATTCTGATATTTCTTCTTCAGCAGGCACACCTTGTGACTTTTCGTAGAATACAACATGCACAGATTCTTCAATCTTTTGTGCCTTTTTGTTGTAAACTCTGTAAGCTTTACTATGCAAGGAGTAGCCAAGAAATATCGCTTCGTCTGCCTTTGGTTGAAATGTTCTTAGGTATTCTCTACCATTGTTAAGAACGAAACACTTGCAACCAAATACTCTTAGATGAGTGATGTTAGGAGGTCTTCCAACAAATAATTCATAAGGAGTTTTGTTGTATTCCTTAGTAATCAAACATCTATTCTGAGTATAGCAGGCGGTATTAATCGCTTCAACCCAGTAAGCCTCACTTATCTCAGTGTCAGCAAGCATTGTTCTTGCGGCTTCTTTCAGGGTACGATTCTTCCGTTCAGCAACACCATTTTGCTGTGGTGTCCTTACTGAGGATAACTGATGTTGAATACCTTTCGAGGTACAATATTCAGTTATGTACTGGTTTACAAACTCAGTACCATGGTCTGTCCTTATGACTCTTACCTTGTCATTTTTCATGACTTCAAGCTTATTCAGCAAGATAGGTATTTCAGTCTTGGTTTCAGATTTGTGCTTGATGAATACTACCCAAGTGAATCTTGAATAGTCATCTACCACGACTAGACCATACTTCTTACCAGCATAGCTTGTTGAAGAAGATTCAAACAAGTCCATGTGTAAGAGTTGTAAAGGTTTTGTAGTTGACGGTACTGCCTTGTTCTTGAAAGAAGATTTGGTTTGCTTTCCTTGCTGACATGCATTGCAAACACCATCCTTCTTAAAAGTAACCCTAGGTAATCCAACTACAAGTGCCTTTTAGACAGCTTATTCAGCGTCTTGAAGTTTAGATGACTTGTTCGTTTATGCCATAACCATGCTTTTTCAGCAAGGCAATCATGATCTGAGACAAGGCATTTTTCAACGTTTGCTGAAGACCAATCAACGGTGTACAAGCCTCCTGATCTTCTTGCAATCATTATAACCTTTTTAGTCTCAAAATCTACAAGTTTACATTCATCACTTTTAATTTCGATGAAGTATCCTTTGTCAGCAAATTGACTCATGCTGAAAAGGTTAAACTTAAGATTTTTGACATAAAGAACTCCAGAAATGGTTATGCATCCCAACTTCACATCACCATAGCCTTTTGTAGATCCGGAGCCTCCACCAGCAAACCTTATTGTTGGACCTTTAGACCACCGTCTATAGTTTATAAGGTTATTCTTGTTGCCCGTCATGTGCTTTCCACAACCACTATCAAAGTGCCAGATTGCATCGTTTGTCTCCGTGGCTGCAGTCTGCACAATCAAGAGCAAACAAGTTAATTATCCAATGATGGATGTCCATTAACATGTTCAAGAATGCGTCCAGTGGAAACCCAAGTCTGAAGTTTTTCAACTTTGACTTGTTTTCTACTTGCTGAGGAACTAGGAGGTTTTGAGCTGAAAGACTTTTGACTTGTGCTGGTCAAATCCACTTTCTGATGTGGTGTCTTGCTCTGTTGACCTTTTTGCTGAACATACTTTTCAGTAAGTTCTTTTCTAGCAAGGTTCCTTCTAGTCCTAGCATTGGGAGTCTTTTCAGAACTCTTAGGCTTGGTTTTCTTCATCTCTTTGAAGTATCTTTGCTGACTTTGCTTATACTCATGAAAGAGTTGACTTTGCTTGGTTTTGAAACCGAGTCCACTCTTTGGAGAATGCTGAGCTTTAGCATCAGCAACCTTACTTGATTCAGGTTTGTCAGCAAAGGACTTCTGATTACTTTTGGTAATCTTGCCTTTAGACTTAACAACTTGCTTTTCAGCAACTTGTTTGGCGGAATGCTTCACGGCATTCTTTTTCTTTCCAGTTTGCTTCTCAGCAACCTGTTTTCCTTTTAAAGTCTTGTTACTTTGAGTAGCAACAGCGGGCTTTATGGTAATAGGTACTTGATTGCATGTTTCAGCAACCTTAGTTTTACCAAACTGATAGATTACTGGAGGACTACTATCAGTAGCACGTACAAAGGAGATAGGTGATTTATCTTTTCTCAAGATTTCTACGTTATCACCTTCACACGTTGCTCCTAAACCTTCTTTCTGAGATGGATCTCTCAAATAAGAGTTTAGTTCAGTCAGCGTATTACTTGCTTCCACATAGGATTTGAAATTGATTTTCATCTTTTTCATTTCTTGGATTTCAGCAAGTAACTTTAGAATTGAGGACTGATATTCTTCCAATTCTAATGCCATTTGAGAATTTTTCTCTGCAGCCTCAGCAATCAACTTCTTAAGACGCCTTATTTCAGCATCCTTTTCTTCTGTCTCTTCCTTCAGCAACACATACTTCTCAGTAGTTTGCTTGGTCAGAGTTTCAGCAAGTTGAAGTTTCTCTTGCTGTTTGCTGAGAGTTTTCTCAAATCTTTCGATTTCTCCTTGAATCTTGTCAAGGTCAATCTCGTCTTCACTTTCTGAATCTGAGTCAGAGGTAGAATTATTTACCTGACCGGCCATGAGGCAGAATTCGTAGTTCGACACATCTGGATAAGCTTCCATAGCTATTCCACACACTTCTTTGCCAATCTCCACGTCTAGAGTGGCTTCTTCATCGTCGGTGTCTGAACTTTCATCCTCACTGTCTTCGGAGCTTGTCTCAATGCATAATGCATCGATTTTTGCTTGAAGCTTCTTCTTTTCTTCAGCAATGAAAGCTCTTTTGAACTTCTTCTTCTTTTCAGCAGATTTGCCTTTCAGCAAAGGGCAATTAGCTTTGAAGTGTCCAGGCTTTTTGCAGTAAAAACATAGATCATTTCCAACTGCTGGTTCTTCTGATGATGTAGCTTGCTGAGCTTGCTTGTTCAGCGAGCTAGTATCATTCTTGTACTTATGGTAGTTGTTACCAAGATGCTTTTTCAGCTTCTCTTTTGCCTTTCGCCTTTCAAGTTCCTTACTGATGAACTTCTTCATGTTTTTAACAACTAAAGCATTTTCATCAGCTAGGCTCTTTATCATTCTTCTTTTCAGAAGATGACGGCTTTGCAGCAAGAGCAATGTTTTGCGATTTTTCAGCAAACACATTTTCTCTTTGCTTTGTCTCATAATTGACAGTAGCAAGATGAGAGAACAACTCAGTTGGTGTAATGTCAGGCATTCCTTGATTATAATAGAAATTCTGAGTATGGATCCATTCTTGATTCAAACTTCTGATGATAGTTTTCACTTTCTCAGAATCTGAATAAAGATTTCCAACACCCAGCGCTGCCATTTCACTAACAAGAGTTGTGAATCTGAAGTCCAAGTCTTCCAGTGACTCGTTAGCACCTTGCTTAAAGTTTTGAAACTTTAGCTTAAGTACTTCAAGTTTGTTTTCCTTGGTCTTGTCAGATCCAGCACAAAGATCTTGAACCATTTTCCAAGCCTCCTTAGCAGTCTTAGCACCCCACAGTTTGCACTGTATGGTATCCGGAGTTGATCTGATGATGATATTTCTTGCTTGGCCATCCAGACGGAATCTCTTAGCTTCGTCAGAAGTCCATTCCTCTCTTGGTTTTGGCACAACAGTATCTGATGGATCGCCAAGGATGGTTTCCTTCCCAGCTTCAGTGGTCTTGTGAGGGAAACTCCTTTCAATCTTAGTGATCTTGATAGGTCCATCATTAATGACGGTGACCATCTCATCACTAATGGCCTCAAGATGTAGCATCATGTTGTTTCGCCATTTCTCGTAATTTTCCAGCTTCAGCAAGGGAGCATCTCCTAAAGACATCCTGTCAGCAAAGCACTACCAAACTGATCAAGTGAAAGTGATTTACGGAAAGCACTTAAGGGGATCTAGGTTCAGTGCAGAAGGCTAAAGAACCTCCTGCTCTGATACCACTTGTTGGTCCCTTTAAACAACAAGAAAAGACTAGAGGGGGGGGGGTGAATAGTCTTTTCAAACTTTTGTCGTTTAAAACTTTCTCAGCAAGTACTTATTACTTTTCAGTAATGAGGTTGCTGATACTTAACTTTCTCAGCAAGCGTAAGTTACTTTACAGTAGCTTGGTTTGCTGATACTTAAAATCAGAGAGCGGAAGTCTTTGAAACAATAAGTGCTCTTTCAGCAAGTAAAGGTTTCAGCAAGTGAAGTGAGTGACTGTGTACAAACAGATATAATTTGCTGAAAGCTAAATGCAGTAAGTAAATCACACAAACGCTTTTATAGTGGTATCTGAGAGTGGCGTAATCTCTCAACTAATCCACTTTGTCCTTTCTAGGACTGAATCCACTAAGATATGATTGAGGTTCCTTACAATCTCCTATCTAAAGCGATTCAACAGAAACCAAAGCACACTTGCTTTGTCTCCAACCTAAACTAGAGAACTCAACCTTGTTCTCCACCAAACTTGGTACTTTTAATCAGCAAAACCTTGCTCGATTAAGTTCCCCCTGAATATCACGCCTGAAAGGGTGTATTTTCAGTTAGAGAGTTTTGGGGTGAGATGACTTAATTATAACTTATTCAGTTACAACAAGTAATCTAAGAAACACAACTTGGAATACTTTGCAGTAAACAAGTTTGATTGTTTCTGGTGTCAAGACTTGTTCTTGTTCGAAAGAAAGAACACTTAACTAATTTCTTAGCCGAGTTTGTTCTACTTCTTCACAAGTAGCTTTTTCAAGCTTTAAGTCTTGGAACGGATCAATGGCAGTAAGAGTGTTTGAAGGTTTGTGAGTTTTTAAGCACAAGTGAGAGTTTGATCACGTTGTTGACACACTTCAACTCTTTGCCGGATGACCTCTATTTATAGTGTAAGTAAGGAGCCGTTTGAATTTCAAATCCTAAGGCTTTTGTTCCTTAACATGTCACTATCTTGCTTTTGTACTTTCAGCAGCGTCCTTTGTTTGTCTTCTAGTCTTCATGTCCTTCGCGTGTAAGCTTTGCATTAAATGCACATTTGAATAGAATTCAAACATTAACATTGGAGCGCAAATTCACGTACATTCAGCAAGAGGTCACATATGTTCATCAGCAAGTGTTCATTCTCAGTTTCAGCAAGCACAACCTACTCTGTCTTTCAGATTTTCACTTATGCAATGCTGTTGCTGAAAATTCCACTTTCTGAGCAACACGTGCCTTACCAGTCTTCAGCAATCTTCAAGTCTTCAAGTCTTCAAGTCTTCAAGTCTTCAGATCTTCAAAAGTCTTCAAGATTCTGACCGGTTTCTTATTTGCTTCAATAATTTGTTTGTAATAAACAAAATATATCTTCAGCAAATGCTTCAATAGGTCATTTTCTTTTCAGAAAATAAGATTCATTAAAGCTAAGCATCAATAAGATATTTTCTTTTCAGAAAATAAATACATCATACGCAAAAGTGTCAATAAATTATTTTCTTTTCAGATTAAAATACGTCATACACAAAAGAAATAACTTATCTAACACCTAACTAAGTCATCAGCAAACGTTCCTCTTTTACAATGTCCTTAAAATTCTAAATTCCTATGGACCTTAAGAGTACTAGTTACTGGACTGTTTCTTAATTTAGCATGGTTAATTGCTCATCAAAATTACAAGTTTCCTAA